>JARKNS010000002.1:120315000-121515000 GCA_029990575.1 Petunia axillaris subsp. axillaris | reverse complement strand
CACCTTTGATGGGTGGCACTCGGGTCCACTCAATTTATGGGTTCGGTTTTTGATCACTCAAGGACTTGTTAACAGTGGCTCGTCTGATTGATCGGTCCTCTAAGATCCTTCAAGTTCGACAATAGTCACTGCCTCTTCGGGAAGAGTGAAGTGATGTTCGACTCGATGGAACGGACGCTTTTAACTGAGCTCGGGGAGTCAAAAGAATTTCTACGAAAGTTTAGACTTCGGTCGCCCCTTCGCACGAATTCCTATCAGCTCAAAAGAGTTAGTACGACCTCGAGTAGGACAATTACTCAAAAGATCCACCAACTAGATTTTTGACACGAAAGAAAGTGAGAACCTAGGAGAATCTACCCTTTGATTCCCTTTTGGAATCTTCCTCGATCACACCAACTCTTGTCCGTACAAGAGTGGTCCCTCCTTGGTACGGATAGGGTTTTTACCTTATCCACTTTCCTTTTTCTCAGCCGACAAATTTTCACCTGGGGTTTTGATGTTTACACTTTACCCCTTCTTCTTCAATGGAACAGTGACCTTTGCTCCGGCGTACGGACACAACAACTTCGGTTCACTGACCACAATTTCTAACAAGATCTGGGTTGCTTTCAACTCCGGTCTCAGTAATAACGGAGGAATTAAGTCGAGTTCTTCGAGCCAAAAAATCAGTTCGTCGTGTCGTACACTGTTACGAACTTGTAACAATTTTCCGGCGTACGGACAACGATTCAAACTTAAGAACTCCGATTTTAAGCAATAAACAAACCCAAATCACTCAAGAACCACCAATCTTCATCGGTTTCTTCTAAACAACTGGGGTTCGTTTTTCCAGTCACCAATGAAGCTCAAAACAGTCCAAAATTCACCAAGAAACCCTAGTCACAAAATCAGTACGTCGGGTACTTGTTGGATTCAGCAAACAATGGTGATCAAGAATCAATGGTTGTTTTTCCCAAACAACCAACAATCAAACACAATTTTTGAATTTTTCTTTTAGCACTTTTTTTTTTTTTTTTTTTTTTGTAAAGCAAAAACACCAACAGTAACAAAACCAAATCAAGAACACGAAACGGAAAACAAAGACACAAACGCACGAAAATAAAGATACTTGAACAGGATTTGGGGTTGTAGAAACAAGCCCAAACCGTGCTCTGATACCAAGATGGTGCAATGCAAACCCGAAGGAGTTGCTAAGCACAAACGCGGAAGGTAAACAAGAAAGATAAAAGATAGAAGCAAGACAAAACTTGCTTCTTTTGAAAGAACAGTGAGGAACCTGTCTCAAAGCTCGATCAAAAGGGACACAAGAATCACCTAAACTATGCAACAATCCTTAAGAGAACATTGCCTCTTGCAAACTGAATGATCAAAGAGGAATGTTCAATCAGATTAACCGAAAGCCACAAGTCCATAAAAGCCCTCACAGGGGGTTGCTCACGACGGAGACAAGAAATGTGCTCGGCACTTTCATTAATTCATCAATGCTAAAAAACTAGGTCTTACAATGAAAGGAAACAAGGTTTATATAGGAAATATTAAGGGTAATCTAGTAAAAGGGTCACAGGCGACCAATAGAAATAAGCCACGCAGGGCTGAGTTAAATTGTGTTCGGCAGACTTTGACTTCGGTAAGCCTTGGCTTCGGTTCTCGATTGTCTGCTCGAACACACTTGTTGCCTTCGGACGCTCAATTGTCTTCGAGCTCATTGTCCTCGGTCACTTTGCCATCGGGCTCAAATCTGAAGATAATGCCTTCGGTTCTTGAGCTCGGCCACTCAGCTTTGGAGCAATTGTTTTCCTTCGGCCAGGCTAAGTGAACGTGCACATCGTGCAGTAGCTTGGCTTGGCTTCTTGTCATCGGTCTCCTCGGTGGATCGAACACTTGATCAGCACGTGTTTGGGCTGCATCATAGGTTCACTCTAGCTTGATTCCAAAAGTCTTCCTCGGAGTTGGACAACCACCTCAACAACCAAACAATTCAACAAGTTCCCAATGCTCTTCGGGAAGAGTGGATTTAATGGGACTCTATGGACGTTCGGCTTTTAAGTGAGCACTTGAGCCAAAGAAATTCTACGAGTCTTCTTGGAATTTATCAACCACCAACACGCACGAATATCCTAAGCGCTCAATGAATTAGTACTTGTTGAGTAGGAGGTTTACTCCCAAAGTACTAACCGGAAGTAACAGAAGCAAAGAAAACACGAAAACTTAAGAAACAAACTACTCGGACACCTTCCCAAGGGTAGGCGGTCTGCCTAGGCACAGGGGCGGAGTGCCTCCAAAATTCCAGAGAGCTTGCAAGGGTGAGGTGGTCCGCCTATAATGAGGGGCGGTCCGCCTAGGGCTAATCCCTGCACAGTTTCAACTTCGGTTCTTGGTTTTTGGCACCCAATTTTCCAACGTTTTCAAGATGTTTTACCAATCCAATGGCACCCCAATGTATATTCAACTATTACAAGCAAACCCCAATGGTTTATAACATCAACCAACCAACAAAATTCCAAATCAAGAAAATTTTGAACAATTTCTAGGGTTTTCAACTTTTGGGGCTTTGATTTTCAAATTTTCGATTCACAAATTTAAAACGAGTTTTGTGGGTACCTAATCAACGGGAATGTGATAACAAACAATCCCAATAACAATCATCAAAGAAAACATCATAACCAAGAACATCTAGTGATTTTTTTGTGATTTTTGGTTTTTGAATTTTTTTCTTCTTTTTTCTTTTTCAAATAAACAAGAACAAGAACATGAAAACAAACAAGAAACAAAGACGGCAAGCACGAAGAGCAGGACGAGGGTTCGTAAGAACGTAACCCTAGCCTTGCTCTGATACCATTTGATGCAATCGAAACTACGAAAGCGATAAAAGATAAGAAACGAGACGAGACTCACACGAAAGTTCAAGTAGCAACGAAGAACTTGTTCCATTACCCCCGAACGATTGGAAAGAATCACCTACGCTATGCAACTATCCTCAAGAATCACGAGGTTCTTGCAAATAGAATGATCGGAGAGGTTTGAAGTTCAACTCGGAATCCACCAATTGAAATCAAGCCAAAATCAAGGATTTTCAATAGAGAGAGTTTCATATGTTTTGTGTATGCAAAGTAAGCTAAATGAATTCAAGACCTAATGAAGACTCTTATAGTCTTCTAAAACTTGTAATGAAAGGTCCTAAATACCCCCCCAAAGTGGGTTAAAACATTAAAGGCCACTTAGGGCTAAAGTAGGAATTACATGCTAAAAACAAAAGAAACCTGTCATGCTGGCACAGGGGGTAGGTGGTCCGCCTCCCCCAACTAGGCGGTCCGCCTCACCTAGATCCAGAAAGTCAACAATTTGTAGGCGGTCCGCCTCTTCCTGAAGCTTCTTGAAGTGCCTCAATTTGTGTCTCTTGAGCCTCTCCATGTGGTCTAAGTGGTCCTCCATCCATGGTGCTCCAATTCATGATCTTCAAGGTTGTTCCGGAGCTTCCATCTTCCACGTCCAAGCTCTTCCCTACCAAGTGAATATGAGCATCATGGATTGCTTTGGCTTGAGTTCTAGTAAAGGGTCTTGGCTTGGATTGCATTGCATCACCTTCTCCATAGAAAGCCAGTTATACTACCACAATATCTTATCTGATGTGAGGGAGTTCAAGCACGACCTCCAAGCACGCTCACTATCAGGAAACTTAAACTTCTCAATATGTTCGAGATGATAACCGAGATAGCCAAAGTCAAAGCAATCAGTAATAGGATGAGATGGGCGGGGGCGTATGTGCTCTAAAAAACACACCTGCAACATGAAGTTACACCCCTCGAAAAACTCATTTTTACCTTTGCAGCATTGAGTCAAAGCATGAGAGATACTTCCCAGAATTGTCGGAACGATCATAGAATTTGGTGCTTTTTCATGCAGGGCCACCATATCCAGCTGACTTTAATGGATATCCTTTTATGCGACAATGGAAAGACCAATAACCCTAGAAGAGCAAACACAAAAACCTTTGGACAAAGTTGCACCCATTTATTATATGTCAGCTTGTCATGAAACACGAAGCCATACCATTTGAAACCATTATCACACCCGAATCGAGCATAGAGGTAGTCAAATGAAATCCAACCATGACTGACACTAACAATAGAGGCATCTACTCGCATCCAGATGTTTTGAAAGAAATCATGTGCATTGACATTTTTCGGGGCAATCATCATCTTTTCATTTAAATCTTGCTTAATGAGCCTGGCTATTTCCTCGAGTGTAGGTGTCATCTCAAATCCCTTAAAACAGAAGGTATTACTGTTTGGGTTCCAGAATCCAACTATTGCACTGACCAAATCTCGATGCGGGACAATATCCTTAGTCACAAGGTCATTCAGAAAACCAATCTTCTTCTGGACTAAACCTTGCTGCATCTCGCTCATACTCTTCCACCAAGACCTCAACAAATCGGGTGGCCCGTCAGCCATCATGATAGATGGTGGGGTGGCATCAGTATCAGTAGGGTACTTTCTCTTGCTAGACCTAGAAGACGATGCAGCCATGGTACCTAAGAAAACATGTGTCACTAAATTTGAAAAAACTGAAAGTACCTCGAAACATCGACAGTACTTAAAACCTCCCAAGGATCTAACATGTACCATTTGAGATTCAGATTTCAACAAAAGATTATGCCATTACAACGGCATAAAATTGACCCAAAAAAGACCTTTGGCCAACCGAAGCACTTGCTAACTATTGGAAAATTGCCATGAAAAATCGACTCAAAATATTGTCGCCAAAACGAAACAGACACTTAGACTTTCCACAAAATTGGGCATATCACGGTTGTTACAATGGGACTTAGTGATTTCCAAAAATTTACCATTATAACGGCGTGAAATTTTAAACCCAAAGAATCCTTCGGCCAACCAGGGCACTTGAAAACTTGAAATATTTTGCCTTTATAATGGTATAAGGACTAACTCCACAAAATTTGACAACTTTGGTACGAAAAATTCCTTTCTTTTCTTTTTCTTTTTTGGAAAAAATTCGCCATTATGACGACGTAAAAATCGAATCAAAATTTTTCCGACACATAAATCTTTGCAAAATTTCCGTTTCGATGGCATGACCCAAAATAGGAAGTGTATTAAAGCAAAACATCTACAAACTGGAATTCACCCTACTTCCTCTCATTCCTTCATTTTTCTTCTCTTTTCTTTCTTCCTTTTTTTTCATTTCTTTTGAAATCCGCCCTTCCCATTTCGGTCAGCATGACGGCCCTTCTTTCTAAATGTAACACAGAAAATGCATCGGACGTAACTCGACAGCAAGGAGTCATCCTTGACAAGTGCAGTATCGGCGCACCGTACCTCACTAAGTCAAATATGATGCAGATAATTGGGCCTAAAGGTTTAACTCTAGGCGACACAACTGACTCGGTGTCTAGACTGGCTCATAACCCGGTGAACAAACCGGGCAGAAAGCGCATTTGGGCCGTTCGGCAACAGTGTGTCCGGCCTGAAATCATGTCACCCCTTTCTCCTAAATCATGGGTAATTTTAATAAGAAGGCCCAGATGCCACAAGCAATCTGGTAAGTGTACGTGTGCAGGTGTTTAGAGACTCAGAGGTGTACGCGGAGAAGACATTTTATATACAGTTCAATAAAATCAAAGCGGTAACATTCAACTTTTCATGTGATAACGACAAACATATTACAACCAGATATTTAATAAATTAAAACATGCGATAATTTTATCAAAGCCGGAGATTCTAGTTTTCACTAATTTTCCCAGCAGAGTCGCCAAGCTGTCACGACCCTTTTTTATACACAAAACTAAATTAAGAGAATTGTATAGTTAAAAAGGTTGTGACGAGTGTTGCAAGGTACGCAATTAGTTAAGAGAAATTCGGAGTCGCCACTTGACAAGTTAAAGGTGTGCCAAGTCACCAAAGTGGTGTACCTGGAACACCCTTGACTTGTCTAACAGTATGCGTCAGAGATTCGGGTAAGGTCCTCAATTGATTCTCGGGAAGGTGTTAGGCACCCTCGAGTCCTGTGCCAAGCACATTTGCTTTATTATCGCGTTTTGATTTATTCAACGTGGTTGTTATATCTTTGTCGTTCATTTAAAATCACGTTTTGATTGCTTAGCAAAAGATTGTATCTAATCTCCCGCTGGGAATGCTTTAACACATTGGCTTTATCACTTAAATTTTCTTAACTTAAATTCTCCTTTTGCTTAATAAGCAGACTACAAGCCATACTTATTATTACACTTAATCGTGAAAGTCTTCTCGCTCCTATTTTAGATTGCCTAATCAATTTAATTAAGTATAAAATACTATATTTATTAAGTGACAAATTGGGACTCCCAGATTTACCTTTATGGAGTGAAAAAATATAGATCACGAAATTATATATATAGTAGGCATGTTTGTTTAATTGGAACAATTTTGTGGACTGTTTGTGCAAAAGAATAGCTTGCAGCTTACGTGCTTTTATTTCTGTAGTTGGACTGAACTATTTGCATTAACATGCCGCATAAACTTGTCTGGCGGAAAAAAGTCACATTCTGATTTTGGTCCAAATAAGGATAATTTTCTTACAAATATAATGTGTGGCCAGATTTTAATTAGTCATCCTAATCACTTCCTATTCGTTTCAGTTTACAACTTTTATTTACTTTGCATTAGCAGTCCTACATTCTACATGTTCTAGCAAATTTAATCATATTTCAAAGTTTTACCAATTTCCAACATATGTACACAACAACAAATATAGATTTATAAATACAAGCATAAATGAAATGGTTATGACAGTTAACTCATCCTAACATGGCCACAATTCCATCACGATACTAGTTAATGATACACAAGCAAAACTTGAAATTCAAACATGCTTGACTTCATTCATTTTTCCTAGCCAAATACAATAATAAACACAAGGTAAAATTGTGTTTACCTAATGAAGAGAATCTCAAAGTAACCTCAATGAAGAAACAAGCAACAACAACGAACCAACAAGCAGCAAACTCACAGGCCCTTTTTGGAACTCAATTTGACTCTTTAACACCACTATTTACCCCTTAAAACTTCAAGATTTATACCCCAAAAGATCACTAATGTAAAGGCTTTTGGTTCTAAATCCTTCTTTCAAGCTCACTTTCTTTTCTCTCTTTTCTTCTTGTATTTTTTGCTCTCATTTAATGTTTGTTTCAGATCTGGTTGTTGTGTTTTTTCCAGCCAGTAGTGTGTTAAATGAGGAGTAAATGCTACTATATATAGCTGAAAATTGAGGACCAAAAGGTGGAGTGTAGACTTATACAAAAGTACAAGCCCACACCCCTATACTTGAGTGCTTTTAGTCATATTTTTATAAATAGTACAACAGCCCTATGACATCTTTTCAACCTCCTATGCTGCCTCCAAAAGCTAAAAATGTGGGTTGTCCTTTCAAAGGATAGGCCATTACTTCAACAGGCTAACTAAACTAACCAAAATAGCCCCAAACAACTAAACAACTAAGCTAACTGGACCAAACAACTTAGAATTAAACTAAAATATTCCAGGCCTTACTTTATGACTAAACTAAACCAAACTCAGTCCAAAACAATAGCAAGCAAATTAAACTAGTGTTTTCATTTTCTAGACAATTCAAAACAACTCAAACAACATGCTTTCAGATTTACTAGATCCACTCCCTTACAACAACTCACAGACACATTACCAAATGACCTTAATTTAGACCAAGCAGAACCAATTTTGTGCTTAAGATCAACCACCAGAAGCATTGATCAACATACTAAGAAAAAGGAACAAATGCATACATAATTGGGGAAGCGAAAAATCCTAAACAACTCCAAGAATTTCCTTTTTCACTTCATTAAGACAAACAGGCATGTATACATTGTTTCTAATGAATCTAGACAAATGTCACAGAAACGTAATCGTCTTGATTCATTAACATGGATATTTCCAAGATGAGACAAACTAAATATTGATTTTATTTGCTAGACAATCTAAACACATTTTCATAACTAAACCAACTATTTTTATCACTAAACATGACCTAAATTTCACATGAAAAGAAAGGAAAAATGGATTAAGATTTTGTCTTACCGAGTCAACAAATCTCAGCAATCAAAGCTCCGCCAGTGGTTCGCGACCTCGCTCGCTGCATTATTAACCAAACTGCTATGCTGCCTCGCCTCACCACTGTCCATACGCCAAAATACTGCTGCCTTGCCATCAACAACGTCGCAGCTGTTGTATCACCTTCCAATGCTGCGTCGTAACCAAAACAGTCCCCGCGACACCAACGTTCACGGCACAGCATCACATGAACAGCCACCAAGGTTATCTTCCACACCCCACATCATCGTCCCATAACCCCCACATCATCTTTAATAGCCTCCGTCATTACGACGGTATCACCATCAAAGAATGCCATGGCAATACCCAAACAGTATAATAAGAACAGAAACGAAAGCAGAAAACGGAAAGAAGGGGATGAGGTATTGGGAGATGGGGTGAAACAGGTGTTGCAGGGGAAGAGAAAGAACCGAGAACTTCCCGAAAAAGGTGAAAGTTTGATGGAGTTCCAATTTGACCGAGACTTTGACCTCAGATTTATGAAAATTGGTAGACCTTTTGCAAAAAGCAGTGGTGGAAATGGAATGAGGAGATCAAAACGAGTCGGATGGGGTATTTTTTATATTTTTCGGCCACTGGAGGCGGTGGTCCGGTGGTGGATCAGCGGTGGCTCTGCTGTGGAGGGCGATTTCTAGTGAGCTTGGAGAATTTTGGCAAGAGTTTACCTAGTCTTGGCGGCTGAGAGGGGAATCAAAGAAAAATGAGAGTTTTGGGGTTATATAGGTTGGAGAAAACGGGTTGTGGGCTGGGTCGAAGGTGGGCTAGTGGGTCCTAACTATTGGGCTACTATTTTCCACAGATGACCGTTTAAAGGCACTGCGCAATTTAAAACACACTAAATTAATCAAAATAAAAATCACATAATTTACACTAACATCACAATTAAATATAGAATCTCAATTACACACATAACAAATAATTTTCATATTTTTCTACCCGATTAATGACAATTTTAATTAAAATAAGAGACTAAATTTTAGGAAAATTTGACCAAAATCCTAAGCTTCTAACACGACTATTTTGAGAAATTTAAGAATTTGGTGCCAAAATTAAGTGATTGCAGTACCAATAGTTAAAGCCCCTGTACCTAGGCCAGTAGATGCATCTCTTCTAAGCCAGTCTGGGTTTTGAGCCATTACATCAAGCAGGGCATTCGCTTTAGCAAATGTTTTACTTAAAAATGCTCTTCCAACTGTTGCATCCAAAGTACCCTTAATTTGAACTCTCATGCCCATGTAGATCTTTTGCCCCAACATTTGGTCAGGAATACCATGATGAGGATACTTTCTCAAATATCTTTTAAATCTCTCCCAAGCTTCTGGCAAAGTCTCTAGCGGGTTCTGCCTTAACATAAGTATCTCATCAACTTGCCTTGCAGTCTTATTGGGTGGACAGAACTTCTTCATTAACTTTATCACCAAGTCATCCCACGACGTAGTAGAATTAACTGGCAAACGAGTCCAACCAATCAATGTCATCTTCCGTTAGCGAGAATGGGAAAAACATCAATTTCAGAACCTCTGCCGGCACTCGAGCTTGTTTTTGAGTTTCACAAATCCTTATGAAGTTTTTCAAATGCTTTTGAGGATCATCAGTAGTTCTACATGCAAATAAATCAGCATTAGCAAGCAAAGCAACCATCGTTTGGGTGATGTAAAATTTTTCTACCTCGAATGTTGGGAGCAGAATAGCAGACGCCAGATTCTCAGCCAAAGGTTGCGAGAAAGCATTAAGAGCCAAATCTTGAGCCATTCTGAATTCTTTGGAATCTGAACTTTTAATTGTAAACACCAAAGAAATGAAATCAAGATGACAAGAGTGTAGTTAATAGAAAAATAAAATAGATATCTTAACAACTAAATAACACCGTGTTCTCCGGCAACGACGCCAAAATTTGATCACGTCCAACTATGCCCTATAAAAGGGACTAACCGATTTCAGCATATATAGCTCGGTATTTGAAGCCCCGAGGTCGAAACCCACAGAGAACACTCGAAATCTAGTTGATAATCTAACTAACTTATCTAATCAATTAACTTCAAAAGTTTATATTTCTATGATGGTTTCAATGTAACAACTAATTAACAATAAAATAAATAGCAAGTAGTAAGAACTAAATTAATTCAAGGGTTTAGAAGTGTAGGATTGATCTACCCAACTCCTACTCATGTGTTAGAAAAATGCATTAATGAATTCAACTTGTTTCTTCGTATTGAACAATTGCTCCAAATTCACAACTATTCACTCCCGTGTAATAATTTTAATTTTCACTAACTAATTTTTTAATTAATTAATGAAGATACGTAGGACTACAAGTATGGTTCACAATCGGGATCAATGGTCACAAATCACCTTTTTGACAACCTAAGTAATGCCGTTGTTTTAGGTTGAAATATTGCTAAGTGTTTAACGCTAACTCATGAATCTATTCCTAGATGCACAAGAATAAAAGGCACAATCAATTGGGAGCTCTACCAATCAATAGCATACAAATCATAAACACTTAGATAGGAAGGTTAACAAGTTTCATGACACGACCCGGAATCCGGTTAGGCCGTGCGGGCCCCGACATCCTCCCCTAGACCCGTCGGGCGAACCCTTACTAACTAAATTAGGAAAATAAATATAATAATTCATAAATAAGGACAACACTTAAAACAAAAGCACAGACATACTGATACCTCTAAGCTGTACAAAAGAAGTTACAGCTGGCTACCCAACATACTAGGTTTAGGCCTATCCAGACTAGACATCTAAGAGTACAAAGAAAACAGATACCTCCTGAAGGGAACAAAATACAACTGAATGATAACCGATAAACTGGTGGCCATCCGGAATAAAAGCTGGCTCACCCTGACAGCTGAAGTCGTCTTCGCTCCTGAGCAATGTGGCGAACTCAATCCTGGAGCGAACCTGCCGAAACGAAATAGATAGACAAAAAAAACAAACAACAAACAGGGGTGAGTCAAAAGGACTCAATAAGTGGGGCAGACTAGCCACCTCTAAGAATAGGATAGCTAGCCAGGGAGAAGAAACAGATAGACCAAATTTCTTTTATTTAAATTATAAAAAGACAGACCGAAAACACGTAAGGACTTCTAAACTCAACCAAGGATGCGTGCCAGAAACATATCAACAAATAAGCAATGCACATATAAGCAGAACAGTAGTCATGTACCGCAAACTACACAATGGTATGAATTGAGATGAAATGAAATGAAGTGAGATAAAATGAAATGAAATATGATGCAAAGGGTCACATGTGCCCGTAATCCCATCCCGAAGCGGAATACTCCTGCATTCGAGGGGAATCCAATCTGATAACCAACTGGAGCGGAATACTCCTGCTCCTGGAGCGGAATACTCCTGCACCCGATATAATATAAACCAGAGGCGGAATACTCCTGCACTCTCCTGGGGCGGAATACTCCTGCACCCGATATAATGTAAAGCTGAGGCGGAATACTCCTGCACTCAATATCTGACATAAGAGCGGAATACTCCTGCTCTTGGGGCGGAATCCTCCTACCCACAATATGATACAATGGAGCGGAATCCTCCTGCTCCTGGGGCGGAATACTCTTGCACCCAATATGATATGCAATGTAATGCATATGAATGACATATAATGCATATGAATGCAACGTGATGCAATAATAACCCTTCACCGGCGCGGGACTCTCATCGACAGCCGGGAAGTAGATGCCAACTTACAACCAGGGTACAATACTCTAATCCTCAATGCAATACCAACAATAGGACATAACATATAATATACAATGTAAATCCAAAGCTAAGGCGTAATGAGTACGCCTATCGACAGCTACACACGTAAGGAATACGTGGTAGAAAATCCACGAGGCCAGGTGCCTCCAAAGAAATAGATATAATTTATTTGGGGTTTGGTTATGTGTCTTTGAACCCTGTATATAGGCCTGGCCTGCGTATTGCATATGCGAATAGGGTATCAGGTTCCTACCTGGATTGCCCTAAGATGTGTGGAATGAAGCCTTTAGCCTAATGTGATATATTTTTCTGCTTATTGAACACAGTGGGATCGTTTGGCCATGGAACCAAAGGATAAAAGCGGTTATTGATTAGCAATGCTAACTTTTGGAAGAGGTAAGTGTTTATATCCATTTCTTTGGAGGCACCCGGCCTCGTGGATTTTCTACCACGTATTCCTTACGTGTGTAGCTGTCGATAGGCGTACTCATTACGCCTTAGCTTTGGATTTACATTGTATATTATATGTTATGTCCTATTGTTGGTATTGCATTGAGGATCAGAGTATTGTACCCTGGTTGTAAGTTGGCATCTACTTCCCGGCTGTCGATGAGAGTCCCGCGCCGGTGAAGGGTTATTATTGCATCACGTTGCATTCATATGCATTATATGTCATTCATATGCATTACATTGCATATCATATTGGGTGTAGGAGTATTCCGCCCCAGGAGCAGGAGGATTCCGCTCCATTGTATCATATTGTGGGTAGGAGGATTCCGCCCCAAGAGCAGGAGTATTCCGCTCTTATGTCAGATATTGAGTGCAGGAGTATTCCGCCTCAGCTTTACATTATATCGGGTGCAGGAGTATTCCGCCCCAGGAGAGTGCAGGAGTATTCCGCCTCTGGTTTATATTATATCGGGTGCAGGAGTATTCCGCTCCAGTTGGTTATCAGATTGGATTCCCCTCGAATGCAGGAGTATTCCGCTGGGATTACGGGCACATGTGACCCTTTGCATCATATTTCATTTCATTTCATCTCACTTCATTTCATTTCATCTCAATTCATACCATTGTGTAGTTTGCGGTACATGACTACTGTTCTGCTTATATGTGCATTGCTTATTTGTTGATATGTTTCTGGCACGCATCCTTGGTTGAGTTTAGAAGTCCTTACGTGTTTTCGGTCTGTCTTTTTATAATTTAAATAAAAGAAATTTGGTCTATCTGTTTCTTCTCCCTGGCTAGCTATCCTATTCTTAGAGGTGGCTAGTCTGCCCCACTTATTGAGTCCTTTTGACTCACCCCTGTTTGTTGTTTGTTTTTTTGTCTATCTATTTCGTTTCGGCAGGTTCGCTCCAGGATTGAGTTCGCCACATTGTTCAGGAGCGAAGACGACTTCAGCTGTCAGGGTGAGCCAGCTTTTATTCCGGATGGCCACCAGTTTATCGGTTATCATTCAGTTGCATTTTGTTCCCTTCAGGAGGTATCTGTTTTCTTTGTACTCTTAGATGTCTAGTCTGGATAGGCCTAAACCTAGTATGTTGGGTAGCCAGCTGTAACTTCTTTTGTACAGCTTAGAGGTATCAGTATGTCTGTGCTTTTGTTTTAAGTGTTGTCCTTATTTATGAATTATTATATTTATTTTCCTAATTTAGTTAGTAAGGGTTCGCCCGACGGGTCTAGGGGAGGATGTCGGGTGCCCGCACGGCCTAACCGGATTCCGGGTCGTGTCATTTCATTCATTAAAGCAATAATTCATAACACATAAGCATTGGAGTGGTTCAATCAATGCTAGAATGGGTTATTTAGCCCTCATAGTCATAATCATATTAATGAAATATCTATAAGCATACAAAACCACAAGAATATGGATGAATGGATGAAGTAGAGCCTTGAATCTTCTCTCTTCCTTGCCTCTTTTTGATGTAGAGTAAGCCAAAAGTCCCAATCTATAGGGTTTCAATATGTATTTATAGTGTTATGAAAAACCTAGGTAAAAATAGTATTTTCCCGCTCATACTAGAACTTCTCTCGTTAAGTGCTACTTCCGTTGATTCTTGGTTGCGTGTTGGCTGCGCACTAGCAGAAGCTGGGCACAAGCTCTGCTTTGTGTGCTGGATAGATGCTGGCACAAAGCTGGCACAAGGTGCTGAATGTATTCTCTGCAGGCTGGAGTTGTGCTGGCACGACTTTCGCACAAGGTACTGAGAGTTAATTTCCTGTGCTCAAGTTGTGCTGGCATGATTTTGGCACAACTTAACTCCAACTTCAAAATTCATTTATGTAACGCTCCAAATCATCAATTCTCTTGCTAATTTCATCAAAATCAATACCTACACATTCAAACACCATTATTAAGCTAAATCCGCTATCATAATCAATTTAAGCGCATATAGATCACTAAGATACGGGCAAAAGATCACCAAAATATATATCATTTCAGCCCAATATCAATCACCAGTGCAAGGTTCTTTCCCAAGTTTGGCAAAATCTAATAAAATGTATATTAACATCAAACAACAAATATATAAAATAAACTACTTGAAGATAAAAAACAACAAAAAATCAATCACATACCTTCTTCTAGTTTTCTAGAAAATCTATGTCTTCTTCAATACTTATGAGAAGTGATTCACTCCGAAGCCAATCTTGAAGGCACACTAGAGCTTGAACTAATTTAGGAGCCAATGAACTCCTAAATGAATCAAGAATGCACCCCCCAGTACATTCGGATGCCACACTTGAAATAGGAATAGCAAGCACATCTTGAGCCATCTCGGCAAGAATGGGGAATCTAGATGAGTTTACTTTCCACCAATGTAATATATTAAAGTCTGCTCTTTTAATTTCAACATCTTCTGCAAGATACTTTCCTATTCTATTTTAGTATCTACACCTCTACTACCTTCTTTTTGTCTCCTTATTTTATCAAAAAATTCTCCGAAATCAGGATCTCCCGAACTAAAAGTTTCCACCGTGTCTAATGAAGAACTTGACAAAGATGAAGTAACTTGAATACCTTTGTCTGTTGAAGCGGAGCTTGCATACTCATTAAACAACGAAGTCATGTATGTATGCACTTCCTTTTCAACAGTTGGCCCTTTGTCTCCAAACATCATCCCAAGTGCAAAAGTAATAGTATTATGTTCATCATATCCAATAAGCATGCAATCTGTAGTTTTAGAACATATTTTCTTCTTTTTAGGTTCAGGCAAAAGAACTTTAGCAAGACACCCCCACACTTTTAAATATATCAGGTTAGGTTTATAACTTTTTCACAATTCATAAGGGATTTTGCCAGTTCTTTTATGTGGTACTCTATTTTTTAAGTGGCACTCTATTTTTTAAGTGGCACGTAGATAAAATTGCTTCACCCCCACAAGTTATCAGGTGCATTGGCACTCAGTAATATGGAGTTCATCATTTCTTTTTATATTCTATTTTTTCTTTCAGCTACTCCATTAGACTTCGGTGAATATGGAGGAGTTACTTCAGGAAATTTTTTACAAAAAATCATTCAAGAAAAATATTCTCCCCCTCTATCAGATCTAATTCTCTTGATTTTTCTGCTAAGTTGATTTTCAACCTCAGTTTTACAAGAAATAAATGTATCAATGGCATCATCTTTATTTCTAAGTAAATACAACTTAGTATATCTAGAAAAACCATTGATAAAAGTCACATAATATCTTTTACCATCTCTAGTCATAGCTTGTTTTGAATCACCCAAGTCAGTGTGAATCAAGGATAATAATTCAGTTTATATATTTATAGAAAAACACGACTTTTTAGTAATTTTAGCTTCAGCATATATTTCATATTTATCAATCTTATTTGAGTCTAAACTAGATATTTAACCTATTGTTTGCATTTTCTATATGTATGATACATTAACCTGTCCTAGTCTAGCATGCCACAAAAAAATAGACTCAATCATAGAAGCAGATGCAGATGCATTTTTATATATAATATCAGAAACATCAAGTTCAAAGAGTCCATAGTTACAATAACCCTTTCCAACCAAAATATTATTTTTGGTCAATAGAATCTTCTCAGATTCAAAAGTCACTTTAACCCCGACTTTTATTAATAAGGCTACGAAAATCAGGTTTGTCCTAATATCAGGAACATGTAGCACATCCATAAGGGTTAAAAAAAATTCGAAGTTTCAGGAGCACTTTACCCTTACCCAGGACATTAGCAGTTCCCGAGTTTCCAAGATAGACTACTGATGCGGGGCAACCTAGCACAAGACTATTCACTAGGAGTCAAGCCAAGGAGATACAAAAGGCTCGCCTACACTTGGTGTGGAAGTGACTTGAAGATGGGAGCTTCGGAAGCCATTTGAAGATGTTTCACTTGATCGCGGCTTTGAGCGGACCACCCCAACATATTGGAGGAGCACCTACCCTTGATTTGAAGACTTCTCCATATGCTACAGGAGTGGGTGGACCGCCTCAAGGGGTGGGCAGACTGCTACCCCTAAATAGGCCGAAATTTGGCTAAGTCCGGAAATGAAGCTCGCAGGATCTCCTTCCAAGCAGACCGCACAAGCACCTAGGCGCTCCGTCTCAGAACATAGGCGGTCCACACCAGCAGAGGCGCCCCGCCTGTGACTCAGTCTTGATCCTACGGGATTTTTTAGTTTATTGCTATTTTAGCCCTGCGTAGCTTAGTATGTTATAACCCAGACTTGTGGGCTTTTATGTCTTTGTTCCCAAGTAAGGTGAACCTATAAATGTCTACTAGGGCTTTTATTCTCATTAGACAACCTTGACATTACACGAAACTTGAGATATTCTCTCTTTTGAATTAAAACCCCTTTTGGCTTGAATTCTCATGATGTACCCATTTGAACCTCATTCCAAATCCGATCAAACTCGTTTGCAAGATCCAAGTGCGTCTTGAGGACAGTTTGTATAGTGTTGGTGTCTCTTGATTCTATCCGAGGGTGTTTTCGAAACAAGTTCTGCGAGGCTACCTTGGTGGTTGTTTAAGATATGGCATACTTGCATCTCTTTTCTTTGCTTCCGCATTTGTATCCGCATCAACTACTTCATTATCATCCCCTATAGTAATATAGATGGTAAATGTTTCTCAATTTGCACAGATGCGTCGAGAAGCCCCACAGTCTACCACCTACTTTTTTATACTGCTTACAATGTTCACTTGAGAAATCACAGCCGTAATAATTTCATCTCCTTTAGTTAAATTAGCTTTGAGAGGATTTGTATTTCTTTGTCATGTCTTGCCATTTTGATATACTTTAGGACTTGATAAACTGTTTATTCACAATTAAAAGTATAGGATTTCTCCTCTTTAAAATTAAGGTTATCAGGCTTGTAACCTTAAGACTTATTAACATACCTCGTATTGTCTCTATTATGGCTAGATACATTTGGAGGAACGACCAGATCTGAAGCAGCGGGAGCAGTGCCGATATTTCCAGCATCAACAATAATTTTCCCAACATTATTGCTTGCCATAGTTTCTTAGATTGTAGGTGTTGACATCCAATTTTGTCCCTCCCTTTTTCATAATTGGCTATAGATTAACTTAAGGGTACAATTTGATTATCTGTGCATAATTTACATTAGAAGGCATGCATTTAGGTGTATTATCCTCTACTTATATATTCCATACTTAAATGTGGTAACATAATTTTACATCATTTAGGCTATTTTTCAAAATGTAGTTGTTTGTGCAATTTTAGTGTATTTATAGCATTTAATAATAATTTGTGGCTATATATACTTAATTAATTTAATTTGTATTCCAATTTCCTCTTATGTATGCATTTTACTTTTTGTTCATTTTATACAATATATAGATATACATATATTTTTTATTTATTTAGCACCTTTAAGTAAAATATTAGCTGAATAAATAACCAATCCATTTCTGTTCCTTGATTTGTCATATTTCTTCGAATTTAAGTTCTTTTGAATTTATGCAAATATTTCTTTTAAAGTACTTATCTTGAAATCTTTCCTACGAACCTAGACAAGAGTCTGTCTAGATACGTCCGCTCTGCTAGGGACTAGTTGCTATTTTCTTCTAATTATTTTTAAATAAAATCTAAAATTATTCAAGTTTTCTTTTCTAGACAATCCTTCAAATCTCCTTTTCTAGAAAACTTCTGTCAATCTCGTACCCATCCATCAATACCACTGTCCTAATTCGTATTTCTTTTTCTTGTTAAAACTCTTTCTTAATTCTTTATCAACCTTACTTTTGCTTATCTATTAAGCCAACTTAGCTCCTGCCTTTTCTTAATACCAAGTATATAATCCATAATTAGCAGCTTCCCTCGCACTCTTCGCTGAGAATCTAGACGCTTTCTTAGTTGAAGTGCACAATTCCTTATCTTTATCACAATATATTCCTACAAATCAGTCCATCACCAAGGTCTCTTCCTTAACCAATCCCCAATCTCGCTAATTATTCCCTCAACTCCCAACGTCTCTTTCTCTTGAAAGAATTATATATATACAGAACAAGTACAAACAAAGAAAAACACACAGGACACCATCATTCCCCTCTCAATCTCTCACACACACCATACACAGAACAATACATCACCAACACACCTACAGATACACACATCTTCTTCTTCCTTCAAGCACAGCAAGTAATACATACACACAGCAGAACCCCCTTCTCTTCGATGCCATCATCTTCTATACTCGATATCTTTCTGTGAAATACACACAGCCACCACACTATTTACAGTCCAAAAAACCATTACATATACACCGCCACCACCACACACCCATTACACAAACACACACCAATGGGAATAAGGAGTTTGGGGAGGGATAGTAAGAAAAAGGGGAGGCAAAGGGGAAATAATGAGACCATTAGCGAAAACACTATCGGGGTGACGCCGGGTCATGAGATCTGGCCGGAAATATTGAACGCTGGCGATCAAATTTTTTTCTCTGCTCATTTCTGTCCTAACAGTTCCTGGAAATAAAAATAAGAAAAGGGGCAGTGGCAGCGACACTGCGTAACGCCATCGGAGTCTCTCGCCGGTGTCGCTCCTTCTCCGCATTTGGGCGTTGGTCTTCTGTTCCACCTGTTCCACTATGGTTTTACCCATTGTTTGTTACTGCTGATCCTTGCTATTCATCGCTACTAATCGTTGTTGACTCTGTAGATCTGTTACAATTCTTGGAATTGCTATGAGTTTTGAAATGTTCTCTCTGCCACTATTCCCATTGTAATCTGATTAAGCTATTGGTTTGACCAGCGAGTGTTTTGTTGTTTGACTGGCTTTTGTGCTTATGCTTGGCTATAACCTGTTGTTGGCTCTTACCATATATTTATTCTCTAACTCCTTAGACTGACCAGTCTTTTGAAGTGCAGATGATGAAACAGATATTATACTATGAATTTTGGACAGATAATATACAGTACGCTGGCTTATGAAAATATCTTATTTGAGGCTTATTGACTGATTATGAACGAATACTACGCCCGTTTGGCCAATGACAATTTGGAGGCCAACTATCCTGTCCCGATACGTATACAATGCCCCGTCCCGTTACGTATATGGTCCCTTACGTGTCCCTCCGAAAACAAAAATAGGCGATGATGACATGTATGAGCTTTATTGTAAAACAAGTCGGCAATGGAGTAGTGTGATCGGTGCTTTGCATGGCAACCGGCTAGTGTTTGCAGCCGACATCCCTAACCTTTACCCGATACACCATACAAACCTGAGCCTAAACTTTTACAAAATTCATTTTTTCTTTATTTTATTACTATTATTATTATTATTATTATTAATTGTTGTACTAACTCCTTTTTCATATTTTTTGCGAGGTACTTCTCGGGAAAATTGTTAAAGAACATGCTATTGGAAATGACGATTAATTTAACATTATTAATATTTTCTATACTGTATGGGCTTAAATCAGTTTAGGTGTACAAATCGAATTTGGATTCGAATATAAGCAATTCTTCGTATCAAAGTTGAAATAATACACGAAAAAGATATAAATGCGGGAAAATGAACTGTTCTTCAATATATAATTGTGAGTACAAATTTGGGCAGAGTTTCAGTATAAATTTCTAGATGCCTATGATACAAAATGATCTACTATTTATAGGCATGAAGGCCTTGCCCACGTTCTCCACCATCAGCTGATGCATCTCCCACGATCTGGACATTGAATGGAGTAGTTAGTGGGGTAAAGTAGTAGGCTGCAAAGCCGCTGGAACTGAGGTGGTTACCGAAGCCTAGTCCTAAGTCTTCGGTGATCTGACCTTGCTGTTCGGATAGGAGTTCACGTCACCGAAGCTCGGCGCTCAACTTGCCTTCGGTAGTTCAGAACTTGACTTCGGTGACTTTGTCGCGAGTTTACTCATTTCTCTTCAGAGCATCGGATCGCTTTCACGTCGGTCCATCGCTCCGAGGTGCTGACCGAGCACGTCAATTTTTACCCAATACAGATAGTCCCCCCACTCCTCGGATGAACGCCGAGGTTGCCGAGGAGTGGAATGAATTTGAGCGGGAAGCTGACGTGGCGAAACCCTACCCAAGGATTTCAAAAGCTGCACGTCTGTCAGGTTGCCGTTCTACGTTACGTGGCGGCCGTTGATAAGGTCACCGAACGGTCGCGTCGTCTTTTCATTTTCTCCAACGTTACAGTCATCATTGCTTCTCCCACTTGCACGTGTAAGTCTCCTATAAATACCTCGCTTCACTCCCTTCCACTTCACTTAAAACTTTAACCAGAACCTTTGAAGAAATAACTCCTTCATTCTCCACACTTGCGTCTCTGATCTTGATTCCTTCTTCTCTTTGATTATCACTATGTCTGCTACAAATTCCGATCACGGCTCAAGTGATTCAGGTGAGAGGGCGGAGCGTTTTGCCGCCATGGCCATGAATGATGAAGCGATCATTTCTGTGCCGCCATTGTAGGTGGTTGAAGCGGGAGCTGGGGGCGAGGCCACGTCTGCGGCTCCTGCTCCTAAAAGGTGCAAGGCCAGGGATGGACGCGACACAGCGGAGGTCAGCTTTGATGTTGAGATCGACGTGGGTGGTGACGATCGCGACACGGACAGGGGTGACGTCGAAGGTGATGACGTCACCAGTGCCAAGGAGATGGGCGGTTCGGTAGGCGGGGCCGAAGTGAGTGGGACAAGTGGTCCAAAAGGAGAGACCGAAGCTGGCCCATCAAAAAAGTCGAAGAGGAAGATTCCTCTCGAAGTTGAGATTGATCCTCGGTTGGTTATTCCTTCAAGTTTCAACAATGACAAGGACTTGAAGGTTCATGCTCAATCTGACGCTCAGAGGGGGAAGAAAAGAAATATTCCAGTTCATGTCACCCCGAGCATCATAACCGAGGACAAGCTTGAGGTTGTTCGAGCTGACTGCCGGTGGGGACCTGAAGTGGAGATTAGGATCCCGACGCTGGACTCGGCTGTCTCTACGCACGTCGAGGGGTACTCTTCGGTTTTCACCTACCCTTTCGCCATAGGATTTAACTTGCCTGTACACCCCATCATTGATATGTTTTTCCGGTCTTACAACCTTTGTCTAGCTCAACTTGGGCCCGGGGTTTGGAGGGTAGTCCAAGCCCTCGAGTATTTGAGTGACATAGCTGGGCTGCCTTTCACTTTCCAACATTTGATCTCTCTCTATTACCCTTACTTCCATAAAGCCGGGGTGGTAGCCCTCCTACCTCGGGGTTCTTATGCAATTCTGAGTAAGAGTGAGGACCATGGAGACCGAGGTTGGGATGATCGGTATGTGCTTATCCCTACAAGATTGCTGTCAGCTCAACCAGGCTTTCTCGAAGCATGGAATGCTCAACGTAAGTGTCTATTTCTGTTTTTCCTTAGGTTTTGAATCATCATAATTAGCCTCTGACCTTTTACCCCCGACTTGCAGCTGAGAAGGTCCCAATTAACCCACCAAGGAACTTGCTTGAGTGGGTTACCGAAGTCATGCAGGCGAAGACACGCCCAGAACGGCAGTGGATGGTATTAGCTGGCTTGGAGGGGAACCGATGGGCGTGTAAGAGGCATGGTGAGTTATGCGTTCATATCGGTGATCTGTCTTTTATTGGTTTTGAACCGTCATGGTCTAACATTTTCATTTGTGTAGGTCTCCCTAACAGGGCTGTGAGAGAAACCGAAGAGGAGGAAGGAGGCGAAGTGGATGTTGAGGGGGAGGTGAAGAGAGGAAAGACAAAAAAGAAAAGAAGAAAAAAGAAAGGACGGTGCTTGACATCGCCGAGGGCGTTGCCCAGATGGCGAACTTGGCAAAGCGGCTCATTGATGAGAAGAAGGCCAAGGGTTCGTCTAGCCCGGGGACCTCACAAGGTGAAGAAATTTTCTTGGGTCGGTTTTCTTGCGTTTCCACCTCTACACTCTCTCATGTTAAACGAATTGCTTCCCTTCCTTCCCCAGGTTCCAAAAGAAAAAGGGTGGCGACGAAGCGTGTGGCCAAGGCGAAGGGACCTCGGGTCGAGGAAGTTGCCGCTCCTGCTACCGAAGCGTCGATCACAAAATGCCGTGGACTCATTGATGAGCCCAGCGATGAAGAGCTTCCCCCCTTTATCCCCAAGGTAAGGCCAGAACCGGCCTTTGAGCCCGTTCAAGAGTCGAGGCCCGAGGTTGGTGGGGCAACCGAGGTTATAAATGTGGAGGAGTTTGATCAAGAGGCGGCAAAGCGAAATGGCAAGGCTAGAGTAGGTGAAGGCCTGATTAAGAGTACGGTTAAAGCTTCTCGAGCCTCGCCGAAGCCTACCAGCACTGTGCCCCGGGCTTTGGAGATATACCCCGATGCGAATTTGCTAGATGCCACAAAAGAGGATATTGTGGCCCTTGATGGCATACTTGGCCCTGCCGAAGCTCATGCCCTTCGGAATCTTAGTCCAATGAGCTTGATGGGTGTCTCCGCCGCTTCAGCCCTTCGGGTAAGTCTTTGCAGTTCTACATCGTTGATCTTATTATTTTTCGGGTACTAATACAGTGTTCCAAACGCAGAGTTTGGTCCTTGCATTGCAAGCTGTTCACCTCGAGTTCGATCGAGCCAAGGAAATCCAAGCAGCTGCCTCCGCTTGGGATGATCAGAATAAAGATTCTTAGGGGGCAAGTTACCGAGCTAGAGTCTCGATTTGCAATTCTGAACGATGAGCTGGAACGTGCCAACGAAGCCTCGGCGAAAGCCGAAGCTGATCTTCGTGTGGCTGTGGAATCTGCCAAAGCTCGAGTCCAAGCTGCGACGAGTGAATTTACTGCAGAGCGTTCGAGGTTGAGCCTTGAAAATGCTCGCCTTGAGGCTGAGCTTTTTAGGGCCAAAACCGAAGTGCTTGATGCGGGTGAAAAATATCGCAATAAGCTTGGGGAGTACAACGCCAAACTCATCGAGTTGCAGAGACAAGTGGACCAAGTGCCAGCCATTCGGGGCAAGATATCCAAGTTTGAGGGCAGGATTGTGTACCTTAACGAGCGGGCCGAGGTTAGAGCAACGAGGGCGACGTTTGAGGAAACATGGGTCGTTGTCAAGACCAGGCTTAGCGCGCTTGAACAAGTCCAGGCTGGGCAGATTGTGCTCGAAGATGAGATTGCCAAGGCAAGGGAAGCTCCAGCCGAGGCTCAAAAGATTGTGGATGAGCTCCCTTCAAGTGAGGGGTCAGATGCTGATGGGCCCGAGGGCGAAGATGAAGGTGATAGTGCCGAAGAGGGCGGTGAAGATGCCGATGGGGTGCAGCCTTAGTGTTTGAGGAACATTCTGATGTTTTTACTTTGTTTTTAGGCCTTCGTGCCTTTTTGGACATCAGCCTTCGGGCTTTCATGTATGCATAGCTTTGGACCTTCGGGTCCTTTTTTATGTAAATATCTTTTAGCCTTTGGGCTTTTTAATGGAAACTGCGTTCGTATTTTTGTCTTGACTGTTGGCCTTTGCTAGTACCGAACACTATGCTAAGAATAAATAAATTGCTTGCAAGACTTAATTGAATTTGATCGATGCAAACTTAGAACGACATCTCGTTCTCGAGTCGATGCATTGTGCAACTTCGGAGTGCAAGTTTTAAACAAATAAGAATGGGTATAAAGTCAAAGTCATTCATTGATATCAACGAGCCAGCAATCGGCTAATTACATAAAATCAAGTCGAAGCAGACTTTGGATGAAAAATGAATTTTCAATGACAAATGAATTGACAATATGCCGCTACTGGGCTAATTTACAATGTACTAAATCTATTCTCCGGGCGTGAGTCCCCGGTTGTCGGAAAGATAAGCTTCGGTTGGGAGGCTCGACGTCGACCCCGGTATCAACCCTTCTCACTCCCCCCCAGTGTTCGGTTGTGAATCTTGATAAAGATCCGAGCATTGGATATCGTTCGCTTCGCTTCCTGAAAAGATCAAGCTGAAAATGGAACGCGGAGCAAGTTAGTACATTTCGATCGAGGCCATGGGAGCGTTGTTCGGCTCGGGGCCGTGGATGAATTTAATGAGATTGAAAAGTGTTTACCTCGGTTAGAAGTAGTATCACTTCAGGTTGGAGATATTCTAATTCAGAGGTTCGGGTTCTCCTTGCAGATTCTCGATTTGATAAGAGCCCTTTCCAACGATTGCCTTGACTTTATAGGGTCCTTCCCAATTTGCAATGAGCTTCCCTCCCCCCCCCCCCCCCCCGTTATCTTCCTTTGTTGATTGATTCACAGTTTTCAACACATAGTCTCCAACTTTGAAATCCCTGAGTTTGGCTTTCCTATTGAGGTAAGCTTCGATCTGCCTTTTTTGGGCGACTAGCCGAACCAAAGCTAATTCCCTTTTTTCCTCGAGCAGATCTAATTCTATGCGCACTGCTTCTTTGTTGGCATCTTCGGCGATGTGAGCATACCGAAGGCTTGGCTCGCCTACTTCTACGGGGATGAGGGAGTCCATGCCATAAGCTAGTGAGAAAGGGGGTATCACCGGTGCTGTTCTTCTCCGTTGTTCGCATGGCCCATAATACCCCGGGCAGCTCCTCGGGCCAAGGACCTTTTTTCTCATCGAGTCTCTTCTTGAGATTTTCAATTATGATTCTATTCGAAGACTCAGCTTGGCCATTGGCACTTGGGTGGTAAGGAGTCGAGGCAATTCTTTTAATCCCCCACTGCTTGAAGAAATCAGTGATTGCTGCCCCCATGAATTGTTTACCGTTGTCACAAGCAATTTCTTTTGGGACGCCGAACCTATAGATGATGTTCTTTTTGATGAAGTCGGTCACTTGCTTTTGCTTCACCTCGGTGAGAGCCACCGCTTCCACCCATTTTGTGAAGTAATCGGTCAAAACTAAGATGAAACGAACACCACCCTTTCCCTTGGGTAATGGTCCAACGACGTCCATTCCCCATTTCATGGAGGGCCATGGTGATACCACTGAATGTAGAGGCTCGGCCTGTTGGTGAATCATCCGCCCATGGCGTTGACACTTATCACATTTCTGCACGAAGGCTTTCACATCGGCACTGATTGTGGGCCAATAATACCCAGCTCTTAATAATTTACGCACCAAGGACTTTCCCCCTGAGTGGTTACCACACTCACCTTCGTGCACTTCGGCCATCACGCATCTTGCCTCGTCGGGACCCAAACACTTGGCCATCGGGCCGCAATATAACCTTTTGTATAGGTTACCCTCGATTAGGTGATACGAGGCTGCTTGAGTCCTCAACTTCTTTGCTTCTTTTTTGTCTTGGGGAACAGTCCCCGAGTCGAAGTAGGAGATGAACTTACTTCGCCAATCCCATCGGTTGTCCACTGAGTTAACTTGAACCTTCATCTCTCTCATTTGTGCGGATAGCAGTCGAACCACTGAGTCAGTCCCCGAGTGAGTTTCGTCGATCGCCGAACCAAGATTTGCCAAAGCATTAGCCTCAGTATTTTCCTCCCGAGGTACTTGTTTAACTCGCCATTCTTGGAATCGTGCCAAGATCCTTTGTGCTCGATCCAAGTATAGTTGCATTCTAGGCTCTCGAGCTGTATAATCACCGAGGACCTGGTTCACTACCAACTGTGAATCACATCTCAGTTCGATTCTTTCAACCCCCATTTTCCTTAGCCAGCTCCAAACCTGCTAAAGCTGCCTCATATTCTGCCTCGTTGTTGGTTACTTTCTTGAACCGAACCGAATGCCTGACCTTCTCCCCGATAGGTGCTCTCAAGACTATGCCTAACCCTGAACCTTTGGAATTCGTTGCCCCATCGGTGTAAAGTATCCATAGTCCCGAAGAGGTTCCTTTTGCCATGGAGTTTTCCTTTTCCGCCTCGGGCAAAATTCCAATATTAAAATCAGCCACGAAGTCTGCCAAGACTTGAGACTTAATGGCAGTCCGAGGTTGGTAAGTAATGTCATACTCGCTTAACTCTACCGCCCACTTGGATAACCTCCCTGATAACTCTGGTTTATGCAATATATTTCTCAGAGGGAAGGTCGAAACTACTGCTATTGGGTGACATTGAAAATAGGGTCGTAGTTTCCGAGCAGTAATAAGTAAAGAAAGTGCTAATTTCTCCAAGTTTGGATACCTGGTTTCAGCGTCGAGGAGTGTCTTGCTAACATAATAGATGGGCTGTTGTTTGCCATCTTCTTCCCGAACCAGCACAGCGCTGACTGACACCTCGGACACCGCCAAGTAGACCAGCAATATTTCACCTTCTTTTGGCTTGGCAAGCAACGGTGCGTTAGCCAAATATTGTTTTAAATCTTTCAACGCTTGCTTACACTCCGGTGTCCATTCGAAGTGATTGTTTTTTCTCAAAACGGAGAAGAATTTGTGGCATCGCTCCGAGGGCCTTGAGATAAATCGACTCAAGGCGGCGACTCGGCCAGTCAAGCGTTGAACTTCTTTTACCCCGGTCAACTCCTCGGGGATCTCTTCGATAGCTTTGATTTTTTCTGGGTTAGCCTCGATTCCTCGTTCAGAGACAATGAATCCCAAGAATTTGCCCGATCCAACGCCGAAGGCGCATTTCTCAGGGTTCAACTTCATGCCGTATTGCCTCAACACGACAAAGGCTTCCCTCAGATGATTCAAATGATCCTCCATTTGGATCGATTTGATGAGCATATCGTCTATGTAGACCTCCATAGACTTTCCAATATATTCTTTAAACATGCGAAATACCAACCTTTGGTAGGTCGCCCCGGCGTTCTTCAAACCGAAGGGCACCTTGTAACAGAAGGTACCCCGGTCAGTGATGAACGAGGTCTTCTCTTCGTCCTTCGGGTCCATGAGGATTTGATTATAACCCCAATATGCATCCAAGAAGGTCAATAGTTTATGTCCAGCCGTAGAGTCTATTAACCTATCAATTTGCGGCAATGGATATGAATCTTTGGGGCAAGCTTTGTTTAAGTCAGTGTAATCTACACACATTCTCCACTTGCCATTCTTCTTCGGTACAACCACAACATTGGCCAGCCATTCGGGGTATTTCACCTCTCTTATGAAGCCGTTTTCTTGTAGCTTGGCGGTTTCATCCTCGATCGCCTTCTTTTTGACCCCGGCATGAGGTCTTTTCTTCTGCTTCACCGGGGTGAATTTTGGATCCACATTCAGTTTGTGGGTCATGATCTCCGGATCGATACCCGTCATGTCTGAATGGGACCAAGTAAAACAATCATGGTTGGACTTCAAAACTTCTATAATCGCCTTTTTCGACTCCGGGTCCAACTCCGAGCCG
Source organism: Petunia axillaris subsp. axillaris (assembly GCA_029990575.1). Lineage (NCBI taxonomy): Eukaryota > Viridiplantae > Streptophyta > Magnoliopsida > Solanales > Solanaceae > Petunia > Petunia axillaris. The sequence continues at coordinate 121,487,450 of JARKNS010000002.1, read as the reverse complement.
ACAAACACTTTCCTATCGGGGAAATCTTTCAATAGGGTGAAGGATTCCAGTTCTTCAACAGCTGAGTCCTCGGCTTTTTGCTTTCGAGGCTCTTGAATACAGGCTGGAACCTTTTTGACTTCTCCTCGGGCGTCCTCCCCGCTTGACCCCGGTTCCTGTTGTTGCTATTGCTTTCGCCCGATCGGGCGACTCCACTCTTTAACGCAACTGAATAGCACTCCCTTGCTACTCGTTGCTCCCCTTTGATTGATCGAACTCCCCAAGGTGTAGGGAATTTAATCACTTGATGTAAGGTGGAGGGGACAGCTTCCATGGAGTGGATCCATGGCCTTCCGAGGATCACATTGTAGGCTAGATCCTCGGGCATGACTTGGAACAGTGTTTCTTTGGTAACCCCCTCGGCGAATGTCTTGAGTGTGATCTCACCCAACGTTTTCTCCGTGGAGTTGTTGCAGCCAGCTAACACCGTTGATTTGGGAACAACTTCCCCCTTCAACCACATTTTCTTAACAGCCCCGTAGCTGATTATATTAACTGAGCTACCGGGGTCGATCAAGACTCTTTTAATATCAGAGTCGTTGATTCTCAGCATGATAACTAGAGCGTCGTGATGAGGGAACATCATCCCATCACAGTCATCATCGTCAAACACAATATCTTTGCCCGAGCCTCCAACTCTGGTTCTTTTCTCCATGGTGATGGAGAGCTTGGCAAATTTCTTGGCCGCGGCAAAATTTACGCCGTTCACTTCTGACCCCCCGGTAATAACGTTCACTACTCTTTCCGGGGGTGGAGCCCGAGGTGGTTGTCCATCGCCTCGGTTCATGGAAAAATTATCTTTCCCTTTGTCAGTGAGGAAGTCGGCCAAAACTCCCTTCTTTAGCAAGTGAGCTACCTCGAGGCGCAAAGCTTTGCAATCCTCGGTCCTATGGCCATAATCTGCGTGGAATTCGCAAAGCAGATTGTGGTCTCTTTTATCTATCGGGGTCCTCATATCCTTGGGAACCCTCACCCCGGCAGTCCCCTTGACAACATTGACCAGCTCCGAGGTCGATATGTTGAAGTTGTAGTCTTGGATTCGAGGTAGATCCTTTTTTGGGGCCAAAGCGGAGCTTGAGGGGTTTCTTTGGTTCACATTGGGTTGAACCTTCCCTCCGAGCCTTTGGCTTATGTGAGAATTTGGGTATGAATTACCGATGGTGTTTTCCAGCCTTTGGCTGACATGCTGCCTTGTCGAGGTATAAGGTTCATACCTCCCCTTCGAGTTACTTTGTAGCGCCTCGGCGCGATTTGAAGATTCACCTCGGTTTCATTGATGATAACCTCGGTTCTTGAATTCAGCCTCCTCCAATCTGATTTTGGAGTAGGCGCGCCTATGCAGATCCTCCCATGTTAGGACCTGATATTGTTGGAGTTCTTTTCGCAATTCAGCGGCAGCGTCGGAATTGCGAATGTTGATACCTTTCTCAAATGCCATGATGGCCAAGGTATCATCCATCCGAGGCAATTCCATGCGTTCGGCGTGGAATCGCTCGAGAAATTCTTTAAGTGGCTCACCAGGCCTTTGTTTTACTTCACATATATCCTCCTTCCTTTGGAGGATCTTTTGCGCCCCGGTGTGCGCCTTGACGAAGGCGCTAGACATTTCCTTAAAGGAGGAGAACGACCCCGCTGGAAGACACATATACCAACGTAAAGCCCCCTTCTCTAAGGACTCGCCAAATTTCTTCAAGAACATTGACTCGAGCTGTGTAGCCGTTAAGTCGTTGCTCTTCACCATCGACATATATTCCTTTATGTGTTCTTTGGGATCGGTAGTTCCATCGTATTTCTTCAAGAATATGAGTTTGAAGCCTTTAGGAGTTGGGGCTGGAGCTGCTTCGGGTTTGAAGGGTAGCTCCCTGTATTGATCAATGTCGAGGTCGTCTTCCTCTTTCGTTATCCCTGGTACTCCCTCGAGGCGCTTCTCCACCCGCGCCTCGATGCGAGCCTCGATTTGGATTCGAATATAAGCAATTCTTCATATCAAAGTTGAAATAATACACGAAAAAGATATAAATGCGGGAAAATGAACTGTTCTTCAATATATAATTGTGAGTACAAATTTGGGCAGAGTTTCAGTATAAATTTCTAGATGCCTATGATACAAAATGATCTACTATTTATAGGCATGAAGGCCTTGCCCACGTTCTCCACCATCAGCTGATGCGTCTCCCACGATCTGGACATTGAATGGAGTAGTTAGTGGGGTAAAGTAGTGGGCTGCAAAGCGGCTGGAACCGAGGTGGTTACCGAAGCCTGGTCATAAGGCTTCGGTGATCTGACCTTGCTGTTCGGATAGGAGTTCACGTCACCGAAGCTCGGCTCTCAACTTGCCTTCGGTAGTTCAGAACTTGACTTCAGTGACTTTGTCGCGAGTTTACTCATTTCTCTTTGGAGTATCGGCTCGCTTTCACGTCGGTCCATCGCTCCGAGGTGCTGACCGAGCACGTCAATTTTTACCCAATACATATACCTTTTACTTTATTTCATTACGTATATATATATATATATATATATATATATATATATATATATATATATATATATATATATATATATATATATATATATATATATATATATTAACTAATTTGGTTTCATTTTTGCGAGGTACCTCTGATTATGGTTTACCTAGGAAGAAGCAAATTAGTGCATTTGAACTTTTTTTTGTTTAATCTTAATTATTATAAGCATATTATATTAGAGATTTAATTATTTTGTCTATTTTTAGTTAGTTAGTTTATTTACTTAGTTATTTTTAATCGCTTACAATTCCAATCATATTATCCGGCCGGTAACCATATTTGGTGGAACCCAAGAGGTGCTTAACACCTTCCTTTCGGGTTGACTTGAACCCTTACCTAGAATATTTAAGTTCACATGACCATATTTCAGAGGTAATTATAAAATTGGCTAGAAACAAAAGTAGGTGCCCTAATACGCCTAGTTAAAAAAGAAAAATTTACACCAGTTGACGCTCTAAAGTGCTTAATTACGTAACATAACGATATTTTTAGAAATTTACCTAACGAACCGATACTTTTAAATTAATTACAAAACATGCCATAAGGATAAAAAGGGTATTACAATGTATTTTTTATCAGTTATTTTCCATTTCTCCCTTATACTTTGTCTCGCACCTGTTCACGCTTCAAATTTTTCTCGCACTACTCAGAACCGCTTTTCTCATTTGTTTCTTCAAGTTAAACGATAATCAGTCAATTAGGGTTTCAGAACCGTTAATTTCGCCGAAATTTTAATAAATTCTTGCCCAAGTTTGTTAAACCATGTCACAAAATAGTGATAATTCACCGTCTGCTCGTGAAATTCGTTTAAAATCGCGGCATGAGCGGAATTCTCCAACTATATGACTGCATTCACCGGTGAAACGCCGGCAGTCATTAGGAGTTAATAGTCCTAGAGGTTCACCTGTGCAAAGCCGTCGGCCAGTAGCAGTTAAGGTCCCAATTATTCGCCGGTTAAACCTGGTAAACGGAAGTCAAGAGAGGATGCTAAAGGTAAAAGTATTGTCGACAATGATTTTGTTGATGATATCGATGCTGATGTTCGGATGAAAAGGAGAAAATATGATCGGTGTGGAGTCCTCGAATAAAATCAGTCTCACTCGCAGGAAAATGTATGTATTATGCTGTATTTGACTTTTTTACTTTTTGCATGTATTTGTATTTTTGTGTATTTTTCCCCCTTTACATGTATAAATTTGCGAACCTAAGTTGTATGGGCATTTTTTTGTATAAAATGTATTTTTTTGTATTTTAAGTGTATGTTATGTATTTTTACTGTATCTTCTGTATTTTTGCTGTTCATATCTATGTTTTGTATGTGTCTATTGTATATTTTTCGTACACCCCCCAGTCTGTATGTTGATTGTATAAATATGTATTTTAAGTAGGCTTTTTTAACATGTGTATGTGGAGACATTTAACATGTTGTCGAAATATGCATGATCTTACATGTTTATGTATATACAAACTTATATTCCCTTTGATCGACACCGATTTAATCCCTGTAGCAACCATTAATGCACTTTGCATAGACATTTATGTGCAGTTGTATATCTATGTATATATTTGTATGTGTATTTTGTTACACTGTTGAATAATGTAAAGTTTTTTTGCTTTGTTTGTCCATGTTCAGGCTTGTAAATTTTATGTCCCTGCGAATATAGTTACTGTGACAGATCACTGGACTGCGAAAACTCGTTATGATATTGTTAGAATCTTAGAAGCGCATCTGTCATCCACTCAGTTGGCTTTGTTTAGGCAGACATGCTTTGGGTACTTTTTGGATCTGCCAGAAGTATTTGGTCAATACCAATTAATTCACCATTTGATGCTACGTGAGATTGTATCAGATAATCCAAATGAGTTTACAATTATGATTGATGGTACGCGTTTGCGCTTCGGTCTACAAGAATATGCAGTTATAACGGGGCTAAATTGCTTTGGTGATGATATTATTGTTGCTGATCCTACTCCAAATAGGATTATTTCAAGCTACTTTCCCAATCAGGAAAAGGTGCGCAGAAGTAAGTTAGTCAAATATTTTCTTGGTAAGAGGTGGATTTGCGATGAAGATGCTGTGAAGATTGTTGTTTTGTACTTTCTGCATGTCTTTGTGTTATCAACTGATAGTGGGCACATTATACCCAAGGAGCACTTTGATTTGGTTGAGTCGGAGGCATATATTAGTTATCCATGGGGCAAATATTCATTCACATTATTGCTTGAAACGATTAGCCAAAAGTTATATCCACCTCTGAAATTCTATAGGATTGGTGGGTTGCCGGTTGCACTCCAAGTCTGGTTTTATGAATGCTGTTCTGAAGTTGACCGGAAAGTTGCCTTTCGTGTTGGTAACTTTACTCCTAGGATTTTGAATTGGAAAGTTACTGTGAATCAACCGAGGTTTGCCAACTTGTCCAAAGGAATGTTTAGCGGCACAAGACCTGAGGTTAGATATAATTACACGAAATCCTTTTTCTTTGTATGTTTTTGTATTACTTTATATGCAAGTTCTCAGTTTTCTTTTTGTTTCTTTTTTCTTATTTTTCTTTTTTGTATTTTTTTAGTTGGTGTTCAGGAATATTGTTCCAACCGCTGATGAGATACGCAATTTCAACTTGCCTGTTCGAACTGAGGTGCCTCCTAGTGCCAGTTGTGCCTCTCACATTCCTGTTCGTGAGTTTGTTGGCATTCCTCGTCAAAAAGTTCAGAATGTGAAAAAACCTTCTTGTGCGTCGCAACCTGTGAATGAAGTTGATGTTGTTGCTGAGTTGAAGCAATTGACCTCTGATTTTAATGATTTCAAGAATGATGTATGTGTTGTTTTGCTTTTTCAAGCATGTATATTTCTGCTTTTTTTTTGCACATATCATTTGATTGATATTTCTCTATTTCTGCTTTTTTGGTTTATTTTTTAGGTTAATTCTCAATTTGTCAATCTTACTTCCTTTCTTACTGATTCATTTGCGAAGGTGTTTGATCGCTTGAAGGTAATTCCACTCAATTTTTTTGTATGTTTTTTATTTGGCCATGTACTTATTTTAAACTTCAACAGGTTGGGGGAAGCAGCTGTGTTGATGATTACCAAGACGACCGAGGTGCTGATTGTCGTTCTACTAGCCCTGTTGATGCTCAAGATCTTAAGCAAGGTGATACCTTTGATTATGGTAGCCCTGTTGAAGCTGACCATCATACACACCAGAAGGACAGTGCTGCGAATTTATGTGTATGAATTTTTTTTGTATTCTTTTTTCTTTTTAACATATTAAAATGTATTTTTGTGTATATCAATGTCCTGATACTGTTTTTGTATTTTTCTGTATTTTTTCCAGCTGGGTGTTGGAAATTCTCATATTCAAGTTTCATCGTCGTGGTGCTGCTTTTTTATTTGGAAGCGCTGCTAAAGTTTGCAGACCAGTTTACTATGATGAGACTCCACTTAGTCGTCGTGTATGTCTGTTGTCTATGCTCACATAGTTGTCTTGTTGTATTTTTTTTTTTTAATTTTTTTTCCTGTTGTATATCTATTTTCATGATGGATTTTTTTAACCAGGGTGTTGGAAGTCCTATTATTATTCAGTTTCCATCTGCTCGACCTGATAGTAAACTTTGCAATCTATTGCAATATGATGAGACGCCACCTAGTCGTACTGTATGTATCATTTCTATGAACACAATTATCTTTATTGTAATTTTTTAATATAATGTTGACATATTCAGTTTGTTGTTATAGGTTGATGAGCCTAGAGTAGGCGGTGACATTGAGCAGTCTGGTAGTCGAGATGTTGTGCCACTTAGTGTGCCCAGAGTTAGTGATCCAAGAGCTGCTGCATTCTTACGGTTTGATGGACCGAGTTTTTCGATTGGGGATTTTAGTCAAGAATCTGAAGAGGGTGGTCATGGACAATGTGGAACTGAAGCCCAGCCTGACAGTATATGTACATACATGTTGGCTTTTTCACTTTTTTTGTATATTTGTGTATTAATATGTATTTATTTGTATTTTTAAGAGTATCTTCTGTATTTTTACTGCATCTTCTGTATTTTTACTGTATCTCCTATATTTTTGTGTATTTTTCCGTTGGTTGATTCTCGAAATCACCTCTTGAAAAAAAAAAAGGCCCTCGGGTCCAGACCCACAAATGAATAGGAAGCGAGGGTCCTTCATTAAAGGGGGGAAAAGATGGGTATTTTGTAGTATGTATGCTAACTATTGTATGATGTATTTAGTATGGGTAGTTTTTTCTGTTTGTGTAGGCAAATGTTGCTGAGTCGAGCAAGATGGCAGTTGATGATGATCCCAATTTCCCCAGCATTGATCCGTCTGCCTATGTTAAGATTGATGCTGCTATTGCAAGAGCAGTGTCTGCGTGTAAGCCAGTGGTGGTTGCCCCACTTAATACGGTACCACAAGAAAAATGTTGATTCTGAACATACATGTTCTGGTGGTGTGTCATCTGGTGACAAATCAGAGGATGAATCGAGTCAGCCTGATGCAAATCTTGTTGATGGGCATGAGTCCCAGATAGTTTTGGTTGAGAGTGATGCAGATGATTCTGCTACGCCTTCTCAGTTGATTGCACGCATTAGGCGTTCAGGGAGGTATGCTAAGCCTGCTTTGGCCAATTCACCAGGACCAAAAATATTCCAAACGAAGCATCCATTTATTAGTGGTGTGGATGTTGACATTGACCAAGATCTGAAAACTGCATTTGTTGCATGGGTTGAGGATGGGATTGAGCCAAGCAGGCGAAGGTTTTTCCTTATTACTTGTTTGAACTAACTCTTTTTACCTTATTGGTGTTTCGTGTCATAATGTCTTCTTTTTTTAAAACAAAATTATCAGGAAGTTGCTCTATTCGAGAGAAGCTAATCGAATTGCGAAGCCTTTTCAGCTAGGAGTTATTAAAGTTGACAGGAAGGAGTGGTTTCGCACCTTGCTGCATAGTGGAGGCTTGCTTAATGACCAGGTATGTGTTTTCACTGTATAATATTGTATAATAATGTATTGTACTATATATTATTGTTTGTTAGTTACGTATCTTACTTTTCTTGTTTTTGATGTTTACATTTTTCAGCATATTGATGTAGTCTTCTATCATTTGCGGAAGAAGGGAAAGTATGGTCTTGATGTTCATCTTAAGTTCACCACTACGGATTGTTTTTTCAAGAATTTGGTTGAAGATGTTTTCAAGGCGTACAAAGCTAGTAACAACGATCCCACAGTTGTTACTAATGATGATCCTATTGCTCAGTATATTATGGGTTTTAGGTTGCTTGCAAACACCCCATGGGTACATGTTGATTATGTTTTAGTGCCACTACACATCAAAGAAAAATTTCACTGGGTGTTGGCTATAGTGTCATTCAAAGAGAGATCTATTTGGTTGTTTGATTCTCTCGGTGCAAGGCCTTGTCCTGCTGTCCGTGCTGTAGTTCATAAACTGTCTGTTGTGTTGCCTCTTTATCTTTCAGTCACTAGCTTTTATGGTGCGAGGCTTGACATTGATTGGAACACAAACCCGGCATTCAAAGACAAATCTATGACATACCCATTCTCTGTTGTTACAATTACAAATATCTCAAAACAACCTGTTGGATCACTGTATGTATCCTTCAACGCACTGTTATGTTTTTCTTCTTTTTTTTTGTACTTTTTTGTTTTTGATCTGTTTTGTTGTTTTAGCGCTTGTGGTGTCTACGTCGCAGCATATGCTGAGTATTTCATAAGTGCAAATGATCGACCACCACTCGATTTTGATGTTGATATCTATCGTAGTAGGTTGGGGACGCTACTCTGGCACTATGGCAAAACAAAGCAAGGTGAGCAGGCCATTAGTGCAGATGAGGTGACAGGAAATCAGTTCAAGAAGAAGGGTGGTCCAAAGCGAGGCGAAGCATATCATTAAATAGTTCATGTAGTTTGTTGGTTTTGTATTAATTTAACACTTAAGCACTTGTTATTCGGTGGGTGGATCTAGTTTGTATTTCAGTTTGTATGTATACAATGTCTACTGTAACTGAAAAGTTATTGTATGGATCAAGATTTCTTAACCAGTTATTGTAGAAAAGTTTGAATTCTATCTCTTTTCCTTAAAACTTTTTTTTGAAAAAGTTTAATGCATAATGTTATGCTATACAGGAGCTTCAATTTCTTGATGCACATTTGAGTTGATAACATTATTCATGTATTAGCATATGAATAGTTCTAGAAATGTCTTTGAAATTTCTAAATACAAAATAATACAGATTTATACAGAAATTTGAATTTCATTTGAAAATGTATGTACTTGTACCCCAATGCTCATCTTGTACCCCCAATTTCATTTTATTACTTTGTTAGTGGATGTATCGTATTGTTACTCTGTATCGTATCATTAACTCATTGTTAGATAACATGAAAAGATTCATTTTATTTAACGACTGTTTTTGGTGTGATATTTGTAATACAAAATAATACAGTTATAACAATAACAACTTGTAACTGTATTATTTTGTATTATGATGTATAATGTATTTGTGTTATGCTGCATTGTTTATGTGAGTTCAAATGTTTGGATAGATTAATTGTTTCTTGTCGTTTGATAAGATTCACTAACAAATATGAAGATTGAATTTACAATACTGTCAAGAAAATAGTATGTCTGTGTAGAACAGATACAAAATAATACAGTTTCATACACCAAGTGTTTACTATAACGTAAGTAGCCAAAACAAAAAATTTCAACCAACTAGAGAAACAAATCTTATTATTCAATATGTGTTTATAACAATGTATTATTCAACTAAATGTATGACATTTTCCTTTTTTTTACACTTGGAATGTAATAATTCTGATTGTTTATTTTTCTAAATGAGATGAAATAGTTTCTAAGCGTGGGAACAGAACGTTCAGTTTCTCTTGGGGAGGTTTGTACAAGTTGCTCTGTTGTGGCCTTCACATCCACATAGTCCACATGTTATCTTTGATCTTTTTGGATGCAGTTCCCACGGTTGCTTGTATCTTGTCTTTTTTGGTCTGCCCAGAGTCCTTTTCCATATTGGGGGGTGCACAACTTCATTAGTAATATATGTAGGGATGTCCTAATTACTTTCATCTGGAATAGGATTAACAGGCACTTCATATGTCTTCAACAGGAATTCCTTTGTGTAGTATGGAGAGGCATAGATCTCTTCTTCCATAGACTTAGACTTCATTACTGCCACTGCATGTGCACATGGCAGCTCGTCGATTTGGAACCTTCTACAGCAACATGTTCGATCTCTCAATGACACGAGGAATTTTGTTTCCTTATGTCAAACTGAATATGAATCCCCTGATGAAGGCTTAACCTGTAGCACATGAACTGTTTAAGTAATACAAAAGTATATAGTCTAGGTATATACTTTACATACACACTAATACAGTACAATACAAAATTATACAGAATACTGTGTATGCATATAAATACAAACAACTAGAAGACGGAGTAAGAAACTTAAACGAGTTACTAGCCATATTGTTTTTTTTAGCTACTGAAGGAAGCAACAATAATGCAGCATTATTCTAATATATACATAAGACATCCATAATGCATAAATTTTGTAAATCTAAACAGTAAGATGTAGTATTTACCGTCATCTGCAGTGCCAAGGTTCGATGTTTATCCAAAATATCATTAAATTTTTTACCCAGCTTTGTGAATGTATTTTCTGCACCTTCCTTGTTGCGATTGTTCCACATTTCAAATTTTGCTCACATGGACTCCATAAATGATGACACATGCATATCTCTTGCACCCTTTGTAGCCGCATTTAATGACTCCGCAATATTTGAAGTCATTATCCAGCCACGACGGACAGTTGAATGAGCCCTAGCCTACTTTTGATAGCCAGCATTGTGCAAGTATGTTTTGATCCGGTTGTCCATCTTTGCAACGTCCTCCATTTTTTTTTATCAAACTCCTTCACTGTGTATGCTTTAGCCATGGTAAAGAAAGCTTCATGCAGTTTTTCTTCAGCTCTTTTGAATTTTGATTTCACATTGTTCCACAGATGCCAAATGCATGAATAGTGTTGATCCATGGGATATACAATAGAGGCTGCTTTCAAGATGCTTTCTTTACGTTCTGAAACAATGCACATATCATCTCTTTGGCCATATGCTCTTTTAAAATTATCAAAAAACCAATGCCATGCATCATCATTCTCAGAATCAACTATAGCATACGCTAGAGGGAGGATTCTGCCTGTGTGATTAGAATTATAAATTAGAAAGTAGAATCAACAGTTAATTATACACATTTATACAGATATATACAAAATAATACAAATGCCTAGACTGTTTAGACTTACCCGCTCCATCCATTGTACTTGCAGCTAGGAATGTTCCCTTATGTGTAGCTGTAAGAAAGCTACCATCAACAACAACAAAAATTGGTTTGCAATACTCCCATCCTTTTATTGATGTGTTAAGTGCCACAAAGGCATATAAGAAGCAGTCGTCCTCTGTTTTAACAAAGTCCACAATTAACCCCGGGTTGGTTTTCTCCAAAATGTGTAAGTACCCTGACAACTTGTTGTATGAATCTATTGGATCACCTCTCATTGTTTCCAGCGCTTTTTCCTTCGATCGACATGCCTTCATATAAGGAAGCTCCACACCATATTGTTATTGAATGTCTTCAATTATCTCTTTTGATTTGTAAGTTGACTTGAAATCTTTATATTTATACTGGATAAGACTCCCTATACTTGCTGCAGTTGCTTGTTTGTGGTTGAAAATTCTGTTCTTCAGTGGGCATGAGTGCTTATTGACAAATTTCCTAATTTTGAACAATCCAAATGCGTTCAAGCTTGAAGACTTAAACTGTCATGCACAATTCTCCCCAGTGCATATCAGGCAATAGCTGCACATACATAGATACAGAATTATTGTATGTCACAGGGTAGTAGTTTAGATACAGAATTATACATATAGAGAAAAAATTATACATATTTTTGACAACATACAATATTATACATTGAAAACTCATAATATACATATTTTTGACAAGGTGTTCAGTGGGCAAAAAATAGTTATATATTTTGAAGTCATACACAATTAACATAGACATATAGAAACATACAACTTTATACAGAATAGGCAACAGTTTTTGAAATTCCGTACCATTTTGAGCTTGATCTTTTCACCTTAAAGTGAAACTTGTTCCTTAATGCATAGTGCTTCATTGCTTTGACAATTGTATTCTTATCTTGGAAAACCTGCCCTTCAATGATTTCTTCTTGCATAAGGTCTGCAATTATAAGCGCAGTACTATCTTCAAAGTCTCCAAAGTCTGGAATAGCTATCAATTCCTGGGTATGTTCCTCAGCTATCGACTGTATGTTATTACTCTCTACATGTTCTGGTGAATTTACTATCCAATTGTCAGCTTCATCAAACCAGTTTTGACTCACTGTAATACACAGTGGATATCTTCCTAATTCCTTGTTATCTTTTTTTATCTCAACAAACACTTTGACCCCCCATGTCATTGTGTATTTCAATTGGAGGTCTTGTTGCATCCACTTTATACTTTATTTCCATTTGGTTCACAGTGGTATACACACAGATTTGATTTTCAATTTAGAGATTAACTCCTCGAAAGCACAGTCAGATGTTATTACTACTGCATCAACACCATAATCAACATAGTTTCCGGTTGCATCCCATCGCCCTTTGTGTTGGACAAGTACCGTTACCGATGCCATTCTAGACCTGTCAACAATACCATACAGTGATGAAGCGAATTTATACAGTGATGAAGCAATTAGCAAATGCTTCTCGAGTATTTACTAATTCCACATTTGTACAAAAGTGGAAAATTTATGATGCAACTACGTAATTGCTACAGAACTTTGGATACAAAATCAATACAATTTCAACAACAAAAGCACCCAAAAAACAGATGAATGTATGCCTAAAACTGTATGTTAAACCACATTTTTTGTATAAAAATGTATGTTAACACATAGTTGTATAAAAATACAAGGCGACACAATGTATTGATGAAGTGATTATGCAATTGCTACTGAACTACAAATGTAAAAGCGACTACAAGTTTTAGCACAGTTACAACACTGATACAATTTCAACTGAAACACGCAAAAACAAAAGAAGTGTGTGCATAAAACTGTATGTTAAACCACAGCTTTGTATAAAAATGTATGTCGACACATAGTTGTATAAAAATACATGTCTGCACAATGTATCGATGAACTGATTTCGTAATTGCTAGTGAACTACAAATGTAAAAGCGACTACAAGTTTTAGCACAGTTACAACACTGATACAATTTCAACAACTGAAACACGCAAAAACAAAAGAAGTGTATGCATAAAACTGTATGTTAAACCACAGCTTTGTATAAAAATGTATGTCGACACATAGTTGTATAAAAATATATGTCGGCACAATGTATCGATGAACTGATTTCGCAATTGCTATTGAACTACAAATGTAAAAGCAACTACAAGTTTTAGCACAGTTACAACACTGATACAATTTCAACAACTGAAACACGCAAAAACAAAAGAAGTGTATGCATGAAACTGTATGTTAAACCACAGCTTTGTATAAAAATGTATGTCGACACATAGTTACACTTAATTACCTGAAGATACAGTACTGGTAATACAAAATCTACAATGTGTTTACAGAACTTTGAGTATTCAATATCAAAACTCCAAATACAAAATCAGAATCGCATAATCAAAATCAGAAAATCAAAAATTGAAAACTTCGAATAATGTCGGGACAATTACAAATTGAAAACTTCGATTACTTACCGGAAAAATCGATCAATCGAGGACAAAAATCGCAAAATTGAGATAGATTTTTTCAATTTTATTGAATCAGAACTGAAAATTGTGGAACAATACCGATTCTACTTTGATCCAGAATTATTTTTGAAGCTAAATTTGACAATATAAAAGTGGAATAAACCCTAGATTTTGGAGTGTAATTGAAGGAGGTTGAGAGTGAATTGAGTTCTTTAGAAAGAAAAGAGAAGGCGCGTAACAGAAGAAAGGATTTTTTTCTGAAATTGTTCGGTATTTATATGTTGGTATTTTGTATGTATTGTGTAAAACAACTATCGGTATTTTTTGTAAATTGTAATTGTATCGGTATTTTACGTAATTTTAGGTATAAGATGGTATATTTATGTAATTCTCCCGTTAAAAAATATGTTAGGTGGCAACTCCAAGTCCTTACCCGTGAGTTCCAATAAATCGAGACCTGTTTCGAACCATAACCGGTTCGGAAAAAAAATAAGTATCAACAGTAGGTGCAATGGGAAAAATAACAACAAGGACAACAACAACAACAACAACAATAATAATAATAATAATAATAATAATAATAATAATAATAATAATAATAATAATAATAATAATAATAATAATAATAATAATAATAATAATGTGCAACGAAAATATTGTTGAATACAACAAAAGAAAAAAGATATAATTATATTGTCTCCGAGTAGATGTACGGTACTCGAGTTCTGCTGGGCACTGTCCTAAGAAATTATTTCGGAACTTGAAATATTTCCTAAGAATAAAACAAGTCTTTCTCTACAGTAATAGATGAATCAAGAATCAGCAAAATTAATAATATATTAATCCAACAAGTCAAAGAAAGGGTGACAAAAAAAATTTTGTGTAGGAAATTATCAATAATAGAGGATAAGACAAAACTAGGAGTGGGAGAAGATATTTGCAATGATTGTTATTTAGAAGCAATGATTATATGAAATCAACTATAAGGGGTAGTATACAACTATAAGGGGATTTTACTGGAAGTTACTTACCAGAATTTTCATTGGGATGATACATTGTCTTACTATCCTCTCTTGTTGAGATTCAAGAATAGCGTAAGAAGGTCATGAGCAGCAAGTTCCAAGGAAAGAAGTAGGATTCCAAATCACAGTAAGAATTGCAAAGCTCCACGCACATATGTATGAAACTGGATGTGATGTTACCAACCCCGTTTTCTGAAATATTCACTCAAGATTGGCCTTTCAAGCATTCTTCTCAAACTTGGGGACATCGGTATCAACAATCTAGCTAGGGGTGTTTATCGGTCGGGTCGATTCGGTTCGGTTTTGTACCTTATCAGTTTGTACTATCGATTTTCGATTTTTAAAAGTGCTAAACCAATAACCGAACCAATAAACTATCGGTTATCGGTTTTCGAGTTATCGGTTTTAGGTTCTTATCGGTTCGGTTTTCGGTTTAACCATTAAGAAACTTAGGCCTAACAAGTGTAAAAAAAAAAAAAAAAAAAAAAAAAAAAAAAAAAAAAAAAAAACTCTTAAACGATTGCATCAATACAAAATCGGCTTTATTTTCACAGTGAATTCAAGTGCCTCTTATAGTATTCGCCATATTCAAAAAAGCAACCAACAACAGATTCAAATATACTTCATTATTCTATAAACTAATGGAGGAGGCAATGAGTGAAATAGTAAATCAGTGATTGAAATAGATGGGGCGACTTGAAAGCTTCACAAGTAAAAGAAGACTAGGGTTTGAGGTTTCCAAGTTCCAACTAATAGTAATTAAGCATACTACTTCTACGCACATAAGCGCAACGTAGTAAATTTGAAAACCTTATTGGGTTAGCGGTTTAACCAATAAGAAAATGTACAAAACCGACAACCGAACCGATAACCCAATAAAAAAAATTTGCAAACCGTTAAATAACCGATAACCCGATAATCCAATATTTATAAATCATTAACTTTTTATCGGTTCGATTTATCGGTTTAAACCGAAAAATGAACAACCCTAAATCTAGCTGTCATCTGCTATGCTACCATGACTAATTTGTACCAAGTACAATCATATGATACTTTCTCTTTTCACTTTAGGGAGAAGCCACCATCACGCTTGATGTTTGTTAAGATAAATTAAGAGAAATGTTTGGCTACAAAATTAGTCCCAAACAGATAATGAAATATTGAGACTATCAGCTATGCTACTTAACGACATGGTAACAAAAATATATTGCGTCCAAGGAGATCTGTAGCGGCATAAATTACATTAGAATCAAATTATTTTGAAATTTTGGAGAGAATGTTCAAATTATTCATCCTTTTAGTCAAGTTCAGAGAATTAAGATGAAAATTAGCTTGCTTTCGCTCAAAAAAACTTTTTGTAATTAACGTAGGTTATCAAGAAAAGAAATGCTAGGTAGTTGTAAGCCAATGAATTTTGGTGCTCCAATATATTTTATTTTATTTTATTTTTTGCAGCCTAATTTAGTTGTAAAAAAGTCATACAAGAATGTCTTTACCTATTTCTCGGAGAAAAATCTCTCTGACAAGTGTTATATTCTCCAACGAAGGAATAAAATGTATTTAGTATATTCTTGCCCTATACCAGAAATTGTTTCATCTGTAGGGCGAGGAAGAAAAAACTAAAGCATTTTTGATAGCGGAAAAAGAAAGAAGGAAGAAAAAAAATATTGAATCCCTGAAAGGCCAGAAAGAAGACTGGCTCTTTCTGGGATAAAAAAGGTTTTAATTTTCATATCTTCATGTGGATTATCAAATTTGTGTACGTGTTCCTATTCAAGTCCTATTTGGAAATATTCATCATTAAATTTGGAAACAATAAAGACATACTTGGCCTAATTCCAAATAACATTAACCCAAAAAGACGAATTTAGTGGTGTTGTGACAATGGCAGATCAATGAGTGAAATGCGCTGACAAAAAAGAACAACATTCTTGATGATTGTTGTGAATAATAGGTATGACATTGGGTAGCAAGAAGAAAATGAAGCTGAACTGCTTTACATGTTGTGTATCAAAGGAGGAAAAAGTTAATAAAAGGTCTTCGAAAAAGAGCATTCAGGAAAACAAAAACACCAAATCTCAATCTTCCTTTGACAACCTTTCTTTTAGAACTGGTAATTTATTCTGCCCTTTGGTTTCATCTGTTATATCATCCAATTTTATCAACTCAAAGGGAATTGTATTGTTTTATTTACAAATACATGCCTGCCTTTTATAATAAATTTGAATTTTTATATTTTAGATGCTAAGAGGAAAAAACCATTCAAATAAATATAGTTGCTGAATAAAACTCAAAGGTGGGGCCTGATAAGAGATTCTTAGCATTTGATTTGGGCGACATCCAACATAACTTGATCATATTAATTTTTGTATTACTCCCTCCGTCCCAATTTATGTGGCACCATTTCCTTTTCTGTTTGTCCCAAAATAAGTGGCACCTTTCCTTATTTGACAACTATTTAATGCATTATCTCTATTTTACCCTTGTTGGGCCCTACATACTTTTTAACCTACCAACAACTTTTTTATTACTCAAATCTTCTCTCTCTTACTTTTTCAAGGGTAAAATTGACACTTAACAAGATCAACCTCTATTTTCTTAAACTCCGTGCCCGGTCAAATGGTGTCACATAGGGACGGATGGAGTATAAAACTAGGCTTATGTGAGCCTGTCCAAGTCTGGATAAAAGATTAAAGGTTGCAATAGGCTGGCTACCATTATAAAAGTAACTGAACCACCACAATGAAGTGCTTGTGCTGGAATGTTCATGGAATAAACTTTTCTTGCAATAATAATTCTAAGACCTATTAATTACCCTCTACCGAAACACATCATGTGTTAAGGGACATGAATTTTCTCCAGCTTTCATATCATTAGCTTCCTTACAATTATCATTTTTGAAAAATTAAACATGATACATGCAGATAGCAGCAGAAGGAAGTACATAGCAGAAGAAATAGCAAAACTTGGAAAAGGGAACATTTCTGCTGAAATCTTCACATTCCAAGAGTTGAAGCTTGCCACTCAAAACTTTGACTGCCATCATTTGCTTGGTGAAGGTGGTTTTGGGAGAGTGTACAAGGGCCACATTGAAAGCAAAAATTTAGTACTCTTCATGCATCTCTCAGTCTCTCCATTATCATATACTTGATTCAAACACCAGAATTTTTTTTTTTTTTTTAAAAAGAAGAAGATGTTTTTGAGGGTCAAAATGACTATTCTAACTATAGGTTAAACTTCTTTTTTTATTTGTAGGATGTTGCTGTGAAGCAACTTGACAGAAATGGTTTCCAAGGAACTAGAGAGTTTCTTGTGGAGGTTCTGATATTAAGTCTTCTTCATCACCCTAACCTTGTCAATTTGGTAGGATATTGTTCAGATGGTGACCAGAGAATATTAGTATATGAATATATGCCAAATGGTTCACTAGAAGATCAGCTTCTTGGTATGCCACCACTTCTCTTCCTTAAAGATATGAATGTCCATCTAATTAACATTAGTCTCCAACAAATAGATTTGAGTAATGATAATGACACTAACATGAGCCTGCGTCCTATTTTTCTTATTTACTAATTTGAATCACCTTGTTTGGCAGAACTTAGTCCAGATAAAAAACCCCTTGATTGGGATACAAGGATGAAAATTGCAGAAGGAGCAGCAAAAGGACTTGAATACTTGCATGAAACAGCTAAACCTCCGGTGATTTACCGTGATTTTAAAGCATCAAACATACTTTTAGATGAGAACTTCAATCCCAAACTTTCTGATTTTGGACTTGCCAAGTTAGGTCCAACTGGTGATAAGAGTCATGTGTCCACCAGGGTCATGGGAACTTATGGTTATTGTGCACCTGAGTACGTTTCCACAGGTCAATTGACTGCAAAGTCTGATGTCTACAGCTTTGGGGTTGTATTTTTGGAAATGATCACAGGAAGAAGAGTCATTGACACCTCAAAACCAAGTGAAGAACAGAATCTCGTCCTGTGGGTAAGTGCCAACTATTCAGTATGTCACTAAGAAATGCTTAAGCAATGAGTTTCCACTATTTTCCAACCAAAGTATTGTGGTAACACTAGGAACCATTCTTTAGTTAGAAGGTTGCTACTGTTACACAAAGGATTTTTCAGGTTACCCATCCACTTCTACTGGAGGGTTAAATTGTCGATGTATAGACGTTACACTCTAACACAAATTGCTTGGCAGGCACAACCACTGTTCAAGGACAAGAAAAAGTTTCACTTAATGGCAGACCCATTGTTGGAAGGGAACTATCCAAGGAAGGGACTGTACCAAGCTCTAGCAATTGCTGCAATGTGCTTGCAAGAGGAAGCCAGTGTTCGTCCTTTGATCAGTGATGTAGTGACTGCTTTGGCATTTCTATCAGGGAACAAGAAAAAAGTCGAGGAGCCGCCGATTGCAGAAGATACTTCCAAATCACCATCTCCATTACAAACTAATACAAATAACATTGAAACTAATGAAGCTAATGTTGATACTGAAAAAGACTAACCATCAACCATAACAGACTTTTTCTTGTGCAGTTTAATCAGATTTTGTACATTGTGTTAGAAAAATATATAGCCTCGATGACCAAATATATTTATTTACACATGTACTTAAAATTTTAAGAGACTAATGTACATACAATGCATAAAGATCATTAATGGTACATTATCAAAATCATGTAGCTTATCCAGTTTATTCAAGTATACATAAATAAAGTTCCATCTATCAATGTTAAATGGACGATCTATCTATCTGTAAAAAGATATATACGGTATCTATAAAAGATTAATTGTGTACATTTTTTTATATGGATTATTTAAGTTACATCGATCAAAGTCAACAACTATTTGGATATATTTCACAGATTCTTAATGAATGGATATCCATACAAACGTATTCTGGAATTATGTAGTTGAATATTCACTATTTTAATTTGGAGGAAGAATTAGTCTTGATGGTAAATCTAAACACTATGTAAAGGGTCTCTCTCCATCAAACAAATATTTGTACAAAATAAGGAATGAGAGGATTTGAAATGATAATTGGAAAGTTATGCTTAGAAAAACAACTTACGGGGAAAGAGAGCATATAATTTCATAAATCCCTCTATATAAATTTCATAGCTTCCTATAGGTTAGAGCGGTTAAATAGCTCCCTATTGTTAGAAATAAGCCAGAATTCTCAGAACTTCATTTCTAATAGAAATAAAAGAAAAGCACATGAAAAACATGTTAATTACTCGATACTAACGGATGCAATCCAAATTGCCTCAAGACCATTCACTCGGAGTCAAGGTAAAGAGATCCAAGATGCTCATCTACACTTTGTATGAAAAGGCCTGGAAGATAGGAGCTCCGGAAGTGATTTGAAGAACATGCACTTGAGCACCATTGAGGGAGGACCGCCTAGGCACTAAGGAGGAGCGCTCCAAGCTGTTTTTGACTCTACTCCACATGCTCCCGGATGAGGCACACCGCCTCTTAGGGTGGCCTACTTTATTTGGCCCGAATTTTGGCTACGAATTTCTAAGTCTCTAGAGTTTCAACAGGCGGACCGCCTCTTCTCTGCAGCACTCTCTGGACTTCTCTACTGGGCGGACCGCCTACTCATGTTCCAAGCTTGACGGGATTTTGCTAGTTTTTATGTCTATTTTTTATTTTAGCCCTATGTGGTCTTTAATGTATTGACCCAACTTGAGGGCTTTTTAGACCTTTCACAACATGTAAAGGAAGACTATAAAAGCCTCCGTTAGGCATTTATTTCATTTGCATACTATTGATATTAAAAACTACATGAGATTGCTCTCTAATGAAATCCTTGTTTTTGGCTTGATTTCATTTGGTAGAATCCAAATTGAACTTCATCCTACGTACTTTGATTATTCTATTTGCAAAAGTCGTGTGTCTCTTGAGGATAGTTGTGCAGTGTAGGTGTTGACTCGTTCAAAGGTGTATCGAAACATTGTTCTTCGATGCTACTTTAATAGTTGTTCGAGATACGTCTCACTTTTATCTTTAATTTATTGCTTCCATTACTTTATTGCTTCCGCATTTTATATTGCTATCACTAACACTACCCTATGGTAAATAATCAAATTACAAAAGTTAATATCATCTGCAGGAAATACTTGTTACTACTGTGATAATATGCCATTACTGTTGCTATCCTGTGAAGGGATATGTTTAATCTAAATAGTATTCCTAATAATTAAGAAAAAATAATATGAACCTAATACAAATAGAAGACATCCGGTGGAAAAGAGTTGCTTTGTTGGGTCTATACGAGGTGCATTGAGAAAGCATATGAACTTTATGACACAAAGGTCAAACAATCACCATTTACTGGAATGTTCTTTTGAAGTGTTGCAAAGAAATGAAAAGATCAAGTTGTAAATTAAAATAAAAGGAAATGCCGCAAATCAATCAACAGTGTCGTTAAGGGTGCAAAATACAAATATTTAATAAATCTCTTAAGGTTCTTAATCCAATTATGTTTTCTCTTCTCTTAATTATTGTTTAATATTAGTGCTAGTTAAACTTCTATTTCATCCCAACGGTAAGTCATCACTGATACACATCAATATTGATTATTAAGAGGACATCGATTTTGTCTATCAAAACTAACTGTGCCTTGCTCTAATTAGAATTTTTATTAGAGTCGTGGAAAAATTCCAAGTAGCAGTTTTAACGATAATAATGCTAAATAGCTTTAGCAAACGCTCGTTAAGTTTGTAGCCACCGAAGAAGCTGGGAGTAATTAAATCCTAGAATTAATTTGTTAATAATATTAACTATTCGCTTTTTATGACAATCTTTTTGTGGTTGTTATGTTGTACCTTTTTCTCTGTCATTTGTTTATGATCACTGCGGTAAATTATTTCTTTTCTTTCAATTTATGAAGGTTGATAGCCTATAACAGTACATATAGGTGAGTCTTTTTATTAAACCAAAACAGATGTGCTGGTTCGTTATAGAATGTTCGAGCTCGTATCCTGAATGTCTCGTAGAAGTTGACATTGGACGCAGCTCCTCTCCAGTTTGTACCTCCATTAACTTCAAGGATATGAGACTTTCTTCTTACCTAAACACTTCCATCTCTCATCAGTAATAAACTTACAATCCCTTTTTCTACAATTCCATCAACCCCAAACAAAAGACCAGAAGTAGAATGATGAAGCATCGAACCCAATTTGGTGGTCTTTTGAGAGTGAAAAAGTTTTAAATACATATAATATGAATAAGATTTTCATAACAAAAAGATATATGTGGATAAAATGATGTGCAGCTAGATTGTGGGAAACAATCTCTACTACTCCATTAATTTTATACCACCACATATACCCTCCGCCCTAGTAAGAATTTGGGAAATGATAAACATAAAACTAATTTTCTTTTTAGACTACCACATGACAAAATCCAGTCAAACAGTGAATCTGCTATTCATGTAGATGATACTTCAATATCAGTAAAGAGACCTAGATATTATCGTTGTTACACAAGACAGGCAGCGAGAATTACAACAAGAATGGGCACGCAAATATGGGCAATCCATATATGTGTAATGTGATGTGATTTGGTGCGGTGCTCTGAGATAATTCGCTATCACCAGTACAATTCTCGCAAAACTGTGATTTGAGCAGACTGCTCAAGTACACAAATTCAAATAATAAAGCATTGCATCTTACATCAAATCTCAAAATATTAAAATCAATCACTGTAGAATTGTTTCCAAAGTGAACTATAAAACAGGGAAAAGTGTTGCTTCCAACTAAATTGGAGGAGACAGTAACTTCCTGCAACACGCCAATCAGCTACTTCTCCAGCTCTTGCAGATCAATATCCCAAGCAGATGCCAACTGCAACAACACTTGCTCAGGTGTTGCACCTTCCCAGTCCTCAGGCATGTCTACTGATGATGAAATTTCATTTAAATTCAACAGCAGCTCCTTTTTCACTTCCTCAGGAATGTCCATTACATCAGGTCCATTATCTACAGTAATATCTACCAACTGAAAATACGATAGAGAACAGGACATGACAAAGTCAGGATAAAAACTTAATTCCATTATATCAAACTTCAGCTAAAGTGGTTCACACTTCATGGATGCAACTGAGAATTTCAACACAGATTATGAGGTGAGAGAGAGAGAGAGAAAGAGAGAGAGAGAGAGAGAGAGAGAGAGAGAGAGAGAGAGAGGGGGGGAGAAAAGTGTGGGAAACATTCAAATTTAAGGAACAAAACAGTAGTTTTCTGGAAAATTGTTATGTTGCTTCAGAGAACATGTACCCCGCAAATTGTTCTCAGAGAACAAAATGCAACCGAAAGGCACATCCAAGAAGAATTCTTCCAGCACACAAAAACAAAGCCTTACATAACTTTATTCAAACACTCAATTTTTCCCCCAAAAAAAAGAACAAAGAAATTAAAGACAACCTAAACACATAACCTTTGCAGTCTAAATGCAACTTTCCTATATGAATAATTCACCCGTGCAATGCATTTAAAAGAATAAGTGGATGATAGGAGGCTAAGTTACTCGGACTCGGGCACGGGTATCCGACCGGGACACGGATACGGGTGCGGATCCGGCTAAAAAAATTTCAGAATTCTAAAACTAAAGTCAATCCTTAATTTCAATTTTTCCCACAGAAGTCCTCTTCCCCAAAATCTCTACTTCTTCTCCATTAATGTCTTCCCCAAGTTACCCTCAAAACATAAAATCAGAAAATCAGGGAAATGTTGACAGAAGATGAAATAGAAACAAAAAGACTATAAATTTCTGCATAATTTTGAAGGTATGTCATTTCCAATGTCTTCCAATCTGTAATAACCTTATCTTGAAAGTCTATTTGTCCCAAAAAAAAAAAAAAGGATTTTGGTCAAAGTATCCATTTTTGTTTGACCACATCCGGTGTGAATCCCGCGTCGTATCCGTGCCGTGTCGTGTCCGACACAGGTACAGCTGCACTTTTGAAGAAGCTGCACTTTTGAAGAATCTGAGTAACTTAGATAGGAGGTTTATATATTTAGTTTTGAGATGGTTAAATAATAACATTCAATACACAAAAAAAAGGGGCAACCTAGTGCACTAAGCTCCCAGAGTGACCAGGGTCGGTCCTGGGAAGGGTCAAACCACATTGAGTCTTTACCTTGCATTTCTTAAATAGGCTGTTTCCATGGCTTGAACAGTGACCTCTTGGTCATCTGGCAATACCTCAATACCTCATTAATACCGTTTAGATACATAATGCCCCCCAAAAGTAAGTACATGAATGAAAGCAAAGAGTATAAGCCATGCTAATCAGAATGCAAAATAAGCAACTGCCTTTCTAGGTTGTGCAAGACAAAAGCATTTCAAGACAATGAGTTTAATAAAAGCAGAGCAAGAACAACAAATATCAAAACAACACACCCTCCCAGTTATAAACATTTACTGCAAATCTTCAAATTTTAAATTTTTATAGTCCTTGCGAAATTCTTTAGTTATAAGGAAATGTACATGTTTCCATGTGATTTTCAGTAGTGTAAGAAATGTAATAAAATGCCCATGATCAAATAACATGTTTCGAAAGGATCACTTTAAGCGTGCATAACCTGAAGCTAGGTGAAATCAAGGTAGGGTGCTTTGCTCACTTCAGTGGCACAATAGTGCATGCATCAAGACACCAAAGTATGGTCTCATCGCCAGTGAATGTTGTCTTTAGTAGCACAACAGTAATAAGAAATTAAACAATGCGAAGATACATAAGTTAACACCAAAACTCGTCCAGAAAATCACTTTTAAACCTCAACATTTCGGGCGATCTATCACCACTCTTATCTTGTTCAAAGTGAAATTAGTACCTCCCTAAAACATTCAAAGACTGGTAAATGGTGCACGTGTAAAACACACTCTCACAATGGAAAATTCTGGTGACCAAGAAGCCGATTAATAAAGGATTTTATCCATGGAAGTGACAGCGGCCCATGAGATCTGGAGAGTGATTTCAAACTAGGAAAAGGAACCTTCATACACACGTCATATTTGCGTAAATGGCATTAGCATTGCTGATTTCTCTCACCCCATCGCTGTTGTCGGCAACGACTGAGTTACAATGCCGATGCCGGCGACCAAATTGCCGACAAACCCCAGGATTAGATAAAGGGGAAAAGGATCCATGAAACCGACAAGTCCCAGAATGTTGTAAAACGGTATTCGAGTAATTGAAAAGTTGTTCACCAAGGAAAATGCTTGACTGGCCAGAACGTCATCCGTGGATCCCCTCTCCCACTCTCTTTTATTCACTGCCTTACAAAAGCCCAAAGAACCAAGTTCTCCTATCAACCCCACTAGAAAAACGATGCCGATGAGGTGCCAATGTAAATGGAGTTCGTTTTGCAAGCTGGTGCCGGTGGTTTCTTTTCAATGAATGAGGTGTTTGGTGTGAATGGAAACGAGGTTGTCGTGAGTCTTGTTATGGAAGAGAAAAGAGGACTGTAGTGGAATGGAGTGGTGGAGGACGGCAACGTTGGTGGTCGCTCGTACATGATTTGGTGAAGAAGAAAGAGAAATAAAAAGAAAGAAAAAGTATAAGAAAAGAAAAAAGATTTTTAATATTAAGTATAATTAGTTGCGTAGTGTCCAACCGGAACACCATCTCTGCAATTTAACTCGTTTTAAACATTTTTTTCCGTCTCAAGCGCGTGTAGGAGGGTGAAAACATTCTTTGTCAGGTCATCTCTTGGGGGAAGGGGGGGCGGGGGTTAATATTCTTCCACTTTGAAGAAGATAAGGGGTGATAGGTCAACCATAAAGTTGACGTGGGAAAGTGGCTTTTCCAGACAAGTTTAGCTGTCAACTTATCTATTTTCCCTTTGATTTTTATATTGAACTTAAAAGTGCACCTCTATATCTCTGTAAGAATTTTAAAATGGATTTTGAACTTGACTGACATCATTTTAGTTCATTTACTCTCTTAATATAGTTTTCTAAACTTTTGTTTAAATAAATTGTTTGTTTTGTTTAACCATCTGGTATCCAAAGCCAATTGGCCCTACTAAATACTAATAGAAATGGCATTGGGTAGGCCCATTATGCAAACTACTCATTACCAAGAAGTTCTCCGTTCCCGAGTCTCAAACCTGAGATCTTTTGTTAAGAGTGGAGGGATCCCAACCATCCCGCCATATCGATAGGTGGTTTTGTCAAAATAATTATTGTTTGTGTTTGCGTCTTTTTTTTATTTTTTATTTGCATTGCATATACCTTTCCTATTATTTTTTGATGAAGATCTTCCTCTTATATTTTTTTCTCCGGTTACCCCATGCTTTTAAATTGCTTCATGCGCTTAAAGCCACAATAGAACTTTGGAAACTCTAAAGGTAGTTCCTTTTCCATTGATGTTAGGGCAATTGGTGTCCTAGCAATCAAAATCGCTGTCAACTCGTACAATGAACAAACCTATAGTCTTTCATAGCATGCATTCCATCCATGTGAGACGAGACCAGAGGTCCAGAGCTGTTAGTAGTTCAATCAGTCACAGTTTCCTTAGTTCTTCAGGTATGGTAAACTCAACAGTTTAGCTTTTTGAGGTATGGTAAATGCAATGACTCATAACAATCAGTTCACACCCACTCTGCAGTCCTTTCTAGAGCTTTAGAAACTAGATAACAAAAACAATCTCTCTGGCTATGTGTTATTAAAGTGCAAAAAGTACAGATTCTGTAATGTCCGGCGAAGGCTAGGTACTTGACTAACTGCAATAATCCCACGCAACACTTGACTCATCAGACTGCTTGTATCGGGTGAGAGGAGGTTGGGGTGCTAGTGGTCGTGTCAGTGGTTCTACTAGGCAGCACTAGGTTCCAAAAAAAAAATAAAAAATTAATGCGGAGAATCAACACCGTATTCCACATATATCTCCATGACGGTCAAACAAGAGCAAACTGCAAGGCATCTCTACCCATAGAGTTAGTTCCTTCACTCATGATACTTTAGTCTTTTAGACGAATTAGAAATTCAGTGCTGAACAGTACTTCCAGAATGTTTTTCCCCCAAACCAACAAAGGAATATTAACCAAAATAAGTAATTAATCACAGTCAATCATACTACATGTTTCTTAGGGAAACTTTATGATGTCTATCTCCTTACCCTAGAAGAACTGAAACAACAAGAAATTTTAGCAATTATCTGAACAGATTCTCTACTTTCACAACTTACTCTGGAAGAAGAAAATTCTATTAGCAAAAAGTCAAGAAAACTGTTACCAGGACAGTAGAGAAATTTGTACCTGTTGGAGCCAAGATAAACAGATGTCTGTCAAGTTTGCCTCCAGAAGAAACTGTGCAATAGCATGCAAAACCTCACTTGCCACCTCATTTGAGAGCTGATCAATCACCGGGCCTGATCTATCCATTAGCTTCACAAGCAAGAAATCGTCTCCAGTAGACAAAACTTCGGAAAAAGCTGAATCAATATCACCCACTGAAAGTGCATCCATTGCATTGGTCCAGGAAGTCCAAACTGGATCGCGCTCTTGCATATTGTTATCATCTGTTAGTGCTTCAGCCTCTAATTCTGGAATTGCTACTCTAGTACCTCGAACAGTTCCATTGTCTTCACCAGCCACACGGATTGCCTCCAAGGTTGCTTCATCCTTTGAAGCTTGCCAGATACTTCTGGCAGAAGGTCCCTCACCAAACCTAACAGGTCCTGCTCCTTTGGCCCATCCTCTCCTGGTGCCAACCTGATCTATCTCGTTTTCTGGTTTAGATGACCTAGCATCCATGGGACCACCACCAATACCTCTCCTAGAACCCAATTGCCCACTCTTACCATATGCATGAAAGTCCCAAGCATCAGGATTATCAGATCTCCGTGGTGGGCTCCTTCCCCTCATACCCGAAGAAGTACCATCAGATGGCACAAACCTCTCTCCAAATGGGATGCTCCCTTCACTACCTCTACCTAGCTTGGTACTCGAGTAATCATGGAAGCCATTATACTTCCCAAGAGGCCTATTAGAAGATTCATCAAATCTCGCTGTAAAAGTAGTACCTCTTCGATCCGTTGAAAGCGACAAATCACGTGCCATGTCTTCAACGACTCTTTCAAGGCCACGTACTCTGTTCTCAAGAGCCACCATGCTACCATGAGATCCACCCATGAAATCCTGCAATTGGGGGGGAGAACTGTTGGTATAAAGTGACTACTGAAACCATCTTTTTAAAACTTAAGAACTTATGCAAACCTGCAACATGTTCGTCAGATGAGCCTGTTGCCTCTCCAGAAGTAATAATTGCCTTTGAATAGCTAGCCAGTTTCCTTTGTTAGCCATAAACCCCTCAGATTGACCAGCATTTTTTGCAAAACCAGTACGGTAACTGGATAATTCCCTCTGATTCAAATCTCCCTCATTACAAGTATCATGTTCTCTGCCGCTTACCCCAGAAGTTCGACTCTCCACATTACTGCACCTAGCATCAAGCTGGCTCTTCCTCATTGTTCTCTGTCCTGTTTCTGCATTGTCTGGCTCAGACCCTACTTCGGCTGGTGCATTTGATGAATTAAGACATTGACGAGGGACAACCACTTCGACAGGCAAGTCGCCTGAACTCCTTTCTTCAAGTTTCTGAAAGAATTCTGGGTTCAGTTTTCTATCTGATAAAGCTGGAGCTCTCTTCTTTAACATCCCCACTGTTTTATAAGAAATATTGCTAGCCTCAGTTTTAGGGATAAAATCATTGGGAAAAAAATTCCATGGAATGAGTCCTTGACCAAAGCATCATTCCACTCACCAGCATTTCGGAGGTCCTTCTTTTCTGACGATCCAGCAGATTCACCATCTGAAAAATAGTCCTGTTAAAACAGGAAGGAAATCCTTTACGCCATATATAAAAGCCATGCATCTGTGCTTACCATGACAAGAAGCTTTCTGATCATCTGTGGCTCCATCTTCTTTCCCTGCAACTTTCTTCCAGTGCTGCAAAGCTTCCAGCATACTATCTCTGACGGGTTTTATCTGGAAAAGCCAATTACATTTAGATTTACTACACAAAAAGGAACACCTATTATACATTTTCTGAAGTCAAGAATAGCCACAAGTTGCCTCTGTTCGCAAACTTCAAGATATGGATAAATATTTTTCTTTGAATCGGTCAACAGTTAATTCTCTAATAATAATACAACAACTACTACTCTTCAATCCTAAACAAATAGGGGTCGGCTATAATTATATGAATCCTCACTACCATGTTTAACTCTGTATTAATTTTTTTTTTTTTTAAATAAGGTAAAGTTTATACAATAAATGTATAACCAGCAAAAATGATGCTGGGATTTACAATCAGGGAACAAAAAGAACATTACAGATCGTGTAATATATCAATGAAAACCTATCATGGCTTAGGGATCCGAGACAATTGCAGCAGCCATGTTACACCAAAATCTAAGCAAAATTACTTGTGCTTAATATTTATAATAGTGTCCTTTCTATCCTCAAACAGTCCAGCATTACTTTCTTTCCACAAACACCAACATACAGCAGCCTGTACAGTGTACAAAATGGGATTTGAAGCTCTTTGAATACATATCTTGCCCCATCCTTGCAAAAACTGAGATGTATGTTCTAGGCATACACCAGCCTATGCCCAGGATATTCAAAATAAAATCCAAATTTTGAGAAGTGAAATTACAATGAAGTTACAGATGGTTGTTATCCTCCAGCTGCTCTTCACATAAAACAAACCTATTGCACAGTTTAATTTCCCTCCTTTGCAGATTACTTTGTATCAGCAACGGTTCAAAATATGGATAAATCTAAATCTCCTTCATTTTTTTAAATTTTGGTTCGTCAGGTCCAGTTATTATAGATTCCAGTTTGGAGATGCTGCATAAAAATTGTGTAAACAGAGATGTGATTATTGCATTACATGACATAATAAAAGTACAACAAATTACAGATCGCCCACTAACTTTAGCACCTTCTACTTTGGCCTTTGAGCACCAAACTTATACCAGATTTCAACCATTCCAGCTCTCTTAAGGACAACATTGGCTAGACTTGTTGACTAAGCTTTTACCAAAGTAGGACTATAGTTATTCCCAGTGTTTTGAAAAGCGGTCGCTAAGCGATGAAGCGAAGCGAAGCGACCCTTCAACGCTTTTGATCTGTGAAGCGAAGCGTGTTCAATGAAGCGCACGTTACATGTGCTGAAGCGTGAAGCAACTGAATCGTGAAGCGAGCGCTTCATTGAAAAAAGCGTTTAACAGTGATTTTTGAAAGAAAAAATAGAAGCTGGGACCAATTTGTAAAGAAAGAAAAAATAAGACCAGTAGAGTCTTGGAGAAAAATCACGTTGTATAGGGTTTCTTCATCTTCTTTCCATCGCTGCTTCCTTAGGTAATCTTCTTTTCTTCTTTCTTTCTTCTTTAGTTGCTAGGGTATCTTTCTTCTTCCTCCTCTTTTTCTTTCTTGCTGTTCTCTTTCTTCTTCTTCCTCTGTTTTTTATCTTCCTCTGTTTAAAGATGATGATGAAGAGATCTCGGATGATGACAATCTTAGTGAAGAAGAATAGGATTATGATTTATTTCTAATTTGGTTTTTCGTTCATTTTGCTTATCACCTTGTTCTATGGACGATTATTGATTCTTTGCTTTTTGTTTTAAATATAAAGTTTGCTTAATTGTTCTTGGTGAGTTCTTATTCATTCTAATTATTATTGCAAGACTTATTATTTTTTTAAAAAAAATTCGCTGCACTTCAATGAAGCGAGCGCTTCGCTTCACACTTCACGCTTTAAGCGTTAGGGGCCCTTGTCGCTTTTCTTCGCTTCACGCTCTCCAAAACACTGGTTATTCCTCAAACGAACAGGAGAAATTGCCCTAATACTATGTTACAGAATTACTACAAAAAGGTACCTTATCAAACCTAGAAGCTTCAAGCACGGTTAGAGTGGAAGTGGCTCCCCCTGCTACTAAGTTGCTTGACTTCAACGCCAAGGTGCTTAATGTATCAGCTGCAGCCTTGCGAGTTGTCCAATCTGAATTGCTGAGGCATTCGTGAATGGTCTGCAGTAAAGGTTCCAGATTTTGTGGTGCTATTGCCCCTGCCTGCAATAGTAAGTTTTCTAAAGGCTTTAAATATCACCATCCGCTTTAAAAACGACATTTATGTTTTCATTATATGTGATGCCAAATTGTATGCACAAGAAAAAAGACAAATTTGACGGCATGCATTATCTCAGTGTAATTCATATATTTTATATGGTTTTGCCAAATCAAATATAAAGAAATGAGTCCACGGCCGCTGCTACCATATAAGCAAAAGTTATCACTGAAGAATAATTTCCAAGCATTCAAATATAAAATTAAAGAACTAAAGATATATCAAGTTTAACGAACCTCACACTTAATGAAATATCTTTCCTTTTTAATAAGTATGCTTAACGAAATATCATTAGTAAAACAAATTACCTTTCTCGCATCAGTATACTTAGTAAACTAATGCCCACTTAACCATGGTCAAACTATGGGATAAGTTAAATTCATTTATTCCTACAAACATATAGCATTGTCAGATTTCAATAACTCTTTTAACTTAGCTTACGGCGGTAAATGTACAACGTTGATTCAGCTTCTGCTATTACTCTGCAAAAACGCCAGTGAATTATGCTCCCTTCACTTTTCTTTTTCTTGACGAAGAAAGGTGATTCATCGATAGGCATCAAGAAGGCAAGTACAGCATTATCTCTCCACTTTGGAGACTCAAATGTTATAGAATGGTCCTAAGAGTCATGAATTAAGAGCTTTGGGAACAGCATAGAGTTCAGTATTAACAAGTAGAGAGTGCTTATTCTGTTGTGATGTTATTGCAAAACTAAGAAAAGAATAAAGAAGCCCTTTAACATAACTTGATTTGATTGATATAGTATCAGGAGCATATTTGATTTATTAATAAAGAATTCACATATCCGGGGCCCTCTATTTTTACACCATCTTAATTAGGCATTTCTTTTTAGGAAACTACAGGACACACATACTTATGCCTGTTCATCGCCAACATGTTCAAATGATGCTAAGTGCAGACAATTTCATAATAGAATGCAGTCGTAGAGGTACATACAGGTTAAGTATGAGTGCTTCTAGAACCAAGAAAGACAAATTATTAGCAGAATACAAATATCAGTTCCTGTATATTATAAACTGACTAGCGGCTGCTCCCTCAAGCAAAGAAGCATTTGACCTCAATGATAATTACAGGAAATAATCCCTGAAACGTAGAATCATGAAGCAGGCACATTGGGCGCGGCCATCGCCATTTCCTCACGGAACATTAAATGCACACTCCATAGGAATGCCATACAACCTTAAGAGCCCGTTTGGGTGAGCTTAAAAGTGATTTATAAGCTTATAAGCCCATTAATATATGTTTGATAACCTAAAACTTTTTGGACTTATAAGCCATAAGTTGCTTAAAAACCACTTTTTGAGAGTCACTTTTTGACTTATAAGCCACTTAAAATAAGTTGCTTTTAAGCCCACCCAAACAGGCTCTAAGTCATTCACAAGACTCCAGTTTGGCTTTCATTATATCCTCCCAAAAAGCCAATAGTCAATCTCTTAAATATTCTACTGAAGAGATTGATTAGGTAATGGTATTTCATTTCTCATTTCGTAATGTAAAACAATGTCAAGGTAAACAAATAGCGAACCTGCGATAAGCTAGAAACAAGAGGCAACAAAGAAGCCTTTGGCAAGAAATTAGGATTGTTAAGGTACTTGCAAATCCTCGGGCAAAGCTTTTGAAAAGAGGATAAAGGCGGGTCGGAAGCACATTCCACCATCTTAGCCATACACATAGCAGCACCACTTTGAACAGTCTTATTATTCTCATTCATTGCTTCAAACAATGGCTTGACAAACACAGAAGCAAGTTCAGCCTCTCCTTTCAAGTAGAGACTTGACAACGAGCCAATGGCATCGCGACACGCGTCCCTAACACCAGAATCAGAATCCTTAAGCCTCTTGACAATGTGGGCAATGATTTTGGTCAAATGAGTGGCGGCAGGTTCAGGGTGGGAAGCGCATAGGGTGGGGAGAAGGCGGAGAGCCTCTTTTTTAACGGCGGGTTTAGGGTCGTTGGAGGCGTCGTAGAGGCAGTTGAGGAGCATTGAAACGCCGTCGTTAGAGAGGGTTTGGATGATATTTTGAAGGTCCTCAACGGCGATCTGATGAGTGTCTCTGTCGGAGAGTTTTGAAAGAGATGTGAGGATTCTTTGCTTTAACTCAATCATTGCCAAATGTGAAGAGACTGATGATGACTTTGAAGGGGTGGGTGCTGATTGGTTTGGAGGTTTTGTGGGCTTAGAAGATTTGGGTACTTGACAAGCCATTTTTTTGAGAATCTTGAGGATTGGTTTTTTTTACAATGTGGGTGTTTTTAGAGGTCACATAGTAGGAGAAAAGATGATTATTTTTTGGAAATGTGAGAGTGAGGGCACAAGTTTGGGTTAGAAGCAAGGAGGTATGATGGAGCAGATGGAAATTTTGAAAGGTAAAGGAGATCTGCTCTGACTCAACTCTGAACAGTGTTGGGAGGCTGAAAGCCGGTTCTCTTTCTCCTGTTACATTCAATTGCTAGAGAAAGATTGTTTTTCCTTGTCGTTTAGAAGAATGATTAATTGTCGTGTACAAGAATGATCAACTCATTCATGATTAATTGATTAATTGACTAGTCACATGCATATATTATGTGTTTATGTCGAATTATATTAGTTTATTATGGTTAAGCAAAGAAAAAAATTTGTGCCCAAATATATGTCATACATCTATTAGTTCGGGTGTAAATATTCGGTGCTGCTAAGTTTTATCCTAAAGAGACTTCTCTATATCAGTCATTCGTTATTACAATATTTCACTACAACAATCAATTTTTTTTTTCGAATCGAGTTTCATATTATATTTTACCTATCTATATACCTATAACAACAGCGACACTAAACACATCGAAGAAGTCCTTTTGTTGTAATGCCTTAACAGATCTTGGCAAATCAGCATGTTATGGTGAGCTGGGAGTTTCCGGAGGAAGTCCTCCGAGTATATAGATTTTCACAAAATTTATTAAGTTGATCACGATGTATGTAACCATCACTTCTTTCAATAAAATGAATGGAGTTGGACATGAATACTTTGAAGGGAGCAGAGGACTGAGGCAAGTAAATCTCATGTCCCCCTTGTTATTCGTCCTAATAATGGAGTATTTTTCTACAATAATGAGAGTTGTAAGGGGTTGCCTGACTTTAGGTATCATCCTATGTACAAGTAGTCTAAACTAAATCACCTAATTTTTGCAGATGATCTTATTGTATTCTGCAAGGGCACTTTGGCCTCTATAAAAATAGTGATGGAAGCATTGGATTACTTCTAAGTGTAATTGATAGCAAATGTCCTGTATTTACCTAGCTGAAGTATCTAATGAGGTAGTGGCCCAAATTCTAGCTGAAACAGGCTTCACTGAAGGCACATTTCCTATGAGATACTTAGGACTACCACTCTACCAAAGCAGTGGAGTAAAGTGGAGTATTTTCAGCTGTAATTACTTAATTTTAGCACCAAATTTAAAAAAAAAAAAAAAAAAAAAAGGTCAAAAATAGTTGTGTGAAGTTTCTTAGATTTTTGTCATTTTTGTCCTAGATGTTCTCATTCGAATTAGTTGTTTTTAACTAATTAACTAGGAGAAAATATATATATATATATATATATATATATATATATATATATATATATATATTGTGACTAATGTTTCATGACATGTGCTAATTAAAATAGTTCTTGTATGTGTTTTCTTTTGGTTGTGTACTATTTAATTGTCGTGATGTTATATTTAGTTACTTGAGAGAAAAGAGGGGAAAAGACCTCATAAATCTTTAAATAAGAATAAGGGACAAGACCAAGTCAACCTTTAATTAACTTAAGTGAGGACTGAAGTGTAGTCATTAAAAACTTGTGGGCAAAATAAATATTTTTGGATTTACAAAAATACCTCAATTTTCAAATTTTCAACCTCCCTCTTTCCCACCTACTTTTACACTCTCTCTCATATTTCAAATTATTTCAAACTTAATTCTCCCACTTCTCTTCTTTCTCTCTCTTTTTTTCTTTCCTTCTTCTTCTTCCTTCTTCTTCTTTCTTCTAGCTTTCTTTTCAAATTTTATTTCATCACCATCCACGTTATTTTTCTTTCTTGTTCTTCGTATCAATTTTATTTTTCTTTGTTCTTCTTCGTTTTCTTCCTTCCCGTTTCATTTTTTTTATTTTTTTTTGTAATTCTAGTCATTTTACACATCTTTTCAGATGTGTAAACATATTTTCTGCATGTTTATACAATTTTGGAGATGTTTTCACGACTGTAAAAGATGTGTACACATCTCGTCTGATGTGTACACATACACATATTATAATATGTGTACACATACACATATTATAATATGTGTACACATCTCGTACACATATAATAATATGCGTACACATTAGATGAGATGTGTACACATATTATTATATGTGTACGAGATGTGTACACATATAATAATATGTGTACACATCAGACGAGATGTGTACACATCTTAATTATATGTGTACACATTTCAACTGATGTATACACATCCTTTTATTGGAGTGGTTGAGGGTGGTTGGGTGGTGGTGGAGGGTGGTGGTTGCTGGTGGAGGGCAATAGAAGGTGGTGGTGGGTAGTGGAGGGTGGTAGGAGGTGGTAGAAGGTGGCGGTGAGTGGTGGAATAGTGGATGGGTGGGGGAGGGGGTGATGGGGGTGGGGGCCGGATGGGGAGGTGGGGGCTTTGTATAAATAGAAAAACTTGAGGGGCTTTTAAAATGTTAGTAATTAGTACTAATCTTAAAAGTGTCCATTTTACCTATTTTTTTAGACTTGAGTCCTAAAAAACCATTTAAAGACTTAGGAGTCTCTCTCACCCAAAAATTCCTAGTTACTTACTTAATTAGGCTTTAGTTTAGTGTTGAAATTGATTAAAAATATTCAGTTGGGCTAAACTTGAAAGGAAATTTTGCGCAGGGGCCACTTTAGCCCCTGCTATTTAGTTTGAAGCCACTTTTCTTTTGTTGTGCAAAAGAAGCCACTTTTGGCTCTTTAGTCGTAAAACACTCAAGCTAAAATGACTATTGGACATCTAGGTTAAACACTTAAATTTATGAATGGATCACAAGCAATACAGTAAATACGATGGAAAAGTAAGTAAATTGAGTGGAAAATAATAGACAAGAAAGTAAAGAGTTTTATTCCTTGAGAATAGCCGGATTCAGTGGTGAATCACTTGATGTATAATACAATATAAGGAGGGGTATTTATAGTAGTAATTACCCAGTCCTAATTATGGTAAAATACAAAGACTAATGAAGCTCATGGGCTATAAACTCAAGGCGATGGTATATACAAAACCCTGATTAGGAGACTGTAATCCAAAGGCGGTGGGATATATGCCTTACGTCCTATGCCCGTAGTACTTGAACGGTCATAACTTGTAGAACATGTGTTTATTCTCTATGCCAGGTGACTTGTAGAATAAGTCTAGTCTCACCAGCTGGACTCCTATCCCCGTAATAATAGGTGGCATATTTTTTTCCACACAGTAAGGCCCCCCACTTA
This sequence comes from Petunia axillaris subsp. axillaris, assembly GCA_029990575.1. Taxonomy (NCBI): domain Eukaryota; kingdom Viridiplantae; phylum Streptophyta; class Magnoliopsida; order Solanales; family Solanaceae; genus Petunia; species Petunia axillaris. Next base: position 121,451,395 of record JARKNS010000002.1, on the reverse strand, counting down.
TTGAGTGCTGACTGTTGAACCCCAAAATTACCCTTTCTTTAAGAAAAGATAGGTTTTCGGGTATATTTCAACAAAATGGGATTCCAAAGGGTTTTCTTTGGAGTCGCCACCTAATTTAAGGATTATTAGGAACCTAAGTTAACTAAAGAGTGCAATTTTATTCTTTAATTAAAGGAAATTAAATTAAAATCAGAGATTCTTAGGTAAGTGGTTCTTTTAAATTCGAAAGAAGGTCCCTAGCAGGAGCACTTTCGAAAATCCGCTAATTGCGGTTAATCCGGCGATGTTCACGAATTTATTAAGGATAGTAAAATTAATTTTAACTAAGGATAGTATAAATAACATAAGGTTTGATTATGCCAATACTCGAATGAATAAACAACAAAAGTTAAGATTAATTAAATGGATAATGAAATAATGATCAATTGATTAATTAATACAATAAGTAAAGGTTAAATGAAGTTAGATAATTAAATAAAATAAACTAGATAAATAATTGGATAATAATAAAGGGTTAATAAATTGATTGAATAAATAGATAAATAAATAAGCAAATAAATAACTTAATTACATAAATGAATACTTATTGATTTTAATTGAATAAAGGAGTAAACGAATAATAATTGATTAATTAGATAAATAAATAAATAAATATTAATTGATTAAATAAATAAATGATTAATTGAAATTAAATAAATTAAATTAAGTAAATAAATAAATAATGGATTAAAATTTAATTAATTAACTACATAAATAAATTAGATTAAATGAATAAATAATTGAATATTAATATGATCAATAAATAAATAATTCAAATGCAAATTATGATGAAGGTACGATTTTAATCGAATTTTATTTGCACTCATTAATTGACAAATGATTCTAAACATCCATAAATTAATTGGCGATTCGCAAAGAAATGATACAAAACGTTCATATAAAAATAATTTAAGTGATTTACAATAGTTATTAACAATTCGAATCTCATTTCTATCCTACCGGGCTACTAATCCGGTCTATGGGGAAATCCTATACAACATGCACTTTCTAAGGGAGCGGGGAAGAATAGAGTTTAGAAGACAGAACCCGGAAGCGCAAACTCATCATTGAGCCTTGGATTTTGTGAATTTCATTTTTTCGTTTCTTACATTTTCGGGGATATCAAGTCCCGAAAATGCGGAACAGATCAAATACCTTCCAATGCATGTAGCCATCCCGTTTGTGAGTTTTATTTCAACTCGTCCCAAGTAGTTTTCATGCCAAAGAAAGAAGATAAGGATTAATATATGCAAAGAAAAGAGACATGAAACTAACTGCTATATTAAAATTTCAAGATCAGAAGCCAAATTTATGACAGAATCCCACATAACAAACCGCATACTTTGACCACCAAATTATAGATTACCAATGCATGATTTAACTAGAGTGCTCTTTATAAAAAAATTCATCGCTCAATTAAATCTTTGGACACACATGATGCATTAAGAAATAGATAGGATAAATATAATGGCAAGGGAACTTCATGGCTATATCACAAGTAACACCAGTAATCCTACAAATGAACAACCACAAGCAAATTTCTTGATGAGCACTTTAATACTAAATCATTTGATACAATGCTGTGTACCTTATTTGGTAGCAGAATTTTGTTTATGTACTTTCAATGATAGCAGACCATCAAATAATACCATCACAACAAACTAGAGCTTGCATAATAGAGGAAAAATATTTCTTTAGTAATGAATTGGAAGCATAGGAACTAAGAACATAGGATCAAGTCTACTGTCAAGACCAGACTTTCCATATTGTATCATGAGAACACTTGGTCAGGCTAAGGTCTAAACATGTTAGATTATGAAACAATTCAGGCACACTTTTCCTAACTTTACACCCTTCAACTCTTTTGAAACAAGCCATAGATTAAAAGACCACAGGATCAACCTTAAGGGTATAATGAGCAGGGCAGGGGCATTTTAAGTTTTAGACTAGAAATAAAAGGGAGAAACAAAGACAAATTGGGATACAGAACCACAATTCAAGAAAAACCAGGCAGGTTAGACAGGAACCACATGAACCAGACCTTCTGCATCATTTTAAAGCAACCTCCAGAATCCAGAAAACTAGCTAAACTACACTCAAGACTCCTTCAACTCTCAGCTTAACAGACCCCTTCCCTGAACAGAACAAAACTAGACTACAACCCCAGAACCTCTGAGCAACTCCAAGACAACTTCCTTACTCATACACCTCCTGAAAGCTTGAACCAAAAGACCCTCTCTCAACTGCCCAGAACCTCTCCACACACAGCTTCAAAACAGATTCCATGGCTAATACTCCCTGAACTTTCAACCAGAGAACAGACCCCTTTTGAACCCCTGCACTCTCTTTCTCACCTAAAACCCAAACACACACATCTGCAGACACACACAGACTTCCAAAAACCCCTATGCCAACTTCCAGGAGACCAAACTATCCTACAAACGAATCTGCAAACAGCTCTGCCTCCCTAAACTCCTCACAGCTGCTAGCTATACAAACAGAATGCCTGAACTCCCTCAGCTTGACAGACCCCTTCACTACCCCTTTTGAACCAACTCTAAGCCTAACAAACTCACTTGAAAACTCCTGAACCAACATCACCAACTCACAGAACACTTCAAAGCTCCTTTCATTCACACACTGCTCCAGAACCACCCTGAAACTCCAGAACCTATCACTCCAACTCACAGCACCTCTAGGAACTCCCTCAAACTCTATGCTAAACAAACATGAACCTGAAACCAGACTCCCAAACCATCAGCACCTGAGACACCCTGCACCTCTACAACTACTCCAGAAACAAATCAAGCAAAATGCAGCCCCTTGAATCAATTCCCTAATCACCTACACACTTCAAACTGAACCAGACACAACCTCGGCTCTATCTCAGCCCACTGACAACTCCCTCACTCACTTCACAAGCAACCAGGACTCTCTCCAGAACTGCCTACATCTCCTACTACTATAGCAGACCCCTGACAGATTTCTTGCAAATACCAAGGACAGCCTACAAACAGCCCTTGGCAGACCTACTCACACCCCAGATCAGACCCCATCTACTTTACAAAACAAACAGGAACCACTTCTCATTCAGTCTACAAACTGCCCAAACAAACTTCCTGAAACAACTCCTTGCTACCTCTCACACAGGACCTAAAATTCCCTACAACACCAGACCCTGCACCCCTCTTTACAACCTGGAAGCTTCACAAACCAACAGAAAAGAACTCACCGATAACCCTTTCAGACAACTAGAAAAACAAAACAGAACTAGCTAACTCTCATTCATTGATACTTATGTAATAAATCCCATCATTTAGAATCAGTCAAAAACCAGTTCTTAGACAGGTAAATCATCCGAGGAAAACATCATTTTTTTTACTTTGGAACATCGAAAGGATTAAACTTGGTTAATAAAGTAACATAGACACATCGTCAAGCAGATCAGACAATAACTTAAGACAATGAAAGATCGAGCAGTTCTCATTTTACTTTACTACTTAAACAGAGGCACACAAAGCAAGTTTAGACGACATAAGGCCAAATATTATAGTTATAACGATAGATTTATACTGGTTATAAGAATCAAACGACAAAGTTCACATTTTTAACTTAAACAGGATGAATATCAATGCAAAGAAAACAAAAGAAAAATAGAATAAATGTTACCTTTTGCGGCGCAGCGAGCTAGAGCGTTGAATCTGAAGAAAACGACTCGAACTAAAACGACTCGAGCGAAGTTGACGACTCGAACGATAAAGCGACAACACAAACAAATTCCAGAAAAAACAGAAACAGTAATGCTATCAACTTTTTACTTTAAACTAAAAACTTATGTATTATGCTGTGCCGTTTTTTGGTTATCAAAATTTTCAGAACCCCCTTCAAAAAAATATAGAAGCTGAGAATTTATACCTGTTACTAGGGTTTTTGCCCGTTTGAAATTTCGAATCCACCCTTGCTCATTTTGCCTTTTCCTTTTGAGACGAGGGTGAAATGGTCTAATCCCCTTAGGGATCGTACCATTCCATCCTTATCTCTAAGGAAATCGAACGTTGGAACGGATCGACGACTCGGATGAAATTGCTTTCAAAATGGACGATGGTGATTCACTCTCGTACTACCACCACAGCTGGATTGAAGTGGGGTCGCGGAGGGGGGGGGGGACCATGGTGACGAGGCTTTTGGACTGTTTCGAAGGATTTAGGAGAAGTTTGGGGCAAGGAATTAGGGATTTCGCGGGTCGGGTCGTGGGATTGGCCTGATCGAGAGGGAATTGGGGTTGGGCTTAGGCTGAAATGAAGAAGGAGATACCTATAGTGTGTGTATGTATATTTGCACAATTAGGCTAGATTTTAGGATTTAGCCCCCTTTTATATTTAATGAGGAAATGAAGGGTTGCATGAATAGGATAGAAATTAGGCTACGCTTTATAATTTTTGCCCTTTTCTCTTTGAATTTAAATTAATTACTTTTGAATATTCAATATTAATTTTAGTTTAGAATAATTAGACTTTAATTAACATATCCGGGACAAAATTGGGTGTCAACAGCTGCCCCTCTTTATCCGAAAAAGGATGAAAGAGTTTTTAGGGTAAAGAAGTTGACGAGAAACCAATTTTGTCATGATAGAGCCAAGAACTTCGATTCCAAGGACCAAAGTGCGAGGCTTATGGACATGGCCGAACTCCGGTTTTCGAGTTGCCTACATATCTCGGGCTGAAAGAGAATCAGGCCATATGTAATTCAACGACACTTAGACACGAAACTCGCACGATTGACAGAAAACGTCGCACGAATAGGAAAGAATTTAAACTGACGTCCTAATCTGAAACAAAAGATTAGGATAGAATTTGCTTGCTCGAGTGCGATTCTTCAGATCCTCGTTGACGAGTCTAGCTCATATCAACGGTTGCCCCCAGTTCACTGCTAAGAAAAAGTTCCACGTTATGCTCCAAATGCTGCTGCGGTGCTGCTAAAGTCCTGTAATAAACTCGACAAACGGTAAGCGAGCAACTGCTAATAAATTGTAACCATTGGAATAAGAAATAAATAAAGTGATAGCATAAAATTGTAAACGCGGATTGTGATGTTATCAACAAGTTCTTCTCTCGATCAACTGACGAAGTACTCCGCCCGGGGAACCTCTAGGCTGATCATTATTAAGATATGGTGTCTCAAGTCGAACCGCCTATCTTTATCATCTACTTCAATTATAACATGCCAATATCGCAAGACAACCGACATCGCGAAACACTCCGAAAGCGGTGCTCCAGCCGACTTGTCTTAGACTATCAATCTACTTTAAATATAACATGCCAATATTGCAAGACAACCGACATCGCGAAACACTCCAAAAGCGGTGTTCCAGCCGACTTGTCTTAAACTATCAATAAATGACAATATTGCAAGACAACCGACATCGCGAAACACTCCGAAAGCGGTGTTCCAGCCGACTTGTCTATTAATATCGCGAGGTAAATTCTATAACAATGTTAAGATTTTGAGAAAAGAAAAGCGCCGCCTTTTCGGCAATAAACCATGACAAAGCATAATGCTTTAAATCATGAAGGGATAGTCTATAATGCAATCTCGGAATGTGCTCCATTCAATTGATAAAGCAACGAGGCGTCGGGTCATGAAGCATCCAACGTCCTAGCGCAATTTGAAAAGAAAACCTGCATATCCTATTTACAGGTGGATGAACCCGAATTGTTCATTTATAAGGCGAACGGGCCCAAAACGTTCATTTATAAGGCGAACGAGCCCAAAACGTTCAATTATGAGATGAACGAGCCCAAATCATAAAATAGAGCAAAAGACACAAAATTCATTAATGCATGTGCTTCTTCAAACTTAGCAATATCTGCAAATCACAACAACGAAATTTTAGTGAATTTTCTCATAGAGGAATAGAAATGAAACTGATATTTTAACAATTGCGAGAATTATAGGAAGGAGAAATGCCGCCTTTCGGCAATAAACCGTGATAAAGCGTAATGCTTTAATTATCTAGTGGCAATCTGCAATGTGGTCTTGAACTGTGCTCCAATCATTTGATAAAGCAAATGAGACGTCCAGTCTTGAAGCACCCAATGTTCCAAAATGACTTGAAGTAAATATGCATATCCGATTTACGGGTGGATGAACCTGGATTGTTCATTTTAAGGCGAACGGGCCCAAAACATTCATTTATAAGGCGAACGAGCCTAAATTTGATAACAGCCTGCGAAACAAAGTTGCAAATTAGATTATTAAGGCAAGATAATACAAAACCAATAAGCAAAGCTGGGTCATGTTGCTTGTATTGATAGTGCTGCAAAGCGTTGAATGCTGCCTCCAGTTCATATTGAATCTGATGTTCAATTCCTGCAAATTTAAAGTAAATGCGTTGAAAAACGAGTGAATAATAAAGCAAAGGCTATAATGAAAAAGAAAGAAATAGATTTGCGCTGCATATGCGACAAGCTGAATAATCTCTGAGAAACTGATGGTCGCTAGTTCTCCTTATTCTTCCATTTTGTGGAATTCCTGCGCTCAAAGAAAAGGTCGTGAGTTTTAAAAAACTGTATGAAGCCTTAGTTATTTGCTTTGCTCCTCTTGTCTTGATGTTGAATTCTTCGGTAACATGCAAACACATTTTGCCCCTGTTTCCAAAGAAAAAGTTGTTAGGTTTTGGACAAATAGTGGCTGGCTTGATTGAACACCTAATGCGGCCTCAAATCTGCATCTTCTTATATGGCACTCAGATGTACTGCTGCTGCGAGAGTTCGATGTTCTTGAAATTTTTCTTTTGCACAAAAGGATATCATCCATAATTGCTTTTGGCTTGGCTTATTCGGGGAAAATGGATTTTCATTGATTTCGGGATTAAAAGCCCAATAAAGGGTACAAGATAGTTCATTACATAAAACTTCAAAAGAGTAGGCAAACATAAGATAGTTAGGCAAGGAAATACCATTTTCAAAAAATAAAGTGTTGTCATTTGATCTTCTTGCTAAGCCTCACGCTGCCTTTTCAAATGCCTTGGTGCCAATTTTGATGAATCACCTCTGATGATAATTGCATTTGCTGCCGAATGACCATAGTTGCTTGCTTGCTCTTGCTTCACACTTATCTTGCCTTTTTCAATCATATTCTGGATTTTGTGCTTAAAGGCCGAACATTCTTCCGTATCATGTCCTTGAATATTTGAGTGGTACGCACACCTCTTTGATAAATCAAATCCTTGAGGCGGATTCTCAGGAATCCATCCCCTCTTTGCCTGCAATAACCCTTCTGCTTTCAATCTCTCGAATATGTCTGACAATGATTCATATAGAGAAGTGAAAGTACGAGGTCTAAACTTCTTCGTGCTTTGATGACCAGATGGTGCCTGATAAGATCGATGCTGGCGACATGAATTTTGCATATCATGATTGTAGTGCACTTGCGAAGGCTGAGAATGTTGAATATTTTCAGGTGCATCAGAACAACTGAAAACTGGCATTGTAGTGTCATAGTCAATCAACCTTCCGGTAGAAGACTTTTCTTCCAAAATCTTTGCATACCGAATTAAACTGGGAAAATCCTTTAAATTGGCAAAAAGTAGCTTTTCCTAAAATATGCCTTCTTGAAGGTCAATGAAAGTTGCTATCAGCTCATCTTCAGGCAATGGAGGATGTATCTTAGAAGCCTCTAGCCTCCATCTCACAGCAAATTCTGCTATAGACTCATGCGGTATCTTCTTGATTCTGCGCATATCAATTAGATAAGGATCTCTTACTATGTTGAACTTGTATTGTTCCACAAAGTCTCGAGCCATGTCTTCCCATGTGTGCCATTTGGTAAAATCCTGCTTAGTATACCATGCAAGTGCCATTCCTGACAAACTTTGACTAAATAGTCTCATTAGCAAAGCTTCATTCTTCCCAATTCCAATCAATCTGCCGCAATAATCTTTCAAATGAGTGTAGGGATTTCCCTTTCCATCGAAAGTGTTGAGTTTTGGTATGTTATACCCACATGGAAGCTCAATATCCGGATAAATGCACAAGTCTTCATAACATAAACTCTGAATGTTCCTAGAGCGCAATTCTTTTCCTATGATCTTTCTCAAAATCTGTTCATCCACATTGTGAGGATAAGTTGTCTCAACTTCTTTCTTAGGCAATTCTGGTGAATGCAGTATCAATTGATTTGATTGACTCTCCACAACTGGTATAGTGAAAAAAGGTGGTTGGTATAAAGTTGCAACTGGCCAAGCATTTGGATTGGTAAGATATTCTTGTGGGATTTGTGGATATATAGTATGTATAGGCATTTGGTAATTAGGCATTGTTAAGTAAGGTGGATTGGAGGTAAAGCTTGTATTCGGCAAAGGTTTGCTAGTGTTTAAAAAGTTGACGAACCTATTCCTTTGGACCACATGCTCTTCAACATCATCATTCTGTGCTTGCAAGATACCCATACCAGAACTGGTTGTCTGAAGCTGCTTTGCCATGTTGTTTTGTCCTTGATGCATATTTTCAGCCATTTCAGTGTTCAATGCTAGCCAACCTTTAACAAATGAATTCTACACATTGAACAAAAGCAAGTTAATACGTAAAATGATAATGCATGCATAAAATTTCAAATGTAAAATAGGCCATTAGGCCGAATGGATGGGACCAAAATCCCGACTCAACACATTAGTAAAATATTTAAGAGTTCGAAACTCAATGATCAACAAAATTTGATTTTTCAAGACATGAATTGAGGAAAAAAAAACCACTTTGAAAGTTTTTACTAAATTAGTATGCGTGCTAGACTATTTTGACACAAATTGCTAAAATGGTCGGCTTATTTTGAACATCAATGCTTTGCTCGACTATCGATTCTTCTTGCAAAACAACAGTCAGCACCAATCCGAAAACTGCTTCCAATAACGACTAAACCAACGCAATGTCTTCAACTTGCTTTTTGCAAAATTTGCCCCAGTTATGACTTCAATATTTCAACTTGTTTTGCAAAAACTGCCCCAGTTATGACTTTCAAAACTTCAAACTACTTAACAAAAGCTAGCCCGGTTGCAATCTCCCACGTCTTCTACTTGCTTTGTAAAATTTGCCCCAGTTTTTATCTTTGGGAAAATTAAAATTTAAATACTAAATGGTCGAGCCCGATGGAGGAGCCTACGTATCCCTTCTTGGGAATCAGACCGTGCGTAGTTCTGCTTACATAGAAGAGATTTTCTAAATGATGGTGTAACCGAAACTCGATATGAGTTGCCTACGCTTCCCGCCTTGGAAAACCGGTTACAGTAGTTTGCTTACATAGAAATAGATTCAAACATTCATAATTTGATATTCTTTCTTTTCTTTCAACAAACTAACAAAAGAAAATTACAATAGCTACTTCCTACTAATGCAAATAAACTAACTTCTGCTTCTGCAACTCTACTGCTTTTCTGGAACTTGATAGGTGCCTAAATGTCCTTCTTCGAGGAAACTCCCTTTGCATATGGAAAGATTGCGACAAAAGGTTCGCCGGTGCCATTTGTAGGTAGAATTTTGACCTGGCCAGAGTTAATCAAGGTCTCAACTTTCTGCTTAAATAGAGTGCATTCTTCAATAATATGCCCCTGCATCCCTGAATGGTAAGCACAAAATTTTCCCAAATTGTCAGGCTTATGTGACCAATATGGCTTTGATTCTATAGGATGTACCAAATTGAATCCCTTGAGCCTCTCAAACAATCTTGTGTAAGGTTTTGGGAGCCGCATGAATGCGAAAGCAGATCTTTTGGTGCGGTTTGACTGTGAACTTGGATTGACATTTGCTTGCTTGTGTGCACTAGGTTCCCCTACTATGGCTGGCAAAGGTTTTGACATGACCTGTCCTTTGTCTTTGGATTGTGCCTCAACCAATTCACACTTTCTCTTGTCAGAAATTATTGCAAACGACTCTTCTTGAAGTTCCACATATTTTCTTTTCAGTGGGTTGCCCCATGCAAAGGTCAGGTTCAGGAGTTCGTACTGCTTGACAAAGTTACGAGCTAAGTCATCCCATGTGAATCGCTTTCCAAGATCTTGTGTCGCAAACCATGTTAAAGCCGGCCCCGCGAGCGTCTTAACAAATAACCTCAACTTGATTCCATTGCTTTTTCCAAATATTGCCACCCAATCAGTGAATGTTTTCAAATGATCATGAGGATTTCCTGTCCCATCATACACTGGTGGATAAACCAGGTCAAGAAACACATTTTCCTTTTCTACTCCACCTAAGCCTGCTTGAGATGGTAGAGCCTTCCCATCCGCCATTGTGCCATTGTTCTCTTTAGCATTGGGAAGCCCTTCCCCGTTGCTTTTCTCATTGCTTGTTTTTTATGAGAAGCCACCAAATTCCTTCTCCAACAGGAATGCATGCAAATTAGGGAACTGTTGAGCATCACACTCAAATGCTGGAGCTACTTGCATTGTAGGAGGTGCAACAGTATAGATAGGAGCCACAGGAATACTTGGTCCAGGGCTTGACACATTTCGCACTGGGTTGTGAGCATCCATGAGCGTGACAACCAATTCAGTAAGGCTATCAAGTCTCTTTTCCAAACTTGCTACGGTTGCTTCAAGCTTGTTAACCTTGTCTTGGTGGGATCCATCATTTCCAGTCAAGTCAATCACAGCAATTTGACGAGCCATAGGTCCTGATTTTGATGTTCAAATAATTAACCCTTTAGAAACGCATACCGAATTTAATAAATATTTATTAAAGATGAAACTGACGGGTCAACTTATTCCAAAATGGATAAATTGAGACCGTACTGAAAAGACCCAAAATTTAGAGCAAGACACTCATTTTGTTAAAGCCAACCAGGCGCGGAAACGATTGTTTAAATCTGAAATTATTTTCAAAAGGAAAACATACTTGCGAATACTTTAAAATATGACGCTAAACAATATTTTGCAAAATGATAAGACTGGGGTTAAGATAAACAAAATAACATTTAAAAGACGTTTTAAAATAATGGTATGCATGAATTCAGACAGTAAATGAATAAACAACTTCATAAAGCGGTTAACTTTTACAAAAGATAGGTTGAAGTAGCATAACGTTAAGCTTACCATACCGCTGAACAAATTCAATCACTGCGCAATCAGTGCCAATAAATTTCAAGCAAGATGCACATATTTAGCAAGTAATCGCATATTAGACAGACAATTTGACATATGGCAAACACAAGTAATTGAGCGTAAATAAAATACAAACGCGTCCTACCCTGTAAGGTGCCTCTTTTGTGCCAGAGGTGAGCCTAAGACGCGCAAACAAGTGGTAACGAAAAATAGTTCATGCCAGTTTTGAGCAATTCAGATTTAGAGTGAGCAGCAATAATAACAATAATCGATAACAATCATCTCTCCGCCTTGACACTTCAATTCCATTATCCCAACTAACTTCCAAAAGTTGGTATCAACTCGACATTCTAACACAGCTCATGCTCTCCACAACATCTGCACCAAATTTTAAACCCAAATGCCTAAACCTGAAACAATCCTCCCTACCTTTTGCAAATATCCTTACTCCTCCAATCACAACTCCCAATTATTTTAAAACATCCAGGTGTGAAAATTTCAACTGCTTTCACAATACCAGACTGCAAATCATAAAAGGTTCTAATTGACCTTTTACAAATAAAACCTCACTGGTCCTCGGCTTTAGTCAAGCCTCTCATCTTCCTAGGTTTTGCAAGGCTCACAGACCTTGTTCATAGGGCTCTTCACTGGTCCTCGGCTTTAATCAAGCCTCTCAGTTTCCTTGGTAGCCAAGACCGCACTGGTCTTCAAAGAGGGACCCCATTGGTCGTTTATAGACATAGGGGCTTCACTCTCCTAGTATGCGACAAGCATACTTCAATTATCATGAATGCAGCTGGATAGTCAACATGGGCCTGCACACACGCAAAGCCATTCACGAGAGGGACCCCACTGATCCTTTTAAAGACACCAGGGGCTTCGCCTCTTAGATCTCACCACACCATACCATCTCCAAAACACAAGCCAACCAAATCTGCCTAACTTTTCCCCGACTACAATTCTACCTTGTTCACAAAAATCTGCATTATGATCTCAATTCTGCCAAATTCCTCCATTTTCTGACCTAAAAGACAACATAGGAGACAAAATTCTAAATCTGATTTTGCTCAAAACATGGTTAGGACTGAGGATTCGTTATCACATAGCACATAATATGCATCGTCGTTGGGTTTCAAGAACCTGTTGACGTAAGGGCGGTTTTCTAACTATGGAGGCGGTATCAAGGACCGGGTCCAGACTAAGGTGTAAATGCATGCATGACCCTAAAAGCCCCATCTAAGAGTGGGCTTACAGTTGAGGCTGACTCGACCTATGCGGGATAGACCTGGCCTCACAACGCAGTAGAACTGGCCATGACAAAACCAGACAATCTCAATATCCCGAACTAACTTTTGGTGACACGAAAGAAGTTTCAAAAAGTGAGGTAAGGGCAATGCCCTTCCTGCATAACTACCCGTCAAGCGGGTGCCCCGTGATGAAATCGAGGAGGTGAAAGAGAATTGACAGGCTCTATGAGGGAGGAAATATGAACGGAAAGCGGACTATGCACAAATAAAATAACATGCTTCAATATAATTCACAACAATAAATTCTACGCATACTAGTTTAGGCATGAAAACAAACAATGAGTTAAGCTACGCATACATACAATCAACACATATATAAATAAATCAAATTCGTGAAAATCTTCTGGTTAGAACCATTTGCGTATCCCCAGCGGAGTTGCCACGCTGTTGAACCCCAAAATTACCCTTTCTTTAAGAAAAGATAGGTTTTCGAGTATATTTCAACAAAATGGGATTCCAAAGGGTTTTCTTTGGAGTCGCCACCTAATTTAAGGATTATTAGGAACCTAAGTTAACTAAAGAGTGCAATTTTATTCTTTAATTAAAGGAAATTAAATTAAAATCAGAGATTCTTAGGTGAGTGGTTCTTTTAAATTCGAAAGAAGGTCCCTAGCGGGAGCACTTTCGAAAATCCGCTAATTGCGGTTAATCCGGCGGTTTTCACGAATTCATTAAGGATAGTAAAATTAATTTTAGCTAAGGATAGTATAAATAAGATAAAGTTTGATTATGCCAATACTCGAATAAATAAACAACAAAACTTAAGATTAATTAAATGGATAATGAAATAATGATCAATTGATTAATTAATACAATAAGTAAAGGTTAAATGAAGTTAGATAATTAAATAAAACAAACTAGATAAATAATTTGATAATAATAAAGGGTTAATAAATTGATTGAATAAATAGATAAATAAATAAGCAAATAAATAACTTAATTACATAAATGAATACTTATTGATTTTAATTGAATAAAGGAGTAAACGAATAATAATTGATTAATTAGATAAATAAATATATAAATATTAATTGATTAAATAAATAAATGATTAATTGAAATTAAATAAATTAGATTAAGTAAATAAATAAATAATGGATTAAAATTTAATTAATTAACTACATAAATAAATTAGATTAAATGAATAAATAATTGAATATTAATATGATCAATAAATAAATAATTCAAATGCAAATTATGACGAAGGTACGATTTTAATCGAATTTTATTTGCACTCATTAATTGACAAATGATTCTAAACATCCATAAATTAATTGGCGATTCGCAAAGAAACGGTACAAAGCGTTCATATAAAAATAATTTAAGTGATTTACAATAGTTATTCACAATTCGAATCTCATTTCTATCCTACCGGGCTACTAATCCGGTCTATGGGGAATCCTATATAACATGCACTTTCTAAGGGAGTGGGGAAGAATAGAGTTTAGAAGACAGAACCCGGAAGCGCAAACTCATCATTGAGCCTTGGATTTTGTGATTTTCATTTTTTCGTTTCTTACATTTTCGGGGATATCAAGTCCCGAAAATGCGGAACGGATCAGATACCTTCCAATGCATGTAGCCATCCCGTTTGTGAGTTTTATTTCAACTCGTCCCAAGTAGTTTTCATGCCAAAGAAAGAAGATAAGGATTAATATATGCAAAGAAAAGAGACATGAAGCTAACTGCTTTATTAAATTTTCAAGATCAGAAGCCAAATTTATGACAGAATCCCACATAACAGACCGCATACTTTGACCACCAAATTATAGATTACCAATGCATGATTTAACTAGAGTGCTCTTTATAAAAAAATTCATCGCTCAATTAAATCTTTGGACACACATGATGCATTAAGAAATAGATAGGATAAATATAATGGCAAGGGAACTTCATGGCTATATCACAAGTAACACCAGTAATCCTACAAATGAACAACCACAAGCAAATTTCTTGATGAGCACTTTAATACTAAATCATTTGATACAATGCTGTGTACCTTATTTGGTAGCAGAATTTTGTTTATGTACTTTCAATGATAGCAGACCATCAAATAATACCATCACAACAAACTAGAGCTTGCATAATAGAGGAAAAATATTTCTTTAGTAATGAATTGGAAGCATAGGAACTAAGAACATAGGATCAAGTCTACTGTCAAGACCAGACTTTCCATATTGTATCATGAGAACACTTGGTCAGGCTAAGGTCTAAACATGTTAGATTATGAAACAATTCAGGCACACTTTTCCTAACTTTACACCCTTCAACTTTTTTGAAACAAGCCATAGATTAAAAGACCACAGGATCAACCTTAAGGGTATAATGAGCAGGGCAGGGGCATTTTAAGTTTTAGACTAGAAATAAAAGGGAGAAACAAAGACAAATTGGGATACAGAACCACAATTCAAGAAAAACCAGGCAGGTTAGATAAGAACCTCATGAACCAGACCTTCTGCATCATTTTAAAGCAACCTCCAGAATCCAGAAAACTAGCTAAACTACACTCAAGACTCCTTCAACTCTCAGCTTAACAGACCCCTTCCCTGAACAGAACAAAACTAGACTACAACCCCAGAACCTCTGAGCAACTCCAAGACAACTTCGTTACTCATACACCTCCTGAAAGCTTGAACCAAAAGACCCTCTCTCAACTGCCCAGAACCTCTCCACACACAGCTTCAAAACAGATTCCATGGCTAATACTCCCTGAACTTTCAACCAGAGAACAGACCCCTTTTGAACTCCTGCACTCTCTTTCTCACCTAAAACCCAAACACACACATCTGCAGACACACACAGACTTCCAAAAACCCCTATGCCAACTTCCAGGAGACCAAACTATCCTACAAACGAATCTGCAAACAGCTCTGCCTCCCTAAACTCCTCACAGCTGCTAGCTATACAAACAGAATGCCTGAACTCCCTCAGCTTGACAGACCCCTTCACTACCCCTTTTGAACCAACTCTAAGCCTAACAAACTCACTTGAAAACTCCTGAACCAACATCACCAACTCACAGAACACTTCAAAGCTCCTTTCATTCACACACTGCTCCAGAACCACCCTGAAACTCCAGAACCTATCACTCCAACTCACAGCACCTCTAGGAACTCCCTCAAACTCTATGCTAAACAAACATGAACCTGAAACCAGACTCCCAAACCATCAGCACCTGAGACACCCTGCACCTCTACAACTACTGCAGAAACAAATCAAGCAAAATGCAGCCCCTTGAATCAATTCCCTAATCACCTACACACTTCAAACTGAACCAGACACAACCTCGGCTCTATCTCAGCCCACTGACAACTCCCTCACTCACTTCACAAGCAACCAGGACTCTATCCAGAACTGCCTACATCTCCTACTACTATAGCAGACCCCTGACAGATTTCTTGCAAATACCAAGGACAGCCTACAAACAGCCCTTGGCAGACCTACTCACACCCCAGATCAGACCCCATCTACTTTACAAAACAAACAGGAACCACTTCTCATTCAGTCTACAAACTGCCCAAACAAACTTCCTGAAACAACTCCTTGCTACCTCTCACACAGGACCTAAAATTCCCTACAACACCAGACCCTGCACCCCTCTTTACAACCTGGAAGCTTCACAAACCAACAGAAAAGAACTCACCGATAACCCTTTCAGACAACTAGAAAAACAAAACAGAACTAGCTAACTCTCATTCATTGATACTTATGTAATAAATCCCATCATTTAGAATCAGTCAAAAACCAGTTCTTAGACAGGTAAATCATCCGAGGAAAACAACATTCAGATGGCTCCATACAGCTATCAGGCAAGCATTCAGATGGCTCCATACGAGGCTTTATATGGTAGGCATCGTCGTTCTCCAATTGGATGGTTTGAAGCCGGTGAAGTTAAGGTTTTAGGACCAGACCTGATACAGGAAGCTATTGATAAGGTCCAGTTGATTAGGCAGAGATTGCTCACAGCTCAAAGCAGGCAAAAGTCTTATGCAGATTAGAGGAAAAGGGACTTAGAGTTTGCAGTTGGGGATTGTGTGTTCCTACGAGTCTCCCCTATGAAAGGCGTGACACGATTCGGGAAGAGAGGAAAGTTGAGCCTGAGATTCATAGGACCCTATGAGATACTTGAACGAGTTGGAGCTGTTGCTTACAATTTGGCTCTTCCTCCAGAGTTATCTTTTATACATCATGTGTTTCACGTATCTATGTTGCGGAAATATGTACCAGACGATACTCATATGCTCGAGGCACCGACTATACAGCTTAATGAAAAATTATCTTATGAGGAGGAACCAATAGCCATAGTTGAGAGCCAAATAAGAAAGTTACGGAGAAAATAAATTGTGTTCGTGAAAGTTTTGTGGAAAAACCATACTGCAAGGGAAGCTACTTGGGAAATGGAAGATGATATGCGAGCCAAGTATCCTCACTTATTTCACCCTACAGGTATGCTCTTAGTTTATATTCGGAGACCGAATTTCTAAAGGGGGAGAGAATGTAATACCCTATTTTAAATAAGGGCAAACTAGTCATTTCATAAGTTATTTAAAAAAATAAAAAATAAAAAATAAAAAGAAGAAAGAAACGGGCTGAGCAAAGCAGAGACTCATAGAGTCCATTTTCGAATAGAATTGGTACCAGGGGAATTAGGGGAAGATTAACGCAGCTTTTCCCAAACTTTCAACAATTTCAACAATTGCAAGAGAAAAAAATTGGAGAAAGAGGAGCTCGTTAGGCACTTGGGTTAAGTCTAGCGGGAACCATCCAACTGGGAGACATTTTTGGCTTGAAAGGGGTAAATTTTTCATTGTCTTTTTAATCTTATTCTCTGATTTATGTACTCTTGCTAGGCATAAAAGAATTTAAAGTACGTATGGAATACCTGGGCAGTGACTTTTGTTAAGCCTTAAGCTTGTGCACATACCGGTTAGATAAGTAGTATTAAACTGAATGGAAAATTATAGAAACAAGATGGAATTGGTTGAGCATCAGTTAGATTTATTGATAATAGCAAGGAAAATATATTGGTCTAACTGAAAATCAAATATGAAATCTTGGGTACTTTATATTTGTTAGGGATTTTTGCGGTTAGTTTGAACAAAGAAATTAAAACGAGATCGATATGATGTGAATATAGATTGATTGGAAGAACTGTCGTGCTCGTGGAAGATACGCTTGAGCCACACGCGTTTGTACTGTGAGTGATGACCTTACTGCAATTTGTATTTCCATAACCTGCATGGTTTCTACTTGATTTTGAAGTAAAATGTGTTACTGAATATTTTGAATTGCATGGGACAAGTCCTTTTACAAGATATGTACTGATATTTGAATTATTTTACCGTTACAAGATTTGATTTTTACTGCCACTTGACATGTTTTACCGCTATTTGGAATATTGTACTGTTACTTGAAATGCCCCTTTACTTTGTATAGAAAATATATATTTTGGGATGAGCCTTGACAGATCCCGTAGCTAATGACGGGTACGTTAGACCTGGTGCACCTTGTATACTCCGGATTACCGTTACAGTCCTTGCTAGTGGGAAGGTAGAACTAGCTTACCGTTACTGATTTCCTCAAGGAGGAATTTATACTGATTACATGGTTTGTTCTTGGAAATCTCCCTAACCTATATACTTGATATGATATAGTGATTATTGAATTTACTACTGATTTTTTATGGATTACTGTTTACAAGAAGTACTTGGAAAGACTGATTTCTGTTTGTTATTCTGAAAGTGACAATTAAATTATATGTATATTTCTGCATAAGATATACTGGCATGTTTTGACTTGTCCCCACTTAAAACGGTTGTGGTTAAGCGTTATTACTCACTGAGTTGCGACTCACTCCTCGCTATATTTTTCCTTCCAGATACAGCAGGTGCCGTAGGCGAGGATCTTCATTCTTAGAGTCGCGAGTTGACAATCCTGGTGAGCCCCGCATTAGTTCGCGTGGGCAAGAGCTTTATTTATTCATTATTGTCTTTGTTTGAAACTCTTAGAGTCGCTCCACTTAGTCATTTATTTAGTCATTTATCAGTCATTCGTTTAGTCAGTTGGGTAACCAGTTGGATTATTCATTAATAAGTTACTCTTGCGAGTATTTGGTGTCTATGAACCTACTACAACCTGTTAGGTTGTTCTCGTAGTATTTAGAGATAAATGTGGTATTTTTATTATTATTGCGTAAGGATATTGGTTATTAGCTGGTTTTCTGGTTGTTTAAAAGCAGGTAAAATTTTGGATAGGCCTAAAAACAGAGGAAACTCTGCCCGATTTTCTGTAGAATTTTGATAAGGCTTGCTTGGGGCACTAGCTCCTAAGCGCCGGTCACTGCCCCAAAGCTGGGTCGTGACAAATTTGGTATCAGAGCCCTAGGTTATTCCTGTGACTAATGGAGCACACGTCAGTAGTAGAATCTCTATTATGGTTATGTTGCCGGCCATTCCCATAATCGTTATTCTGCGAGGGCGTGATAGGATGTTTCGTGTCTTTCCTTCTTTCTTGCTCCTTCCGTACGTGTGAGACGACTACTGCTAAATAGATGAATCTAACGTTAGTTATTCTATTACTCAGATGGCTGGTAAGACAAGATCTAAAAAGGCGGCCCGAGCTGCTCCGAATTCCTCCACTGCTGGGCCGTCATCTACCTCGGCTAGAAAAGGAGGTAATACTCAGGGACGAGGCCAAGCTACTGCTACGAGGGCTGGTGTTACTACAAGAGCTACCAGAGAGCCTACTCCAGAAATTGAGGATATTCCACCTCCACCGTCATATGAGAATGCTACTATTGAGGCACTTAATGCTATGCAAAGGTCCATTGAACTCTTGAATGCCAGAATGGATAGACAGGAAAGGGCTAGTCAACAGAATGTTGCTCCAACGCAACCTCAGGCAACTACACTGGCTCAGACTCAGACACAGACTCAGTCTCAGAGTCAGACTCAGACACAGACTCAGGCTCAGCCACAGACTCAGGCTCAGAGACAGACTCAGATTTTTGGTAACAGAGAAGTGTCCTTACCAGAGTTCTTGAAACTGAAACCACCAAGGTTCACGGGTTCTGACACTACAGAGGATCCTCAGAGTTTCTTGGATGGTACACTTAAGGAGTTGCGTGCTCTTGGATGTTCTAGTGAGAGATCCGTGGAACTTGCAGCATACAAGTTGGAGGATACAGCTAATACTTGGTATGAAACTGTACTTTTAGAAAGGCCCACAGAAGCAGCACGATTGACATGGGATGAGTTTACTAAGTTGTTCATGGATCGCTTTCTCCCTGAAAGTCTGAGGAAGGAGTACGCTAGGCAGTTTGAGAGATTAGTTCAGACCCCAGATATGGATGTATCGACATATAACACTAAGTTTACTAAGCTGGCTAGATATGCACCTAACTTAGTGCCAAATGAAACATCTCGGGTTCAGAGGTTTGTTGATGGGTTGGTTGATCGTTTATTCAATGCAGTTGCTCCGCAGATGAAGAATCTGAATTACTCTGATGCACTCGACCTTGCCAGAAAGATTGAAACAGGGGTCGTGAATCACGGGCGGCTAAAGATTCATATAAGAAGGCTAAGACTGGGGGATCTTTCACTGAGGGAGTTAGCACAGACCGTAGAGCAGGGAATCAGGTACAGCGACAGGGTTTTCAGACAGGGACAAACGTGGTTTCCCAGCCATCCGTTAGAGCACCTCCTCACAAAGATAATGCTAAGGGACTACCATTATCATCTGGACATCATAGCTCTGGACAGATATATGCTACTGATTCAGTATGTCAGACTTGTGGTAGATCACATTGGGGTCCGTGCCGTGTTCTGACTGGAGGGTGCTTTCGCTGTGGCAAGTTGGGACATCACATACAGGATTGCCCTCATCCTCAGAGAGAGTTTAGCCAGGCTTCTGTGCAGGCAGCGGCACCTACGCAGACTGCTCGTAATAATACAGGTAGTGCTGGTAGAGGTAACAGAGGTAGAGGTGTTGGAGATCGTGCCATGGGTAATCGAGGACAGGGGACTGCAGGTAGAGGCCAGTCGAGAGTTTTTGCACTTACTAGGCAAGATGCTCAGGCCTCAAATGCTGTGGTTACAGGTATTCTTTCTGTTTGCTCACTTGATGCACTTGCATTGTTTGATCCAGGATGTACCCACTCCTATGTGTCCTCATTCTTTGCTTTGAGGTTTGATAGACAGCCAGAAATATTGCATGATCCTTTTCTAGTTGCTAATCCCATGGGAGATTCTTTACTTGTTGAATATGTGTATCGTGCTTGTCAGATTCAAGTTGAGGGTAGAGACACCTTAGCTAATCTAATTGTACTTGATATGGTTGATTTTGACGTACTGATGGGTATGGATTGGCTATCTTCTTGCCACGCTACCCTCGATTGTCATGCGAAGGTAGTTAGGTTCGAGATGCCTAATGAACCTAGTTTTATTCTGAAAGGGGATCAAATTCCAGAGATGTGTAATGTCATATCATTTGTAAAAGCTCACCAGTTAGTGAAGAAAGGTTGTTGGGCATTCTTAGCTATGGTGAGAGACACAAGAGATGTGACTCCTAGCTTAGAAATGGTTCCAGTGGTGCAAGAGTTCACCGATGTATTTCCTGAGGATTTACCGGGACTACCTCCAGTGCGGGATATAGATTTCAGCATTGATGTAGCACCTGACACGCAACCCATATCGATTCCTCCATATCGTATGGCACCAGCGGAGTTGAGGGAGCTAAAGGAACAATTGCAGGAGTTATTGAACAAGGGATTTATCAGACCAAGTGTATCACCCTGGGGTGCACCAGTGCTATTTGTGAAGAAGAAGGATGGGTCCCTAAGAATGTGCATTGACTACAGACAGCTGAACAAGGTAACGGTATGTAATAAATACCCTTTACCTCGTATTGATGATCTGTTTGATCAGTTGCAGGGAGCTGCCCATTTCTCAAAGATTGATCTTCGATCTGGTTATCATCAGCTCAGAGTTAGTGACAAAGATATTCCTAAGACAGCTTTCAGAACTCGATACGGGCATTATGAATTCCTTGTGATGCCTTTCGGGTTGACTAATGCTCCAGCTGCATTCATGGATTTAATGAATAGGGTGTTCAAGCCGTTTCTGGACAGATTTGTCATTGTATTTATTGACGATATCTTGGTGTATTCTCGCAGTCAAGAAGAACACGAGGCTCATCTGAGAGTTGTACTGCAAACATTGCGGGAACATAAGCTTTATGCTAAGTTCTCTAAGTGTGAATTTTGGCTAGACTCTGTAGCATTCCTTGGACATGTTGTATCCAAGGATGGAATACTGGTAGATCCTAGAAAGACGGAAGCAGTGCAGAAATGGCCCAGACCCACTACTCCTACAGAGATTCGCAGCTTTCTGGGCTTAGCAGGTTACTACAGGCGTTTTGTGCAGGATTTTTCCAGAATAGCAGTACCATTGACCAAGCTAACACAGAAAAATGCTAAGTTTCAGTGGACAGATGAATGTGAGCAGAGCTTTCAGAAGCTCAAGACCTGTTTTACCACCGCACCATTGCTAGCCTTACCATCTGGCTCTGGAGGATTCACGGTATTTTGTGATGCTTCGAGAGTGGGATTAGGGTGTGTTCTCATGCAAAATGGTCGTGTGATAGCTTATGCTTCGAGACAATTGAAGAAGAATGAACAGAACTATCCCACTCATGATCTGGAGATGGCTGCAGTAGTATTTGCTCTGAAAATTTGGAGGCACTACTTATATGGAGAAACGTGTGAAATTTACACTGATCATAAGAGCCTAAAGTATATTTTTCAGCAGAGAGATCTGAACATTCGGCAGCGTCGTTGGATGGAACTTCTCAAGGACTATGATTGCACTATTCTATATCACCCGGGAAAGGCCAATGTTGTGGCTGATGCATTGAGCAGAAAGTCCATGGGTAGTTTAGCACATATAGCTCCCGTAAAGAGAAAATTGGCCAAGGATATCCACAGGCTCGAAGGAACAGGTATTATGTTCGGTCTATCTAAATCAGGGGCATTATTGGCTTATGTTCCAGCCAGGTCTTCATTGGTAGAACGTGTTAAAGCCACTCAGTACGAGGATGAACGATTGTGCAAATATCGCGATGAAGTCCTAGCTGGTAAAAGCAAGAATATGATTGTTGATGATAATGGGGTTCTCCGACTAGATAACCGATTATGTGTACCAGAAATTGATGGACTAAGACGAGTTATTCTCAAAGAAGCTCACCAATCTAGATACACTATACATCCTGGATCCACTAAGATGTACCGTGACCTGAAGCAATTGTATTGGTGGGAAGGTATGAAGAATGATATTGCTAACTTTGTTGCTAGTTGTTTGACTTGTCAACAGGTTAAGGCTGAGCACCAGCGACCCGCAGGACTACTACAACGGCTTGAGATTCCAGAGTGGAAGTGGGAAAGAGTTACCATGGATTTTGTGACTGGGCTACCTCGTACACTTAAAGGTTATGATTCAGTATGGGTGATTGTTGATCGGCTTACAAAGTCAGCACACTTTTTGCTGGTTAAAACTACTTACAGTGGTGCGAGATATGCACAGCTATACATGAATGAAATTGTCCGACTCCATGGAGTTCCACTGTCCATTATCTCTGACAGAGGATCACAATTCACTTCTCACTTTTGGAGGTCCTTTCAAAGAGAATTGGGTACTAGAGTAGACCTGAGCACCGTATTCCATCCTCAGACTGACGGTCAGTCTGAACGTACTATACAGATATTGGAGGACATGTTGAGAGCTTGCATTATTGATTTTGGAGGTAGTTGGGATGCTTACTTGACTTTAGCTGAGTTTGCTTATAACAACAGCTATCAGGCAAGCATTCAGATGGCTCCATACGAGGCTTTATATGGTAGGCATCGTCGTTCTCCAATTGGATGGTTTGAAGCCGGTGAAGTTAAGGTTTTAGGACCAGACCTGATACAGGAAGCTATTGATAAGGTCCAGTTGATTAGACAGAGATTGCTCACAGCTCAAAGCAGGCAAAAGTCTTATGCAGATAAGAGGAAAAGGGACTTAGAGTTTGCAGTTGGGGATCGTGTGTTCCTATGAGTCTCCCCTATGAAAGGCGTGACACGATTCGGGAAGAGAGGAAAGTTGAGCCCGAGATTCATAGGACCCTATGAGATACTTGAACGAGTTGGAGTTGTTGCTTACAATTTGGCTCTTCCTCCAGAGTTATCTTTTATACATCCTGTGTTTCACGTATCTATGTTGCGGAAATATGTACCAGACGATACTCATATGCTCGAGGCACCGACTATACAGCTTAATGAAAAATTATCTTATGAGGAGGAACCAATAGCCATAGTTGAGAGCCAAATAAGAAAGTTACGGAGAAAATAAATTGTGTTCGTGAAAGTTTTGTGGAAAAACCATACTGCAAGGGAAGCTACTTGGGAAATGGAAGATGATATGCGAGCCAAGTATCCTCACTTATTTCACCCTACAGGTATGCTCTTAGTTTATATTCGGAGACCGAATTTCTAAAGGGGGAGAGAATGTAATACCCTATTTTAAATAAGGGCAAACTAGTCATTTCATAAGTTATTTAAAAAAATAAAAAATAAAAAATAAAAAGAAGAAAGAAACGGGCTGAGCAAAGCAGAGACTCATAGAGTCCATTTTCGAATAGAATTGGTACCAGGGGAATTAGGGGAAGATTAACGCAACTTTTCCCAAACTTTCAACAATTTCAACAATTGCAAGAGAAAAAAATTGGAGAAAGAGGAGCTCGTTAGGCACTTGGGTTAAGTCTAGCGGGAACCATCCAACTGGGAGACATTTTTGGCTTGAAAGGGGTAAATTTTTCATTGTCTTTTTAATCTTATTCTCTGATTTATGTACTCTTGCTAGGCATAAAAGAATTTAAAGTACCTATGGAATACCTGGGCAGTGACTTTTGTTAAGCCTTAAGCTTGTGCACATATTGGTTAGATAAGTAGTATTAAACTGAATGGAAAATTATAGAAACAAGATGGAATTGGTTGAGCATCAGTTAGATTTATTGATCATAGCAAGGAAAATATATTGGTCTAACTGAAAATCAAATATGAAAACCTGGGTACTTTATATTTGTTAGGGATTTTTGCGGTTAGTTTGAACAAAGAAATTAACACGAGATCGATATGATGTGAATATAGATTGATTGGAAGAACTGTCGTGCTCGTGGAAGATACGCTTGAGCCACACGCGTTTGTACTGTGAGTGATGACCTTACTGCAATTTGTATTTCCATAACCTGCATGGTTTCTACTTGATTTTGAAGTAAAATGTGTTACTGAATATTTTGAATTGCATGGGACAAGTCCTTTTACAAGATATGTACCGAAATAATTATTTGAATTATTTTACCGTTACAAGATTTGATTTTTACTGCCACTTGACATGTTTTACCGCTATTTGGAATATTGTACTGTTACTTGAAATGCCCCTTTACTTTGTATAGAAAAAATATATTTTGGGATGAGCCTTGACAGACCCCGTAGCTAACGACGGGTACGTTAGACCTGGTGCACCTTGTATACTCCGGATTACCGTTACAGTCCTTGCTAGTGGGAAGGTAGAACTAGCTTACCGTTACTGATTTCCTCAAGGAGGAATTTATACTGATTACATGGTTTGTTCTTGGAAATCTCCCTAACCTATATACTTGATATGATATAGTGATTATTGAATTTACTACTGATTTTTTATGGATTACTGTTTACAAGAAGTACTTGGAAAGACTGATTTCTGTTTGTTATTCTGAAAGTGACAATTAAATTATATGTATATTTCTGCATAAGATATACTGGCATGTTTTGACTTGTCCCCACTTAAAACGGTTGTGGTTAAGCGTTATTACTCACTGAGTTGCGACTCACTCCTCACTATATTTTTCCTTCCAGATACAGCAGGTGCCGTAGGCGAGGATCTTCATTCTTAGAGTCGCGAGTTGACAATCCTGGTGAGCCCCGCATTAGTTCGCGTGGGCAAGAGCTTTATTTATTCATTATTTTCTTTGTTTGAAACTCTTAGAGTCGCTCCACTTAGTCATTTATTTAGTCATTTATCAGTCATTCGTTTAGTCAGTTGGGTAACCAGTTGGATTATTCATTAATAAGTTACTCTTGCGAGTATTTGGTTTCTATGAACCTACTACAACCTGTTAGGTTGTTCTCGTAGTATTTAGAGATAAATGTAGTATTTTTATTATTATTGCGTAAGGATATTGGTTATTGGCTGGTTTTCTGGTTGTTTAAAAGCAGGTAAAATTTTGGATAGGCCTAAAAACAGAGGAAACTCTGCCCGATTTTCTGTAGAATTTTGATAAGGCTTGCTTGGGGCACTAGCTCCTAAGCGCCGGTCACTGCCCCAAAGCTGGGTCGTGACAACTTTGGAACATCGAAAGGATTAAACTTGGTTAATAAAGTAACATAGACACATCGTCAAGCAGATCAGACAATAACTTAAGACAATGAAAGATCGAGCAGTTCTCATTTTACTTTACTACTTAAACAGAGGCACACAAAGCAAGTTTAGACGACATAAGGCCAAATATTATAGTTATAACGATAGATTTATACTGGTTATAAGAATCAAACGACAAAGTTCACATTTTTAACTTAAACAGGATGAATATCAATGCAAAGAAAACAAAAGAAAAATAGAATAAATGTTACCTTTTGCGGCACAGCGAGCTAGGGCGTTGAATCTGAAGAAAACGACTCGAACTAAAACGACTCGAGCGAAGTTGACGACTCGAACGATAAAGCGACAACACAAAGAAATTCCACAAAAAATAGAAACAGTAATGCTATCAACTTTTTACTTTAAACTAAAAACTTATGTATTATGCTGTGCCGTTTTTTGGTTATCAAAATTTTCAGAACCCCCTTCAAAAAAATATAGAAGCTGAGAATTTATACCTGTTACTAGGGTTTTTGCCCGTTTGAAATTTCAAATCCACCCTTGCTCATTTTGCCTTTTCCTTTTGAGACGAGGGTGAAATGGTCTAATCCCCTTAGGGATCGTACCATTCCATCCTTATCTCTAAGGAAATCGAACGTTGGAACGGATCGACGACTCGGATGAAATTGCTTTCAAAATGGACGATGGTGATTCACTCTCGTACTACCACCACAGTTGGATTGAAGTGGGGTCGCGGGGGGGGGGGGGGGGTGGGACCATGGTGACGAGGCTTTTGGACTGTTTCGAAGGATTTAGGAGAAGTTTTGATAAGACCCAAACCCCCACAAGACCCTTCACTCGGAGCCAAGCTAAGGAGATCCAAGGAGTACACCTACACTTGTTGAGGAAAGGGCCTAGAAGAAGGAAGCGATTGGAGGCCGTACCGAGTGATTAGAGCATAAGAGGAGCAGCCCAGTGCTTTGGGCGCCCCGCCTGGCATTCCAGGCGCTCCGCCTGAAGAAGCCTAGGCTGAGGTGCTCCGCCCCAATTCTGGGCGCCCCGCCTAGGCCACCCCACTGCTTGTTTTCGTGGGCGCTCCGCCCGGATTGCTGAAGCACATGATTCCTAGCTATGTTAAGACTATTTTGACCCTACGTGGTCCTTTATTCCTAAGCCTAAGTGTGGGCATATTAGACCTTTCATATGGTGTCTAAAAACACCTATAAATAGCTAGATTGCTTGTTATTTTCATTAGCTTACCTTTGATGAAAAACAAACACTTGTGTTGAAGAGTTGAACTCTTATTGAATGAAAAACCTTGAATTGGGACTTGTTCTTCCTCTAGCGGATCTAGATGAATTCCAATTCCCCCCGACCATTCTACTTGCGTGCTCACGTTAGCTCGAGGGTAGTTGCCTAGCGTAGGTGTTCTTGACCTCCTCTCGGGGTGTAACGGAACAAGTTCTCCGTTGCTACTTGAGATTTGTGATCGAGATACGTCTCGTTCTTATCCTTTTTATTTTCCGCGTTTGATTCTTATCAGTTTGGTATCAGAGCAAGGTTCGGGTATCATTCCTACGAACCCCGACCCTTGATTCTTCGTGCTTAGGTTAGTTTGTTTAGATTTCTTGTTGTTGAAGTTATTGCAAAAAGAAAATTACAAAAAAATTGAAAAATTCAAAAAAATTCAAAAATTGGTTTAACTTTTTGGTGTTTGTGATTCTTGAAGTGGGTGTTATAGATTATCAATCCTTGTTAAAAACTTGACGATTGGATACCAAATTTGTTGGGATTGGATTGAATTGAAAATTGAAAACCCCAATTGTTGTTAAACCCTACCAAACCCTTGTTCTTGAGAAAATTGATTGATTTTGGGTTGTGTGTTAATGGGGTTTTGGAATTGATTATTGGGGATTGATCTCTATTGAAAACCGAACAATTTGCAACAAGAATCGTGTGATTCGGAGTTCGGTAACATAGTTTTTGGAGAATCAAAACACATTTTTGAACCTTGAAACCCATGTTGAAACCCCAAACTTGAAAACTTTGATTCTTGATTGAGCATTATTTGTTGGTTGTTTGGGTGTGAAATTGATTGGGGATTGTAGGTTGTATCAAGGAGCAACTTTGGGTACCTTGGATTTGGCCAAAACACCTTGGAACCGGCCTAGAAATTGGATTGAAAACGAAGAACACGGAGTGAAAAACCCAGGTGTTCTTCGTCCAGGCGCTCCGCCTAAAGTTTAGGCGCCCCGCCTGACTTGTGCTTGCCCCAGGCGCTCCGCCTAAATCCCAGGCGCCCCGCCTGCCCAACCCCACTGACCAAATTTTGGGCGCTCCGCCTAAATTACTGGAGGGTTGTTTTTGGGTAGTTTCTTCTAGGTTTGCTTGTTCTTTGTTGCCTAATCTCTTAGTAGTGCTTATCTACACTATATTTCTACTTAATTAGCACTAATCTTTCATTGCTTTTAGGTTGATTCGTGCATTAGTTGGAGAGTAGATTTCCAAGAAGATTCCTAGACTTTTTTTGATTCAAGTCCTCACTTCAAAGTGCCTAGCTTTCATTGAGTCCTATTAACTCCACTCACCCCGGAGTGTGCTTGACTCGTGAATAGTTTGGTTGAGTTGAGGAATTGCTACTCATCTACGTGAAGCTTTGGAACCACAAGTTGAGTGAAATACCCACCGTCACTAAACGAGAGAGCCGAGTGATCTCAAGTGAGGGAGTGTGTGAGGTTGTTTACTAATGTTTGCTACTTGTGTAGGTACCATGTCTTCCGAAGGAGATGATTTTGCAAAGAGTGCCCTTGCTACTATCCTCGCCAAATTGGATAGTATGAACTTGAGGATTGAAAGCCTCGAGAGGGTGAACTCTAGTGCTCTAGTTGCGCAAGGGACTTCTAATGTCCCATCGGAGAAAGGGACCCCGAATGTCCAAGTCGAGAAAGGGACCCCGAGCGTCCAAGTTGAAGTCTCAAGTACTCCTAACTTTACCCCGGAGCAAGTTAGCCATGTCATTGAATTGCTCAATCAACAACGGGCAAAGGAGGAGCGAGAGAGACTTGATCAAGTGTTGGGCAATACCCAACGAACGGGCATTCCCCGTATCTTAGATAACCCCCCGAGAAACATTCCACTACCAAGACCCATCCGAAATGTGCAACCTCTTGAGCAAGCCGATGAAGCTCAAGAAGGGGAGGAAGCCGATTATGGTGATGATATGTATGGGTTTGATGATCACTTTCAACCAAGGCGAGGTATGAATTGGGGTCGAAATGTGGATAGAGGTAAGGGCCGAGGTCGAGGGCCACCTATGGGTTATGTTGGAGGGAATGCGAGGAGGGAGTATGGTGTAAATGAAGATCACTATGGGGGCCAACCGGAGCCTTTCCGTGGAGGTCGTGACAACACCAACATCAATAGTGTGAAGCTTAATCTCCCAACCTTTAAAGGGATTTGTGATCCGGCGGCTTACATTGAATGGGTGCTACACATGGAGAGATTGTTTGACACAAATGAGATGACCGATGAGAAGAAAGGTACTTATGCTATTTCATCCTTTGAATCCTATGCATCTACTTGGTGGGAATCCGTCAAGAGATCAAGGAGGAGAGCGGGTGTTCCCGTGAATGTGGGTTGGAATGACTTGAAGGGTATCATGAGTATCAAGTATATCACTCCAAGATATCGTTAAAAGCAACTCAAGAAACTTTATGAGTTGAAGCAAGGTGTCAAGACGGTGCATGAATACTTTGATGAGTTTGAAAGAACTCGAATGGCCTTGGATATGGACACCGAAGATGAGGAGCAAGCCGTGATCCGTTTCATGAATGGTTTGAGCTATGGTATAGCTTCACAATTGAGATTGCATGCTTATCTTTCACTTCAAGAAGTCCTTGATGCCGCTATTCAAGCCGAGCGATGGCTTGAGAAAGAGAAGTCCAACCGTTACAAGAGCAACACTTCTACTTCCATGAACAAGTCAAAGGATTGGAAAAATCCTACTCCCAATGCAAAATTCACAAATGCAAGTGGCCCTAGTGGAGCAAGTGCTAGCAAAGATGTGAAGAAGCCGTTTGAGAAGTACACACCCAATTTGGGAGGTAATTCTAAAACCCAATTGAATACTCCTACTTCTTCTTCCATTCAATGTCACAAATGCAAGGGGTATGGACACTTTGCTAAGGAGTGTCCTACGAAGAGGACCATGGTTCTTGTTGGTGAAAATGCATATGAACAAGAGAGTGAACCGGAGGATGATGAGGGAGTAGAGGGAGATGAGGGAGTAGGGGAGGATGATCAAGATGACACGGTGGAGGATGAGGAACCTCATACTTTTCTAGTTGTGAGGAGGAGCTTAGGAGCTATGATTGTGGAGGATGGTGAAACCTTGCAAAGGGAAAACCTTTTCCATGCTAGGTGTCGTGTTAAGGGTGTTGTATGCTCTATGATCATTGACTCCGGGAGTTGTGCTAATGTTGTGAGTCAATCTCTTATAACCCAATTGAAGTTGCCTACCGTGAAGCACCCCAAACCATATCGATTGCAATGGCTTAGTGAATGTGGGGAGATAAAGGTTGTGAAGCAAGCAATGATCAAGTTCAAAATGGGTAGTTATGTTGATGAACACTTGTTCGACGTCGTGCCCATGCAAGCTTGCCACCTTCTCTTTGGAAGGTCTTGGCAATTTGATCGACAAGCGGTTCATGATGGGCGTGTCAACACTTACACGCTCCAACATGAAGGAAGGAAATTTGTGTTGAAGCCCCTAACTCCCAAAGCAATTTGAGGGAGGTGGCAAAGGCCAAGTCAATCATTGAGACTAGCCCTTTGTCCAAAAGCATGGTGGCAATCCCACCTTCTTCTTCTACCGGTGGCATTTGTGCCATGATGCAACCGGGCGAGATCTTAAAGGGTAATGATGGCACCAATTTTCTCCTATGCCTAGTGCACAAAGGTATGATCCTTAACTCTAATTGTGATTTTTCTTCTAACCCTTTGCCTAGTGTGTTTGAGAATGTCTTGAAAGATTTTGGGGACATGTTCCCGGATGAGATGCCGGATGGATTGCCTCCTTTGAGGGGTATTGAACATCAAATAGACTTTGTCCCGGGATCTCAAATCCCAAACAAGCCGGCCTATAGGAGCAATCCGGAGGATACAAGAGAATTGCAAAAGCAAGTTGATGAATTGCTCACTAAGGGCTTGGTGAGGGAGAGCTTGAGTCCTTGTGCCGTACCCGTGATCCTTGTTCCCAAAAAGGACGGCACTTGGAGGATGTGCGTTGATTGTCGGGCCGTGAACAAAATAACGGTAAAGTACCGTCATCCCATTCCCCGACTTGATGATATGTTGATGAATTGAGTGGTTCATGTGTGTTTAGCAAAATTGACCTTAGGTCCAGCTACCATCAAATCCGGATGAAACCGGGTGATGAATGGAAAACCGCATTCAAGACCAAGTTTGGTCTCTATGAATGGTTGGTGATGCCCTTTGGGTTCTCCAATGCACCTAGCACTTTCATGAGGCTAATGAACCATGTTTTAAAGCCATTCATCAACAATTTTGTGGTCGTCTACTTTGACGATATATTGATCTATAGCAAATCAATAGACGACCATGTTGATCACCTTAGGCAAGTGCTTGAAAAGTTGAGAGCCGAAAAGCTCTATGCTAATTTTAAAAAGTGTGCCTTTGGTGTTGAGAAGGTAGTCTTCCTTGGGTTTGTTGTGAGTGCCCAAGGAGTGGAGGTGGATGAGTCTAAGGTAGAGGCCATACGTGATTGGCCTACTCCTACTACCGTGACTCAAGTGAGGAGCTTTCATGGTCTTGCTAGCTTTTATAGGCGATTTGTGAAAGACTTTAGCTCCATTGCCGCTCCACTCACCGAATTGGTGAAGAAGGACCAACCTTTTGTGTGGGGGGAGCCTCAAGAGAAGGCCTTCCATGAGTTGAAAAGTAGGTTGAGTACCGCCCCTCTATTGCAATTGTCCGACTTCAGAAAGGCATTTGAGGTTGAATGTGATGCCTCGGGAGTGGGGATTGGTGGTGTTTTAATGCAAGATAGCAAACCCATCGCCTACTTTAGTGAGAAGTTGAAAGGGGCCTCCTTGAATTACTCTACGTATGACAAGGAGTTGTATGCCCTTGTTAGAGCCCTTGCCCATTGGCAACACTACCTTTGGCCTCGTGAGTTTGTGATCAAGAGTGACCATGAGTCACTCAAGCATTTGAGAGGCCAAGAGAAGCTCAATAAGAGACATGCCAAGTGGGTTGAATTCATTGAGTCCTTTCCCTATGTGATCCAATACAAAAAAGGGAAGGACAATGTTGTGGCGGATGCGCTTTCGAGAAAGTTTGCTCTAGCCACCACTCTCACCTCTAAGCTCATGGGCTTTGAGAGCATTAAATTGATGTATGCTCATGACCCAAAGCTAAAGAGTGTCCATGATGCTCTAGAGAAAGGGGAGAGAGGTTACAAATACCAATGGGTTAATGGATATATCTTCAAAAATGGTAGGGTGTGCATACCCGAGTCCTCTTGGAGGGAGTTGCTTGTGCATGAGGCACATTGCGGGGGACTCATGGGTCATTTTGGCACAAGAAAGACTTTGGCTATTCTTAAAGAACAATTTCATTGGCCAAAGATGGGGGTGCAAGTGGAAAAGTTTTGCAACAATTGCCTTGAGTGCAAGCGTGCTAAATCCAAAGCCCACCCCCATGGGTTGTATACCCCTCTCCCCGTACCTACTAGTCCATGGTTGGATATCTCAATGGATTTTGTGATGGGATTACCAAGGACTAGGGGGGGCCATGATAGCATTTATGTTGTTGTGGATAGGTTCTCCAAAATGGCTCATTTCATTCCATACAAGAAATGTGATGATGCACAACATGTTGCAACTTTGTTTATTGAAAATGTTTTGAAGTTGCATGGTGTGCCTCAAACCATAGTGAGTGATAGGGACACTAAGTTCCTAAGTCATTTTTGGAGGTGTTTATGGGGTGCTTTAGGCACAAAGCTCTTGTTCTCCACGTCCCACCACTCACAAGCTGATGGGCAAACGGAAGTGGTAAACCGAACCTTGGGTGCTCTTCTTAGAGCCATGACCTGAGGTAAGGCCGGGACTTGGAATGATCGTCTACCTCTTATGGAGTTTGCCTACAATCGCACATTGCATAGCATGATAGGCATGACTCCCTTTGAGTGTGTCTATGGTTTTAACCCCTTGATTCCCCTTGATCTAACCCCTTTGCCAAGGGAAATGGTTGTTAATTTTGAAGGTAAAGCTAGAGCCAAGGCCTTGATGGAGCTACATGCTAAGGCGAAGAAGAACTTGGAGGAAGCTTATGCAAAGGTAGCCTCCAAGAAAAACAAGGGACGCAAGTAGGTGGAACTCAAGAAGGGTGACTATGTGTGGGTGCATTTCCGGAAAGAAAGGTTTCCAAACCTTAGGAAAGGGAAGTTAGCACCCCGGGGAGATGGCCCATTCCAAGTGCTTTCCAAGATAAACAACAATGCCTATGTGGTCGACTTGCCAAGTGAGTATCAAGTTTCTAATACTTTCAATGTTTGTGACTTGGTTCCTTTGGATGTAGGTAATGAAGAGGTCGTGAATGATGATGAAGAGGTCGTGAATGATGCTTCAATTTCGAGGACGAAATCCTCTCAAGAAGGGGAGGATGATAAGACCCAAACCCCCACAAGACCCTTCACTCGGAGCCAAGCTAAGGAGATCCAAGGAGTACACCTACACTTGTTGAGGAAGGGCCTAGAAGAAGGAAGCGATTGGAGGCCGTACCGGGTGATTAGAGCACAAGAAAAGCAGCCCAGTGCTTTGGGCGCCCCGCCTGGCATTCCAGGCGCTCCGCCTGAAGAAGCCTAGGCTGAGGTGCTCCGCCCCAATTCTGGGCGCCCCGCCTAGGCCACCCCACTGCTTGTTTTCGTGGGCGCTCCGCCCGGATTGCTGAAGCACATGATTCCTAGCTATGTTAAGACTATTTTGACCCTACGTGGTCCTTTATTCCTAAGCCTAAGTGTGGGCATATTAGACCTTTCATATGGTGTCTAAAAACACCTATAAATAGCTAGATTGCTTGTTATTTTCATTAGCTTACCTTTGATGAAAAACAAACACTTGTGTTGAAGAGTTGAACTCTTATTGAATGAAAAACCTTGAATTGGGACTTGTTCTTCCTCTAGCGGATCTAGATGAATTCCAATTCCCCCCGACCATTCTACTTGCGTGCTCACGTTAGCTCGAGGGTAGTTGCCTAGCGTAGGTGTTCTTGACCTCCTCTCGGGGTATAATGGAACAAGTTCTCCGTTGCTACTTGAGATTTGTGATCGAGATACGTCTCGTTCTTATCCTTTTTATTTTCCGCGTTTGATTCTTATCAAGTTTGGGGCAAGGAATTAGGGATTTCGCGGGTCGGGTCATGGGATTGGCCTGATCGAGAGGGAATTGGGGTTGGGCTTAGGCTGAAATGAAGAAGGCGATACCTATAGTGTGTGTATGTATATTTGCACAATTAGGCTAGATTTTAGGATTTTAAGCGAAATTAGCCCCCTTTTATATTTAGTTAGGAAATGAAGGGTTGCATGAATAGGATAGAACTTAGGCTACGCTTTATAATTTTAGCCCTTTTCTCTTTGAATTTAAATTAATTACTTTTGAATATTCAATATTAATTTTAGTTTAGAATAATTAGACTTTAATTAACATATCCGGGACAAAATTGGGTGTCAACACTGACGCAAGCGGTCAGGAAGTGAAAGTGGTATATAAGACAGATGTGAAAGATATCTCACTGACTCCTTAGAACTTGCAGTTTTTTTAACCAAGAATGATGTTGATTTATTCGAGAACTCCGCGTGTCTTCATCCGATTGGTTGATGACTATTCCACGTACCTTTCTGAGAATGCTTTTTATTGCGCCGAATCGTTTTATATCTCAGGCCATAATTACGCTTGACCATTTCATGATTTATTCTTATCTCTTCAAACCTATAAGTAGGAGCTTCGTGATAGTGGCAGAATCACAAATCCTCTTAAGGAAAATACTTCATCTTTATTTTCTCCAAAGTCTCTTATGAAAGAATGGCTCTTCCACCTTCAAAAACATTTTCCTTTGATCCTGGTATGATATTCCCTGAAAAACTCCTTCATTCTAAATGGATGGCGTATGAGAAAATTATAGGAAAAAGACCCTCTGCAGTTTTTTTCTTCTTTTCCTATTTGATCGGATGAACGGAGTCCCTTAAGTCATAAAGTTTGATCGAAATTCTAATGATGTTCTTCGAAATGTCTTCATCTGATGCAATCCAAATTGGCTTAGTTCCCAACCATCAAGAGCCAAGCGTGAGAGCACAAAGGATACAAGACAAGGGCTCCAGAGGAGAGTTCGAGGGTGATTGAAGCCATGGACTTGAACACAATTGAGGGAGGACCGACTACGGACCAAGGAGGAACACTTAGAGCCCATTTTGAGCCTTATCCATACCTCTCAGGAAGAGGCGGACCGCCCACAGCACTAGGCAGACCGCTTAGTTGAAGACCACCTCTCTGGATCTCAAAGAAGGCGGAGCGCCTCTGTAAACGGGCGGACCGCCCACTTTTCTACACTCTGTAGTAGGTGGACAATGAGTTGTATGCCCTCGTTCAACAACTCGCCCATTGGCAACATATTTGTGGCCGAGAGAGTTTATGATTAAAAGAGATCATGAGTCTTTGAAACGTCTCCGAGGCTAGGAGAAATTAAACCGAAGACATGCCAAGTGGGTGGAATTCATTGAGAGCTTTCCCTATGTAATTCATTACAAAAAGGTAAAAGACAACGTTGTGGTCGATGCGCTATCAAGGAAATTTGCCTTAGCGACCACTCTCGCCTCGAGGCGCATGGGATTCAAAAGCATCAAGTCGATGTATGAAGATGATCCCAAGCTAAGAAGCGTCTGTGACGCAATCTTGAGTGGCCGAAGGGTTGAGAAATATCAGTGGCACGATAGCTATCTCTTCAAGAATGGGAGGGTGTGTGTGCCTGTGTCATCATGGAGAGAGCTTTTTGTTCGAGAAGCTTACTCTGGAGGCTTGATGGGACACTTCGGTGTCGACAAAACTCTTGAGATCTTGACCGAGAAGTTCCATTGGCCAAAAGTACGAGAGATGTGGAAAATCTTTGCAATGCTTGTATAGAGTGCAAGAAAGCTAAATCGAGGTCCAATCCTCATGGTTTGTACACTCCGTTACCTGTTCCTAATCGATCGTGGGTTGATATATTCATGGATTTTGTTATGGGGTTACCGAGGTCGGGGGTGGACATGATAGCATCTTTGTCGTAGTCAATCGTTTTTCCAAAATGGCTCACTGTATTCCTTGCAAGAAATATGATGATGCACAACATGTAGCTACTTTATTTATATCTAATGTGTTGAAATTGCATGGTGTGCCTCGTACTATTATGAGTGATCGAGATTCTAAATTCTTGAGTCATTTTTGGAAATATCTATGGGGTGCCCTTGGCACCAAGTTACTATTCTCGACGTCTCACCATCCTCAGACTGATGGACAGACCGAGGTAGTCAACCGACCCTTGAGAGCTATGCTTCGAGCTATGGCCAAAGGTAAGGTCAGAAACTGGCTGATCGTTTGCCCGTGATGGAATTTGCATACAATCGAAAAGTGCATCGAATTATTGGAATGACTCCGTTCAAATGTGTATATGGTTTTAACCCTTTAGTTCCACTTGATTTAACCCCATTGCCTAGAGATCCAGTTATTTATTTTGAAGGTACTCACCGAGCCACTGCTTTGATCGAGTTGCATGCCAAGGAGAAGAAGAACCTCGAGGAAGCTTATGCCAATGTGGTAACGAAGAAAAACAAGGGGCGCAAGAAGTTGGAATTAAAGAGGGGAGGTTGGGTGTGGGTTCACTTCTGAAAGGAACGATTTCCGAACCAAAGGAAAGGAAAGTTGGCTCCTCAAGGGGATGATCCATTTTAAGTGCTGAGAAAAATCAACAACAATGCTTATGTGATCGACCTCCTAGGTGAGTATAATGTGTCCAACACCTTTAATGTTGCTGACTCAACTCCTTGTGTTGTAGGCCAAGCATTAGAGACTGGAGAGGGCTCGATTTTGAGGATAAAATCTTCTCAAGAAGGAGAGGATGATGCAGCCCGAACACGTGCTGATAAAGTGTTCAATCCATCGAGGTCGATGACACGAAGCCACGCCAAGTTGTTGCACGATGTTCACATTCAATTGGCGTGGTCGGGAGAAAGCAGCCGTTCTGAAGCTGATTGGTCGAGCTCAAGATTCAAAGGCTTCATGTAAAAGTTTGAGCCCGAAGAAGGGAGCGTCCGAACACTCAACATCGACGCTGAAGAGTAAAGCAAACAAACAACCGACTGAAGGAGTGTCCGAACACTCAGCTTATTCAGCCCTGCATGGCTTACTCTTATTGGTCGTCTGTGATCGATTTACTATTTTGCCCTTAGTATTGCCTATATAAACCTCCTTTCATTTCATTTGTAGACACCTAGTTTTTGAATAAATGATAAACATAGCTGATGCTATTGAGACTCCTATGAGAGCCGAAACCCGATGTGGGATTTTCTAAGAACTTCTGTCATTTGGTGTAATCATTTGAACAAATTCTTCTTTGGTCATTCAATTTGCAAGAAGCATGAGTTCTTCTTGAAGATTGTTGCTTAGCATAGGTGCATCTCCTTGTTCTTCCGTTGTTTGAACCGAGACCAGTTCCTCGGATTCATTCTAGCGAAGCAAGAGATTTGTCTTGCTTATATATTTATTTTCTGCTGATTTTATCTTCGGTTGCTAAGCTTAATCTTCACCGATTTATCTTGCACTACGACTTTAGCTTGTACGAGAACCGGTATTTTTGCGCTCTGATACAGAACGTTGTTGCTTGTTTGCTTGAGTATTTTAAGACTTTCTGGCACTATGAGAGCGGGCGTCCCCATCGACATGTCGGTGCAAATTTGTTGATTGACGAGTTCAACTTACGAATAATGCCTGATGGCTGAGCTAGACGTGATCTAGCTCTAAGCGAGTAGTTTACCCTGCTTTTGTAGCGAAAAATGGGTATATTACTTCAACTTAGGTCTAGCCGGGGCTATGAATAGTTGGATCGTAGATGGATCTGAATTGTAATAGTAAAAATGACTAAGTAAAATAGTAGTTTTATTGATAATAGGGCGCTGAGCCGGATGAAACATAAAGAACGGAGCTAAGGGCCCAATATGAGATAATGACAGTTATTAAAGAAACAATAAAGGAGAAAATACATGTCGCAAGTATGTTGGTTTTGTTGGCCTTTCAAGAGTAGTACTTTTAGAGTTATGTGATTTTCCAATTGTTTGGAATGGATGTCCCCTTCATGTCTTCAAGAACATACGCACCTTTTCCAGCTATGCCTCAGACTCTCTAAGGTCCTTCCCAGTTTGGAGCTAATTTGTCTGCGGTAGCCTTCTTGGTTGATGCAGCTCAAAGTGCTGATCAAGGACCCGATGACAATCAACCGAGGAGATCTCCACCGAAGGCAATGACTGATCTACCGGGGAGACGAATCACTCGAAGCCAAGCTAAGCTGCTCCATGACATGCACGTACAGCTGACCATGATGGGAAGTAGCATGTGTTCGGAGAGGGAATTGCAAGGTGTTGAAACCAAGGGCCACATCTTCAAAATTGAGCCCGAGGACAAGGTTACCGAACAGCAGCTCTTGGCCCCGGGCAGAATAGAGCCGAACACAACAACATGTGTTCGATGCTAAGTCAGCGCCCGATGAGGTGTGTGTTCGAGCAGACAATCGAGAATCGAAGCCAAGGCTGACCGAAGTCAAAAGCTGCCGAACACATTTTAGTTCAGCCCTGCGTGGCTTATTTCTATTGGTCGCTTGTGACCCTTTTACTAGTTTACCCTTAGTAGTCCCTATATAAACCTTATTCCCTTACACCGTAAGTAGCTGGTTTTTGAATATTGATAAATTGAATGAAAGTGCCGAGCACATTTCTTCTTGTCTCCGTCGTGAGCAAAACCCCGGTGAGGGCTTTTAAGGACTTGTGGCTTTCGGTTAGTCCGATTGAACATTCCTCTTGATCATTCAGTTTGCAAGAGGCAATGTTCTCTTGAGGATTGTTGCATAGTATAGGTGATCCTTGTATCCCTTTTGATTGAGCTTTGAGACAGGTTCCTCACTGTTCTTTCGAAAGAAGCAAGTTTTGTCTTGCTTTTATATTTTATCCTTTTGTTTGTTCTTCCGCGTTTGTGCTAACAATCCCTTCGGGAATTACATTGCACCATCTTGGTATCAGAGCACGGTTTGAGTTTGTTCTTACAACCTCAATCCTGTTCATTATCTTCGTGCGTTTTGTGTCTTTGTTTCCTTTTCGTGTTCTTGAATTTTGTTACTGTTGGTGTTGCTATTTTTACAAAAAAAAAAAAAAAAGTGTTAAAAGAAAATTCAAAAATTGTGTTGATTGTTGGTTGTTTGGGAAAAACAATCTTGGATTCTTGTTCACCATCGAGTTCTGATTCCAACGAATACCCGACGTACTGATTTCGTGACTAGGGTTTCTTGGTGAATTTTTGGACTGTTTTGAGCTTTAATGGTGACTGAAAACTCGAACCCCACTGTGTTTGGAAGAAACCGGTGAAGATTGGTGGTTCTTGAGTGATTTGGGTTTGTTTGTTGCTCAAAAATCGAAGCTCTGAGTTTAAATCGATGTCCGTACGCCGAAAATTGTTACAAAATCGTAACAGTGTACGACACGAACGAGCTGAATTTTAGTTCGAAGAACTCAGTTTGATTTCCTCCGTTGTTGTTTGGAACCGGAGTTGAAAGAACAACTCAGATCTGTTGAATTTCGTGGTCAGTGAACCGAAGTCGTTGTGTCCGTACGCCGGAGCAAGGTCACTGTTCCATTGAAGAAGAAAGGGGTTAAAATTTTAACATCAAAACCCCCAGGTGAAAGTTGTCGGCTGAAAAAGGAAAGTGGATAAGGTAAAACCCTATCTGTACCAAGGAGGGACCACTTTTGTACGGACAGGAGTGGGTGTGATCGAAAAAGATTCCAAAAGGGAATCAAAGGGTAGATTCTCCTAGGTTCTCACTTTCTTTCGTGTCTAATTCTAGTTGGTGGATCTTTTGAGTATTTGTTCTACTCAAGGTCGTACTAACTCTTTTAAGCTGATAGGAATTCGTGCGAAGGGTTGACCGAAGTCCAACTTTCGTAGAAATTCTTTTGACTTCCCGAGCTCAGTTAAAAGGCGTCCGTTCCATCGAGTCGAACATCACTTCACTCTTCCCGAAGAGGCAGTGACTATTGTCGAACTTGAAGGATCTTAGAGGACCGATCAATCAGACGAGCCACTGTTAACAAGTCCTTGAGTGATCAAAAACCGAAACCATAAATTGAGTGGACCCGAGTGCCACCCATCAAAGGTGAGGGAGTGTGTGAGGTGATTTCTAACCCTAACCTTTGTTTGATCTTTGACTTGTGCAGGTACAATGGCTGGAAACGATGGCAAAAGCATTGAAAAGCCTGAATTGTCGTTAGCCGATCTCATGGCTGCGATACAAGGCATCAGTGCCGAAGTAAGAGGAGTGAGTGCTCGAGTAGCTAACCTCGAGCAGGGAAACGCGTCCGTGGCCATGAATGGGTCCGGCGTGGGAACGAGCCAATCCACTCCGATGAAACCTGAGCTGTATGCTGAGCTTGTACGGCAACATCAGTTGACAAGTGAAGCAATTCGAAGAGAACTTAACTTGGGCAATCCCCAAGCTGCTTATCAAAACTTGGGCATTCCCCGAGGAGAAAGAATACCACCTCCAAGGACCCGAAGAGATCTTGGAGCTGTAACCGAACAGGTTGATGAAGAGGAATTTCCCGAGGACGAATATGAGCGTGAGCCGCCATTCGCTCAACGAAGGCAAGCTCCCCGAGGACATGGAAATTTCCGAGGTCGAGGCCGAGGCGCAAATGTTGAAAGAAATATTGAGCGTGAGGCTGATGATCGAGTAGATGAGTATCCCGAACAGGCTAGAGCTGTTCGAGACTCAAATTTGAACAGTGTCAAGATCACTATTCCACCCTTTAAAGGAATTAGTGATCCCGACGAGTATCTTGAATGGAAGCTTAAAATGGAGCGCATCTTTGAAACCAATGAGATGACCGATGAGAGAAAAGCTGCCCATGCCATTGCTTCGTTCGAAGCTTATGCATCAACATGGTGGGAATCTGACAAGAGGCATAGAAGAAGAAATGACTATCCAGTAGTCAATACGTGGCCGCAGTTGATGAGAGCGATGGATGGTAAGTACTTGAGTGCCAAGTACAGGCAGACTCAAATGCAAAAACTCTATGAGTTAAAGCAAGGGTCCAAGT
Source organism: Petunia axillaris subsp. axillaris (assembly GCA_029990575.1). Classification (NCBI taxonomy): domain Eukaryota; kingdom Viridiplantae; phylum Streptophyta; class Magnoliopsida; order Solanales; family Solanaceae; genus Petunia; species Petunia axillaris. The sequence goes on along the minus strand of JARKNS010000002.1, from coordinate 121,410,118 downwards.
CCGTCCAAGAGTACCACGATGAGTTTGAAATGGTTCGATTGAATCTTGATCTGGTCGAAGACGAAGAGCAAGCCATTATCAGATTTAAAAATGGCTTGGCTAGGGATGTGTCATCTCAGTTGAGACTCCACGTGTACCACACGTTGGAAGATCTGTTCGATGCTGCCACCGAAGCTGAAAAATTGGTGAAGGACGATAAGGCAAACCGGTATCGAGGAGTCACTACTTCTACTCCTTTGAACTGAGGTAAAGAATGGAAGAGTCCAAACCAAACAAGTGCTAACACTGTTCGAGATTCGAAGAGACCCTTCGAAAGAGGTGTGACCGTTAACCAACCAAGAGAAGTGGGAGGTAAAGTTCAACTCAATTCTCCTAGTGCTTCAAATATTCAGTGTCACAAATGCAAGGGTTATGGTCACATGGCAAAAGAGTGTCCAACTCGCAAAGTTATGCTTCTGCTCGAAGATGGAACCGTCCATGAGCAAGCGAGTGACACCGAGGAGGAAATTATCGAGGAGACTGATCGAGCTGAAGTTGATGATGATCATGAGGCTGCCGAAGCTGATCATCCGGAAATGTTTCTTGTGGTTCGAAGGAATTTGAGCTGCATGACTCTTGAAGAAGAGGACAACCAAAGAGAAAACCTCTTTCATGCCCGATGTCGAGTGAGGGGAAAGGTGTGTTCGATGATCATTGATTCCGGTAGTTGTGCCAATGTAGTGAGCCAAACTTTGGTTTCACAAATGGGATTACCTACGATGAAGCATCCCCACCCTTACAAGTTACAATGGCTGAATGAGTGTGGAGAATTGAGAGTTGTCAAACAAGTGTGGATCAAGTTCAAAATCGGAGAGTATCAAGATGAAATGATATTTGATGTGGTTCCGATGCAAGCTTGTCATTTGCTATTGGGTCGACCGTGGCAGTATGACCGAACCGCTGTTCACAATGGCAGATCCAACACTTATACTGTGAAGCTTGATGGGAAGAGTTTTGTACTCAAACCCTTGTCTCCAAAACAAGTCACCGAGGACTATAAACGAATGAAAGAATTGAAAGAAGCGGCCAAAGCTAAGCTTCCGATGGGAGCAAAATTGGGGCCCGAAGAGATAAACTCACCGACCGAAGTGAAAGGAATTTGTGCAATTATGCAACCCGGTGAGATCTTACGAGGCAACGACCACGGTCAGATGATGATTTGCCTCGTGCACAAGGGTATCTTTCTAAACTCTAATGATGATTTTTCTAATGATAACCCTTTGCCTTTGTTTGTTCAAAAAGTCTTGCAGGACTTCGAGGACATGTTTCCCGAGGAAATGCCAGGTGGATTACCTCCATTGAGAGGAATCGAGCACCAAATTGACTTCGTACCAGGGTCTCAAATCCCTAACAAACCTGCATACCGGTGTAATCCCGAAAACACCAAAGAGCTCCAACGGCAGGTTGATGAATTGCTGAACAAGGGCCTCGTTCGTGAGAGCTTGAGTCCTTGCGCCGTTCCTGTTATCCTTGTTCCGAAGAAGGATGGAACATGGCGAATGTGTGTTGACTGTCGAGCAGTCAACAAAATAACGGTAAAGTATCGTCATCCTATCCCTCGATTAGATGACATGCTAGATGAGTTAAGCGGTTCTTCATGTTTTTCGAAGATAGACCTCAGGTCCGGTTACCATCAGATCCGAATGAAACCCGGGGATGAGTGGAAAACCGCATTCAAGACCAAATTCGGTCTCTATGAATGGTTGGTGATGCCTTTTGGCTTATCCAATGCACCGAGCACATTCATGCGACTGATGAACCATGTGCTCAAACCGTTCATAAATAAGTTTGTTGTCGTTTATTTCGATGACATACTTGTTTATAGCAGAACCGTGGATGAACATGTCGACCACCTAAGGCAAGTACTTGAAAAGCTTCGAGAAGAGAAGTTGTATGCCAACTTCAAGAAATGCGCCTTTGGTGTCGATCGTGTAGTCTTTCTTGGATTTGTTGTCAGTGCTAATGGTGTCGAAGTCGACGAATCTAAATTCGAAGCCATCAAAGATTGGCCAACTCCAACCTCGGTATCACAAGTTCGTAGCTTCCATGGCTTAGCTAGCTTTTACCGAAGGTTTGTTCGTGACTTTAGCACCGTGGCAGCTCCTTTAACCGAGCTGGTGAAGAAAGACAATCCATTTGTGTGGGGGGAGTCCCAAGAAAGGGCTTTCCAAGAGTTGAAGCGGAGGCTTTGTTCTGCCCCGTTGTTGCAACTCCCTGACTTCGGCAAAGCATTCGAAGTCGAGTGTGATGCGTCTGGAGTTGGGATCGGAGGAGTGCTGATGCAAGAATCGAAGCCGATCGCTTACTTTAGCGAAAAGCTTAAGGGTGCAACCTTGAACTACTCTACGTACGACAAGGAGTTGTATGCCCTCGTTCGAGCACTCGCCCATTAGCAGCATTATTTGTGGCCTCGAGAGTTTGTGATCCGAAGTGATCATGAGTCCTTGAAGCATCTCCGAGGACAGGAGAAATTGAACCGAAGACATGCCAAGTGGGTTGAATTCATTGAGAGCTTTCCCTATGTAATTCATTACAAAAAGGGAAAAGACAATGTTGTGGCCGATGCGCTATCAAGGAAATTTGCCTTAGCGACCACTCTCGCCTCGAGGCTCATGGGATTCGAAAGCATCAAGCTAATGTACGATGACGATCCCAAGCTGAAATGCGTTCGTGACGCAATCTTGAGTGGCCGAAGGGTTGAGAAGTTTCAGTGGCACGATGGCTACCTCTTCAAAAATGGGAGGGTTTGTGTGCCAGTGTCATCGTGGAGAGAGCTCCTTGTTCGGGAAGCTCACTCCGGTGGACTGATGGGGCACTTCGGTGTCGACAAAACTCTTGGTATCTTGACCGAGCAGTTCCATTGGCCCAAAATGCGACGAGATGTGGAAAAGCTTTGCAGCGCTTGTCTCGTTTGCAAGAAAGCTAAATCGAAGTCCAACCCTCATGGTTTGTACACCCCGTTACCTGTGCCTGATCGACCGTGGGTTGATATATCCATGGACTTTGTCTTGGGGTTACCAAGGTCGGGGGGAGGACATGATAGCATCTTCGTTGTGGTTGATCGATTTTCGAAAATGGCTCACTTTATTCCTTGCAAGAAGTGTGATGATGCACAACATGTAGCTACATTGTTTGTTTCTAATGTGTTGAAATTGCATGGTGTACCTCGTACTATTGTGAGTGATCGAGACACAAAATTCTTGAGTCATTTTTGGAAGTGTCTATGGGGTGCCCTCGGCACCAAACTACTCTTCTCGACGTCTCACCATCCACAGACTGATGGACAGACCGAGGTAGTTAACCGAACCTTGGGATCTTTGCTGCGGGCAATGACCAAAGGGAAGGTTGGAAACTGGGCTGATCGTTTGCCCATGATGGAGTTCGCGTACAATCGAACGGTGCATAGAATGATCAACATGACCCCGTTTGAATGTGTGTATGGCTTTAATCCTTTGATTCCACTTGATTTAACCCCATTGCCTCGAGATTCTGTTCTTGATTTTGAAGGTACTCAACGAGCAGCTGCTTTGATCGAGTTGCATGCAAAGGTAAAGAAGAACCTCGAGGACGCTTATGCAAAGGTTGCCTTGAAAAAAAACAAGGGGCGTAAAAAGCTGGAATTAAAGAAGGGAGATTGGGTTTGGGTTCACTTCCGAAAGGAACGTTTCCCGAACCTAAGGAAAGGGAAGTTGGCTCCTCGAGGGGATGGTCCATTTCAAGTCCTGAGCAAAATAAACAACAATGCTTATGTTATCGACCTCCCAGGTGAGTATACCGTGTCCAACACTTTCAATGTTGCTGATTTAGCTCCTTGTGCTGTAGGTCCAGTATTGGAGATAGAGGATGACTTGATTTCGAGGACGAAATTCTCTCAAGAAGGGGAGGATGATGCAGCTCAAAGTGCTGATCAAGGACCCGATGACAATCAACCGAGGAGATCTCCACCGAAGGCAATGACTGATCTACCGGGGAGACGAATCACTCGAAGCCAAGCTAAGCTGCTCCATGACATGCACGTACAGCTGACCATGATGGGAAGTAGCATGTGTTCGGAGAGGGAATTGCAAGGTGTTGAAACCAAGGGCCACATCTTCAAAATTGAGCCCGAGAACAAGGTTACCGAACAGCAGCTCTTGGCCCCGGGCAGCATAGAGCCGAACACAACAACATGTGTTCGATGCTAAGTCAGCGCCCGATGAGGTGTGTGTTCGAGCAGACAATCGAGAATCGAAGCCAAGGCTGACCGAAGTCAAAAGCTGCCGAACACATTTTAGTTCAGCCCTGCGTGGCTTATTTCTATTGGTCGCTTGTGACCCTTTTACTAGTTTACCCTTAGTAGTCCCTATATAAACCTTATTCCCTTACACTGTAAGTAGCTGGTTTTTGAATATTGATAAATTGAATGAAAGTGCCGAGCACATTTCTTCTTGTCTCCGTCGTGAGCAAAACCCCGGTGAGGGCTTTTAAGGACTTGTGGCTTTCGGTTAGTCCGATTGAACATTCCTCTTGATCATTCAGTTTGCAAGAGGCAATGTTCTCTTGAGGATTGTTGCATAGTATAGGTGATCCTTGTATCCCTTTTGATTGAGCTTTGAGACAGGTTCCTCACTGTTCTTTCGAAAGAAGCAAGTTTTGTCTTGCTTTTATATTTTATCCTTTTGTTTGTTCTTCCGCGTTTGTGCTAACAATCCCTTCGGGAATTGCATTGCACCATTGGTGCTTTGAGTAAATTTGTGAAGGACGAGATCTCCTATGTTTAAAGAACATAGGTTAGCCCTCGCATTGTAATACTACTCCACCCGTTGCTTTTGTGTTGCGAGGCGTATAGCCGCTATCTCCCGTCGTTCGTCCAAGGTGTCAAGTAAAGCCTTCAAAGCCCCGTTGTTTGACTCTTCCTCGGCAAGCGGACATCGTAGGCTGGATTCTTCGATTTCTAAGGGAATCATTGCTTCCGTTCCATATGTTAACGAGAATGGAGCTTCCCCCGTGGTGGCTTTGGGCGTAGTGCGGTAGACCCATAAAACTCCTGGTAGTTCCTCCGGCCACTTTCCTTTAGTTTCCTTGAGTCGCTTCTTCAGGCTTTCAAAAGATTGTTTTGTTTGAAGATTCGGCTTAACCATTGGACAAATGATGATAGGGCATTCAAGTTATTCTCTTTTATCTCTCATTCCTCTAGAAAAGCGGTAATCTTGTCGCCCACGAACTGAGGTCCATTATCGCAAGTGATATTTGCTGGGATGCTGAAACGTCACATGATGTTCTTCTATATAAATTGTATCACCTCATTTTCTAGATTCGAGCATAGGCCACAGCTTTGACCTATTTGGTGAAATAGCATGTCATAATAAGTAAAAACTTGACACCGCCAGGTGCTTTGCGCATGGGCCTTATGATATCCATTCCCAATTTCATGAACGGCCAAGAGGCTGTTACTGAATGTAACAGCTTTCCTGGCTGATGAAGTATATGGGAAAATTGCTGGCAACTATCACATGTACGGACGAACTTGCTCGCGTCGTCTTCCATTCAGGGCCAGAAGTAGCCCGCCCTGATTTGAGCTAGAGATCATCCATCGGAGTGGTTTCTGCATTGCCCTTCATGAATTTTCCTTAGCGCATAATCAGTTTGAGAAGGTCCTAGACATTTAGCCAAATGGCCGGTAAATATCCAGCGATGCAACTCCCCGTTGATCATGCACTATTAAGCTGCTTGGACTCTCAGCTTTCAGCTTTCCTTTTTGTCCCCTCGGAGTATTCCCTTGTCAAGGTATTCAATGATCGAGTGTCGCCAATTGATGTGTGAGTATTTTTTTTACTTTAACTCGCTTAAACTTTTTTCTTTGAATCCAAAAGCGACCAATCTATAGGAAAGATTGATGTATTTTGCTTAGTTTCAGGTGTTAAAGCCTTACAAATGGAGAAGAAACCAAAAAGAGCAAGACACCTAAGAAAAGTGATCAAGTTCAAGAAAAGCTGCAGAAACAATCAAGTGGCGGCCGCCCATGCTAAGGGCGACCGCCCCTTCCTTGGATGGGAACACCATGCCAAGCTGGGCGATGTAAGAGGCCCTTGCCCTTTAGAGAGAAGTTGAGTGCCTGGGAACCTTGTCAGGATGCGACCTCCCATGCAAGGGGTGGGCGCGCATCTGTATCTTGGAGGGAAAAGATGCTGAAGAAGAGGCGGCCACATGCTTTTGCTGCTCACTACTCTCTCATGGAAAGGAAGAAAAGGCGGTTTCCCAATCAAGGACAATTTCCCTATCATACAACTCCAAAATAGGGCGTTAGCCCATGTCCAAGAGGTCGTAGCACTTTCGCTTGGTCCAGCTCCAAGAATGCAGCCTTCTACCAAAAGGACTACAACACAACCTGCAAATGCCAATTTTATAATTACTTTTAGCAAACACTATATATAGCTAGAAGTAGGTTTTTCAAAGGATCTTACATTTTACTTTACTTGAGAGGCAAGATAGAGACAAAAACACCATTACTTCTTGGTCAAGCCTTCTTGTATTGTGAAAAACAACATCATTGTTTGTAAGAACCATTTCTACTTTACTATTTCAATGTATATTTCATTATTTTCAAGTCTTGAATCATTACTTAGTATGAGTAGCTAAATCAACCACTAGGGTTCGAACAAAACCCTAGTGCAATAATCGAATGAGTATAGCAAAATAAGCTTCTATGTTCCTAGGAATACCCCATTTTTCTACTTTTGATTCCATTACAACAACTTGAGGTGTACAACTCAAGTTGAGCCCAATACTACTAGATTTAGATCGAGAGGGTTAATCTAGGAATGGGAAGTATAGTGACGGGGTACCAGGTGTAGGCGTGTTGCATTTACCCCAGGTTAACGTGTTGAACACCGAGAAGGGGATACCTTACTTGGGACTAGTTGCTAGCGCTCAAAGCATCGGCTCTTAGCATCGAGAGAGCAAGAGTTGGTAGTCTCCACTCACCACCGAGAGGGGTGAGTTGAGTATATGCGAGAAAGGTCCATTGGGTGACCTTGGTGTGAAGAAGCTTAGAACTACATCCATTTAGTTAGAGGGCCAGGGGAAGTTAGTATCCTAGTATTACTCTCATTGTCAACTTAGCTTTAATTTACCATTACTGAGGAATAGTTTCGATTACTCTAAATTTTAGGATTAACTTACTAAAACCATTGAACTCGAGCGAATCAAACTATATAGAGTCTCGTGCAAGTCCCGGTGTTCGATACCTACAATTGACTAGGGCAATTGTGACCCCTCGCCCTTAATCGGGTTGTGCCACAATTTTGCACCGCTGCCGGGGACTTCGGTAGACCATTTAGTTGAATTATTTTGAGTTCTTGTTGTTGGTTAGCTTAATCCGAGCACCTTTCACTTTTGGTTTTGGTTTCTTTGACTTTTTAGGTATTTATCGAAAATTCTGCCAAGACAAGCAATTCTACCTAATCAAGTGGGAGGTAGGGTTAACCCACAAGGATATGACCCACCACCTCATTCTCCGCCAGTTAATGAAAATATGGAGGATGTTGGTGTTGAAGACAATGTTGAAATGCTTGATGGAGAGCATGGAGATGGAGCATAACTGAATGCTCAAGCTCAAGGAGGTCGAGGAGCTAGAAGAAATTCAAGAAGGGAGCAAGTCAATGATGATGGTTTTTGTGGAGCCATTGTGCCTCCCTCCATTAGAACCATGACTAACTTCTAAATGCCATCGGCTGCTATGAATTCACTTGACAATCGAGGGTTATTTGGAGGAGAAGAAGAAGAGGAGAATCCTAATAAACACCTCCAAACTTTTCATGAAATTTGCACTCTTAACAAGTATGTCAGTGTAACCGATGAGGCTTTTCGCCTTAAGCGTTTCCAATTCTCTCTAAAAGGAAAAGCTAAGGCTTGGTTGGATGGATTGCAAAAGAGGAGTATTCACACTTGGAATGAGTTGGTGAAAGTTTTTCTTGATGAGTATTTTCTGCTGGGTAAATTTGTGGACTTGAGAGATGATATATATTATTTCCAACAACAAGTGGGTAAGCCATTCCACAAAGAATGGGATAGATTTCTCAAGCTCATTCATTCTTGTCCCGGTCATGGTTCTTAGGATAGAGTTTTATTGGAGACATTATATAGAGATCTTGATGACAACAACCAAACAACCATAAACCATGTTGCTCAAGGAGTCTTAATGGAGGGTACTTTTCAACAAGCAACCGACCTCATCAACAAAGTCACAAAGTAATCAAGAGCACGGAAGTCAAGAGTAAGAAGGCTGGGTACATATGATCCCAACAATGATGCAATGACAAAGGCAATTGAATCTCAAGAAGAAAGAGTGGCTCAACTTGTCACAACGGTTGAGTTGCTTGCAAAGAGCCAATTGAAGAAAAATCAAGAACCCGCAAAGCAAGTGAATGCCGTTATATTCCTCCTAAAGAAGTTCATCATGGTACCAATTATTCATATCAACCATATCCTATGAGTTATGCTCCACCGGGATATGTTCCTATGGGTTATGCTCCACCGGGATATGTCCCTATGGTGTTTGTACCTCAAGGACAAGAAGGGAAAATTCCAACCCAAGGTTGCCAAGAGCAAGATGAAGAGACAAATTATGTTAATTCTTATCAAGGCCAAAGACCTCCATACAATCAACAAGACTATCAAGCTCAAGGCCAATGGAAGCCTTATAATCAATGGGGCAACACTCGTAAGTGGAATGGTGCCAATCAAGGGAGAGAGCAAAATGATAATCAAAGAGGCCCTAATGAATCTCAACAAAATTCAAAAGAATTCAAGGTTGGAAGGAATGATGGAGAAGATTTTGAAGCTCCAAGAAGACAATTCAGGTGACATAAAGGATATCAAGCAAACCATGCAATCACATTCGACTTCTATCAAGTCTCTTGAATCTCAATATAGCCAATTGTCTCATCAAGTGAATCAAAGACAACAAGGAGCATTTCCGAGTGATACGATGGTGAATCCTAAGAGGCATGGTAAAGATCAAGTAATGGCTATCAATACTAGAAGTGGAAAAACTTGGGATGATCCCAAGATGGTCGGTGATAATATAACAATTGGGCTTGAAGAGGTAGAGGAAGAATCAGAGATCTTGAGTGATGAAGTAGAGTATGGGAATGGAATTGAAGAAGAGGTGGAGCCCCAAAATGTCCAAGGAAAAGAAATTCCTCTTGAAGAGGAAACTCCACTACCAAAACCCACAACTACCCAAAAAGCCATCAAAGAAACCCCACTACCCAAAGAAGCCATTCCTACTAAAACCACTATCCCAAACCCACTCCACCGTTCCCTCAAAGAAATGAAAGATTGAGAAGAGTCGCCATGCCAAGAAAGTTTGGGAGAAGATTTTTTCTACCTTTATCAACCTTCCTTTGGTTGATGCTTTAAGGCAAATACCGGATGTGGCAAAGTTTGTGAAAGATTTGGTTACAAAGAAGAGATTTTCGGAATTTGAAATCGTCAAAGTCGATCACCGATGTAGAGCAATTATGTCTCATGTGATACCAATGAAGATGGAAGACCCCGGTGCATTCACTATACCATGTACTATTGGGGGAAGACACTTTGAAAAAATATTATGTGATTTGGGGGCAAGCATCAATCTTATGCCCTATGCCATTTACAAAACATTGGGAGGAAAAGAACCAAGAACGACTTCAATAAATCTTCAAATGGTTGACGTTCTATGAAAAGGCCGATTGGGGTAGTTTATAATGTGTTTGTGAAGGTAGATCGTTTTATCTTCCTGGCGGATTTTGTTATCTTGGATTGTGCCGTTGATTATGACGTGCGAATTATTCTTGGGAGACCATTCTTGGCCACGGGAAGAGCATTGTGGAGAAAGGGTAGTTGACATTTAGATTCAATAGAGAGAAAGTGGTGTTTCATATTTGCAAGTCAATGAGGCATCCGGTTGAAGATGCATCATGTTCTTATATTGATGTAGTCGTGGATGCATTGGTAGAAAAGGAGAGCTTAACAAGGGAATTTGATGCATTGTCATCAGTGTTATGGAATATGGATGTTGATGATGAAGAAAGTGTGAAGCAATGTGTCCTAGCATTGGATGGATTTGGTACTATGCAAGAAGTTGAAAACCATCGGTTGAGCATCAACAACGGTTGAACCCGGCCATGCAAAAAGTTATTAAGAAGGAGATCATAAAGTGGTTGGATGTTGGTCTTGTAGAACCTTTATCCGATAGTGAATAGGTATCACTGGTCCAATGCGTGCCCAAGAAGGGAGGTATGACGGTTGTGCATAATAAGAAGGGTGAAGCCATTTCCACTAGGACTGTGTCCGGGTGGAGAGTTTGCATGGACTATCGCTAGCTCAACAAAGCTACAAGAAAGGATCATTTTTCCATTTCGTTTATAGATCAAATATTGTATAGGTTGTCCGGGAAGGCTTATTATTATTTCCTTGATGGGTATTCCGGGTACTACCAAATCTCTATTGTAGTGGAAGATCAAGAGAAATAAACCTTCACTTGTCCTTATGGAACCTTTGTTTTCAAGAAGATGCCTTTGGTCTTTAATGCACCCGCCACATTCCAATGGTGCATTCTTGCTTTATTCCATGATGTGATGAAAAACTTTTTAGAAGTATTAATGGATGACTTTTCCGTGGTTGGTGATTCATTTGATGATTGTTTACAAAACCTAGATTTGGGACTTGAAAGATGTGAAGAAACGAAGTTGGTGCTTAATTGGGAAAAAAGCCACTTCTTGGTGGAAGAAGGAATTGTTTTGGGATAAAAGTTCTCCAAGCGAGTAATAGAGGTGGATCAAGCCAAAATAGATGTGATTTCCAAACTTCCACCTCCCACTACCGTGAAGAGAGTCAGAAGTTTCCTTGGTCATGCGGGCTTTTATAGAAGATTCATCAAGGACTTCTCGAAGATCGCCCATCCCCTATGCAAGTTTCTTGAAAAATAGGCTAAATTTGTATTTGATGATGATTGCCTCAAAGCATTTGAAGAATTGAGAAGAAGGTTCACTACCGCGCCCATCATTGTGAGTCCTAATTAGGAATTTCTCTTTTAATTGATGTGTGATGCAATTGATATGGCTCTTGGTGCCGTGGGTGGTCAAAGGGTTGAAAAGATTTTTCACCCTATTTACTATGCTAGTAAAACCATGAACGGAGCCTAACTGGACTACAAGGTCACCGAGAAGAGTTTTTAGTGGTGGTGTATGCATTTGAGAAATTTCGAGCTTATTTAATGGCGTCCAAGGTGGTTGTTCATACCGACCACTCAGTCATTCGCTACTTAATGAGTAAGAAGGACTCTAAACCCCGCTTGATCCGGTGGATACTATTGCTTCAAGAGTTTGATGTTAAAGTGAAGGAGAGAAAAGGCACCGAAAATCAAGTGGCGGGCAACTTGTCAAGATTGGAAGAATGGTGAGACCTCGTGAATATGGAGAAATTAATGAATGTTTCCCGGATAAAAGGGTACTTGCGGTAGGTTTGGAGAAAATACCATGTTATGTGGAGATTGATAATTTTGTGATTTATGGAGATTTGCCCGATGACTATTCGTACAATCAAATGAAGAAGCTCATGAATGATGCTCGTCATTACTATTGGATGAACCTTATTTGTTTAGAATTTGTGCGGATGGGATGATTCGGAGATGTGTTCCGGATGTTGAGCAATAGGAGACTATAAATATATGCAACTCTTCATCATATAGTGGGCATCATGGTGGCATTAGAACCACCTCAAAGATCTTAGGAGTATGTATTCTATTGGCCTACAATCTATAAGGATGCTCATGCATTTGTGAAAGGTTGTGATAGATGCCAAAGAGTCGGGGGTTCGTCAAGGAAACATGAAATGCCTCAAAATCCTATCATGGAAGTAGAATTATTTTATGTGTGGGGTATTGATTACATGGGTCCATTCGTAAGCTCAGATGGAATGAAGTAAATTTTGGTGGCCATTGACTATGTATCCAAGCGGGTGGAAGCGATGGCTATACCACATAATGAAGCAAGAAGTGTCACGACGCTATTGAAAAAGAGCATCTTCACTCGGTTTGGCACTTCTAGAGCCATAATTAGTGATGGTGGCTCTCATTTTTGCAACAAGATATTTGACTCGCTTCTTGGGAAGTATGGAGTCAAACACAAAGTCGCAACTCCTTATCATCCACAAACTAGTGGACTAGTTGAAGTGTCTAACCGGGAAATCAAGCAAATATTGGCAAAGACTGTGAAAGTAAACCGGAAGGATTGGGCTATAAAATTGGATGATGCACTTTGGGCTTATAGGACAGCTTACAAGACTCCAATAGGTATGTCTCCCTATATTTTGATGTTTGGTAAGGCTTGTCATTTCCTGAGCGAGCTTGAGTATAAGGCGTTATGGGCATTGAAAAAGTTAAATTTGGATAGGGAGCTAGCCTCAAAATCTAGAATGGTTGCATTGGATGAGCTTGATGAAATGCGGTTCAACGCATATAAAAATGCTTTCTTGGTCAAGGAAAGGATGAAGATGGTGCATGATAAGAAGATATAGAATCAGGAATTCAAAGTGGGAGATCTTGTGTTGTTGTTTAATTCCCGTCTCTAATTGTTTCCGAGAAAGTTGGAGTCAAAGTGGAGTGGCCCGTTCAAAGTTGTCGGTGTTTCTCCCTATGGTGCCCTTGATTTGGAAGGTGACGATGTTAGGAGTTTTTGAGTGAATGGGCACCAAGTGAAACATTACTTGGGAGTTATGGAAGGCACCAAGATAGTGGCCTTGATAGTGTTGATAGATCCTTGAGCTAAAGGGTCGACGTTGTGCCACGACGTTAACGCTTCTTGGGAGGCAACCCAAGATTTTTAGCTAACTAATTGTTGTTTTGTAGGTGTCAAGGATGCGTAGAGGTTGGATTGAAATTGTGCATGAATCTAGAAGTGCAGGTAATAGGGAAGGCCACCCCATGTATGGGCGGCCGCCCCATGTGATGGTGAGTTAGCTAAGGAGACCACTAGAGAGCCAAGAACATGCGGTAGCCACTTCAAAAAGGCGACAACCCATTTTCAAAAGAATGAAATATTTTCTAAGTATTAGATGTGTGGCTCTCTAGACTTTGGTCGCCCTTTTTAACGCCCTTGCAGGTTTTGAGAGCCCTTTTCACACGGAGGTTGTCCTTTGATTGGGCGAATGCCCTTCCTCTTTAGCCTAAAAATTTTGGCTAAGTGTCAAAAATGGGTATCTCTAGAGTTTGAGCGCCCTTCCAGGGTTGGTAGCCCTTTACTCAACATGAGTCGCCCCACCATTAGGCGACCGCCCCTTACTCGAAGCCAGCATGGCTATATAGCTAGTGCATGGTCGAGCGCCCCTCATCAAGAGGCGGTTGCCCTTACTAGTTGGGTCTCAGCCTATCAGGGGTATAAAAGGGACCCTAGGTCTCCCTTCTTCCCCTTTTCCTATTCTGATAACTGCCGGCTACCCCCATAAATTCCAATCTGGAAAAACAACAACCACACATACAAACAACAAACAATCCTCACTTCATTCTAGTGCATTACTCATCCGGTAAGCTTTTCACTCTACTTTAGATTTTTAATTTTTTAGTATAACTTTTAATTTTTAGGAGTAGGTTGTAATTAGATGTTGAACTTGAAATCGACCAAGCATAGACTAGGATGATTGGGGGAAGGAATTCTTGTTCTTGAGAGTTGGGAGCATTTTTGCCTTGTGAGAGAAAAAAAAAAAGGTAGTTGTGAACAGTACTTTAACTGTTGAACTTTGGGTAAAAAATTGTTGCAGATGAAGAAAGGGCTACCGCCCTTTAATGGGTCACAGCCCTCTCTTCATGTTCTGCGTCTTGAGCTATGAGAGGTCAACAACATGCGGTCCCCCATATGATAGGCGACCACCCATTCTTAAGGTTCCAACTACAGGCCGGACCTTATTTGTGTGGCTTCCAATCCATCTCACTTGACAATCTGTCAAGAGATGAGTGCATGAGAGTAGGCGGAAGCCCTTCCAATGGGCTGTCACCCTTTCTTATGGCCTCTAAATTTTTCTAAGTATGGGAAATACTCCTCTTTGGAGTTCGGGCGTCCTTTCAGGTCGCCCTTATAGAGTTGGCCGCCTCTTTTCTCAAGAAGTTGAGGTTGAGCATTTGGTGGTCGCCCCTTAGCTGGGCTACCGCCTCTTGTAATATGCCAAAAGTTTGTCTAAGTATGGAATTGGCACTCCTCTGATGTTTGGGCGACCTAAATAGAGTGCGTCGCCTTCCTGACAAGAGGAGGTCGCCCCTTAGTTGCACGACTGCCCTTTTGAGTGCACTGAAAAATTGGCTAACTACAAAAATGCAATCCTCTGGACTTTGAGCGCCCTTTCAGACTTGGTCGCCCTTCAGAAAAGAGGTGGCTTCCCTTCGGTAAGGTTGCCGCCCCTTCTATAAATTCTAAAGAAAATTCTAAGTATGGAACTCAGAGGCGACAACCCCTATAACATGTCTCCACCCTTTCTCTGTGTCTTTTTAGACACAACTATGCTTTCAAAGAAAACCTTAATCATACACTTGATACCTTAAACTAAGAAGCTATTTGAGTTCTATTGCAGCAAATATGCCTCCAAAAAGAAGAAGTGGATCAAAGAGAAATCAAAGGGAGGAGTCTCTACCTTCCCTCTCTTTCTCCTCTGAGGACACCTCTAATGAGTGGGTGGAAGATGAGTCTGCAAACCTACTCATTTGTGAAAGGGTGATAGGAACTGATAGGTTAAAGAGATTGAGCCCAAAGTTCCACCAAGCATTCATCAACACTGGGTGGGCCAAGCTGTTCACAAGGGACTTAATTCGTGTTAACATTGATATGATCTTGGAGTTATATGCTGAGCTAGGGAAGAGAACAGAACAAGAAGGGAGTGTTGTGTGCAGGGACATTGAAGTAGAAATCTCTGCAAGAGCCTTGAATAAGCAATTGGGGCTTCCAAACTTCATCCCCAAAGACCATATGGCAAAGCTAGCAATGGATGAGGAAGCATAAAAAGAGTGGTTAGCTCTTATCATTGGTAGAGAGAAAAATCCAGCATGGAGAAGGGCATGAGTGCAAATCACTTGGCCAGATTTGAACTTTAAGGCCAAGGGATGGTACTCCATCATTAGCTCTAGGATCTTTCCAACTAGAGAAGCTTACTTCATAAGCTTAAAGAGGGCAGAGCAGAGATGTTCAAGACAATGATGGAAGTAGCCAGATCTAATGGCTATGATTTACCCTACCCAACACCTTGACAACATACTTGATGGATGAAGGATTTGAAAATGATGGTGATGACAACTATGCATTCCCTTATGAAAAGTTTGATCTGTTTGCCATTGAGGATGTGAACAATCCACACCATCCCTCAGCTCCTTTAGTGCAGGCTGCACATGCCCCTGCTCAAACTAGTACTGCTGCACCTTCAGACAGACCCTCCACCTAACGAGCACCCCATCCCCAGATTCCACAAAATGTGAATGTTGCCTTTATACAATTGACTCAAGAATTTATTGGGTTAGACAAGAAGATGGAAGAATTCAAAGCCCTTTTGCCTAGGATGCCACATATGCAGCCACCACAAGCCCCTCAAGGAAACATGGCTATAGATCAATTGGACAAGCTTGCAAAGGCCATGGAAGAAAATACAAGAGACATTGCAAGGAATAAGAAGGCATTGCAAAAAATGGACAGGGCAATCCAACTCATGGCAAAGACACAAGTGGACATGACAAAGAAGCTCAATAAACTGTGCAAAGAGAAAGAAATGGGGAGGAAAGCACCACAAAGCAAGGAAGATGTAGCTGAGATGAAGAGAGACTTGGGCACTATGTTGTGCATTGCCTTTGTTGAAGAGGATTTAGAAGTTGACCCAAATTTTCTCCCAAAAGAAACGCAAGTCCAATTGGCTAGACAAGAATCAATTGAGGAGATGGTGAAAGCAAAGCATGACAAGACGAATTCCAAAGAAAAGCCTCCACTTGTGCATGTGGAAGGCAAAGGAAACCAAATTGCTTAATGAAGTCAGGGAGTCCCTTCTACCCCCTTTGTGCTTTTTTTGTGCTTATTTCGCATTAGGGACAATGCAAGAGCTTTTAGTTGGGAGAGGGGGTTAAAATTCATTTATGTTATGTTTTGGATAATTTGATACACTTTCTTTTTGAATGACTTGTTGGTATGATTGAATTTGAACCTCTCTTTTTGATTGAATATATTGCATGTTACTTTCATTTTTAGCATATTTAGTTAAGTTCCTCTAATTTTTTCGTTTTAAATAAGCTTTTAATTTTCTTTGCTTGGTTTTTTCCGGAAGTGGTTGTTTGAACCAAGTAATGCACATAGTAGTTTTTATGAAATTACCTTGTGGTTTTGGTTTGGACGTCTCATGAAGTACCAACACTTCTTTTGAATCTTATGGTATGAGACAAATTATGGAGTGTCCACTTTGTTAGTAGGTGGTCTTGGTCTATGACTCTAGGTTCATGTGTTGTTTTGGAGCCATTGACATGGTTCGTAGTGGACCATTAAGACTTTACAAGTAGCAAGCCTTGTTGAGAGTTGAGTTTTTATCTTGATTGACCCACTTCCTTATGTGTGAGGATGGATGGAGGGTTCACATGTTTGAGTTACGGTCTAGAACTTGCCCGATTTGTGCTCAAGGCAAAATTTAAGTTGTGCCAAACTTGGAATGATCTTAGGCTTTCTTTGGAATCCTCTTTGAGCCTCTTCATATACCCTTACTCTAAAAACATCACTAGTTGTCATTTTTGAGCCTACTAGCCTTTCATTTGGTAACCCGGTATGTGAGTAATCCATTGGTGGTTGAGTGATTAAAAATTTTATTTAAAAGTGAATATTCTAAAGTGAGGTAAATGCCTAAGTTTAGGGGAAATCAATTGGATATGTCATGTTCTAGAAATCCTAGTGAGTTTCTAAGTATTAAACCAAAAAAAAAAAAAAAAGAAGAGAAAATTTTGTGAAAAATCGAAAAAGAGAAACAAGGTGCAAAGAATTAGTCCACTTAGCTTGGGTAAATATTAAAGGTGGACTCAGTGAATAAAAAGCATTCGGCTTCGTAGACTTTGAAAATTACAAAAAGAAGTTAGAAAAATAAAGAAAAGGGAATAGAGAAAGAGGGTGAAAGGAGGTGAAGGAAGGATGTATTGCGATGTTTATGTGTTGGCAAGGTGGTTGGTATTCACTATGTTCCTAAATTATAACACCCAGCCCGAGCCTTCCTTACAAGCCTAATCAAGTCCTATTTGATCCAATGTTTGGTGCTTCTCCATTAGTAGAAAATCACAATATGGGCAACCCTATGATACTTTGACTCAACTCGTGAACATTCTTTGGAGAGTGAGTGCTTAATTGTTTGAAGTCCTTCGTTTGAATTTGATTGTGAGATAAGGACTATTCTTTAGAGGGGAGGATTGCAAGTGTGGATATGATAGGTGAGAGCTTAGGTTGAGATAGTGTTTGAAAGCAAGTGAATTTGGTTGATGAACCAAATCCACACTTGAGGCTCTATGTCATCCTTTGACCATTCTAAAACTTATGAAGCGGTTCACAAAGTGACTTATCGAGTATTCATGGGTATGAATGTGTGTTCGTACCAAATAAGGTCAAAATCTTTTTGAAAAAGATTGAAAAATGGAAAACTTTGCTTCATTGCATGCTAGTCTTGAAAGTGCTTCATTACTCTTGGGTAAAGATTGGTTTTGCTTGAAGACAAGCAAAGACTCAAGTTTGGGGGAGTTGATGGGTGGGAATTTTGCTTACTTTAACTCTCTTAAACTTTTATCTTTGAATCCAAAAGTGGCCAATCTATTGGAAAGATTGATGTATTTTGCTTGGTTTCAGGTGTTAAAGCTTTACTACTAAGACCATTAAACTCGAGCAAATCCAACTATATAGAGTCTCGTGCAAGTTCCTGTGTTCGATCCCTATAATTGATTAGGGTAATTGTGACCCCTCGCCCTTAATTGGGTCGTGTCAGAATTTGGCACCGTTGTCGGGGACTTCGCTAGACCATTTCGTTTAATTAGTTTAAGTTCTTTTTGTTAGTTAGCTTAATGCGAGCACCTTTCACTTTTGATTTTGGTTTCTTTGACTTTGTAGGCTCCAGTTACTTGATTGACGACCAGATAGGAGTCGCTGTTGAGACTTATCTCCTTGGCCCCCGATATGTAAGCTTATTCCAAGCTTGAATTACTGCTTCATACTATTCTTCATTGTTAGTCATCGGTGGGCAGATGACAACCTTCCAAAATTTTTTCTCACTTGAGGATTTGATCACTAAACCAAGCCCAACAACTTTTGCGTTTGATACCCCATCGGTGTGGGTCACCGATTCTCCGGGGGTAACCCTCTCCATCATTGTATGCTTAATATCGGCCTTCGACATAAAGTCGGTACTGAAGTCGGCAATGAAATCCACGTGTACTTGGGACTTAATGGCCGTGCGTGGCTGGTAGATGATATCATATTCTCCTAGCTCGACGACCCATTTTGCTAGCCTGCCCGAGAGTTTGGGTTTCTGCAAAATGGTCCACAAAGGGTTAGAGGAGACCATAATAATCGTGTGACTCTTAAAATATGGTCGTAGCTTCCTTGTAGCCATAACTAGGGTGAGTGCTAGTTTCTCCAGTTTGTTGACGTAATATATCGGCGACTGTAATCATTTTCTTCCCGTACCAAAACGCAACTAACGGTGACTTCAGACACTGTGAGGTACAACACTAACGGCTCTCTGTTGAGCGACTTTGTTAGCAACAGGGGATTGGCCAGATACTGCTTTAGCTCTCAAAGCCCTTGCTACACTGCTCTGTCCACTCAAAGCTTTTATTTTTCTTCAAGACGTTGAAGAACTAATAACACCTTTCAGAAGACCATGAGATAAAACGACTAGGTGCAACTATCCAGCCATTTCTTTGGGTTAAGCTTTATACCGAACTTATCCAAGATGTCAGATGCTATCTCCAAGTGGCTAATGTGATCTTTGGCGTACTCTGACTTAACCAACGTGTCGCCGATATAAACCTATATAGTTTTTCCAATCTGCTTCTTAAACGTCTGGTTCACTAACCTCTAATAGGTTGCTCCCGTATTTTTCAAACCAAAAGGCATTACCCTGTAACAGTAAGTCCCTCTATCCATGATGAAAGAAGTCTTCTCTTGATCATCCGGATTCATGAGGATCTGATTACATATTGAGTATGTGTCCAGAAAACTCAAACCCTCATGTCCTGGTGTCGAATTGATGAGTTGATCGATGTTAGGCAGTGAGAAAGAGTATTTTGGGCATGCTTTATTTAGGACTGTCAAGTCGATGCACATCCTCCACTTCCCATTCTTCTTTGGAACAACCACAACATTGGATAGCCAATCGGGGTAGTGAACCTCGCGAATGGAACCATTGTTCAACAGCTTCTCAACTTCCTCATATACTGCCAACCCTTTTTCACAGCTGATCGGTCGTTTCTTCTGCTTGACCAGCTTGAAGTTGGGGTCAAAATTTAAGTTGTGTGTAATGATGCGAGTTGATATTTTTGGCATGTCGGTGTACGTCTAGGCGAATATGCCCGATCGAGCGCATAGGAAGTTAGCGTATTCTTTTTTGGCTTTGGTCGAGAGCTTGGCCCCAACGTAAAATGTCTTGTCTTGGATGCTCTCATCAAAAATCACTGGATCACGTCGACCATGGCCTTGGTGGGCTTTTCTTCTTCTTGGAGGTCCAAGGGCGTGATAGCTGATTCCTCGGATCCGGCTGTTTCGTGAGCTCCGAACCCAAAAGGTATGCTGGTCACTAGACAATGACCGAGTAGTTTGTCCAACTTCTTCTTCTGGTTCTTTGTTTCCTTCTTGATCGCTCATGTGATGGCGGTTACATAACAGCTGTGGGATAGTTTTTGCTCCCCCCCAAATCTCTCTCACTCCCCAGAGGTTCGGTTATTTGCGGATTTGATGAAGTGTTGACGACACTGCGCGTACTTCGTAAATCCAGAGTTTTCCAAAGATAATGTTATATGAGAGATTGCATTTCATCACTTGGAAGGACGCTACCCTTATTGCTCCTGGAATGTGTACCCGAAAGAGTATCTCTCCTACGGATTTCTCGCTAGAGCTGTTAAAGCTGGTTATGGTGTATGGACTGGGATTACCTGGTTTTGGACGTCCATCTGGAAAATGACTCCCCAGTGGATGATGTTTACTGCGATACCAGGGTCTACCAATACGTTCTTGACCTGAGCGTCATGTACCTGCATGGTAATTATCAAGGCATCGTAGTGGGGGTAGAGGACTTGTTGAGAGTCTTTGTTATTGAACTCGATGGCATTGATACGAGGTTTTTTTGTTATATCCTGATGCGCCTCATAGCCCATGACGGTTTCGGTTTGGATGCTACTAACTCCGGGTCCCCTAAAAATTGTGTGGATGGGCTTCTGGGCCTCCTGGACCGCTAGTGTTGCTTTATCTACATAACTATAAGGCGTGGTATTCCAGCAGGATTCCAGCCATGACAGCGAATAAAAGGACGCTGAACTTAGACATTCGTTCATAGTTTCAAGCATGACAGTCGAGCTATGAATCATATGTTGGATCTCGATACAGGTACCTTGTGCGACGATATCAGCTGTTTTCTGACATGACTGTGCCTTTTTCTTGTAGAATACCTATAATTGCCTGGGCCCCAAGGTGGGCGCCAAACTGTTTATGCCTAAAGAAGCCACTTTTGGCTATTTAGTTTGAAGCCACTTTTTCTTTTGTTGTGCAAAAGAATCCACTTTTGGCTCTTTAGTAGTAAAATGCTCAAGATGAATTGACTATTTTGCCCCTTTTTTTGTTCTATCTACAGAGTGTTTAGCCTAAAATTGGGCGTCTAGGTTAAATACTTAAATTTATGAATGGATCACAAGCAATACAGTAAATACGATGGAAAATTAAGTAAATTAAGAGGAAAACAATAGACAAGAAAGTAAAGAGTTTTCTTCCTTGATAATAGACTGATTTAATGGTGAATCGCTTGATGTACAATATAATATAAGGAGTGGTATTTATAGTAGTGATTACCCAATCCTAAATATGGTAAAATACAAAGGCTAATGAGGCTCATGGGCCTATAAACTCAAGGCGATGGTATATATGAAACCATAACTAGAAGACTGTAACCCTAAGGCAGCGGGATGTATGACTTACCTCCTATGCCCATACCGCCTGAACGGTTGTAACTCGTAGAACAGACGTGTGTCCTATATGCTCGATGGCTTGTAGGATAAGTTTAGTATCGCGAGCTGGACTCATATCCTTGTATAGGTGGAGTATTATTACCCACACACAGGGTTCGTCCAAAAAACGGTATCTCTTTTTGTATACTTATCGTTTCGTTTTTTACTCTTTCTCCATGCAAAATTACCCATTCTCTTGTTGAATTCCCCTTCATTTTTATGTTTAAAATCAATACTTTTGTAAATCGAAGACCATACTATTGTAGTTTTTCAATGCGCAGCTTTAAGTATTAGTCACAATATACACTTTATATTAGGTACAACGGTTTTTTCCGTATTTTTTAAAATATATGTGTTAAATTTGTATATATTAGGTTTATTAAGTTTAAATTTGTTTGTATTAAGTTTATTTTTTTTGACTGACTTCGATGTATATGTTTTTGTGATATTTAGTTTGATTTTATCAGTGATGGCTTAAGTTTAATTAGAGAAGGTTACATGTATGTTTGATAAAAAAATTGTTAAATTTAGAGATTGTATATTTGATAGTTAGTAGTTACTTTTGATATTTTGTATGTTTGAGATTGGGGTAAATTTTAGACTGCATGTTTGATGCTAGTTGCCAGATACATCGGCCAAGGTTTTTCATGATTACCCTGTGCCACACAACTCGTTCACCTATATTTATTCAATAGTCGACAAAAATTTTATTGCTTGATGCTAAATACACTTTTTTGATGCAGCCCGAACACATGCTGATCAAGTGTTCGATCCACCGAGATCAAGGCCAATGACACGAAGCCTAGCCAAGCTGCTACACAATGTCCACATTCACTTGGCTTGGTCGAAGGAAAGAAACTACTCCGAAGCTGAGTACCCGAGCTCAAGAACCGAAGGCGTCATCTACAAGCTAGAGCTCGAAGGAGGGAGTGACCGAACCCCAACCGAACACTCAACATCGACGTTGAAGTAAAAAGCAAATAACCGAAGGAAGCACGATCGATGTCAAGTATGAGCAGAGCTGAGGAACCGAGCATCGAAGTGAAGGAACTCGAGCTCAAGTGTCGTGTGACCATTTACTGTTTTATCCTTAGCGTAGCCTATAAATACTCGATTACATTTCATTTGTAGAGGCAGTTGTTGTTGAATATTGAACATAGCAGTTGCTATTGAAAGTGTCTCCGATGGAGCCTAACCCCGACGTGGGATTTTCAAGAACTTGTGTGAATCGGTGTGAGTCGTTTGAATATTTTCTTCTTGGTCATTCAATTTGCAAGAAGCGTTATCTTTCTTGAGGATTGTTGCTTAGTATAGGTGATTCTTTGCCTCCGATTCATCGAGCCCGAGACTAGTTACTCGCCGTTCTTTGAATCGAAGCAAGATTTGTCTTGATAGAAGTCTTGCTTTTATATTTACTTTTCTGTTGTTCTTCCGCATTTTCATCATGTCTAGCTTTCCCTCGGGTTTGCTTGCACCATCTTGGTATCAGAGCAAGGTTTGAGCTTGTTTCTACAACCTCAAATCCTGTTCGTTCATTCGTGCTTGTGTCTCCAGTTTCAGCTTTCTTCCTTGTTGATTGTTGTTGCTGTGGTGTTTCTAAAAAAAAAGTAGAAAAAGAAAATTTAAAAATTTGGTCGATTTTGTTGTTTGTTTGAATCAAACAACCATTGATTCGTGTTCACCACCGTCCAAGGAGTGATTTGAGTACCCGACGTACAACATTTGTGATTAGGGTTTCTCGACGAAATTTTGGACTGTTTTGAGCTTTGTGATGACTTCAAACCCCAGCGCGTCTAGGTTGTTACCGATGAAAACTGGTGGTTCTTGATTGATTTGGGTGTTTTTTGTGCTTAAATTTTGAATTTCTATGATTTGAACCGTTGTGCGTACACCGAAAATTTGTTACGTTTGTAACAGTGTACGAACATGAGGAGCTGAGTCTTAGCTCAAAGAACTTTGAACTGATTTCCTCCGTTAATGTTGGAACCGGAGTTGAAAGAGCAACCCAAATTCTGTTAAAACTCGTGGTCAGTGAACGAAGTTAAGTGTTCGTACGCCAAAGTAAAAGCTTCACTAAGAAGAAAGGGGCAAAGTGTAAAGATCAAAACGCCAGGTGAAAAGTTGTCGGCTGGAAAAGAGAATTGGATAAGGTAAAACCCTATCCGTACCAAGGTGGGACCACTCTTCAACGAGGGCAAGCTCACCGAGGTCGTGGAAATTTTCGAGGTTGAGGCTGAGGCGCAAATATTGAACGACATATTGAGCATGAGGCTTATGATTACTATGATGAGTATCCCGAACAGGTTCGTGGTGCTCGAGATTCAAGTTTGAACAGTGTTAAGATCACTATTCTACTATTCAAAGGAACTAGTGATCCAGACGAATACCTTGAATGGAAGCTTAAAATGGAGCGAATCATCGAAACAAATGAGATTATCGAAGAGAGGAAAGCTGCCCATGCCATTGCTTCGTTCGAAGCGTATGCATCTACGTGGTAGGAAGCTGACAAGAGGGTGAGACGAAGGAATGTCTATCCCGAAGTCACTACTTGGGCACAGTTGAAGAGAGCAATGGATGCTAAGTATTTGAGTGCCACGTATAGGCAAACTCAACTTCAAAAGCTCTATGAGTTAAAGCAAGGGTCCAAGTCAGTTCAAGAGTATCATGATGAATTCGTGAGAATTCGGTTGAATCTTGATCTAGAAGAAAATGAAGAGCAAGCCACTATTCGGTTCAAAAATGGCTTGGTTCGGGATGTGTCATCTCAATTGAGGCTACACGTGTACCATACGTTAGAAGATGTGTTAGAAGGTGCTACCAAAACTGAGAGATGGGTGAAGGACGATAAAGCAAACCTGTACCGAGGAGTCACTACTTCAACTCCTTTGAACCGAGGTAAAGAATGGAAGAGTCCCAATCCGACAAGTGCTAACACTGTTCGAGATTCGAAGAAACCCTTCGAAAAGGGTGTGACCGTTAACCAACCAAGAGAAGTGGGAGGTAAAGTTCAACTTAACTCTCCTAGTGCCTCAAATATTCAGTGTCATAAATGTAAGGGTTGTGGCCACATGGCAAAAGAGTGTCCAACTCGCAATGTTATGCTCTTGCTCGAAGATGGAACCGTCCATGAGCAAGAGAGTGACACCAAAGAGGAATTTATCGAGGAGATTGACCGAGCTAATGGTGATGATGGTCGTGAAGCTGCTGAAGCTGATCATCCGGAAATGTTTCTTGTGGTTCGAGGGAATTTGAGCTGCATGACTCTCGAAGAATAGGACAACCAAAGAGAAAATCTGTTCCATGCCCGATGTCGAGTGAGGGGGATGGTATGTTCGATGATCATTGACTCAAGGTAGTTGTGCAAATGTGGTGAGCCAAACCTTGGTTTCACAAATGGGACTACCTACTTTGAGACATCCCACCCTTACAAATTACAATGGTTGAACGACTGTGGAGAATTGAGGGTTGTCAAACAAGTGTGGATCAAGTTTAGAATTGGAGAATATCAAGATGAGATGATGTTTGATGTGGTGCTAATGCAAGCTTGTCATATGCTACTGGGTCGACCATGGCAGTATGATCGGTCGGTTGTTCACAATAAGATCCAACACTTACACTGCAAGGCTCGAATGGAAGAATTTCATACTCAAACCCTTGTCTCCAAAACAAGTCACCGAGGACTATAAACGGATGAAAGAATTGAAAGAAGCGGCCAAAGCTAAGCTTCCGATGGGAACAAAGATTTGGGTCGAAGACATAAACTCAACACCCGAAGTAAGAAGTGTCTGTGCAATCATGCAACCGGGTGAGTTTCTACGAGGCAACGACAATGATCAGATGATGATTTGCCTCGTGCACAAGGGTATCTTTCTAAACTCTAATGATGATATTTCTGATAACCCTTTTGCCTAGTGCTGTACATAGTGTTTTGCAGGACTTCAGAGACATATTTCCCAAAGAAATGCCAGGTGGATTACCTCCATTGAGAGGAATTGAGCACCAAATTGAATTCGTACCAGGGTCTCAAATCCCCAACAAACCTGCATACCGGTGTAATCCCGAAGACACCAAAGAGCTCCAAAGGCAGGTTGATGAGTTGCTAAACAAGGGCCTTGTTCGAGAGAGCTTGAGTCCTTGCGCCGTTCCCGTTATCCTTGTCCCGAAGAAAGATGGAACATGGTTAATGTGCGTTGATTGCTGAGCAATCAACAAAATAACGGTAAAGTATCGTCATCCTATTCCTCGATTAGATGATATGCTAGATGAGTTAAGTGGTTCTTCATGCTTTTTGAAGATAGACCTCAGGTCCCGTTACCACCAAATCCGAATGAAACCCGGAGACGAGTGGAAAACCACATTCAAGACCAAGTTCAGTCTGTATGAATGGTTGGTGATGCCTTTTGGCTTAACCGAGCACATTCATGCGACGATGAACCATGTGCTCAAACCGTTCATAAATAAGTTTGTTGTCGTTTACTTCGATGACATACTTGTTTATGTAAAACTGTGGATGAACATGTCGAACACCTAAGGCTAGTACTTGATAAGCTTAGAGAATAGAAGTTATATGCTAACTTCAAGAAATGTGCCTTTTGTGTCGAACGCGTAGTCTTTCTAGGATTCATTATCAGTGCTAATGGTGTTGAAGTCGACGAGTCAAAAGTCGAAGCCATCAAAGATTGGCCAACTCCAACCTCCGTATCATAAGTTCGTAGCTTCCATGGCTTAGCTAGCTTTTACCCAAGGTTTGTTCGAGACTTTAGCACCGTGGCAGCTCCTTTGATCGAGCTGGTTAAGAAAGACCATCCATTTGTGTGGGGAGAGTCCCAAGAAAGGGCTTTCTAAGAGTTGAAATGGAGGCTTTGCTCTGCCCCATTGTTGCAATTCCCTGACTTCGGAAAAGCATTCGAAGTGGAGTGTGATGCATCCGGAGTTGGGATTGGAGGAGTGCTTATGCAAGAATCGAAGCCGATCACTTACTTTATCGAAAAGCTTAAGGGTGCAACCTTGAATTACTCTACGTATGACAAGGAGTTTTATGCCCTCGTTCGAGCACTCGCCCATTGGAAATATTATTTGTGGCCTGGAGAATTTGTGATTAAAAGTGATCATGAATCTTTGAAACATCTCCGAGGTCAGGAGAAATTAAACCGAAGGCATGCCAAATGGGTTGAATTCATTGAGAGTTTTCCCTATGTAATTCATTAAAAAAAGGGAAAATACAATGTTGTGGCCGATGCGCTATCTAGGAAATTTTCTCTAGCGACCACTCTCATGGGATTCGAAAGCGTCAAGTTGATGTACGAAGACGATCCCAAGCTAAAGTGCGTTCGTAACGCAATCTTGAGTGGCCGAAGGGTTGAGAAATATCAGTAACACGATGGCTACCTCTTCAAGAATGGGAGGGTTTGTGTGCCAGTGTCATCGTGGAGAGAGCTCTTAGTTCGAGAAGCTCACTCCGGAGGCTTGATGGGATACTTTGGTGTCGACAAAACTCTTGGTATCTTAACCGAGCAGTTCCATTGGCCAAAACTGCGACGAGATGTGGAAAAGCTTTGCAACGCTTGTCTTGTTTGCAAGAAAGCGAAATCAAAGTCCAACCCTCATGGTTTGTACACTCCGTTGCCTGTGCCTGATCGACCTTGGGTTGATATATCCATAGACTTTGTGTTGGGGTTACCGAGGTCGAGGGGTGGACATGATAGCATCTTTGTCGTAGTCGACTGTTTCTAAAAAATGACTTACTTTATTCCTTGCAAAAAGTGTGATGATGCACAACATGTAGCTACTTTATTTATTTCTAATGTGTTGAAATTACATGGTGTGCCTCGTACTATTGTGAGTGATCGAGACTCAAAGTTCTTGAGTCATTTTTGGAAATGCTTGTGGGGTGCCCTCGTCACAAAACTACTATTCTCGACGTCTCACCATCCTCAGACTGATGGGCAGACCGAGGTAGTTAACCGAACCTTGGGATCTTTTCTTCGTGCAATGACCAAAGGCAAGGTTGGAAATTAGGCGGATCGTTTTCCCATGATGGAGTTTGCATACAATCGAATGGTGCATCGAATGATAAATATGACCCTGTTTGAATGTATGTATGGTTTTAATTCTTTGATTCCACTTGATTTAACTCATTGCCTCGACATTCTTTTATTGATTTTGAAGGTATTCGGCGAGCCACTGCCTTGATCGAGTTACATGCAAAGGTGAAGAAGAACCTCGAGGAAGCTTATGCCAAAGTTGCATCGAAGAAAAACAAGGGGCGTAAAAAGCTGGAATTAAGGAAGGGAGATTGGGTTTGGGTTCACTTCCGGAAGGAACGCTTCCCGAACCACAGGAAAGGAAAGTTGGCTCCTCGAGGGGATGGTCCATTCTAAGTGCTGAGCAAAATCAACAACAATGCTTATGTGATCGACCTCCCTGGTGAGTATAATGTGTCCAACACCTTTAATGTTGCTGACTTAGTTCCTTGTGCTGTAGGTCAAACTTCGGAGGATGAAGAAGGCTCTATTTCGAGGACAAATCTTCTCAAGAAGGAGAGGATGATATAGCCCGAACACGTGCTGATCAAGTTTTCGATCCACCGAGACCGAAGCCAATGACACGAAGCCAAGCCAAACTGCTACACGATGTCCACAATCACTTGGCTTGGTCGAAGGAAAGCAACTACTCCGAAGCTGAGTACCCGAGCTCAAGAACCGAAGCCGCCATCTACAAGCTTGAGCTCGAAGGAGGGAGTGATCGAACTCCACCCAAACACTCAACATCGACGTCGAACTAAAAAGCAAATAACCGAAGGAAGCGCGATCGATGTCAAGTATGAGCAGAGCTGAGGAACTGAGCACCGAAGTGAAGGAACTCGAGCTCAAGTGTTCGGTTGAAGGAGTAACCGAACACTCATTAGACAGCCCTGCGTGGCTTACTCCTATTGGTCGCCTGTGACCATTTACTGTTTTATCCTTAGCGTAGCCTGTAAATACTCGATTACATTTCATTTGTAGAGGCAGTTGTTGTTGAATATTGAACATAGCGGTTGCTATTGAAAGTATCTCCGATGGAGCCTAACCCTGTCGTGGGATTTTAAAGAACTCGTGTCAATCGGTATGAGTCGTTTGAACATTTTCTTCTTGGTCATTCAATTTGTAAGAAGCGTTGTCTTTCTTGAGGATTGTTGCTTAGTATAGGTGATTCTTTGCCTCCGATTCGTCGAGCCCGAGACTAGTTCCTCGCCGTTTTTGAATCGAAGCAAGATTTGTCTTGCTTCTATCTTTACTTTTCTGTTGTTCTTCCGCATTTTCATCGTGTCTAGCTTCCCCTCGGGTTTGCTTGCACCATTTTTGAATTTGATAAATGCATTTTTTATGATATGTGTGAATGTGTGTATGTGTGTATGTGTATGTCTACTAGATTTACTTCTTGTTGTTTGGAAAGTTGGAAACTGATATTTGAAAGAAACATTAGTTTAATTACAGTATTTGATTTTACAATTTGTATATGTATTTCGAACTAACTGTTTATCAATGATCTATTTGTTGACTAGGGTGTATTGATGATAAGAATCAAAAACGAAACGCGAAAATAAAGATAAAGAGCGAGACACTACTCGAACTCCCTACGAAGTAACTATGGAGAACTCGTTCCATAATACCCTCGTATCGGTGTCAAGGAGGACCTACACTATGCAACTACCCTCGAACCACACTTGGGGCTCGCAAATAGAATGATCGGGTTTTCGGTTCAAGACTCAACTAGATTCCACTAGTGAATTCAAGCAACCAAGGCAAAGGATTCTCCAAACAAGAGATAGTTTCTTTTCATCATTCATATAATTCAAGGTAGACTAAGGTTTGAATAGGTTTGTGAAGTATTTATAGACTTCACTTACATGTAATGAAAGCTCAAAAATACCCCCAAAGTGGGTTAAAACAATAAGGGCCTCATAGGGCTATAGTTGTCCAAAACATAGCAATTAAACTAGGAATCCCGCAACCCTTCACAAAAATAGGCGCCCAGCCTACTCTAACTAGGCGCCCCACCTCTTTTCACTATGCTGAAGGAGTGGGCGGTCCGCCTGGTCTGGGACTCTCACAGAGGCGGTCCGCCTGGTGAGATCCAGAGAGTGTGCAAAAACTAGGCGGCCGGCCTAGTGGAGTAGGCGGTCCGCCTGGTGCTGTGGCCTCTTGAGTTGCTTCCAAAAGTGCTCCGGATGCCTCCACAAGTGTACTAGAAGGTTCTCCATCCATGGCACACCAAAGTATAGTCTTCAAGTTGGTCTTGGGGCCTTCTTCCATACCCTTCCATATCAAATGAAGATGGGTGTCTTGGATCAACTTGGCTTGACTCCGAGTGAATGGTCTTGAGGGGGTTTGGGTCTTATCATCCTCCCCTTCTTGAGAAGATTTCGTCCTCGAAATCGAAGCATCATCCACGACCTCTTCATCATTAAGCACAGCCTCTTCATCACCTACATTCAAAGGAACCAAGTCACTAACATTGAAAGTATTAGAAACTTGATACTCACTTGGTAAGTCGACCACATAGGCATTGTTGTTTATCTTCGAGAGCACTTGGAATGGGCCATCTCCTCGGGGTGCCAACTTCCCTTTCCTAAGGTTTGGAAACCTTTCTTTCCGGAAGTGCACCCACACATAGTCACCCTTCTTGAATTCCACCTTCTTGCGTCCTTTGTTCTTCTTGGCGGCAACCTTAGCATAAGCTTCCTCCAAGTTCTTTTTCGCCTTTGCATGGAGTTCAACCAAAGCCTTGGCTCTAGTTTTACCTTCAAAATTAACAACCATTTCCCTTGGCAAAGGGGTTAGATCAAGGGGAATCAAGGGGTTAAATCCATAAACACACTCGAATGGAGTCATGCCTATCATGCTATGCAATGTGCGATTGTAGGCAAACTCCATAAGAGGTAAACGATCAATCCAAGTCCCGGCCTTGCCTCGAGTCATGGCTCTAAGAAGAGCACCCAAGGTTCGGTTTACTACTTCCGTTTGCCCATCGGTTTGGGGGTGGTGGGACGTGGAGAACAAGAGCTTGGTGCCTAAAGCACCCCATAGACACCTCCAAAAATGACTTAGGAACTTAGTGTCCCTATCACTCACTATAGTTTGAGGCACACCATGCAACTTCAAGACATTTTCAATAAACAAAGTTGCCACATGTTGTGCATCATCACATTTCTTGCATGGAATGAAATGAGCCATTTTGGAAAACCTATCCACAACAACATAAATGCTATCATGGCCCCCTCTAGTCCTTGGTAATCCCATCACAAAATCCATTGAGATATCCAACCATGGACTAGTAGGTACGGGGAGAGGGGTATACAACCCATGAGGGTGGGCTTTAGATTTGGCTCGCTTGCACTCAAGGCAATTAGCGCAAAACTTTTCCACATGCACCCTCATCTTTGGCCAATGGAATTGTTCTTGAAGAATGGCCAAAGTCTTTCTTGTGCCAAAATGTCCCATGAGTCCCCCGCAATGTGCTTCATGCACAAGCAATTCTCTCCAAGAGGACTCCGGAATGCACACCCTACCATTTTTGAAGATATAACCATCAAACCATTGGTATTTGTCAACTCTCTCCCCTTTCTCTAGAGTGTCATGGACACTCTTTAGCTTTGGGTCATGAGCATACATCAATTTAATGCTCTCAAAACCCATGAGCTTAGAGGTGAGAGTGGTGGCTAGGGCAAACTTTCTTGAAAGCGCATCCGCCACAACATTGTCTTTCCCTTTCTTGTATTGGATCACATAGGGAAAAGACTCAATGAATTCAACCCACTTGGCATGTCTCTTATTGAGCTTCTCTTGGCCTCTCAAATGCTTGAGTGACTCATGGTCACTCTTGATTACAAACTCACGAGGCCAAAGATAGTGTTGCCAATGGGCAAGGGCTCTCACAAGGGCATACAACTCCTTGTCATATGTAGAATAATTCAAGGATGCCCCTTTCAACTTTTCACTAAAGTAGGCGATGGGTTTGCTATCTTGCATTAAAACACCACCAATTCCCACCCCCGAGGCATCACATTCAACCTCAAATGCCTTTCCGAAATCGGGCAATTGCAATAGAGGGGCGGTACTCAACCTACTTTTCAACTCAAGGAAGGCCTTCTCTTGAGGCTCTCCCCAAACAAACGGTTGGTCTTTCTTCACCAACTCGGTGAGTGGAGCGGCAATGGAGCTAAAGTCCTTCACAAATCGCCTATAAAAGCTCGCGAGACCATGAAAGCTCCTCACTTGAGTCACGGTAGTAGGAGTAGGCCAATCACGTATGGCCTCTACCTTAGACTCATCCACCTCCACTCCTTGGGCACTCACAACAAACCCAAGGAAGACCACCTTCTCAACACCAAAGGCACACTTTTTAAAATTAGCATAGAGCTTTTCGGCTCTCAACTTTTCAAGCACTAGCCTAAGGTGTTCAACATGGTCGTCTATTGATTTGCTATAGATCAATATATCGTCAAAATAGACGACCACAAACTTGTTGATGAATGGCTTTAGAACATGGTTCATTAGCCTCATGAAAGTGCTAGGTGCATTGGAGAGCCCAAAGGGCATCACCAACCATTCATAGAGACCAAATTTGGTCTTGAATGCGGTTTTCCATTCATCACCGGGTTTCATCCGGATTTGATGGTAGCCGGACCTAAGGTCAATTTTGCTAAACACACATGAACCGCTCAATTCATCTAACATATCATCAAGCCGGGGAATAGGATGACGGTACTTTACCGTTATTTTGTTCACGGCCCGACAATCAACACACATTCTCCAAGTGCCGTCCTTTTTGGGAACAAGGATCACGGGCACGGCACAAGGACTCAAGCTTTCCCTCACCAAGCCTTTAGTGAGCAATTCATCAACTTGCTTTTGCAATTCCCTTGTATCCTCCGGGTTGCTCCTATAGGCCGGTTTGTTCGGGATTTGGGATCCCGGGACAAAATCTATTTGATGCTCAATGCCCCTCAAAGGAGGCAATCCATCCGGCATTTCATCCGGGAACATGTCACCAAAATCCTTCAAAACATTCTCAAACACACTAGGCAAAGGGTTAGAAGAAAAATCACAATTAGAGTTTAGAACCATACCTTTGTGCACTAGGCATATGAGAAGCTTGTTGCCATCATTTCCCTTTAGGATCTCGCCCGGTTGCATCATGGCACATATGCCACCGGTAGAAGTAGGTGGAATTGCCACCAAGCTTTTGGACAAAGGGCTAGTCTCAACAACCGACTTAGCCTTTGCCGCTTCTCTCAACTCCCGCATCCGTTTGTAATCATCGCTCACTTGTTTGGGAGTCATAGGTTGGAGCACAAACTTTTTCCCCTCATGCGTCACCGTATAGGTGTTGGCATGACCATTATGAACCACACGTCGATCAAATTGCCAAGGCCTACCAAAGAGTAGGTGGCATGCTTGCATAGGCACGACATCGAACATGTGTTCATCCACATAGTTCCCAATCTTGAATTTGATCAAACATTGCTTAACCACCCTCAACTCACCACACTCACTAAGCCATTGAAGCTTATAAGGACTTGGGTGTTTCAAGGTAGGTATTTTCAATTAGGTAACAAGTGTTTGGCTAATAACATTAGCACAACTTCCCGAGTCAATGATCATAGAGCAAATGAGACCCATGACTCGGCATTTGGAATGAAAAAGATTCTCTCGTTGCAAGGTCTCAACATCCTCTACACACATGGCTCCTAGACTCCTCCTCACAACAAGGAAGGCATGGGAGTCATCATCTTCGATCATAGTAATCTCCCCTTCATCTCCCTCATCCACATCACCCCCTACTCCCTCTTCTTCCCCCTCCTCGGGCTCACTATCTTGCTCATAGACCAAGTCACCAACAAGAACCATCGTTTTCCGGGTAGGGCAATCTTTAGAGAGATGACCATAACCTTTACACTTAAAGCATTGAGTAGAAGAAGAGATTGGATTACTCAATTGAGTTCTAGAATTACCTCCCACGGGTTGTGTTGACCTTTCAAAAGGCTTTTTCACTTCCTTGCTAGCACTCGCACCACTTGCACTTTGGAATTTGGCATTAGTTGTAGGAGACTTCCATTCCTTTGGCTTGTTCAATGGAGTAATAGCATTACTCTTGTAGCGAAGGGATTTCTCCTCTTTGAGCCACTTCTCGGCTTCAACCGCATCTTCACATAGCTTGTAATGATCATTGTACTTGTGAAACTTCAAAAGTGAAGCTATGTCTCGGTTTAAGCCCCCTTTGAAACGGATCATGGCCGTCTCATTGTCTTCCTCATCCAAGTCTAGAGTCATCCGGACTTGTTCAAACTCATTGAAGTACTCCCCAACCGACTTGGAACCTTGTTTCAATTCATAGAGACGCTTTTGTTGGTCCACTCGGTATTGGTTAGTTAAGTACTTTTCATCCATCACACGGATCAACTCATCCCAAGTAAGATTAAGAACCATCCCCATCCTCCTTCTATTCCTCTTTACCGACTCCCACCATGTAGAAGCAAAGGACTCAAAGGTAGAGATAGCATACTTAGTCTTCTTCACTTCGGGCATGTCATTGGTGTCAAATATACGTTCCATGGACAACTTCCAATCAAGGTATTCCACCGGATCACTACTCCCTTTGAAAGGAGGAATAGTAATCTTCACACTATTAAGATTGTTGTTGTTGTCACGACCCCCACGGAATGGCTCCGGTTGGCCCCCATAGTGGTCTTCATTCACACCATACTCCCTTCTCGCATTCCCTCCAACAAATCCCATAGGTGGCCCTCGACCTCGGCCCCTACCTCGATCCACATTACGACCCCAATTCATACCACGTCTTGGTTGAAGGTGATCATCAAAACCATACATATCATCACCATACTCGGCTTCCTCCCCTTCTTGAGCTTCATCGACTTGCTCAAGAGGTTGCACATTTCGGATGGGTCTTGGTAATGGGTTGTCTCTTGGGGGATTATCCAAGATACGGGGAATGCCCGTTCGTTCAATTCTCTCTCGATCTTCCTTTACCCGTTGTTGATTGAGTAATTCAACAACTTGCTCCGGGGTAAAGGTAGGGCTACTTGAGCCTTCACCGGTCTCAATTTGGACACTCGGGGTCCCCTTTTCAATTGGGACACTCGGGGTCCCTTGGTCTCCTTGGGTACTTGAAGCACCCTTTTCAAGTGACTCAATCCGTTGAGTCATAACATCCATCTTGGCAAGAAGGCTAGCCAAGGCCTCCTTGATGAAATCTTGACCTTCGTTGGCCATTGTACCTACAAAGAAAAGAGACAAGAGTTAGTTAAAACACCTCACTCGCTCCCTCACTTGTGTTCACTCGGATCACTCGTATGGTGGCGATGGCTATTTCACTCTTGCTTGAACTCAAAAGCTTCACAAAGTTGAATAGTAAACCTTAACCTAATCACTCGACTCAAAAGCCAAATGTACTCCGGGGTGAGTGGAGTTAATAGGACTCGATTGGAACGCTAAGCACTTTGAGTGAGGACTTGAGTCAAAAGGCACTACGGGTCTTCTTTGAGTTCTAGTCTCCGTTCTAAGGCACGATGATCCTAGTAGCTTGAAGTAATTAGTACTAATCGAGTAGGATTATACTCTAATAATACTAATTAGAAGCGATGCAAACAACAAAACAAGCGAACCTAGAAGAAACTACCCGATTCCCAACTCTCCAGGAAGTAGGCGCCCCACCTGTTTGGACTAGGTGGTCCGCCCAGTGTCTGCAGTGGGGAGTGGGCGGTCAGCCTACTCTAAGTGGGCGGTCAGCCTACTCTAAGTAGGCGGTCCGCCTCTGTAAAGTCCAGAGAGCACAAAAAATTCAGGCGGTCCGCCCGTTTTCCTAGGCGCTCCGCCTACTGCAAGTTTCAGCACAGTTCAAACACGATTTTCTTGGTTTTGCACCCAAAAATTCATCAATCCACACGTTGTTTTGGCAAATCAAAGGTACCCCAATGTTGTTTCAAGCACAGAGATCAAACCCCAATCAATTTTATTCAAAGTTCAACATTCCACCATGTTCATAGCTAGGGTTTCAAATTTTCAAGTTCTTCAAGGGTTTCAAATTTTCAATCCTTGTGTTTCTACTTCAAATTCGATGCTCAGGGTACCAAAAGAACGGGTTTCCAACAAGGAACAAAACCCAATATCAATCAAGCAATGGGTCCAACAAACCAAGATTCTATGATCAAAATTTTTTTTGTGTTTTTCAACTTTTTCTATTTTTTTGTGTTTTCTTCTTTTTCTTCAACAACAAATAAGAACCTAAGATAGAAACCAACCTAGGCACGAAGAATCAAGGGTCGGGGGTTTGTAGAAACAAAACCCGAGCCTTGCTCTGATACCAAGATGATAAGAATAAAAAACGAAATGCGGAAATAAAGATAAAGAGCGAGACACTACTCGAACTCCCTACGAAGTAACTATGGAGAACTCGTTCCATAATACCCTCGTATCGGTGTCAAGGAGGACCTACACTATGCAACTACCCTCGAGCCACACTTGGGGCTCGCAAATAGAATGATCGGGTTTTCGGTTCAAGACTCAACTAGATTCCACTAGTGAATTCAAGCAACCAAGGCAAAGGATTCTCCAAACAAGAGATAGTTTCTTTTCATCATTCATATAATTCAAGGTAGACTAAGGTTTGAATAGGTTTGTGAAGTATTTATAGACTTCACTTACATGTAATGAAAGCTCAAAAATACCCCCAAAGTGGGTTAAAACAATAAGGGCCTCATAGGGCTATAGTTGTCCAAAACATAGCAATTAAACTAGGAATCCCGCAACCCTTCACAAAAATAGGCGCCCAGCCTACTCTAACTAGGCGCCCCACCTCTTTTCACTATGCTGAAGGAGTGGGCGGTCCGCCTGGTCTGGGACTCTCACAGAGGCGGTCCGCCTGGTGAGATCCAGAGAGTGTGCAAAAACTAGGCGGCCGGCCTAGTGGAGTAGGCGGTCCGCCTGGTGCTGTGGCCTCTTGAGTTGCTTCCAAAAGTGCTCCGGATGCCTCGACAAGTGTACTAGAAGGTTCTCCATCCATGGCACACCAAAGTATAGTCTTCAAGTTGGTCTTGGGGCCTTCTTCCATACCCTTCCATATCAAATGAAGATGGGTGTCTTGGATCAACTTGGCTTGACTCCGAGTGAATGGTCTTGAGGGGGTTTGGGTCTTATCAATTGAGATGCAGTCTATTACAGACTAAAGTTTCAAATCCTACCAGTTGAAGTTCAGACTATATAGACTGAAATTTATTCCTTAAGGACCCTTATGAGCCTGAAGTTCAATTTGATACTCATGCGAATTGATTATTCAATTTTTGTGTGGTTGTATGCTGGATGACTGATTTTTCAGAATTTATGTACTGAACCTGAGATTTTTGGTTTGACGTGTGATGCATTTTATATTTTAGTTTTGTATGTGACTTATAGTTTGTTTTTATTACTAGTTTTTGCAATATGAATGCTGTAAAGGTAGGAGATCTAGTGGTTCCCTTTGAAGAATGGTTTAATTTGAATGGGTATTGGAAAGGGGAGCACAAGTTTGGTGATTTAATTTTAGGCTTCTTAAGTGTAACACAATATAAGCAGCTTTCAAATGGTGTCTTTGGTAGCTTTGTCAAGACATCTTCAAGCAAAACTTCTATGAAGTTACTGCACTGTTTATTGTTGTCTCCCATTGTGAACAATGATCCAAACGAATTAAGCTTCAAGGTATTTGATCATGTAATACATTTCAGTCGTGAAGAATCCCATATTTTCACTGGTTTGACATTTTTCGCAAATTAAAAAGATTTGTTTGATAGATCAGTAGAGAATATGGGTAAGAGGCTTCTTAAGCTTCACTTCAACGGTAAAAAGAGTGTTTATTTGTCAGAAGTTCGTGAATTCATGGAAGGTAATTCAGCTAGACCATCTCTTCTACGGACGAGCGTGATGCATTAAAGATTGCTGAGATTTATGTTGTTGAGTGACTTATATTGGGTTATCGGTAAAACAAAGTGGTGTCTGCTGCTCATATGGACATTATCGACAACGACGAGCTTGGTGCAATTTATCGTTAAGGTAGTCTGGGTTTCGAGAAGCTTGTGGAGTCTGTGAAGACTGCATTCAACAGTATTGACTTTTTAAAGAAAGACCAGTACTATGCCATTAGGGGATTCCATCTATGTTATGTGCTTGGTTCTTTGAGTTATTTCCGTCCATCAGTTCTAACTTTATTACACGTAAGTGTGATGCCTTCCCGAGGATGTTGAGGTTTTCTAATGTTAAAAGTTCTCACCATAAAACTCTTACTAAATCTTGTTTTCATAATTTTGAGGTAAGTTTCTATATTTCTTATTATTTCCTTGTTTACTTATTTTTTAGGTATTGAATTACGTGTATGGGTATTGAAGTTTAGTCCATCAGGATTGAAATTTAATCCCTATATACTGAAATTTTATCCATAAAATGTGAAATAATCAGACCCATATGTTTGTTAGTTTTTAGGGGTGATAGTAAGTCATTTTCTTAACGGCGACAGTATATTTGGTACCATTTTCAAATGGATGGTAAAATTAAACCAAATCTAATAATTAAGGGGAAATTTTGACACTTTTCAATTTTTAATAATATCTCTCAAAGATTCTTTATCTTTTTTTTAAGCAAGAAACAGAACAAACTTTTGTTAATAACATCTAAGCTAAACAAAATACAACAGTAAAAAATTCTTATATCAGTGACACTATCACTGAATTTTTAGGTGGTGGCCTTTTTAAGCTTTGCAAGCTCCTGCTCACGACCTTAGCCCTTTTGATCTTTGCCAGTATAAGCTTGAACAGCCAACTTGTCGAAATTGTAAAATAAGGCCCTCTTCTTCTTCAATAGTAACTCCCTTCCCTATGAATTGTTCTCCGACTTGTTCTTCACATAAACAATTCTCATAGCTGATCACGCCCAACTATGCCCTACAAAAGGGACTAAGCAGTCGCGACAAATATAGTTCGGTACTTAAAGTCACGAGGTCGAATCCCACAGAGTACACTCGAAAATCTAGTTGCTAATCTAACTCAGTTATCTAATGAATTAACTTCGAAAGTTTGTATTTTATGATGGTTTCAATGCAACAACTAATTAACAATAAGTAAATAGCAAACTAGTAAGAAATAGATTAATTCAAGGGTTTAGAAGCCTATGATTAATCTACCCAACTCCTACATATGTGTTAGAACAATGCATTAATGGATTCAACTTGGTTCTTCCTATTAAATACTTACTCCAAATTCACAACTTTTCACTCCCGTGTAATAATTGTAACTTTCACTAACCAGTTTCTCAATTAATTAATAAATATATGTAAGACTACAAGTATGGTTCATAATCGGGGTCAATGATC
This sequence comes from Petunia axillaris subsp. axillaris, assembly GCA_029990575.1. Classification (NCBI taxonomy): domain Eukaryota; kingdom Viridiplantae; phylum Streptophyta; class Magnoliopsida; order Solanales; family Solanaceae; genus Petunia; species Petunia axillaris. Next base: position 121,371,459 of record JARKNS010000002.1, on the reverse strand, counting down.
ACAAATCACCTTTTTGATAACCTAAGTAATGCCTTTATTTTAGGTTGAAATATTTCTAAGTGTTTAATCCGAACTCATAAATCTATCCCTAGATGCACAGGAATAAAGGACATAATAAATTGCGAGCTCTATCAATCAATAGCGTACAAATCATAAACTCTTAGATAGGAAGGTTAACAAATTTCTTTCATTGAAGCAATAATTCATAACACATAAGTATTGGAGTGGTTCAATCAACCCTATAATGGGTAATTTAGCCACTCATAGTCATGTTCAAATCAATAAAATAACTATAAGCATACAAAACCATAAGAATATGGATGAATAGATGAAGTGGAGCCTTGAATCTTGATCTTCTCTCTTCCTTGCCTCCTTTTGATGGAGAATATTTTCAAAACTTATGTTTTGGGGCGTGTTTTAGGGATTTTGTATCGTCCTCATAGACCCACATAACCCGAGAATCCAAAATAAATCCGGAATCAACATGTCAGGAAATTAAGTCTATCGCTCCGCGCATCACATTACATGGCGCGGTGCGGTAGGGTTTATTCTACATGTTTTCAAAAATTTCAATTCTCTGAATTTCGACCCTGTCTTATTGCGCTAGGCAGCACCCAGCGCGATGCGATAGGTATAATTTACTGCTCTTCTATTTTTTTAATCATTTTTTGTCCACACCTTCGTTCGGTCGACCCTCGGGCTTCTACTCAGACTTCAAAACTCTTGTTGTCACTAAACTTTGCTCCATGAATGCCTCATATCATGACCATAATTCCTACAACATGAAACACACCAAATAAGCGCAATTCTGTTCAAAGTACTAACAAATATCATAAGTCTAAGCATCTACATGATGCAAACATATATAAAATATAGCAATATCTAGCCTCGTATCAACATCCCACACTTAAAACTTTGCTCGTCCTCGAGCAACTTATACCTTGAACTCAAGAAATATTAAAATAACTCACATAATGACTTGGGTTTACATAGGCACTTAACAAGTTGCATATGCACTGATCATGCTTTATTCTCATGAAATCCATGCCAAGATTATTTCAAAGCAACCAAGTGCATTAAACCAACCTCCCAATCCCACATCAACTCCAGACTCACCCAATAAGTCATGCAAGTACTCACTCTATCCAAAACACTAATAAAAGAGCTCACTTTTTGTAAATCATGTGTCCTCACAATCAAATAAATTATTAGAGAAGGAATTCACACAAGAGAATGATCATGAACAAAAAGTTCACATATAGATGAAACACTCACTCTCAGAAAAGAACTCACATGCAACACAAAACATACCATAAGCTTGCCCTTACTGTAGGACTCGACTAATGTCCATATACTCGGCCAAGATCAATTAGGAATTCTTTTGGTTGTAATGTAGGCAATGGGACGGGTAGGATACATATAGGTAATAGGGACCAACCACCCCAACAAAATTTAATACACCACAACTAATTCAAGCATTTCTCCTCCCAACCAATCTTTTTTTTTATCAGCACAGAGTCAACCTTTACCAATCTTCTTCTTTTAGCAAAGGTAGGAGCTAATGATAGGGACTACTCACTTTTTTTCTTCTTTCTTCCTAATAATTTTTTTTTTCATTACATATATCAATAGTTGCACAATACTTTTAGTTTTCAATTTTTTTCTTAGTAAATCCCTCCAATAGCATCCTCCTAAGCATCATTTGTCTTTTTCCAACAACCACAAGTTTTCCACTTCATTAACTAGCATTCTAGGGTCATAACACACCAAGTAAAACTCACAGATATTTAGCACAAGAAATAGGAATCCCAATAGCTATCAAAGAAAAGGCTACATGCTCAAAGGGGTTAGCTAAGGCCAAATTTCATTGGTAAACATCTAATTCTGAGGCTTCAAACAAACTGGCTATGAAAAGAATGCGTATATCACTTCCTAACCGAGCAAACTTCTCATTTTGCTTTGCAAACATACCGGGCAACTTCTAGACATCAAGTATTAAACAGGGAGAAAAAAAAAATCCTCACTCACACATGACACATAACCGAGTCAAAACGACTCAATTCACACTCTCAAATAAAGCAAACACAACCAAACTCTCAAGAAAATCTAGAGTCAACATCATGATCATAGGTCTCAAATAATACACTCAGCATTTCTCAAGGAAAATAGATCATGACAGAATACATGCATAAAGTTTACATACCCCAAATCAAGTATCTATATAAAACTAGTCAAAGTACATCTAAGATTGTCCCATCCATTTACTACAGTCTAATCCTTAAAAAAATTACCTATACCTTGTTCAAATACTTCCTTTGGAAAAAAACCGTTGCACAAAGAAAAACTAAAGGGGATTATTAACACAAATAAGAAAAATCCCCCACCCCACACTTAAAATCATGCATTGCCCTCAATGCATTAAAAATAAAACTAAGGGTGATAGAAAAACTCCATGGAGCTCTAAGCCTGAAGAACATCCTTGTGAACTTACTTAGGACACGAGGTACTCAGACTTTCTCCATAGCAGGACTTCATCTTTAAGCATGATGGGTTACCAGATACCTCACAGTTTGACACCAAACCAGTTGAAACCTGCAAAATAAAGAAACTCACCAAGTAACATCCTTCAAAAGATAATATTTTTTTTTGTATTTTTCTTTTTTGAAGGTTTTTATTTTTTTTATTTTACTTGTATACAATTATAATCATAGGTTGTCTCCCCAGAAGCGCCTTAGTTATAGTCGTGGCACGACTTCAATCAACTCAACTCATGGCTCATCCAGGCTCGCATGTATGTAAACACGAACAATTCACATCATCACTATGTCCCTTCAACAATTTTCCAATATCAACCACTATTTCTTCATCATACAACTTCAAGGTCATCTTCCCTCATCAACATCAATCACTGCTTTACCAGTAGCAAAGAATGGACGACCTAATATAATTGAAACATCTTTATCAATGGGACAGTCAAGAACCACAAAATCTACTACAAATATGAAACCACCCACATGCATAAGTACATCCTCAATTATTCCAACAGGGTGCTTTTGTCTTCTATATTCCAGCTGGATTCGCATTGAAGTCTCTCTCATGCCAGTCATACCCAGCTTGTTGTATACTTCCAACGACATCAAATTAATGCTTGCAACAGAATCACACAAGGCCTTACCAATTGTGAGATCACCAATAGAGCACAAGATTGTAAAACTACCAAGATCTTGCTTCTTTTTAGCTACAGGTTTTATGATGACAACACTAGACACCTTATTCAACTCTACTATCTCTACTTCATGAAAGTCATCCTTCATAGACGGAAAATCTTTTAATAATTTCGCATATCCACGTACCTCTTGCATAAACTCCATGAAAGGTGTAGTAAGCTTCACTTGTTTCAAAAAATCAAAAAGCTTATTAAACTTCAAACTTTTTTGTTGTTTTGCCAACCTTTGTGGAAAAGAAGGTGGTGGTATTTTTGCCTTGGAGTTTTGCTACCTTGACACTTTATCTTGTTCAATCACCTTCTTGGCTTCTTTAACAGGTTCTTTGGCAATTACCTTCTCAGTACCAGGAATAGATTTTGGAGTGGTCTCTTTTTCAGCATGATCCTTGTTAGCCAATTTCGCAGAGTCATCAATAGGCTCAATGTTTGGCACAGTGGGTAGCGCTTCTTTAGCTAATTCTTCCTGTTTGTCCAAGTCTCTACCATTCCTCAAAGTGACTTCCATCAATTGATAAGGATTTGGATCCTTAGGATTCACCACACTGTCGGCCAACAAAGGACCTTGAGGTCTATTATGTAAAGCTAAGACAGTTGTCCCAACTTGGTCCCTATACCCTTTATTGCAGTGTCATGTGCTGCCACTTGGTCTTGAAACTGCTTATTAAATCTCATCGTAGCCTACACCATAGTCTTAATCTCAGCTATATCATTTGCCTGCTGCAGGGGTAAAGTTGCTCATTGTTGTACACCCTGTTGATTGTATTGTTTGCGCTGCCATAATTCATGAAGTTCACATCTTCAGTATAAGCAAGCAAATCTGCATCAAAAAATTACCAGGAACAGGAACTTGAGTCTGAGCTCGTGAGTCCACTTGGTTAACAGGTTTCATCATGTTTCCATCGAACTGTTTTAGAGCCACATACAGCATAGTTTGCAGCTTTGACATTTTTCTTCCATCCTATAAGTAATACCAGTAGCTAAAGCCCTCGTACCTGAGCCAGTAGATGCATCTCTTCTAAGCCAGCCTGAGTTTTGAGCCATAGTGTCTAGCAGCATTTTCGCTTCCTCAAACGTCTTGCTCAAGAATGCTTCTCCAGCTGCGGCATCCAGATTACCGTTGATTTGATCTCCCATTCCTATGTAGATCTTTTGGCCTAGCATTTGGTTAGGAGTACCATGATGAGGACACTTTCTCAAATAACTTTTAAATCTCTCCCAAGCTTTTGATAAAGTCTCTAGCGGGGTCTGCCTAAACATGTGTATTTTATCAACTAGCCTGGCAGTCTTATTGGGTGGAAAGGGCTTCTTTATGAACTTTAACACCAAGTTATCCCATGACATAAAGGAATTAACTGGCAACGAGTCTAACCAACCACTGGCATCTTTCATTAGCGAGAATGGGAACAACATCATTTTCACAACCTCTGCTGGCACTCGAGCCTATTTTTGAGTTTCATAAGACCTTATGAACCTTTTCAAATGTTTTTTAGGATCATTAGTAGTTCTACCTACCAGCATTAGCAAGCAAAGCTACCATTGTCTGGGTGATGTAAAATTTTTCTGCCTCAAATGTTGGAAGCTGAATAGCAGACGCCAGATTCCCAGCCATAGGTTGCGCGAATGCAATAAGAGCCAAATCTTGAGCCATCCTGAATTCTTTGGGATCTGAACTTTCAATTGTAAACACCAAAGTAATGAGATCAAGAAGACAAGAGTGAAGCTAATAGAAAAATAGACTAGGTATCTTAACAAATAAATAACACTGTGTTCCCCGACAACGGTGCCAAAATTCGATCACGCCCAACTACGCCCTACAAATGGGACTAAGCGTCCGCAACAAATATAGCTCAGTACTTAAAGTCCCGAGGTTGAATTCCACAGAGAACACTCGAAATCTAGTTGCTAATCTAACTAACTTATCTAATAAATTAACTTCGAAAGTTTATATTTTTATGATGGTTTCAATGTAACCACTAATTAACAATAAAGTAAATAGCAAAGTAGTAAGAAATAGATTATTTCAAGGATTTAGAAGCCTATGATTGATCTACCCAATTCCTAAGCATGTGTTAGAACAATGCGTTAATGGATTCAACTTCCTTCTTCCTTTTGAACACACTCCAAATTCACAATTATTCATTCCCGTATAATAATTATAACTTTCACTAACCATTTCTCAATTGATTAATAAAGATACTAACGACTACAAGTATGGTTCACAATCGGGGTCACTGGTCACAAATAACCTTTTTGACAACCTAAGTAATGCCTTTATTTTAGGTTGAAATATCGCTAAGTGTTTAACCCGAACTCATAAATCTATCCCTAGATGCACAACAATAAAGGGCACAATCAATTGGGAGCTCTACCAATCAATAGCGTACAAATCATACACTTAGATAGGAAGGTTGACAAGTTTCATTCATTAAAGAAATAATTCATAACACATAAATATTTGAGTAGTTCAACATACCCTAGAATGCGTGATTTAGCCACTTAGTCATGTTCAAATCAATGAAATAATTATAAGCATACAAAACCACAAGAATATGGATGAATGGATGAAGTGGAGCCTTGAATCTTGATCTTCTCTCTTTCTTGCCTCCTTTTGATGGAGAATAGGTCAAAAGTTATGTTTTGGGGCATGTTTTAGGGATTTTATATCGTCCCCATAGACCCACATAACTCGAGAATCCAAAATAAACACAGAATCAACATGTCGGGAAATTAAGCTTATCGCACCGCACATCACATTGCATGGCACGGTGCGGTTGGATTTTTTCGGCAGGTTTTCAACAATTTCAATTCTCTAAATTTTGACCTTGTCGTATTGTGCTAGACGTCGCCCAGCAAGGTGCGACATGTATAATATAATGCTCTTCCACTTTTTATCATTTTTTGCCCACGCCTCTATTCGCTCGACCCTCATGCTGCTACTCAGATTTCAAAACCCTTGTTTTCACTAAACTTTGCTCCATGAACGCCTCATATCATCAACATAATTATTAAAACATGCAACACACCAAATAAGCGCAATTCCGTTCAAATTACGAACAAATATCACAAGTCGAAGCATCTACACGAGGAAAACGTATATGAAATATAGCAATATCTACCCTCGTATTAATAGCCTCAATAGGGTCCTCTTCCTTGGGATCCCTTTGATATGAAATCACGAGGGAAAGCCTCTTGAAGTTCATTCGACTCCTCATCGTGTCATTTATCAGGAGCATCAACAAGAGCCTTGTTGGTTTCTTTTTCTTTTTCTTATGTTAAAAACATGTTTTATTAGTTTTAGTCTAAAGCAATAGTTATTGTCAAAAGTCACGTAGCTTTTTACTATTTGAAAATTCATTACTCGTGAAGCTAATCCAATCCATTTTGTTTACTGGATAACTTAACTGTTCTCAAATGACACAAATTCGAGTTGGTTCAACTAGATGTTTTGTCCCAAACTTTATAAATCATAACATCTATTCGTTAAAACATTTTCATTAATTGAAAACAAAGGTCTCAGAAGGAAACCAAAAAAGAAATTTAAAGTGAAAACTATGATGTAGATATACAATAACGGGTACAAACTCAAAATAAACAATCATAAGAAAATCTTAGACACTAGCACAATTTATGCCGCATCATTCACGTAAAACGCTAGAAGATAATCATGAACATATCCAAAAGCGCCCACAGTGTATCAACTAATGAACATGCACTTAGAAGTGATAATAGAGAGAGTCGCACTAGAACTCGTAAGATCCTCAACAAGCCCTCATATCCTTAGCATTTTTAAACCAGCCTGATAGATAGTATACAGACAAGTCTTTGAAATAGAAGTAAATCACAAGATAAAGCTTCTTCGATGCGGATATAAAGCAAATCATAAGTGATGCAGCCCATATTGAGGCTAAACACCAATCATCAAGAACAAAGCTTGAAGGGTTCATAAGATGCAAGATATAGAGCTTCAAGAGCTTCGGAGAAAGGAAGATGATGCAATCCAATTTGCCTCAAGATCATTCAATCGTTGTCGAGCTAAAGAGATCTGAAATTCTCACCCACACTTGGGTTGGAAGAGCTTTGGAGATGACTTGAAGAGCTTTCACTTGAGTGCTTGGAACGACGCAACAATGGGCGGACTGCCCACAGCACTAGGCTGACCGCCTAGTTGATGATGCACTCTCTGGATCTTGGACCAGGCGCCCCGCCCTAGCACCCAAGTGCTCCGCCCACCCAGCCAGGCGATCCGCCCATCCAGCCAGGCGCTCCGCCTTTGCAAGCCGAGTTACACTAGAAGGGGAGGATGATGCAGCCCAAATTGAGGCTAAGCACCAACCATCAAGAACCAAGCTTGAAGGGTTCATAGGATGTAAGATCAAGAGCTTCAAGAGCTTCGGAGAATGGAAGATGATGCAATATAAGCTGCCTCAAGATCATTTAATCAGAGTCGAGCTAAAGAGATCCGAAATGCTCACATACACTTGGGTTGGAAGAGCTTTGGAGATGACTTGAAGAGCTTTTACTTGAGTGCTTGGAACGACACAGGAATGGGCGGACCGGCCACGACACTTGGCAGACCGTCTAGTTGATAATGCGCTCTCTAAATCTTGCACCAGGCGCCCCGCCAAAGCAGCTAGGTACTCCGCCCACCCAGCCAGGCGCTCTGCCCACCTAGCCAGGCACTCAACCTCTACAGGTTGAGTTACACTGGGCGCTCCGCCTACCTCTGTCAAGCCATGACGGGATTTTATGTATCTTTAGATGTAATTCCTATTTTGACCCTCCGTGGTCCTTATTATTTTACCCAACTTTTAGGGCTATTTTAGACCTTTTATCTTAAGTGGGAAGGACCTATAAATACTCCACTTAGGTCATTTACTTTATTAACTAGTACTGAACATTGAGAATAGAAGATTGAAAGAGATGCATTGCCTTCTTTGAAGAAGTTTGAAGCTTCATGTATCCTTTAAACTTGGAATCAATGGGAATCATTCTAGTATGATTCCTTGAATTGGTTCGAGTCTCTGTTTCTCCCTTGGAATCAATCTACATTGGTGAGTTTGATTCATTCTTTCTTCTTATTTCTTGTTTTCCCAATCCTTCTTTCTTGTTATCGTGTTGTGTATGCTTCCGCATCTATCATTTATTTGCTTCCGCTATTTTACCCTACAACAATAAGTTAAAGGAGAGCCTAGCGTACCGTATTATCAACCAATGGAGGCTAACTCAACCAAAATATCAACAATCTTGGGGGGTGGGGAGGGGGAAGCCCAGGGTGCCATGCCCTTAATTAATAGATCAACTCAGTATCATAGGCCACCATCGTAATATCCTAGATTAGTAGATATATCAACTCAGTAGCATATGCCCTCACTAAAACTGTGTAGACCATTGGCTATATCAACTCAGTAGCATAAGCCCTCATCATATTGGGCTAGATCAGTGGATATATATTCAGTAGAATATGCTCTTACCATAACACGCTAGACCAGCGGCTATATCGATTTGGTAGCATATGTCTGCACCATAACAGGCTAGACAAGTGACTTAATAATCCAGATACCAACAGGCAAAAATATAGATAGGAAATAATGCTAAAAGTAATAAGATACAACCCAAGACATAAACTCAATATCAAATGGGTGATAACATAGCTCCGGTCAAGCCCTCAAAGGATGCCTACTATGATGTCATGCTCAATATTATATTATTTGAAATATATATAAATCATGATAAGGTATCTCAACTAAGTCAACTCTAAGCATTGAAATTCTATAACAGTACTGTCTTAGATGAAATAGTATCACAACAATACAATCAACTCATAGTATTCGTAACATATGGTACACAATGCTATCTTTACCAAACTAAGTCTATGCTTCCGATATTCCAAATACCCCTAGTTAAACTTCAAAAATGTTCCATAATGGTTTTAATTAAGCTAGTAGACTCATATTCAATAGCGTTAAACATTTGGATACCATGAAAATAGTTTTAACAAGATACATATTATGCTTTTTAGAAAAATCAAGCAAGTAGAAGTTCAAGTCTCCCTTACCTCGCATTTCGTGAAGCACAATGACCATCCAAAGTCAAAAAGTCAACCGAAATGATCTCTAAATGCTCTAATATATGAATCGACAGATAAAAATAGGCTGGGGGACCAAAGCCCATGACTTTCAAACAAAGTTAACAAAAGTACACAAAAGTCAACCCTCTAGTTAACTCCTCGGATTTTGAATCCAAGTTGATTTTTCCATGACCTATTCTATTACGAGTGCAACTATATAAAATTTATTCAAATTGAAACTCATTTTGACCTTCAAATCAACCAACTCATTTTCAAGTTTATGTAAACCTAGTGATTGGTAATCAACATTTGATAGGATTCAACATTGAAAAGGAAAAGGTCTAATTCTAATTTGTGAAAGAAATCCCAAATTTTAGTTAAAGATTAAATCTCCAATTAAACCATTCAAATCACAGATTGAATCGTGAAATCACAATCATAATCATGTTTAGATAACACAAAGAAGTATTAAAACTCTTAACTCAAACACTCATGAAGATTCTTTGTGTTTATCTACATTTCCCGTGCTCTTCAAATCTTAAAAGTGTGAAGAAAATGACCTAAATTTCAAAAATACTGGTATAAATAGTTGTTGGTGCCTGTTTGAAAAAATGGTCAAGCGTGTCGCGGTACGCCATTTTGGCTTGCTGCACCAGCAAAACCAATCAATCTTCGAAATACTTCTCGTTACTCAAAACTCCTCATCGATCCACGAAATTTGAAGAAATCAGTTTTTACAATTACGAAAACTTCAAATCTCAATTTAGACCACCAAAACACAAAAAAAGAATCTGTTGCCAAACTTTATAATTATGACTATTTAAATACAAAAGTAACCACACGACATATAGTTTCACTTGCACCAACATATCACAAATAATTATATGGATCTAACGATTCGACGACTTTTCAATCAGAGCTTCTTTACTCAAAAATGATGCAAAAAGTCCACTTTTAATTTGGTAATGGTTCCGATATAAAGTTATATCCTCCAAAGATCTATCAAATGACTTCAAAATAAATTTAGTATGTTGCACATACCTCATAAATAACTTGTAGGGTTTATCCATAGGTTCAGTTTGTTAAATGGACCTGCAGAATGTAAAATGGCAGTTTGGTTAATAATTAATATTAATAAATTTTCATACTAAAAATGGTCAAACGACCTCCTTATTTGCACCTCTAGCTTCAAAATAATATTTGTGACATGCTATAATGGACAATTTTTTTTTTAGTTGGAGTATGTTTACTTAGTTCAACGAGATACTCCAACTTCTTTACTAATAAGTGCTGAAAAAGGTTGTTTGTGTTACTAAACCATTCAACTGAAATCCGATCGACCCAAAATTTTACAGAAAATTCATAATTTTAATGACAAAGCTACCAGAACTGTTGGCATGCTACACGGAGTACTGTGCTCCAAACATATGATCAGATCCTTACATATATTTTTCACTTGTTTATTAATTAAGTGCACACTCAAACTATAACATACTCCTTCAAGTCAACTTTATTTTATGTTTTGAGTATTTTTATGCATATTAAGGAAATAAGTTTTTAGCATAATTAGCAATGTAATTGACCATATTATTTTTATCCAAGCTATTATTACTTAGAATTTTATTTTAAATCACTTATTAGCAAGGGTGACTAATATATATATTTTTTTTTGAAATGAAACGACCTCAATCAATCATTTTTGGAGTTAGGACTCTAATAGCGTGTCCACTAGGACCTATCTGTAAAATTTCAGCCAATTCGGATCTCGTTTGGTAGATTTTCGAAAAAGATTTACATTTCGGTTGTCGGTAACACTTAACATGAGCTTTGATTCAAAATTCAAGAGTTGCCTTAGGTGTTTTTCGTTATTTGTGACATGTGGGAACTTATAGAAGTGAAATTCGAGATCGTTCAGATAGTTTTCACTAAAATTCTGAAAGTCAAGAAATCGACCTCTTTCTGTAGGACCCGTATCTTGAGTTTCAGAGATATGATTCGAGATCTATCTTCACAAGCATGTCACACAAGTGTTGTATGACTTATGTGAAAACTTTAGGGTCATTCCAAGTCTTGTATGGTCATATTCGAACCTGAATAGAAACACCAGTAGGTGTTGGGGCAGAATTCTAAACTTTCTAGAGCAGCCCTGCGCGATCGCGCACGTGGGGGCGCATGAGTGCTAATTTTTGCTACACTGAAGCGCGACCGTACTCGTTGGAGCGCAAGGAAGAAGATGGGGTTATGCGTGGGTGCCGGGGTTGGCGTGAAGGCGCTTTCTGGGTATAAAAAGGCCCTGTCGGCTTGTTTCATTTCTTTTCAAATTCAGCCACTCCAAGTCGGTGTGAGACCCATTTCATGGCACAAATTCATTCCAATGGTTCAGTTATTGATTTTAATTTAATTCTTAATGTTAGTTCAAGGATTAATGTGGGAAATTCATGAATTTGGTTGAGGGGAATTCGGTTAGAACCCTAAACTTATGGAATTGGAAAAAATGATCGAATTGAACTTGTCAATGTAATATAATAGTATGAGGAGGCCGGAAATATAAAATTTATTGGCATTCGTCTAAGTCTAACCTAGGGGCATTTTCATAATTTTCTTCCATCTCCGGTATAGCTAAAGAATCAGCTTGTGAGCACTTATTTAAGAAATTTCTCTTCTTTGGCTTAGAGAAAAGTGGTTTCAAGGGGCATTGATAAGGAAGGGAGTTCGTTCAATAGTCGATTCAACCCGAGACTAAAAGGTAAGTGGTTTCATGCTACTCTTTCATGGCTGATCTACGCACGTATCTTTCACGTGCGTAGCTGCCGAAGTGGCATGATTAATACGCCGAAGCTTCGTGTATAAATGTTTATTATGTTATTAAGTGTGATTCGTTGTTTATTTTGTAATTGGGAATATTGTACTCCAGTTATAAGCGTGACGTGTTCTGTTTATCTGGTATGTATATTAAAATGTTCTATATTTATTGCCGAGTGAAAAATAAGAGAGTTATGAATAGAACACAAAGGTTTTGATTGGACTATGGATATGATTGAAACATGGTTAATTGTCTTGTGATATGCAGCCCTATGATAGGAGCAAAATTGGGCTCGGTAATGAGCTAAAAATAGGAATATCATGTTGGAAATATGAACTTGAATTGTTATGCCTTGACGCGTGAATGTTATACTGAGCATATGAGCTCCATTACAGTTAGGAATACCTATTATTGAGTTGTAAGCCTAGTATTGAATTGAGAAAGGAAGTTGAGGTATGATTATGAATATAAATTGGATGATTGAAGTATCATGCTAGGTTGGAAATCCTTATAGGGTCGCAAAGTCTACTTATTGTGTGATAGTGTGTGGCATTGTATATCACATCTCCATGACTGAAATTATTATGAGACTAAGAGGATTCCGCTCCTTGTATTATATTGAGGGTAGGAGGATTTCGTCTAGGAGCAGATTATATTGAGGGTAGGAGGATTCTGCCCCGGAGTAAAAGGATTCCACTCCATTCATCGAGCACATGTGACCCATTGCATCATACTGCATCCATTCCCTTTCATTGCACGGGCTGCTGAGTATTACGTGATTGTTGCACTATGTACTCCTAGTCGTTTATATGTTACTGGCTATCTTATGTTTCTGGTTGTTTATATGTTTCTAGTTGTTATTGGTTCTTCTCTTCTCCTTGGTTAGCTCGTCTCTTCCTGCGAGATGGCTAGCCAGCCCCCACTTATTGATTCCTTTCAGCTCACCCTTGTTTGTTTCTTATCTATCTATTTCGTTTCGACAGGTTTCGCTCCAAGATTAAGTTCGCTACATGATTGAGGAGCGAAAGCGACTTCAGCTGTCAGGGTGAGCTAACTTTTGATTACAACAAGTTTTTCCAACAATATAGCATCAAGGAATTTAATTTAAGTAGAAATAAAAAGTTGATTACAAAAATTTTTTCCAGATTAAGGAGAACTCAAGAACACCCAAAGATCAACAGCTATGGTGGTTAAATCGAAAGGTGAATTCTCCACCCTAACCTTAGATATTGATATGAAATGTGATATTTGATAGAAAATACCAAAATGGAAAGATATCATATGAAACCTAGAATTCTTAAATTGGGAAAAAGACGAGAGCATTGGAATTGATTATGAATCAATGGTTGTTGTAATTGTTTTGTGACGTGAAGTGCATCAACTAGAGGTACGTTTAAGCTCAAGAAGAATTGAGGTGAGTTGATATAACCCTTTACTAAAGAGGTTTTACTCACAAAAGTCTGCTTACAAAGTGCTTGATAAAATATTTTAAAGAGCTAATATGTGCTTAATTAGAGCGAGAGAGTGCATATTAGTTAAACCTCAGTCTAGTTAACGTTCAAGAGTTTATCATTGACTTATACAAATTAATGTTCATATTTGTTATATTTAATTTACGTGATAGTATATGTCAAGTTTCATGGATTAAAGAATATTTGAAAATATATTGAGTAATCCCGTCATATATTCATGTCATGTTCGACTATTATGATTTATATTCACGGATAATGTTCAAGGAATGTATTGGAACTTAAAGTGGCCAAGAAAATTTTTTATAGAAAATTTTGGGAGATTGCTTAAGATTTTGAGAAGGGTTTCGTGACCTATACTAGTTAATGTTGACCCCGAAACTAGTCGTGCAAGAGTAGAAGTTTATGATAAGATTTTCTTGACACGACTAAGGCACAAAACACACAACATGCTATCACCTGGAACTGTGTGGTGCCACAGGGAAGGGGCCTATTCAGTCGGCGGGGAACGAACTCGTGCCGATTACACAGTGACTTTATGGAATCATGTTATGTCAGAGTTGACTGGTATTCCCTAGAAAACAAATATACATATATTTACTTTAAGGTTCATAACTTTATTGTTCAAGTTATTTAGTTGCTTTAAATATTTTATGTTTTCATGGCTTTTAAAGAATTATGTTACATATAATATTTCTTTCAAATGTCTCGTTCCCACTTCAATGGGGGGTCGTTAAGACTAACTGAGTACCGCCGTGGTGTACTAACATTCTCTTCATAGGAACCTACATTGACTGATGTCAATGTAGGTACATATTTTTGCAGGCAAGAATGCTATGAACTATGATATCTTCCCACTACCCAGTTGATTGGTGAGTTCCACATTTATTCATTGAAATTTTTTGTATTCCACTCTTTCTTAATATAGTCATAGTGTCATGTATGGATCACCACATTTATTCATTGAGATTTTTTGTATTCCACTCTTTCTTAATATAGTCATAGTGTCAAGTATAAAATTCTTAGATGCTTCATAGATAGTCTAGCAGTTGAGTATGGTTGTCTATTTTGCATGATCTTGCACAAAATAAAAAAAATTATCTATTTTATTGATACAATTTCAAGATGAGTTTTACTTTAGAATTAATTTATCGAAGTTTTGTTTTAAAGATTACACCATTTGCATTGCATGACAAAAATAGAATATCACAAACAAGTTTAGAGGGTTCGTTCGGTCAAGTTCAGGTATCGAGTGCCGGTCACATCTCGTTTAGAAAACGGGCCATGACAAACTTGGTATCAAAGATTGAGAGTGTCATATGGGTCTATGAAGCCGTGTCAGTAGAGCCTGGTTTATCGGTATAAGGGCCCCATATCTATAAATGGTGGACTACTGACATTTAGGGAAAGTTTCACATTCCTTTTCATTCTAGATCGTGGCTAAAAGACTAAAGTGAGACTCAAACTCCTATTTCTGTCGATCGAAGGAATGAGATATGTGCAATGCGATTAGAGGATGCAAGAGCTAATGTTTTCAGAAAGTCACAACTACTTTAGATATATTATGTACTGTATTACTTGCCCTCAGAATAGGAGTGATATTGATGACTTGGAATGAATCAAGATAAATGTGGCTAGATAGATGAGATAAAATAAAAGCCATTCAAAGTGGGATTATAGAGGATTAGAACTAGTAAGAAGATATCCGTAAAAGGTGTCAAATGCAAAAAAAAAAAAAAAAAGATGATGTGATGATAACACCAAGAACTATCAAAATTGTGATATAATAGGGAGTATATTGAATGACTATGTTCCTAATCCTTGTATGGAATTCTTTGACATGTGATGTCTGCAAATCAGAATGAGGCTTCCATAAATGAAGCCAAATTAGGTATGGCTAAGAAAATGCCGGAAACATATAGTGGAGTTACATAAAGGATTTTTTTCACTCGAAATGACAAAATCGGTAAGTCAAGTGCAGTGCGAGAAAAGGAGTAGCTCAAGGATCGACATACCTCAAACTCTTATCAATAAATCATAGAAAACAGCCAGTTAGTAAAATATGTGAGATAGCATATGTAATAATGCATACTTTGCAACTCTTATCAAAGGATGCATCTTATATAATTAGTGAGGTAAGAATGGAACTAATATTCTGCTTCATATTCTGCCTCATTGTTCGTCATCGGGGAGCAGTTGACAGCTTTCCTGAACACATTCTTCGTTGGGGATTTGATCGCTATACCAAGCCCGGCCCTTTTACGTTCGAGGCCCCGCTTGTGTGGATCACCTATTCTCTAGGGATAACACCCTCCATTATCTCGCGTTCTGCCTCTACCCCCGACATCAAATCGGTATTGAAGTCAGCAACAAAGTCTGCTAGTACTTGTGATTTGATAGCCGTACATGGCTAATAAATAATGTCATATTCACCAAGTTCGATGGCCCAAACCTGTCTGACAGCTCGGATTCGTGCAGAATAGTCCATAAGGGAAAAGAGGAAACCAAGACAATGGTGTGACTCTGAAAATATGGCTGTTACTTCCTCGCTGCCATGACTAAAGCAAGTGCAAGTTTCTCCAGGTGTTGATACCTAGTTTTCGCATCCAAAAGGGACTTGCTGACGTAATAGACTAGGGGCTGCACCCCCTTCTCTTCTCGTTCTAGGACGATGCTAACAACAAATTCAGACACTGCTAGGTATAATAATAACGCTTCTCCCTCGCGTGGCTTGGTAAGCAATGGGGGATTTGCCAGATATTTCTTTAGTCCCTATAGCGCCTCGCTGAACGGCTCCGTCCATTCAAAGATTTATGATGCAGGGCAAACTACCTCAATACCTTTCACTAGAAGTCAAGCCAAAATGATTCAAGACACTCACCTCCACTTGATATGGAAGGGCATAAGAGATGACTCCGGAAGAGGCTTGAAGATCATGCATTAGAGCACCATGGAAGGAGGACCACCTAGGCTACAAGGAGGAGCACCCAAGGCACATTTTGAGGCTCCTCAAGAAGCTCCAAGATGAGGCAGACCGCATACTAGAAGGGGCGGACCACCTAGTTGAAAATGGGTGGAAATTCGGCTAAGTATAAAAATGCATGCTCTCTGGATCTCGAGGAGGCGGACCTCCCTTCTGCAGAGGCCCACTCTACTGTATTACTCCATCAGCTTCTCAACAGGCGAGGCACCTAGTCCCTTGGGCGGACCGCCTACTTCTGCTATTGCTTGACGGGAATTTTACTTATTTTGCTATGTATTTCCTACTTTAGCCCTACGTGGCTTATTTCATTCTAACCCACTTTGGGTGTACTTAGACCTTTTATTATGTTTAGAGGACACCTATAAAAGGTGGTGCAAGCAAACCTGAAGGTTTGGCTAATCACGAAAACACGGAAGAATGACAAGAAATAAAAGATAGAAGCAAGACAAGACTTGCTTCGATTCAAAAGAATAGTGAGGAACTTGTCTCAAGCTCGATCGAATGAAGGTCAAGAATCACCTATACTAAGCAACAATCCTTAAGAAGAACAAGCTTCTTGCAAACTGAATGACCAAGAAGCAAATGTTCAATCGAAGTCACCGAATGAAACAAGTTCTTTAAAATCCCACGCCGGGGTTTGGCTCCATCGGAGACTCACAGTAGCACTTGCTATGTTTGACCATTCAACAATAACTAACTCTATAAATGAAATGTAATCGAGTATTTATTGGCTTTGGTGGAACGAACACTTGATCAGCACGTGTTCGGGCCGCATCATCCTCCCCTTCTTGAGAGGATTTCGTCCTCGAAATTGAGCCTTCTTCACCCTCCGAAGTTTGACCTACGACACAAGGAACTACGTCAGCAACATTAAAGGTGTTGGACATATTATACTCACCAGGGAGGTCGATCACATAAGCATTGTTGTTGATCTTGCTCAGCACTTAGAATGGACCATCCCCTCGAGGAGCCAACTTTCCTTTCCTTTGGTTTGGGAAGCGTTCCTTTCGGAAGTGAACCCAAACCCAATCTCCCTTCTTTAATTCCAGCTTTTTACGCCCATTGTTTTTCTTCGATGCAACCTTTGCATAAGCTTCATCGAGGTTCTTCTTCACCTTTGCATGCAACTCAATCAAGGCAGTAGCTCGCCGAGTACCTTCAAAATTAATAACAGAATCTCGAGGCAATGGGGTTAAATCAAGTGGAATTAAAGGATAAAAACCATACACACATTCGAACGGGGTCATGTTTATCATTCGATGCACCGTTCGATTGTATGCAAACTCCATCATGGGCAAATGATCTGCCCAGTTTCCGACCTTGCCTTTGGTCATTGCTCGAAGCAAAGATCCCAAGGTTCGGTTAACTACCTCGGTCTGTCCATCAGTCTGACGATGGTGAGACGTCGAGAATAGTAGTTTAGTGCTGAGGGCACCCCACAAGCATTTCCAAAAATGACTTAAGAACTTTGAGTCTCGATCACTCACAATAGTACGAGGCACACCATGCAATTCCAACACATTAGAAATAAACAAGGTAGCTACATGTTGTGCATCATCACACTTTTTGCAAGGAATAAAGTGAGCCATTTTGGAAAAACGGTTGACTACGACAAAGATGCTATCATGTCCACCCCCCCGACCTTGGTAACCCCAACACAAAGTCCATGGATATATCAACCCAAGGTCGATCAGGCACAGGCAACGGGGTATACAAACCATGAGGGCTGGACTTCGATTTAGCTTTCTTGCAAACGAGACAAGCGTTGCAAAGCTTTTCCACATCTCGTCGCATTTTTGGCCAATGGAACTGCTCGGTTAAGATACCAAGAGTTTTGTCGAAACCGAAGTGTCCCATCAAGCCGCCGAAGTGAGCTTCTCGAACTAAGAGCTCTCTCCACGATGATACTGGCACACAAACCCTCCCATTCTTGAAGAGGTAGCCATCGTGCCACTGATATTTCTCAACCCTTCGGCCACTCAAGATTGCATTACGAACGCATTTTCGCTTGGGATCATCTTCGTACATCGACTTGATGCTTTCAAATCCCATGAACTTTGAGGCCAGAGTGTTCGCTAAGGAAAATTTCCTTGATAGCGCATCGGCCACGACATAGGGAAAGCTTTCAATGAATTCAACCCACTTGGAATGCCTTCGATTCAATTTCTCCTGACCTCGGAGATGTTTCAAAGATTCATGATCACTTTTAATCACAAACTCTCGAGGCCATAAATAATGTTGCCAATGGGCGAGTGTTCGAATGAGGGCATACAACTCCTTGTCATACGTTGTGTAATTCAAGGTTGCACCCTTAAGCTTTTCGCTAAAGTAAGTGATCGTCTTCGATTCTTGCATCAGCACTCCTCCAATCCCAACTCCGGACGCATCACACTCGACTTCGAATGCTTTGCTGAAGTCAGGGAGTTGCAACAACGGGGCAGAGCAAAGCCTCCATTTCAACTCTTGGAAAGCCCTCTCTTGGGACTCTCCCACACAAATGGATAGTCTTTCTTAACCAGCTCGGTTAAAGGAGCTGCCACGGTGCTAAAGTCACGAACAAACCTTCAGTAAAAGCTAGCTAAGCAATGGAAGCTAAAAACTTGTGATACCGAGGTTGGAGTTGGCCAATCTTTGATGGCTTCGACTTTTGAGTCGTCGACTTCGACACTATTAATACTGACTACGAATCCTAGAAAGACTACACGTTCGACACAAAAGGCACATTTCTTGAAGTTAGCATGTAACTTCTCTTTTCTAAGCTTATCAAGCACTAGCCTTAGGTGTTCGACATGCTCATCCATAGATTTACTATAAACAAGTATGTCATCGAAGTAAACGAAATCAAACTTATTTATGAACGGTCTGAGCACATGGTTCATCACTCGCATGAATGTGCTTGGTGCGTTGGATAAGCCAAAAGGCATCACCAACCATTCATTGAGACTGAACTCAGTCTTGAATGCGGTTTTCCACTCGTCTCCGGGCTTCATTCGGATTTGGTGGTACCCGGACCTGAGTTCTATCTACGTAAAGCATGAAGAACCACTTAACTCATCTAGCATGTCATCTAATCGAGGGATAGGATGACGATACTTTACCGTGATTTTGTTGACTGCTCGACAATCAATGCACATTCGCCATGTTCCATCTTTCTTCGGGATAAGGATAACAGGAACGACGCAAGGACTCAAGCTCTCTCGAACGAGGCCCTTGTTCAGCAACTCATCAACCTGACTTTGGAGCTCTTTGGTGTCTTTGGGATTACACCGGTAGGCAGGTTTGTTGGGGATTTGAGACCCAGGTACGAAGTCAATTTGGTGCTCTATTCCTCTCAACGGAGGTAATCCACCTGGCATTTCTTCGGGAAACATGTCTCCGAAGTCCTGCAAAACACTTTGTACAACACTAGGCAAAGGGTTATCGTTAGAAAAATCATTATTAGAGTTCAAAAAGATACCCTTGTGCACGAGGCAAATCATCATCTGATCATTATCGTTGCCTCATAGAAACTCACCCGGTTGCATGATTGCACAGACACTTCTTACTTCGGGTGTTGAGTTTGTGTCTTCGACCCAAATCTTTGTTCCCATCGGAATTTTAGCTTTGGCTGCTTCTTTCAATTCTTTCATCCGTTTATAGTCCTCGGTGACTTGTTTTGGAGACAAGGGTTTATGAGTATAAAACTCTTCCCTTCGAGCTTTGCAGTGTAAGTGTTGGATATTCTATTGTGAATAACTGACCGATCATACTGCCAAGGTCGTCCCAATAGCAAATGACAAGCTTGCATCGGCACCACATCGAACATCATCTCATCTTGATATTCTCCAATTCGGAACTTGATCCACACTTGTTTGACAACCCTCAATTCTCCACACTCGTTCAACCATTGTTATTTGTAAGGGTGGGGATGTCTCAAAGTAGGTAGTCCAATTTGTGAAACCAAGGTTTGGCTCACCAGATTTTCACAACTACCTGATTCAATGATCATCGAACACACCTTCCCCCACACTCGACATCGGGCATGGAAAATATTCTCTCTTTGGTTGTCCTCTTCTTCAAGAGTCATGCAGCTCAAATTCCTTCAAACCACAAGAAACATTTCCGGATGATCAGCTTCGGCAGCTTCACGACCATCATCATCTTCATCTCGGTCAATCTCCTCGAAATTATCCTCCTCAGTGCCACTCGCTTGCTCACAAACATCTCCATTGTCGAGCACAAGAATAATTTTACGAGTTGGACACTCTTTTTCCATGTGACCATAGCCTTTGCATTTATGACACTGAATATTTGAAGCACTAGGAGGGTTAAGTTGAACTTTACCTCCCACTTCTCTTAGCTGGTTAACGGTCACACCCCTTTCGAAGGGTTTCTTCGAATCTCGAACAGTACTAGCACTTGTTGGATTAGGACTCTTCCATTCTTTGCCTCGGTTCGAAGGAGTTGAAGTAGTGACTCCTCGGTACCGGTTTGCCTTATCGTCCTTCACCAATCTCTCAGCTTTGGTGGCAGCTTCGAACAGATCTTCCAACGTGTGGTACACTTGTAGCCTCAATTGAGATGACACATCTCGAGCCAAGCCATTTTTGAACCGAATAGTGGCTTGCTCTTCATCTTCTGCCAGATCAAAATTCAACCGAATTCTCTCGAACTCATCTTGATACTCTTGGACTGACTTGGACCCTTGCTTTAGCTCATAGAGCTTTTGTAATTGAGTTTGCCTGTACTTAGCACTCAAATACTTAGCACTGTTGTTGTTGAAAAAGAATAAAATACAAAACAATGCTAGATGTTCTTGGTTATGGTGATTCCTTTGATGTTTGTTATCGGGGAATGTTTGTTATTATATTCCCGTTGATTGGGTACCTTCAAAACACGTTTTGGAGTTGAGAATCAAAAGCTTGAAAATCAAAATTTCCAAAGTTTGAAAACCCCTTGAATTTGATTGAAATTTATTGATTTGGACTTGTTATTGATTGGGTGTTGATATAAATCATTGGGGATTGTTTGCAGTTGAAATCACATTGGAGTACCTTTGGATTGGGAAAACACCTTGAAAACATTAGAAATTAGGAGCCAAAATACCAAGAACACAAATTGTTGACTGTGCTGAAGAACACAGTAGGTTGGGCGCCTGGTCTAAGAGGCGGCCCACCCTTTTGATTTCAACTCTCTGGATCTAGTGGTAGGCGGACTGTCCACCTGCAGAGGTGGGGCACTTACTCCTGTAGGGTGTCCAGGTAGTTTTTTTTCGAAGGTTTTCATGTTTTGTTCGCTTGTATTACCTCCGGCTAGTACTATTAGAGTAACATTCCTACTTGATTAGTACTAGTTATTTAAGCTTTTAGGATAATCGTGCTTAGTGGAGAGTAGAACTCAAAGAAGACTCGTAGAACCATTTCTTTCAAGTCCGCACTTAAAGAGCCTAGCATCCATCGAGTCCCATTAACTCCACTCGTCCCGAAGAGTGCTTGTCTTGTGGATTGTTTGGTTGTTGATTAAGAACGTGGTTCAACTACGTGATATCTTTGATTCAAGCTTGAGTGATAAATTCCCCACCACTAAACGAGTGTACCCGAGTGACATTCAAGTGAGGTGTGTGTGTGAGGTTATTTCACTAATCGTTTGCTTGTTTTGTAGGTACCCTGGTCGGTGAAGATGATGATCCCATTAAGAGTACCTTTGCTACTATAATGGCTAAGTTGGAAGGCATGAGCTTAAGACTTGAAACTCTTGAAAGAAGGACCCCGAGTGTCCAACTTGAAGCCAGAGAGGGCACAAGTGATGGCTCAACCATTACCCCGGAGCAATTCGCGGAACTAGCCAAGCAGCAACGGCTTAAGGATGATCTTGCTCGTAGAGAGCGTGTGTTGGGTATGGCTCAACAAGTGGGCATTCCCCACAACTTGGGGAATCCCAAAGGAGATGTTCCACTACCTAGACCCCGTAGGAATGTTGCACCTCTTGAGCATGATGATGTAGCTCAAGAAGGGGAGGATCTCGGACTTGGTGATAATGGTAATGACTTTAATGCTCCCTATCCGAATAGGAGAGCAATGAATGGGGGGGGGGGGGGGGAAGTGAATAGGGCTAGAGCTCAAGGTTGAGGACCTCAAATGGGTTATGGTAGAAGGAATGTGAGAAGGGATTATGATGCTTATGGTGATAACTTTGGGGGCCAACCAGAGCCTTACCGAGGGGGTCGTGACAACAATAATCTCAATAGTGTGAAGATCACTATCCCTACGTTCAAAGGGTGCAGTGATCCGGTCAAGTATCTTGAGTGGAAGGTGTTTATAGAGAGAATCTTTGACACAAATGATGATATGATCGATGAGAGGAAAGCAACATATGCTATCTCTTCCTTTGAGTCCTTTGCTTCCACTTGGTGGGAATCAGTCAAGAGGTCAAGAAGAAGGAATACTTTGCCCATGAACCTTACTTGGGATTAATTGACACGTGTGATGGATGAAAAATATGTGACTCCCAAGTATCATCATGATAAACTCAAATGGCTTTATGAGTTGAAGCAAGGTTACAAGACGTTTGAAGAGTACTATAATGAGTTTGAGCAAATTCATATGGCCTTAGACATGGATGCGGAGGAAGATGACCAAGCCGCCATTCGATTCAAAAATGGCTTGAACCGAGAGATAGCCTCTCAATTGAGGTTTCAAAGGTATGCTTCTCCTTATGAACTATTTGAAGCCGCGGTTGATGCTGAGAGGTGGCTCAAAGAAGAAAAGTCCACCCGCTATAGAAGTACTACTTCTATTCCCATGATTAAGCCAAAGGAATGGAAGAGCCCTAACACAAGTGGTGCAAGTGCAAGTCGAGATGTGAAGAGGACTTATAAGAAGTCAACACCAAATATGGGAGGTAATTCTAAAACTCAATTGAACACTCCTGCTTCTTCTTCTATTCAATGCCACAAGTGTAAGTGGTATGGTCACTTTGCTAGAGATTGTCCTACTCGAAAGACCATGATTATAATGGATGATGGGATGGTATATACACAAGATAGTGAACCCGAGGATGAGGGAGTGGAGGAGAGTGAGTTAGTTGAGGGAGGAGGGGAAGTGGAAGAATATGACCCTAGCATGTTTCTTGTTGTTAGGAGGAGTTTAAGTGCCATGCTTGTAGAGGAGAGTGAAAATGTCCAAAGAGAGAATCTTTTTCATGCTAGATGCCGTGTGATGGGGCAACTGTGCTCAATGATCATAGATTCGGGTAGTTGTGCTAATATGGTGAGCCAATCCTTAGTGTCATAGTTGAAGTTGCCCACTTTGAAACACCCAAATCCCTACCGTTTGCAATGGTTGAGTTAGTGTGAGGAGTTGAAGGGGATAAATGTTGACACACAATTTTGTCCCTCCTATTTTCAAAATCAACAGTCCTCAAATTTTACACACGATTATGTATCCAGTCCTACCTCGTCTATTCTTTTCAAATTATCCTCGTGATAGTCTGACAATTGAGGCCATTTTCAAAAGTATCGTCTCGAACCATAGTTATTTTGCAATTCTCGCAATCACTCCTATTTTTACAAAATTACCCAAAATATTTTTAAGCCTCAAAATTACAATTTTTGTACATTTTAGCCTCCCTAACATTTTAAAATTGATTCCCTAATTTTCCTATATTTTTTTAGTCCATTTTACTTTTTTTTTTACCTATTTATACACCAAATATACAGTATATATATATTACACACAATGCATACACATCAGCCATTTTTTCACACGTCACGCCTACGTGGATCGATCTTGATCATCCACGTAGACGATCCAGCGGCCCAAATTTTATTTCCTTTATTCTATACCCACACACGACCCCCCCCCCTCATTTCCCCGCGTCTGCTATGATATTCACTCTCCTCTCTTTGTCTCCTTGGCGACTTCAAATGCCACCACTGTCGATGACTTTTCCAGTCATTTTAGACGGAGAAAATTAGGAAAAATGGCGTACTCGTGTTCCCCTCGTCGTCCGCAACACAACTCACACACTTTTGATGGGGTTTGGACGAGGGCAAACGTAACCCTATGTTGATGGAATCGTCATCGCGGGGAAACGCCTTCGGCGAGGCTCTGTTTGATTTGGATGACATGGACACTGAGAAGGGGTGAGTCTCTTCCTTGTAACCCTAATTAGAAGCGGGTCGATTTGACCCGACCCGATTGGAATCCTAACTGGTACCCTTCTTCACCCCCCTATTTTCCCTTTGTTTTTAACTGTTCCTAGATGACTTTAGACCTAGATTTGCCTAGTTTGTTCAATGTTTTATCATGCTTTGTTGTGGTTTCTTGATTAGTTAGGGTTAAGAATTAGTGAATTATAGTTTCTGCTCGTACTGCTAATTTGGACACTGATACTGAGTTTAATATAATCGCGACTAGCATATTAGATTATTTCTGTGATGGCTAAGCTTGAAATCCTTATTTGCTTGGAGAATGTTTTGCTTTCTGTTTGTCACAGTGTGCCTAGCCTTTTACCTTACCAGAATGCATGATCCTACACGATGGTATGTTTGAATTTGAAATGGACAATCTGATTTGATATGTTTAAGGTTTTTGAAAGTGATTTGGTTGAATCTTTTGATTGAAATCTGTAATTGGAAGTTAGTATAACATCTCTTGAAATCTGGTAAATTGTTTTCAATTTTTTTAAACTTGTTAACGGGTTAATCTTGAACCTGGACTGGTTAAGTGAGAAAAGGGGAAATCATTAGGATTAAGGTTACCCTAAAACTAAGGGCTTGATTGGTTTATTCTTGGCAAGTCCACCTAAGGGCATCTTTTAAACTAGGAAGGATTACTTTTCCCTGCCCTTTGGATTGTCTAACTGGCTTTGATCATGGGAAATTGATTCCCTCAGATTAATAGCATAATCTTCCCTTTCCTTCTTTAAAATTTTACCTTTTTACATCAAGATTTTAATTTTAAAGACCCTAGACTAGGCCTATATAAACTCTTCTCCTCCTCGACTGAAGGACAAGGTTCTGGACACTAAAAAATCCAGAAACACACTGATACACTTAGCAAAAGAAACCTGCATAGTTTTCTGGCATCCTTCTCTCCTTGTTTACTTGTTTTCTTTGAATGATTATTGCTTGCTGCTTGGGTGCTGGTTCTTGCATCTTTTCTCTTTTGTCTGCATTCCATCTCACAACCTAGAGGTATTCATTCTCACTCCTGCTTACCTATTACTTCTACATATATGTGAGTGCACTCTTAGCATGTTGTGTTAAAACCACTAGTCTACTAAACTATGATTTGGTTCAGTGTATCCTAAGGAGTATCTGCATCTTTGTCTAAAACTATGTCAAGATACAATTAGAGGCATGATCCCTTATTTCACTACTGATTGCTTGGTGTTTCTGTGAATGTGTATGTTTCTTCAGCATGACCCTTTCATTCTGTCTCTGTTTTGTCTAAGCTATTGGTCTGCATTGTTTTCTTTGAGTAACTTGCACATCTGAAAGACATACCAGGGTGCACTGACCGCACTTGTTCCTGGCAGACCTCTCCTTTGGGTCAGGCTTTCCCTTCCCCCCCATCCCCTTCTAACTCTATTGCTTGCAGCTATGCTCTATTGTGTACAGAACCTTGAGGGTTCAATAAAGCCAATGTCTGAACCACCTAAACTGGTTCTGAGGGTTCTTGAACAAGGAAACTTTGACGGTTGATACTCCTGAACTTTGAGATTTGAGAAACAGGGCCTTCTTTCTTTGGCCAATACCCCCTCTCTTTCTGTGTTTCCTCTTAGGTTCCCTGTCTGTATCTTCTTAAAACAAGAGTACAACAATGATGTTGTACAAAACAGGCTACCCAGGGGCCATTCTCTTGCCTCTATCCTCCATGTGCATTGCATCATGTTTAGGCCTAAATTAAAATGGTTCTGAGTTGTTTCTTCTGTAAAAACTGATAGCATGCATGCTTAAATTCCCACCTTTCCTGAAAATATGTACCTCTTAAAAGCATCAGAAGTATGATTAGTGTCATTATTTAAAGTTTTCGGATAAATAGGGGCTATATGTGCCTATATGAGACTATTTCTGAAAATTGAACTTGCCCCTCTTTTACATAAACATTCTGGGCCAAAAAATATTTTCAAAAAGGGCCTCTTACATGCCTAAACTGATTTTAACCTTTACTATTTCCCTTATACACTAATCTAATAGTGTATAGGGGTGTATAAAGTAATAGGGGTCGTTATACGCTTTAAAATTGTGTATTTTAAAGTATTATAATCGTCTAGATCATGTATTTGCATGTGTATATCTACCTATATGTAATATTACGTGCGATAGCCCATTATTTCCATTTATGTGCTTTCGTGATCCCTTTTTCAAAAAACACAACCTTTCTTCCTATATATATTTCCAAAGCCCAACCCCAACAGAAAAAAGACCATTAAAGTTAGGGCTCGACAATTAATGATGAGTCACACTAACACTAAATGGCCAACATTTTATTTTAAACCAAATCCCCATTCGTGTTTTGCTAAAATCCGGATACTATTCGCAAAATAGACTATTTGTGCAAAATGTCTTAAATGTGCAACTTATATATACATGCTGAAATTGGAACCCCTATTTATATGTTAACACCTTTTGGCATGTTGTTCACGATTAGGTATTTAATATTAGCGGCCCTCACTACGATTAGGCTTAAGTATAGGCCGAATATGAAATATTTGTGTGTATAGATATGTTTAGCTAAAATGTTAAATCAATTTCCAAGTTAGTATTTATTACAATATACACTATTTACATCCCAAAATTAAGACTCGGACGGTAACCACTTTTTGTGGGACTCGGGGAAGTGCCTAACACCTTTTTTCCTGAATCACTTGGACTTCTTACCCATATAGAATCTCTGAAATGGACTAGTAGACCTTTTGAACTTGACTTTAGACATTAGGTGACCTAAAAATTATGTTAGGTGGCGACTCCATCATTTAAACTCAAATGAGTTACCCAGTCAAATCTGAAACCCGACTCGCCTTGAGTTGAGTCCAAAATCGGGTATGACAGAATGGCTACTCTGCTGGGGAACCACATCAAGCCTTTATTTTTTGGGATTTATTTAATTATTATCTTGTTATTCATTATTATTATTGTTGTACTAACTTTGGTTTCCTTTTTTATTTTTTCTTTTACTTTATTTACTTATGTGACATCTTGCATACTTCACTCATACTCCCCAACTCCTGGGAAACTACACTTCACACACACATGGCGATTACGTGGATCCCACGGTCACTTCACCATCAAAACACCTTTTAAGAAGGACATGTTGGAATATAGTTGGTCCGTGGTACAACCAACAATTTCAAATGATCCCACTCCTTGGCCGTCTGCCTTGGAGAACCGTGTCCAGAATTACACCACTCTTCTATTGTAATAAGCATGCAACATGCCGTAGGAGGGACTCCTCATGAGCGGACTAGTTCTCAACTTGTCCAAACTACCTAAACGGGTTTTCCGACCCCAAAGGGACGCTTGGACATGATTATGTGCATTTGAGAGAAAAGAAAAGAAAACAAAAATAGCGAGACAAGAATGAAAACGCATTTTTATTTGTTCAAATATTCTCAAAGGGGACGGGTTTTTAAACTTTACTTCTTCCTTACTTTTTAGGTCACAATGAGTCAAAAATTTCATCATTTTGGAATGACTATAGGCACACCTCCTTTGTTAACTAGTTGGTGGAGCAACTTGTCACTGGGAGAGCAAACTGAAGTACGTCAGTACTTGGGTCATTTGGTTTCATTGTTAGAAATGGAACCATGTTGGGAGATGATCGAGGCCTCAGTTTCGTTTTGGGATGAAGAATTGAACGTGTTTAGGTTTGGGGACGTTGAGTTAACCCCTTTGTTGGAAGAAATAGGGAGGTTTTTGTCACACTCGGGGTTAGACAAACATCGTTGGCAAGGGGGTCGCATAATAGCACCTAGCGTCCTCACAACTGACGAGTTTCGTAAGAAGTTAGGGATGGTCACAAGTGTGGACGTGGGATTTTTACAGCAAAAGAAGATCCCCTTTTCCTATTTTTACGCTCGGTCTGGGCATTTTAGGGCGTATGATAGTCATCAGAAGGAGTTCAAGTAACGACATATGTTCAAGACTTGTCATGGTTGCCGATGCAGTGTTCAACGAAATTGATAGTTATCATTATACCATAGTTTCTATGATAGTAGCAGACATTTATCGAGCTTTAGGTTGTTGCTAGAGAGGAGCGAAATACTTCCAAGGGTGTAATTTTTTACTACAAGCATGGTTCAAAGAACATTTAAGGAAAGCAAGAGGTATGCAAGCATTGTCCAAACCAACTGGTTGCAACTACTTGATTGGGGAACGGTATGGGGTTTCAAAACCCAAACAGCCAAGCAGCACAGAGAAGTGGGTAAAACTGTTCGAGACATAACGGAGAACTCGATTCAGTGGATGTTCACTTGGTTTCCTTCATCAAATTTCATCATTAGTTCTGAGAAGGCATCCTTTGTGATACTTATGGGGTTAAGAGGCCTCCAACCTTATCAACCCCTAAGAGTAATGAGGCAAGCAGGAAGGAAGCAAGTCATACCATTGATATCAGACACGAAAGACTATCAGTTTGACTACATTGAGGATGTTGTTCCAAGGGTCAAGAGCATTAGGAAGTCATGGGTAGGAAGACAAGTCATGGAAGAAGCATACATTAGAACTAGAGGAAAAGATAGAGACATTGGAAACAAAACGTGAGCAATGGAACTCGGAGTGTGCAGAGGTAGACATCCTACACTTCGTAGCGGCTAAAGGATACTTAACCAAAGCTACAGAAGAAGTCAAGGAGATTACAGGAGAAGAAAAGAAGGCCAAGATGGAAAGGGAGTGTACTGCCTAGTCAAGGTGTCATTTTTGTACTTTACTTTTTTAAAAACGTTATCATGTACTGATTTTCAAATTTTGGGGAATTAATGAGAATAATTGGCTACAAAATGCGTATTCATTTTCTTTGCATAATGACAAATCTAGGAAGGCTATACGTCCTTGGCACGTAATAGTCCATTAGTAAACCTACGCCAAATGTCAAAAGGGTTTTAAATCCAAAAAGTGACAAAATTGCATCTCTGCATTGATTCGAAGAGACGTTTGCACAAAACATTGATTGTCTGTTTGAACATGATCAAAACTATAAGGGTGTTTTGATCTTTACCTTTTCTTGTGTTTGTTTTCAGACTATGGCTGCAAAGGGTACTCTCCAATTTGAGATCGTCTCCCGACCTCCTCACTTGATCAGACTTTGGTGGGAAGATTTGGCCGTTATCAGCAAAGCTCATGTTCAAAAGATATTGGGGGAATTCGTAGCTCTCAAAAACTGCACCGCCATGACTGGTTTGGTTGAAGCTGCTACTCATTTCTGGGACTACAAAAGGGTTGTGTTTCATTTCAATAGTTTCGAGTTGGAACCGATGCTGGAAGAATTTGGAGGGCTAGCAGGGTTAGAGCCTGGACCCGAGACTATGATTTATCCCCGAGACATGGAACCTAAGGAGTTCATTGATTTGCTAAGAGCCCCTTATGATCCATATGTCGAGGGAGTGATTGATGGAAAAGTCACGTTGGAATACTTACTTTCTAGGTATGGAGATGCGACACTTAGACACGAATGGAATGGGGCGTGGGAAGTTCAAGATTGGGAATGGACCGAATCCTATGCTTTCATCATTGCTTTTCTGGGAAGCATGGTTTTCCCG
Organism: Petunia axillaris subsp. axillaris; assembly: GCA_029990575.1. Lineage (NCBI taxonomy): Eukaryota > Viridiplantae > Streptophyta > Magnoliopsida > Solanales > Solanaceae > Petunia > Petunia axillaris. The sequence continues at coordinate 121,341,171 of JARKNS010000002.1, read as the reverse complement.
AGAAGGGAGGAAAGATCAACATAAGGCTGGGAAGAGTAGTAGAGAGTTTGCGCAGAGGTGTTTTCAAACGCCAAGTAAGCTTGGTTCCGATGATTTTAGGGGAAGTTTATAGGGCCTTAACCAAATGTAGGAGAGGAGGAGACGTCTTAGAGGGGTGTAACTTGTTGTTGCAAATATGGTTGATAGAACATTTCCATAGTGTCCCTGTCAGTCCTATAGCACCAAAACCATCTTGGAACGGAGGGATCCGCTCACATAATACCCGTATGGCTGGAACAGTGGCATGGGAGTACCCCGCAAACATGGAAGGTTTGTACACCAAGCTCGAAGAATTGCAAGAAATGCAATGGGTGATTGAAAATTAAGTTTGTTTCGTTGTCTCCATACAAGGTCAAGACATCAGTTTCCTAACATTGATTGGATTCCGAGGAGCTCATCACTATGTTCCTCTAAGGATCCTCCGGCGAGTGGGAATGGCACAACAAACTCCGCGGTTGGCTGAGGGAAGAAGTTTTAACGTTGTATAAAGGACACCGAGCATCCAATGGTTCTCACCATATTGAAAATGTGGGAGAAAAGGCTTACTATGCATTTTTGCCGTGGTCGTGACAGTAGGGTGAACCATGTAGCTACCCTAGCTTACCCTCAATGGCTCAGCGAAGATAAGGCGAAGTATCGATCAAAGACTACACAAAAAAGGAAGGCCGAAGCTCCAAATGCTGCTGAAAAATGCAAGAAGCTGAAGCACGAGTTTGATCAAAGAAAGAAGGAGTTAAGGGTGACACAAGAGAGGGAGATGAGGAGACAATACAAAGATAAGATTAAAGGGGACATTGGACCGGCAAGGTCATAAATGCAAGGCAAGCTGTTGGAAATTTACAAGATTTGCTCAAAGGATGGGGAGAGTATTTTAAGACAGTGCCGTTGGAAGAAAAAGAAGCAAGAGGATTAGAAATCTGTGAGTTCCTTGTAAAAGCTCTGGGTGACATGGATGCTGGGAAAGACCTGCTGGAAACATTTGCTGATCCTCCGCTCATTAGTATGGCTTACAAACCCAAGGAGGAAGACAAGAGGAGAAGGAAAAGAAAGACGTTGGAGCTGATATTTGAACTTGAAGTCTCTTTGCTTGGCACCTAGTCTAGTCGTATCAAGTCAAGTCATCTGGTCTTTTCTTTATTGTCATTTTCATCTTAATCAAGTCATTAGTGGTTGTAATAAAGCCAAGCCAATTAAATAAAATTTTGTTATTTTTGGGTCTTTAGACTGGTGATGATCATGTTTATTCAAACGAAATGATGTGTTTTGTGCAAACGTTACTTCGAATCCACGATAGGCCACCTCTGGCGCAAAAGAAATCCCATGCATGATAGGATGCGATTTTATTCAAACTAACGTATACTCACATGTTTCTCTTCTTGTTTTAATGTGTCAGTTCCCAAGTCCCTGAAAGTTTGGTTTGTGCATTTTGGCCACGCCGCAATACCGGTTGAATTCCAAAGGATCAATCCCAACACCTCCCTGTTACTTAAAAGGATAAGGACGAGACGAAATATCATGGCTGAGTTCGACAAAGTAGGAAATGGAACTCCTGAGAAGCAAGGCGTGGTCGCCTATGAGAACTACGCTAGGTTGGAACAGAGGCTGTTTGAGTTGGAGAATAGGATCCCTCTGGCCCGTACTGCTGAGATCACTGAACCAAACCCAACTGCTCGCCCTCACGGCAAAGATCCACTTTACCTTGAAAGAGACATTTCTTACCCTACCCACACGGCCACACCGCACCACCAAAAGCACCACAAAACAGCTTACCTGCCTTCATAGTTGAAATCAAAACCCTTGCATCACCCACCAAGGACCATGAGATGTACGCATGGGCTAAGGAAGACCCAGATAGCACCAAAGAGCAAGTCCAATGGCTGGTCGAGAAATTCAAACAACTCCAAGGCACTAAGGGAACCCGAGGGTTAGCTTATGAGGATCTCTTCCTGTATCCTGACTTGAAACTACCTGAAGGCTACAAGACACCCAAGTTTAACATGTTCGATTACAGTGGAGACCCAATGGCTTACTTAAGGTCTTACTGTGACAAGCTGATTGGGGTTGGACATGATGAAAAGATTCGCAAGCAGCTGTTCAACCACAGTCTGACTGGAGATGCGCTAGTATGGTACTCTAAGCAACAAACAAAGAAATGGACAAATTGGGAAGCAATGGCTGGGGACTTTGTTGACAGTTTTGGGCATAACATTGACGCTATGCCCGATCGGTTCTACTTAGAAAAGCTGAAGAAGAAGCCCACTAAGACTTTTAGAGAGTTTGCAACTAGGTGGAGGCCCGAAACCGCAAAAGTCCAACCCACCATGGAAGACGCTGAGATAGTGGCAACTTTCATCCGCATACAAGAAGATGTCTATTTCGACAAGATGCTGAATCTGCAAGACAAGAAGTTCGGAGAATTGATCAAGATTTGTGACATGGTCGAAGATGGACTCAAGACTGGAAGGATTGTTAGCATGGCCGCCTTACAAGCAGCTAACAAAGCACTACAAGCTGGCAGCACTACCACCTCAAGAAAGAAGAAGGACGACGTCTCCTTCGTGGCCGCATCACTTAACAACTCCCCTACGCACAACCACTACTACCAAACACCTCCTCCCTCCTACCCATACATACCACCCATATCCACTTACCCAATCTATAACACCCAGCCAATGTACCGAAACCCACCACCACAAAGACACACGTTCCTACAAAGTCCTAACTACCGAAACACCAACACCTATTTACCAAGGCCTCACGCCAATAACAACCCAAGACCCAAAAGGAACTACACCCCACGGGCTGAATCTCGCACTCAATTGTTCGAGAGACTCAAAGAAGCTGGTCATATACAACCTGTGCCATTCAAAATGCCTGATAGGATGACACCCTACTTTGATCAAACCAAAACTTGTGCCTATCACTCTGGAGGGCATGGTCATGATACTGAGAAGTGCTATGCCTTAAGGGACAAGATACAAGACTTGATCGACCAAAAGGTGATACACTTGAAGACTCTGAATATTCACAACAATCCTTTGCCTAATCATGGAGCAGTACAAGGCAGTCGAGGAGGGCGCCGCAAGAACTACAATTCAAGTTGGAATCCCACAGACACGGTCCAAGGAGGTTACACTGCACACTTTGCTCCCAAGTTGGTCAACACACCGCCTGGGATTGAAAAAAGAAAGAGAAACTTTTACAGTGCTTATTGGGATAGCCGAGGCAAAGGATACGAAGGGAGGAATTTGGTCTAGGAACCGGTTATGTTTGATTGGGGAGTGCCTTCACGTGAATTTCGTGAGACCCTACCAGCCAAGACTGATGCCAAGCAACCCATCACTAGACCCTTCACTCGGAGTCAAGCCAATAAGGTTCAAGAGGTGAATTTATACTAGGAAGATGGAAGCGATTGGAAGCCGTTCTGGTTGATCAAGGTTGAGGCGCCCCGCCTCAGCCACCAGGCGCTCCGCCCAGGAGTTGGGCGCTACGCCTAGCCCACCTCACCGGTCATTTTGTGAGACGCTCCGCCCGCTTTGCTGAAGGACGAGTTTTAAGTGTTTAAAGACTATTTTGGCCCTACGTGGTCTTTTAACTTAAAGCCTAATGTGTGGGCACTTTAGACCTTTTACTTAGAGCTTGAGAACCTCTATAAATAGCTTAGCATATCCTATTTCATTACTTAGCTAATTTTGATGAATGATGAATATTTTGAGAGTTGACTCTTGGTTAATGAAAACAACCTTGTTTTGGGACTTGACTTCTACTAGTGGATTCTAGTTGAACTCCGAACCCTCCCCGATCATCCTACTTGCTGGTTCGAGTTAGCTCGAGGGTATTTGCTTAGTGTAGGTATTCCTTGACGATCTCCCGAGGTGTATCGAAACTAGTTCTTCGGTGCTACTTGGGTTATTTGTTCAAGCCACGTCTCATTTTTATCGTTATCTTTACTTTCCGTGTGTTCCCTGCATCAGTTGGTATTAGAGCAAGGCTCAGGATTTGTTTCTACAAACCCCCGACCCTTGGTTCTTCGTGCCTAGTATCTTTTCTTTTAGTTTTCTTGTTAAAGTTATCGAAAGAAGAAAAATACAAAAAGTAGAAAAAGTTGAAAATTAAAAAAAAATGATCATAACTTTTTGGAGTGTTTGATTCTTGTTATGGGTGTTATGGAATATTGATCCTTGTATAAAACCCGTCGTTTTGATTCCAAAAAAACGTGATTTGGATTGGAATTATGAAATTCGAAATTTGAAAACCCCAAAAATTATTAAACCCTTGTTCTTGATGATTTGTGGTTGGTTCATGAGTTGGATGATTGTTGATTGTTGATTTGACTATAGGGGTTTGTTTTACATTGAAAAAAAAAACAAATTGAAACAAATTTCGTGAGATTTGGGGTTGAATAACATCAAGTTTGAAGAATCGAATCCCACTTTGAAAACCCTTTTGAAACCCCAACTTGAATCTTTGAATAATGATTGTGCTTTGATTGTTGGTTGTTTGGGTGTGGAAATCATTGGGGTTTGAAGAATATAGCAATATACAACTTTGGGTACCTTGGATTTGTGCAAAACACGTTGAAATCGATCCAAAAATTGGATTGAAATTGAAGAAAAACGGAGGTGGAAAACATGAAGCTCGTCGCCCAGGCACTCCGCCTACTCTCTGGGCGCTCCGCCTGACCACCCTCACTGGTGGTTTTGCCAGGCGCTCCACCTCCTTTCACTGGGCGCTCCGCCTAACACCTGAAGGGGTGGAATTCGGTAGTTTTTCCTAGGTTTTCTTGTTTCTTTGTTTGGATAACATCTAACTAGTGCAACTTTGGGTAACATTCCTACTTAATTGGTACTAGTCCTTGAAGCTTTTAGGTGATTCGTACCTTAGTTGGAGAGTAGAACTTCAAGAAGATTCGTAGATCCTTTTGACTCAAGTCCTCACTTTAAAGTGCTTAGCGTCCACTGAGTCATATAAACTCCACTCACCCTAGAGTACACTTGACTTGTGGATTGAGTGATTGAGTTGAGGATTGTTGATCAACTATTTGAAGCTTTAGAAGTCAAGTTCGAGCGAAATATCCACCACCACTAAACGAGTGAGCCGAGTGACATACACGTGAGGGTGTGAGTGAGGTGTTTTCACTAACGTTTGTTCATCTTGTAGGTACAATGGCCAACGAAGGTGAGGATTTTGTGAAGAATGCTTTGGCTAGTATCCTTGTTAAAATAGATATCATGGGCCAAAAGATTGAGACTCTTGAGAAGGTGACTTCAAGTCTCCAAGTTGGGCAAGGGACCTCAAGTGTCCAAGTTGAGAAAGGGACCCCGAGTGTCCAAGTTGAGGATGGAACCCCGAGTGTCCAAGTTGAAGCCGGTGAAGGCTCAAGTAGTCCTACCTTTACCCCGGAACAAGTTGTTGAATTTCTTAATCAACAACGGGTAAAGGAAGATTGTGATATAAATGAACAAGTGTTGGGCAATAATCAACGAACGGGCATTCCCCGCATTTTTGACAACCCCCAAAGAAACATTCCACTTCCAAAACCCATTCGAAATATTCAACCTCTTGAGCAAGCCAATGAAGCTCAAGAAGGGGAGGAAGCCGAGTATGGTGATGAGGCCTATGAGTATGATGATCACTATCAACCTAGACGAGGTATGAATTGGGGTCATAATGTGGATAGGGGTAGAGGTCGAGGGCCACCCATGGAGTATGTTGGAGGGAATGCTAGGAGGGATTATGGTGGTTATGAAGATTACTATGAAGGCCAATCGGAGCCTTACCGTGGAGGTCGTGACAACACCAACCTCAATAGTGTGAAGCTGAATCTTCCAATCTTTAAGGGAAATTGTGATCTGGAGGCTTACATTGAATGGGTACTACTCATGGAAATGATGTTTAACACAAATGAGATGACCGATGAGAAGAAAGGTACTTGTGCTATTTCATTCTTTGAGTCCTATGCGTCTACTTGGTGGGAGTCCATAAAGAGGTCAAGAAGGAAAGCGGGTGTCCATGTGAATGTGACTTGGAATGAATTGAAAGGTCTCATGAACACTAAGTACATGACTCCTAGGTATCGTCAAGAGCAACTTAAGAAGCTTTATGATCTAAAGAAAGGTGTCAAGACGGTTCATGAGTATTATGATGAGTTTGAAAAGACCCGGATGGCTTTGGATATGGACACTGAAGATGAAGAACAAGCCGTGATCCGTTTCAAGAATTGCTTGAGCTATGGTATAGCTTCCCAATTGAGATTGCATGCTCTTTCACTTTAAGAAATCTTTGAAGCCGCAATTGATACCGAGCAATGGCTTAAAGAAGAAAGATCCAACCGTTACAAGATTAACACTTCTAATCCCATGAGAAAACCTATAGAGTGGAAGACTCCTACTCCAAATACAAGATTCCCAAATGCTAGTGTTACAAGTACCAACAAAGACTTGAAGAAGCCGAATGATAGGTATACACCGAACGTGGGAGGTAACTCTAAAACTCAATTAAATACTCCTACCTCTTCTTCAATTCAATGCCACAAGTGCATGGGGTATGGTCTCTTTGCTAAAGAGTGTCCTGCAAAAAGGACCATGATTGTGGTTGGTGATGGTGCTTATGAACAAGAGAGTGAACTGGAGGATGAGGGAGTAGAGGGAGATGAGGTGGATGATGATGTGGAGGAGGATACGGTTGAGGATGATGATCCTCATGCTTTCCTAGTTGTGAGGAGGAGTTTAGGTGCTATGCTTGTGGAGGATACTGAGACCTTGCAAAGGGAAAACCTCTTCCATGCTAGATGCCGAGTCATGGGTGTTGTTTGTTCCATGATCATTGACTCGGGAAGTTGTGCCAATGTTGTTAGTCAAAAACTAGTTTCCCAATTGAAATTACCCACCTTGAAACATCCCAAACCTTATCGCTTGCAATGGAAGGTGAGTGTGGGGAACTAAAGGTAGTGAAGCAAGTAATGATTAAGTTCAAAATGGGGAACTATGGGGATGAACACATGTTTGATGTGGTACCTATGCAAGCATGCCAACTTCTATTTGGAATGCCATGGCAATATGATATACATGTGGTTCATGATGGTCGTGTTAACACCTACACGGTCAAGCATGAGGGAAAAAAGTTTGTGCTTAAACCCTTGACTCCTAAGCAAGTAATTGATGATTACAAATGGATGAGGGAGTTGAGAGAGGCGGCAAAGGCTAAATCGGTTGTGGAGACTAGTCCTTTGTCCGAGAGTTTGGTGGTGACTCCACCATCTTCTACCGGTAGCATATGTGCCATGATGCAACCGGGTGAACTTTTGAGAGGAAATGATGACAACAAACTACTCATTTGCCTAGTGCATAAAGGTATGATTCTTACATCCGATCTTGATTATTCCACTAACACTTTACCTAGTGCAATTGAGAATTTTTTGAAGGTATTTGAAGACATGTTCCCAGAAGAGATGCCTAGTGGTCTTCCTCCATTGAGGGAGATTGAGAACCAAATTGATTTTATCCCAGGGTCTCAAATTCCAAACAAACCAGCTTATAGGAGCAATCCGGAGGATACTAGAGAATTGCAAAAGCAAGTGGATGACTTTCTCACAAAAGGCTTGGTCCGTGAAAGTTTGAGTCCATGCGCCGTACCGGTCATTCTTTTGCCAAAGAAGGACGGGACATGGAGAATGTGTGTTGATTGTCGGGCCGTAAAAATGATAACGGTAAAGTATCGGCATCCCATCCCTAGACTTGATGACATGCTTGATGAATTGAGTGGTTCAAGTGTCTTTACCAAAATAGACCTTAGGTCCGGCTACCATTGGATGAAACCCGGAAACGAATGGAAAACCACATTCAAGACCAAGTTTGGTCTATATGAATGGTTGGTGATGCCCTTTGGGCTCTCCAACGCACCTAGTACTTTCATGAGGCTAATGAACCATGTCTTGAAACTGTTTATCAACAAATTCTTAGTTGTCTTTTTTGATGATATCTTGATATATAGCAAGTCATTAGACAACCATGTCGATCATTTAAGGCAAGTGGTTGAAGTGTTGAGAGCCGAAAAGCTCTATGGTAATTTTAAGAAATGCGCCTTTGGTGTTGAAAGGGTGGTCTTCCTTGGGTTTGTTGTGAGGGCCCAAGGAGTGGAGGTGGATGAGTCCAAGGTAGAGGCCATTCATGATTGTCGTACTCCTACTACCGTGACTCAAGTGAGGAGCTTTCATGGTCTTGCTAGTTTCTATAGACGATTTGTTAAAGACTTTAGCTCCATTTCCGCTCCGCTCACTGAATTGGTGAAGAAGGACAATCCTTTTTTGTAGGGAGAGCCTCAAGAGAAGGCCTTCCAAGAATTGAAAAGTAGGTTGCATACCGCCCCTCTATTGCAATTGCCCTACTTCGGAAAGACATTTGAGGTTGAATGTGTTGCCTTGGGGGTGGGAAATGGTGGTGTCTTAATGCAAGATGGCAAACACATAGCCTACTTTAGTGAAAAATTGAAGGGTGCCTCCTTGAATTACTCTACGTATGACAAGGAGTTGTATGCCCTAATAAGAACTCTTGCCCATTGGCAACATTACCTTTGGCCTAGAGAATTTGTGATTAAGAGTGATCATGAGTCACTCAAACATCTTAGAGGCCAAGAGAAATTGAACAAGAGACATGCCAAGTGGGTAGAGTTCATTGAGTCTTTTCCCTATGTTATTCAATACAATAAAGGGAAAGACAATGTCGTGGCGGATGCACTTTCTAGGAAGTTTGCTCTTGCCACTACTCTTGCCTCCAAGCTCATGGGTTTTGAGAGTATCAAGTTGATGTATGCTCATGACCCTAAGCTAAAGAGAATTCATGAAGCTCTTGAGAAAGGAGAAAGAGTTGAGAAATACCAATGGGTTAATGGCTATATCTTTAAAAATGGTAAAGTTTGCATACCCGAGTCCTCATGGAGAGAATTTCTTGTGCAAGAAGCACAGTGTGGAGGACTCATGGGTCACTTTAGTAGGGATAAAACCTTGGCCATTCTCATGGAGCAATTCCATTGGCCTAAAATGGGGACACAAGTTGAGAGACTTTGTAATTCTTGTCTTGAGTACAAGTATGCTAAGTCCAAATCGAAACCCCATGGTTTGTATACCCCTCTTCCCGTACCTACTAGCCCGTGGATGGATATATCTGTTGATTTTGTTATGGGATTACCACGGACTAGGGGGGACAGGATAGCATTTATGTTGTCGTGGATAGGTTCTCCAAGATGGCTCACTTCTTTACATGTAAAAAGTGTGATGATGCACAACATGTTGCTTCTTTTTTTATTGATATTGCGTTAAAGTTGTATGATGTGCCTCAAACAATTGTGAGTGATAGGGACACTAAGTTCCTTAGCCATTTTTGGAGGAGTTTGTGGGGTGCTCTTGGCACCAAATTGTTGTTCTCAACGTCCCACCACCCTCAAGCTGATGGGCAAACCGAGGTGGTGAACCGAACTTTGGGTGCTCCTCTTAGAGCCATGAGCCGAGGTAAGGGTGGGACTTGGATTGATAAGTTACCTCTTATGAAGTTTGCCTACAATTTCTCTTTGCATAGAATGATTGGCATGACTCCATTCGAGTGTGTTTATGGTTTTAACCCCTTGATTCCCCTTAATCTAACCCCTTTGCCAAGGGAAATGGTTGTTAATGTTGAAAGTAAAACTAGAGCCAAGGCTTTGGTTGAACTACATGCTAAGGCGGAGAAGTACTTGGAGGAAGCTTATGAGAAGTTGGCCTCCAAGAAAAACAAGGGACTCAAGAAGGTGGAACTCAAGAAGGGTGACTATGTATGGGTGCACTTCTCAAAAGAAAGGTTTCCGAACCTTAGGAAGGGAAGTTGGCACCCCGAGGAGATTTACCCTTCCAAGTGCTTTCAAAGATCAACAACAATGCTTATGTGGTCGACTTGCAAGTGAGTATAATTGATGTAAGGAAAACGCGGAAAAAAAGATAAACAAGATAGAAAGCAAGACGAGGCTCGAACAAAGACCCAAGTAGCACCGAAGAACTTGTTTCGATACACCTCGGGTGGATGTCAAGGATCACCTACACTACGCAACAACCCTCGAGTCAACGAGAACTCGCAAGTAGAATGGTCGGGACGGGGTCGTTGTCCAACTAGAGTCCACTAGAAGCACACAAATCCCAAACATAGGTTCTTTTATTCATTCTCAAAGAGCATTGCTCAAGTTTCACATTCATCAATAATAAGCTAAGTCTTCAAAATAAGCTATACTTGGGTTTTTATAGTGTTTCCCAAGCTTACACAATGACTTAAATACCCTTACTAGTAAGGTTCATCAAATAAGCCACGTAGGGCAAAACAGCAAAAAAAAAAAAAAAAAAATAGCTGGGAGGATAGGCACTTGGATTGTGCTGAAGCTGTAACAGCCCAAGCCCGCTAGTGATATTGTCCGCTTTGGGCCTAGGCCCGCACGGCTTTAAAACGCGTCACTAGGGTCTAAGACCAGTTAGCTTATATACCCAGGATCACTCCTGTGTTATGCCGATGTGAGACACTTAACCCTTAGCTGGGGTGTTACATACACCCCTCTTATGGACTCAGCGTCCTCGCTGAGGTTTGCCCCGTGTACCCGGGATTCACCTAGACTCAGCACTGTACTCTGTCCCGGATCGACAAGGCTGACACGGAGTGGCTCTGATACCATCTGTAACAGCCCAAGCCCGCTAGTGATATTGTCCGCTACGGTTTTAAAACGCGTCACTAGGGTCTAAGGCCAGTTAACTTATATACCCAGGATCACTCCTGTGTTATGCCGATGTGAGACACTTAACCCTTAGCTGGGGTGTTACAGAAGCTGCGTGCTAAAAGCTGGGAGGGGCGCCTGGGTCAGGCGCGGCGCCCGGGTCAGGCGGGGCGCCTGGGCAGGCGGGCGCTTGGGTAGGGGCACCTAGGTGGGCGGCCCGCCTCTGCATTTTGGCACTCTTAGGCAGTGAGCTTTCCAGGCGGGGCGCCTGGGCTAGGCGGGGCTCTTGGTTGTGCTGGGCCTCCCTCCTCCTCCTTAGGCGTGAGGCCTAGAGCTGAGATCATCCGGAACGTCTTCCCAATGCTTCCATCATCAAGTCCTCTCCTCACCAACTGTAAATGCACCTCTTTGACCTCCTTGACTTGGCTCCGAGTTAATGGCCTCCTCGTGACGGATTACCCGGCATCATCCTCCCCTTCTTGGGAAGATTTCGTCCTCGAAATCGCAATGTCCTCACCCTCGGCTCCATCATCTCCTACATCAAGAGGAGTCAAGTCAGAAATATTGAAAGTATTAGAGACATTATACTCACTTGGGAAGTCGACCACATAGGCGTTCTTGTTGATCTTTAAAAGCACTTTGAATGGTCCATCTCCTCGGAGTGCCTTCCCTTTTCTAAGGTTTGCAAACCTTTCTTTGCGGAAGTGCACCCACACATAGTCACCCTTCTTGAGTTCCACCTTCTTACGTCCCTTGTTTTTCTTTGAGGCCACCTTTGCATAAGCTTCCTCCAAATTCTTCTTCGGCTTAGCATGTAGCTCAACCAAAGCCTTGGCTCTAGTTTTACCTTCAAAATTAACAACCATTTCCCTTGGCAAAAAGGTCAGATCAAGGAGAATCAAGGGGTTAAAACTATAAACACACTCGAATGGAGTCATGCCAATCATTCTATGCAAAGTGTGATTGTAGGAAAACTCCATAAGAGGTAGCTTATCCATCCAAGTCCCACCCTTACCTCGGGTCATGGCTCTAAGAAGAGCACCCAAGGTTCGATTCACCACCACGGTTTGTCCATCGGTTTGAGGGTGGTTGGACATAGAAAATAAAATCTTGGTGCCAAAGGCACCCCATAAACTCCTCCAAAAATGGCTTAAGAACTTGGTATCCCTATCACTCACTATAGTTTGAGGCAAACCATGCAACTTTAATACATTTTCAATGAACAAAGAAGCGACATGTTGTGCATCATCACACTTTTTACATGGAATGAAGTGAGCCATCTTGGAGAACCTATCCAAAACAACATAAATTCTATCATGGCCCCCCTAGTCCGTGGTAATCCCATGACAAAGTCCATAGATATATCCATCTACGGGCTAGTAGGTAGGGGGAGTGGGGTATACAAACCATGGGGGTTCGATTTGGACTTAGCAAACTTGCACTCAAGACAAGAATTGCAAAGTCTCTCAACTTGAGTCCCCATTTTAGGCCTCGGGTATGCACACTTTACCATTTTTAAAGATATAGCCATCAACTTGATGCTCTCAAAACCCATGAGCTTAGAGGTGAGAGTAGTGGGATGATGTAATGTAAAATAGGCGGAAGCAACAAACGATATGAAAATGCGGAAGCGATAAAGATAAAGATAAAAACGAGACGAGACTCGAACGATTACCTAAGTAGAACCGAGGAACTTGTCTCGCTACACCTCAATTGAATGTCAAGGAATCACCTACGCTATGCAACTATCCTCAAGAGATACCCGACTCTTGCAAATAGAATGATCAAAGACGGATGAAGTTCAAATTGGAATCCACCAATTGAATTCAAGTTCCCAACAAGGGTTCAAAGAGAGCCTAGCTCATGTTCTTACAATATTCAAGGTGATGTGTATGAAATAAAAGCCTAAGGAAGACTTTTATAGTCTCCTTCTATGCCTAGTGTAATGTCTAAAGTACCCCCAAAGTGGGTTAAAACAATAAAGGCCACGTAGGGCTAAAGTAGGAAATACACGTCAAAATAAATAAAATCACGTCATGGCTCAAAAGGGGGTAGGCGCGCCCACCCCATCTAGGCGCTCCGCCTGTTTCTGCTCTTCAGAGGGGGCTGCACAGTAGGCGGTCCGCCTAGTGCCTTTAGGCGGTCTGGCTCCTTGGATCCTGAGGCTCGAACTTGTGTAGGCGGTCCGCTCTTTGTGTGACCGCCTCATCCTGGGAGGTCTTGAGATGGCTCAAAATGGACTCTAGGTGTTCCTCCTTGGTCCGTAGTTGGTCTTCCCTCGATGGCGATCAAGTTCATGATTTCAAATCACTCTCGAACCCTCCTCCGGAGTCCTTGACTTGTACTCCTTGTGCTATTCAAGCTTGGTTCTTGATGGTTGTCGTTTAGGCCAATTTATATTGCATCATCCTCCCCTTCTTGAAAGGATTTCATCCTCAAAATCAAACCATCAAGTCTTACAGTCAAAGACAAGCACAAACAAAAAGCTCCTACTACAAGAGTAGGTTAGTGCCACAAGTGTGGGAAAACACACTCTTATGGTATAACCAAGTATCAATAGCAATAAAGAAGTTCATGTTCTCAAGGGAACTAGCAATTACTTGATTCGACAAAGAGGTGCACCCAACACAAGAACAAGCAAAGAGATCAATAGTGCTTGAGATATGCAAAAGCAAGCTATCAAAATCCCTACGATCCCTATGTTCAAGATTAGCACACCAATATATTCCACTACACGAGTAGGCAAGTCCAACAAGAGTGAGTGTAAGTGATGTGGAAAATTCACTCTTGTGATAGAGCCAAGTATCAATACAAATCAAAAAGCTTATGTCTCCAAAGGAGACAACAAGTTCTTGGCTCCATAGCGACAAGTACTCGCATCCATAACAAGCAAAGAGATCATTAGGACATAGAACATTCAAGATTAAGCAATCAAAGTTCCTATGACCCTAAGCTCATGATCAACATACCAAACCTTCAATGCATCACTTTCACATTGCGGCACAATGGCTTTGGCATGCTCAATTCTCAAAGTGTGGTTAACATGGGGGATGGGATAGACAAAGTAAGTCAATTCACAATTAAAATCAATTACCCCACTCCCCTTCTTAAAATCTCTCATACTCACACTAAGAGATACCTCCTCACCTCCAATTTCATCCTTAAGATAACCCCCTCACAAGGTAAACTCTCAGGGAAGGCATTAATAATGGCCTCTTCATAATCATAACCCAAACTACCAAGAGTAGGGTCACTAGAAGAATCATCTACCTCACTCGAAGATTCAAACAAAGAGTTGTCTATGGGATCAAATCCCTCACACCATGGAGGTTCTAACTCATCAACTCTAGTCCGATACAAATCACCTTCACCAATAAAGATGCCTCCACACAATGGGAATATAAAAGCATGCACCTCAATTTCATAGTCAAACAAAGACATAGTATCAAGACTAGATTTTTCACTCTCACTTGAGGAGTCATCATAAATAACCTTGTCCAATTCATGCAATTTGGACTCCTCAAGGTCACTATCATCCTTACTACGATGCACAAATCCACCAAAATCAATTATATCAATAAGGGTAGAGTCACATAACTCATCTTCTCCTTCATCAAATATGGGTGGGGTGTCATAACAAGGTTCGCAACCTAGGTCAACTACCACATTTTCACTAAAGAGATGTTCTTTGAATACCGGGCTCACATCATGATGTAGCTTTTCATTCCTCTCTACTAGTGTTTCACAAGCACACATGAGTTGACCAATCGACTCCATGCTAGTTGCGATTTCATTAAATGCAACACAAGTATCAACTAGCATTGAGTCTTCACAAGACAAGGAATGATCATGCTCATAAGGAGGCGAAGAAACACTTACATTTGAGTAGCTCCCGTGAGTACCCACATTGCTTGAAGTGTCGCGTTCAATCCCTCCTACATGAAGCTCACAATGAAGGTCTTCATTCCCTTGTCTTCCTTCCAAGGCAAACGGTTGAGGTCCTAATAATTCACCTTCAAGAGTACCTACACAAAAGCTATAGCAAGAAGAACAAGATAACATATGGTTAGGACAAAGGGTGCCCTCACTCTCAATTTGTTTTTCCTCTCCTCTTCTTTCTTTCAATTTGCTCTCATGTGCAAGTATATGGGGATGAGGTCCAATAATGTCATCAGCTTGCTCACTTTCCCCAACTCCCTCATTCCATTGGTTGGCTCATAGGAGTAGTAGAATTACTCCTAGAGTGAGTAATTACATCTACTTGGGGAATTCCCAAGTTGTGGGGAATGCCCACTTGTTGGGGAGTGCCAAACGACTGGGGAATGCCCAACTTTTCTTCACTAATGTCTTCTCCGGCGTCTTTTTTGGACACTCGAGGTCCATTTCTCTTTGAGGCTATCAAACCTCGAGCTTATGGATCTCACCTCGGCCAAGAGGTAGGCCAAAGTGCTTACCAGTACCTTAATGGTATCGTATACGTCTCCGGCCGTATACCTACAAAAATCAAAGATAAGATAAAGAGGTTAGAGTAAAACCTCACTCGCTCCCTCACTTTTGAATGTCACTCGGTACACTCGTTTAGTGGTGGGGATTTGTCACTCAAACTCGATTCAATGGCTTCCTCGTAGTTGAACAACCTCCTCGATAACCAATCAAATTCACAAGAACCAAATACTCTTCGGGAAGAGTGGAGTTGATGGGACTCAATGAACGCTAGGCTATATAGGTGAGCACTTGAAGCAAAATGTATTATGAGTCTTCTTTGATTTCTAATCACCACTAAGCACGAGTATCCTAAACACTTAATGAACTAGTACTAGTAAAGTAGGAGTGTTACTTGAAAAGTACTAGCCGGAAGGGATACAAGCCAACAAAAAGCGAAAACCTACGAAAAACTACAATCCGGACAGCTTCCAGAAAGAGGCGCTTCGCCTCACCAGGTGGGCGGTCCGCCCTGGCAAGATACAGAGAGCATACCAAAGGGAGGCGGTCCGCCTCAAAAGGTAGGCGGTCCGCCTAGTGGGTTTTCCTGTAGCATTTTACTCCGCAATTTTGCATCTTTAGCACCCAAATTTCCAACAAAAACACGTTATTTTTCCAATCTAATGGTACCCAAAGGTGTATAGGATCATTACAAACAAACCCCAATAGTTTTTAACCCCTACAATCAACAACAAATCGATTTCGATCTTCAAGCAAGAATTTCAAGGGCTTTGAAAATTTTGAGATTTGATTCTCCAATCACAACACCAAATCACGAT
The DNA here is from genome assembly GCA_029990575.1 of Petunia axillaris subsp. axillaris. NCBI lineage: Eukaryota > Viridiplantae > Streptophyta > Magnoliopsida > Solanales > Solanaceae > Petunia > Petunia axillaris. The sequence continues at coordinate 121,325,146 of JARKNS010000002.1, read as the reverse complement.
ATTGTGGTACCAAAAGAACGGGAATCAAACATATATCAAACCCCAATGATTTTCAATGTTTGGGTCTTTGAATCCAACAAGTTTCACCAATTTTTTTGTGGTTTTCATATTTTTGATTTTTTTTTGTTTTTTCTTCAATTTTTCAAGAACAAACAACACAATCACAACAACAACAAGAACAAGACCAAGGATTCATAAGAACGAAGCCTAGCTGCTCTCTGATACCAACTGATGCAATGTAAAATAGGTGGAAGCAACAAACGATATGAAAATGCGAAAGCGATAAAGATAAAGATAAAAACGAGACGAGACTCGAATGATTACCTAAGTAGCAACGAGGAACCTGTCTCGCTACACCTCAAGTGAATATCAAGGAATCACCTACGCTATGCAACTATCCTCAAGAGATACCTGACTCTTGCAAATAGAATGATCAAAGACGGATGAAGTTCAAATTGGAATACACCAATTGAATTCAAGTTCCCAACAAGGGTTCAAAGAGACAATAGCTCATGTTCTTACAATATTCAAGGTGATGTGTATGAAATAAAAGCCTAAGGAAGACTTTTATAGTCTCCTTCTATGCCTAGTGTAATGTCTAAAGTACCCCCAAAGTGGGTTAAAACAATAAAGGCCACGTAGGGCTAAAGTAGGAAATACACGTCAAAATAAATGAAATCTCGTCATGGCTCAACAGGGGGTAGGCGGCCGCCCACCCCATCTAGGCGCTCCGCCTGTTTCTGCTCTTCAAAGGGGGCTGTACAGTAGGCGGTCGCCCTAGTGCCTGTAGGCGGTCTGCCTCCTTGGATCCTGAGGCTCGAACTTGCGTAGGCGGTCCGCCTCTTTGTGTAGGCGGTCCGCCTCATCCTGGGAGGTCTTGAGATTGCTCAAAATGGACTCTATGTGTTTCTCCTTGGTTCGTAGTTGGTCCTCCCTCGATGGCGATCAAGTTCATGACTTCAAATCACTCTCGAAACCTCCTCCGGAGTCCTTGACTTGTACTTCTTGCGCTTTTCAAGATTGGTTCTTCATGGTTGTCGTTTAGACCAATTTATATTGCATCATGGCAAGGGCAAGCTTCCTAGAAAGCGCATCCGCCACAACATTGTCTTTCCCCTTTTTGTATTGAACAACATAGGGAAAAGACTGAATGAACTCTACGCACTTGACATGTCTCTTATTAAACTTCTCTTGGCCCCTAAGATGTTTGAGTGACTCATGGTCACTCTTAATCACAAACTCCCTAGGCCAAAAGTAATGTTGCCAATGAGCGAGAGCTCTCACTAGGGCATACAACTTCTTGTCATACGTAGAGTAATTCAAGGAGGCCCCTTTCAATTTCTCAGTAAAGTAGGCTATGGGTTTGCCATCTTGCACTAAAACACCACCAATTCCCACCCCCGAGGAATCACATTCAACCTCAAATGCCTTTCCAAAGTCGGGCAATTGCAATAGAGGGGCGGTACTCAACCTACTTTTCAATTCTTAGAAGGCCTTCTCTTGAGGCTCTCCCCACACAAATGGTTGGTCCTTCTTCACCAATTCGGTGAGTGGAGCGGCAATGGAGCTAAAGTCTTTCACAAATCGTCTATAGAAACTAGCAAGACCATAAAAGCTCCTCACTTGAGTCACGGTGGTAGGAGTAGGCCAATCACGAATGGCCTCCACCTTGGACTCATCCACCTCCACTCCTTGGGCACTCACAACAAACCCAAGGAAGACAACCTTCTCCACACAAAAGGCACACTTTTTCAGATTGGCATAGAGCTTTTCGGCTCTTAGCACTTCAAGAACTTGACTCAAGTGGCCAACATGATCATCTATTGACTTACTATAAATCAAGATATCATCAAAATAGACAACCATGAATTTATTGATAAACGGTTTCAACAAATGGCTCATTAGTCTCATAAAAGTACTAGGTGCGTTGGAGAGCCCAAAGGGCATCACTAACCATTCATAGAGACCAAACTTGGTCTTGAATGCGGTTTTCCATTCGTTCCCGGGTTTCATCCGGATTTGATGGTAACCGGACCTAAGGTCAATTTTGGTAAAGACGCATGAACCACTCAATTCATCTAGCATGTCATCAAGTCTTGGAATAGGATGACGATACTATACCATTATTTTATTCACGGCCCAACTATCAACGCACATTTTCCAAGTGCCATCCTTTTTGGGAACAAGGATCACGGGCACGGTACAAGGACTCAAACTCTCTCGGACCAAGCCTTTCGTGAGCAAGTCATCTACTTGCTTTTACAATTCTCTTGTGTGCTCCGGATTGCTCCTATACGCCGGTTTGTTGGGAATTTGAGACCCCAGAATAAAATCAATTTGGTGTTCTATCCACCTCAATGGAGGAAGACCACTCGGCATTTCTTCCGGGAACATGTCTTCAAATACCTTCAAAACATTCTCAATTGCACTAGGTAAAGGGTTAGTCAAAGAATCAACATCGGATGCAAGAATCATACCTTTATGCACTAGGCAAAGGAGTAGCTTGTTGCCATTATTTCCTCTCAAGAGTTCACCCGATTGCATCATGGCGCATATGCTACCAGTAGAAGATGGTGGGATTGCCACCAAGCTTTCGGCCAAAAGACTAGTCTCCACAACTGACTTAGCCTTTGTCGCCTCTCTAAACTCCCTCATTCGCTTGTAATCCTCACTTACTTGCTTGGGAGTCAAGGGTTTAAGCACAAATTTCCTTCCTTAATTTTTGACCGTGTAAATGTTGACACGACCATCGTGAACCACATGTCTATCAAATGGCCATGGCCTCCCGAATAGAAAATGGCATGCTTGCATAGGTACCATATCGAACATTTGTTCATCCACATAGCTCCCCATTTTGAACTTAATCATCACTTGTTTAACCACCTTTAGCTCCCCACACTCACTAAGCCATTGCAAACGATAAGGTTTGGGGTGTTTCGAGGTAGATAATTTCAATTGGGTAACAAGTGATTGACTCACAACATTAACACAACTTCCCGAGTCAATGATCATAGAGCAAACAACACCCTTGACCCGACATCTAGCATGGAATATATTTTTCCTTTGATAGGTCTCACTATCCTCCACAATCATGGCACCTAAACTCCTCCTCATGACTAGGAAAGTATGAGGATCTTCACCCTCAATCGTACCATCCTCCACATCATCCGCTACTCCCTCATCTCCCTCTACTCCCTCATCCTCCGGTTCACTCTCTTGTTCATAAACACCATCACAAACAACAATCATGGTCCTTTTCGTAGGACACTCTTTAGAAAAGTGACCATACCCCTTGCATTTGTGGCATCGAATTGAAGAAGAAGTAGGAGTATTCAATTGGGTTTTAGAGTTACCTCCCACATTTGATGTGTTCTTCTCATATGGCTTCTTCACATCTTTGCTAGCACTTGCTCTACTTGCACCTCTTGTATTTGGGAACCTTGCATTTGGAGTGGGAGTCTTCCAATCCTTTGGCTTACTCATGGGAGTAGGAGTGCTACTCTTGTAGCGAGTGGATTTCTCTTATCTAAGCCATTTATCGGCCTCAACCGCATCATTGCATAGCTCATAGTGGTATTCATACTTGTGAAACTTCAATTTGGAGGCTATGTCCCGATTCAAACCACTTCGAAATCTAATCATGGCTTGCCCATCCTCTTCCCTATCCAAATCTAGGGACATCCGGATTTGCTCAAATTCATTGAAGTACTCAAAAACCGTCTTGTAGCCTTTCTTTAGTTCATAGAGTCGCTTGCATTGGTCTACAACGGTATTGTTGAGTCACGTACTTCTCATCCATCACACGAATCAACTCTCCCCAAGTCACATTGATTGGCATAGCATTCCTCATTCTACTTCTTTTGACCGATTCCCACCAAGTAGAAGCAAAGGATTCAAAAGAAGATATTGCATACTTGGCCTTCTTGTCTTCGGTCATATCATTGGTGTCAAATATCCTCTCCATAGCCAATTTCCACTCGATGTACTCCACCGGGTCACTACTTCCTTTGAAAGAAGGAATAGTGAGCTTCACACTATTAAGATTGTTGTTATCTCAGCCCCTTTGGTGAGGCTCCGGTTGGCCTCCAATATTGCCTCCATAACCACCAAAGTCTCTCCTAGAATTCCCTCCAACATCCCTATCAACTCCTATGGGTGGCCCTCGACCTCGGCCTCTACCCCTATCAACATTACGTCCCCAATTCATGGCTCTCCCATTTAGATTAGGAGCTCCATATTCATCACCTCCATATTCTTCCTCCTCCCCTTCTTGAGCTTCCCCAATTTGTTCAAGAGGTCACACATTTCGAATAACCATTGGAAGAGGAACATTCCTTTGGGGATTGCCCATAAGGTTAGGGTTGATTTCTAGGTGGGGAATGCCCATTCATTGGGCATTGCCCAATATTTGTTCATATCTCTCACGGTCTTCCTTCACCCGTTGTTGATTAAGCAACTCAAAAACTTGTTCTGGGGTAAAGGTAGGACAACTTGAGCCTTCAGCGGCTTCAATTTGGACACTCGAGGTCCCTTTCTCAACTTGGACTCTCGGGGTCCCTTTATCATCTTGGACACTCGGGGTCCCTTGATCACCTTGGGTACTTGAAGCCCCCTTTTCAAGAGACTCAATCCTTTGGTTCATGATATCCATCTTGGTAAGAAGATTAGCCAAGGCATCATTTATAAAATCTTGACCTTCGTTGGCCATTGTACCTACAAAAAGAACAAACGTAAGTGAAATCACCTCACACACTCCCTCACAAGTGTTTCACTCGGTTCACTCGTTTAGTGGTGGTGGATATTTCACTCGGACTTGAATACTAAAAGCTTCAAGTAGTTGAACAACAATCCTCAACTCAACCAACTATTCACAAGCCAATTGTACTCCGGAGTGAGTGGAGTTGATATGACTCAATGAACGCTAAGCACTTTGAAGTGAGGACTTGAGATAAAAGGATCTACGATTCTTCTTGGAGTTCTACTTTCCACTAATGCACGAATTACCTAAAAGCTTCAAGGGCTAGTGCCAATTAAGTAGAAAGGTTACTCAAAGTAGTACTAGCTAGATGTTATGCAAACAAAGAAATAGGAAAACTTAGGAAAAACTACCCCAAACAACACTTTCAGCAAACAGGAGGGGCGCCTAGATGCAGGAGGGGCGCCCAGAATTGTGTAGGATTTCAGGTGGGGCGCTTGGGACCTAGGTAGAGCAGCTGAAGTCTTAGGCAGTGGCCAAGCTAGGCGGGGCGCCTGGCTTAGGCGGGGTGCCTAGCTCTGAAGCAGTCCCAATTCGTTCCAAACTTGTTCCAAGTTGATTTTCAATCCACAAATCCGATGTTTTCAACTTGTTTTCACAATCCAATGATAGCCAAAGTAGTTTTTGATATTTTCTAACAAACCCCAATCAAATTTGCAACCAAACAATCAATCAAATCAAGATTCACAGCCAAGAAACTCAAGAACACAAGGGTTTTTCAAAGGGTTTCAACATGGATTGTGATTCATCAAATTTGGTGTTATCCATGTTCAAATCCCACAAAATTGGTACCAAATCATTTTTTTTCAATCAAGATTAATCCCCAATATCAAGTTCTCAGTCAAACACCCATTCAACCCAAGAATCAAGCCAAAATCATCAAGAACAAGGTTTATCAAGGGTTTAAGGAAATTTTGGGGTTTCAAATCTTCAATTTCACAAATCCAATCCAAACCAAGTGTTTTTGGTACCCAATCGACGGGTTTTCAACAAGGATCAAGAATATATAAAACCCATATCATGAATCAAACACCACAATAAGATACACCAATTTTTTGGATTTTCAAGTTTTCTAATTTTTTTGTTTTTTCTTCTTTCTAATAACTTCAACACAAGAAACTAACGTAGGCACGAAGAATCAAGGGTCGGGGGTTTGTAGAAATAAAACCCGAGCCTTGCTCTGATACCAAATGATGTAGGGAAAACGCGGAAAAAAAGATAAACAAGATAGAAAGCGAGACGAGGCTCGAACAAAGACCCAAGTAGCACAGAAGAACTTGTTTTGATACACCTCATGTGGATGTCAAGGATCACCTACACTACGCAACTACCCTCGAGTCAATGGGACCTCGCAAGTAGAATGGTTGGGGCGGGGTTGTTGTCAAACTAGAGTCCACTAGAAGCACACAAATCCCAAACGTAGGTTCTTTCATTCATTCTCAAAGAGCATGGCTCAAGTTTCACATTCATCAATAATAAGCAAAGTCTTCAAAATAAGCTATACTAGGGTTTTTATAGTGTTTCCCAAGTTTACACAATAACTTAAATACCCTTACTAGTAAGGTTCATCAAATAAGCCACGTAGGGAAAAACATTGAAAGAAACATAAGTTCAGCAGCTGGGAAGGGCGCCTGAATTGTGCTGAAGCTGGGCACCTGAAGCTGGGAGAAGCGCCTGGGTCAGGAGGGGCGCCTGGGTAGGGGCGCCTAGGTGGGCGGCCCGCCTGTGCATTTTGGCACTCTTAGGTAGTGAGCTTTCCAGGCGGGGCGCCTGGTTGTGCTGGGTCTCCCTCCTCCTCCTTAGGCATGAGGCCTAGAGCTGAGATCATCCGGAACGTCTTCCCAATGCTTCTATCATCAAGTCCTCTCCTCACTAAGTGTAAATGCAGCTCTTGGACCTTCTTGACTTGGCTCCGAGTGAATGGCCTCCTCGTGACGGATTGCCCGGCATCAATAATGTTATAACACATTTAATGCAGCTGGCTTGACTCCTCTTGTTGTAGGAGATGATGGACACGAGGGTGATGATGCTTGGATTTCGAGGACGAAATCTTCCCAAGAAGGGGAGGATGATGCCGGGCAACCCGTCACTAGACACTTCACTTTGAGTCAAGCCAAGAAGGTTCAAAAGGTGCCTTTATACTTGGAAAGGAAGGCCTCGAAGATGGAAGCGATAGGAAGCTGTTCCGGTTGATCAAGGTTGAGGCGCCCCGCCTAGAAGGCCCAGGCGCCCCGCCTCAGCCACCAAGCGCTCTGCCCTGAGAAGGCAGCCACTAGGCGCTCCGCCCAAGGGTTGGTTGCTACTCCTAGCCCACCCCACTGATCATTTTTTGAGGCGCTCCGCCCGCTTTTCTGAAGGACGAGTTTTTAAGTGTTTAAAGACTATTTTGGCCCTACATGGTCTTTTAACTTAAAGCCTAATGTGTGGGCACTTTAGACCTTTACTTAGAGCTTGAGAACCTCTATAAATAGCTTAGCATAGCTTATTTCATTACTTAGTTAATTTTGATGAATGATGAATATTTTGAGAGTGTAACTCAAAACAACCTTGTTTTGGGATTTGACTTCTACTAGTGGATTCTAGTTGAACTCCGGCCCATCCCCGATCATTCTACTTGCGGGTTCTAGTTAGCTCGAGGGTAGTTTCTTAGCTTAGGTGTTCGTTGGCGATCTCCCGGAGTGTATCGAAACTAGTTCTTCGGTGCTACTTGGGTTATTTGTTCCAGCAACGTCTCATTTTTATCGTTATCTTTACTTTCCATGTATTCCCTGCATCAGGGCGCTCCGCCCAAGACCCTGGACACCCGAGATTTTAAGTGGGAAATGACTATTTTGGCCCTACACGGTCTTTTAACTAAAAGCCTAGCTTGTGGGCAATTTAGACCTTTTATTTGAAGCCTAGAAACTCCTATAAGTAGCCTAGTTAGTATATTTCATTAGTTAGCTTGTTTTTTTATGAATGATGAATTTTGTAAGAGTTGAACTCTTGGGTTAATGACCCAACCATGTTTTGGGACTTGTCTTCTACTAGTGGATTCTAGTTGAACATCAACCCCTCCCCGATCATTCTACTTGTGGGTTCCGGGTGTAACTTGAGGGCAGTTGCTTAGCGTAGGTGTTCCTTGACGATCTCCCGAGGTGTATCGAAACTAGTTCTTCGGTGCTACTTGGGTTATTTGTTCGAGCAACGTCTCGTTTTTATCGTATCTTTACTTTCTGCATTTTCCCTGCATCTGTTTGGTATCAGAGCAAGGCTCGGGTTTGTTTCTACAAACTCCCGACGCTTGATTCTTCGTGCCTAGTATCTTATCTTTTTAGTTTCTTGTTGTTGAAGTTATTATAAAGAAGAAAAAACAAAAAAAAAATTGAAAAAGTTGAAAATCCAAAAATTTGTCATAACTTTTTGATGTGTTCGATTCTTGTTATGGGTGTTATTGGAGATTGATCCTTATTGAAAACCCGTCATTTGGGTACCACAATCTCGTGGATTGGATTGGAATCAAGAAATTTGAAATTTGAAAACCCCAAATTGCTTAAACCCTTGTTCTTGATGATTTTTGGATGATTCTTGGGTTGATGGGTTACTGATGGTGGATTTGATTAGTGGGGTTTTATCTAAATTAAAATACAAATGATTTGAAACAAATTTCGTGAGATTTGGAGTTGTGTAACATCAATTTTGAAGAATCAAACCCACTTTGAAAACCCTTTTGAAAAACTCTCTTTGAATCTTTGATTGATGATTGTTCATTGATTGTTGGGTGTTTCCGTGTGAAAATCATTGATTGAAGGGAATATCATTATACAACATTGGGTACCTCAGATTTGTGCAAAACATGGTGGAATCGAACAAAAAAATTAGGTTGAAATTGAAGAAAATAAAGTTGGGAAAAGCAGAACCCGACCCCCAGGCGCTCCGCCCAGCCCAAGGGCGACCCTCCCCCACTGGTTGTTGAGCAGGCGCTCCGCCCAGCCCACAGGCACTCCGTCTACTTGTTGAAGGGTGTGAATTGGTTAGTTTTCCTAGGTTTTCCTATTTCTTTGTTGCTTAACCTCTAACTAGTGCTTATCTAAGTAAATTTCCTACTTAATTAGCATTAGTCCTTTGAGCTATTAGGTGATTCGTGTCTTAGTTGGAGAGTAGAACTCCAAGAAGAATCGTAGAATCTTTTGACTCAAGTCCTTACTTTAAAAAGCTTATCGTTTATTGAGTCAAACTCCACTCACCCCGGAGTATACTTGACTTGTGGTTTGAGTGATTGTGTTGAGGATTGTTGTTCAACTACTTGAAGCTTTAGAAGTCAAGTTTGAGTGAAATATCCACCACCACTAAACGAGTGAACCGAGTGAAACATAAGTGAGGGTGTGTGTGAGGTGTTTTCACTAACGTTTGTTCATCTTGTAGGTACAATGGCAAATGAGGGTGATGATTCCGTGAAGAATGCCTTGGCTACCATCATGGCCAAGTTGGAGGACATAACATTGAGGCTTGAGACCGTTGAAAGAGTGACCTCGAGCGTTCCAATTGAATCCGAAGAAGGCACAAGTCATAGCACTTCTATGACTCCCCGATACTTTGCGGAGATAGCCAAGAAATATGAGAAAAAGAGAGTTGAAGCTCTTCGAGGGCGTGTGTTTGGCAATCCCCAACATGTGGGAATTCCCCACGACTTGGGCAATCCTAGAGAGGAAAGGAGAGGATTTGAGGAGTGATGTGAGTGGATTGTCACCACAAACTACACTTGACCTTGATGTAAAATTGAGAGAGATGAGAGGTGAGGAAAGAAAAATTTAGAGTGAGAGCACCCATTGTTCTAACAATTCTTCATCTTCTACTCTTTCTTGTGTTAGCTCATGTGTAGGTACATTTAAAGACAAGCCATTGGAACCTCAACCATGTGCTTGGAAGGAAAGACAAAAGGAGGCCAATGCTCAATGTAAGCTTTATGAAGAAGGAGATGCATATGGCACTTCAAGCCTTGTGAGTGATCAAGAAAGTACTACAAATGTAAGTGTTGCTCCACCTTTTCATGAGCCTACTAGCTATTTGTCTTGTGATGACTCAACACTAGTTGGTACTTGTGATGTATCTAGTGAATATGCCACTAGTGAAGAGTCTAGTAGTCAACTTGAGTGTGCTAGTGCAACACTAGTTGAGAGGGATGCCATGCCACATCATGATGTGAGCCCATTGTTCATTGAACCTCTCCCTAGTGTAGATTTGATAGTTGACAATGATTGTGACCTTTGCTATGACACACCACCAATCTTTGACAAAGAGGATGATGGGATAGTTGATCACACCCTTATTGATATGCTTTTATTTGGTGGGCCAATGTGTTATGGTGAGGATAGTGACCTTGAGGAGTCCAAATTGCATGAATTGGACAAAGTTGTCTATGATGACTCCTCAAGTGAACCTAGTCTTGGTAACATCTCTATGCTTAATCATGATATTGAGATGCATGCTTTTACTAATCTATTATTTGAAGGCATTCTCATTAGTGGTAATGACTTGTATCGGACTAGGGTGGGTAGTAAAATAGAACCTCCATGGTGTGAAGGGTTTGACTCCTTAGGCAACCAATTCTGTGAAAACTTGATTGAGGTAAATGACTCTTTGAGTGGCCCTACTTTTGCTTGTTGGGGTTATGATGAAGAAGGGGCCATTATCAATACATTTCTTGATAGTTTGTCTTGTGGGAAGGGTTGCTTAGGTGATTAAATTGGAGGTAAAAAGGAATACCTTGGTGTGAGTAAGTATGCTCTAAAGAAGGGGAGTGGAGTACTTGATGCTACTTGTAGGTTGGGTTATTTGACTCACTCCACTCCACATGTTGATCACACTTTGAGGGGGGATTGGTTTGTTGATCTTGAGCTCAAGGTTCAAGGGGATTTTTATAGCTTGATCTTGCATTTTCCATGTCTCCATGATCTATTTGCTCTTTATTGTGTTGAGTGCATGTTTTCATTGAACCAAGTACTTGATGATCTCCTTGGAGATGTGAAATTTGTTCTTATTATTGATGCTTGGTTATACCATAAGAGTGTGTTTTCCACACTTCTTGCACTAACCTACTTTCAAAGTAGGAAGTTTTGTGTTTGCTTGTCGTTGCTTATAGGTTCTAAGCTCCATGTTAAGGCAAGGAAGGTCTTGAAAGAAATCTACGTCAAAGTGACGATCAAGGTGTAGACAAGTAAATTTTGTTGGATTTAAATCCATGAAATAATATGGCTACATATCAAATTGAAGACATATTGGTCCAAATAAATATTGTGGACTAATATAATTGGGCTAATTATTTAAATATAATAAAAGTCCAATCTTGAAAGGCTAGCCCAAATTAGCCTAAGGCCCAATGGATATAAGTTTTCCTAGAGGCCCAAAACTGTGCCACGTGGCAAGTGACGTGGCGTCAAGTCAAATAAAATAGCCAATTGGGTCATGCCACACGACAAATGATGTGGCAATCCAAGTCAAACCCCAAGACCAATAAAAATACGCCATGTGGACATGTGACATGTTATGGCCAATCAAATACGGCCTAGTCACTGCTTAAATCTGATTGGCCGGTCCACGGGCCAAGGCCCGTCAGGGTTTCTTGGTGGCTACTCCACCCCATATCTATATAAAGGGGTCAAATCTCTCATTTGAGAAAGAAGAAATCAGAAGCAAGAATCCATAACAAGAAGCAAGAAAGAGCTCGTGGATCAAAGCAAGAGATTTCTACAAAAGCTGCAAGCACTCAAATATTTCTCTACAAAGTTCTAGAGATCAAGACGAAGATTCAAGATCAAGCTTCAAGCCCTTGAATCCAAGTACAAGTTCAAGATCAAGACCAAGTTCAAGAAAAAGCTCCAAGCTCTTGAACTCATCAAGTCAAGATCAAGATCAAATCCAAATCCAAATCCAAACTTCAAGATCAAGCTCAAAAGCCCTCGAGGTTATTATTTTGAAAAGACGAATCAGAGGAATCATAGAGATTGTAACACTCATATTTTGATAAATAAAATATATTGTTGCAATATTTTCTTGTCTCGATATTTATTTTCTTGACGCGAATTTAGTTGTTACAAATTCTGGCACGCCCAGTGGGACAATCTCTACCTCTCATCTCAACTTTTCAACTCACGAAGTTCAGCAACACTGAGATGGCTTCCAAGAACACCAACTCAAAATCTGTCGTTGCAAAATCTGTCTGGCCTCATGACCTTGATGCCAATTCCAAGTTCTCTTCTGAGGTTCAAAGCTGCATGAATGCTACTAAGGGAAGCTTTGGACCAGTTACAAGAAACAAAGCAAACTTGATGGGACAACAAGCACATCAGGTGCCGCCCGCATCAACTCCAATTTTCGGTTCTTCATCTTCCAAAGGAGCAGGATCATCTGCTGAGCCATTGGAAAAAGGAGAAAATATCGCTGAGATTGTTGAAAACACTTTGGCTCGACTTAGGCTCTGCAGATCCAGAAGTCCAGTGGCGAAGAAAGACGATGAAGTTTCAAGCATTGGATCCTCTCCAACCACGCCGCGCGAGTCATTCCAGTCAAAGATCAATCTATGGGAGAATCCATGTTATTCTCCATCACCTCCAATAGCCGTGCAAACGATGGCGATTAATACTTTAACGATGGAGGAACAACTTGCAAACTTGACAAAGGCGATTGATAGCTTATCAAACTATGTCAAGGATCAAGACGCTCGCATCAACAAGATGGAAAGCATGATGGAGGGAGAATCTAGCCATGCACCAGGAAAACGTCCAGAAGTTCAGGAGGTGATTAATACTCCAGCTAAGCAAGTAACACCTGCTAAGGAAATCCAAGTTTCTGCTGATGGGGTGATTCAAATTGACCAACTGAAGGAGTTCATTATGGGAACAATCAAGGATAAGTACGAGGTTTCTTCCAAGTCTTCGCTTGCATATGAGAAGCCATACACCGCAAGAATCGATAGCTTGAAGATGCCAATCGGTTATCAACCCCCAAAATTTCAGCAGTTCGATGGTAAAGGAAACCCAAAGCAGCATGTGGCGCACTTCGTTGAGACATGCAACAATGCTGGAACCTACGGCGATTATCTCGTCAAGCAGTTCGTCCGTTCCCTCAAAGGGAATGCTTTCGATTGGTATACAGACCTTGAGTCTGGTTCAATTGATAGCTGGGAGCAGCTGGAACATGAGTTCCTCAATCGCTTTTACAGTACAAGGCGTACCGTAAGCATGATAGAGCTTACAAACACGCAGCAGCGAAAGGAAGAACCAGTCATTGACTTCATCAACCGATGGAGGAATGCAAGTCTCAACTGCAAAGATAGACTCAGTGAAGCTTCAGGAATTGAGATGTGCATTCAAGGTATGCATTGGGGGCTTCGCTACATCTTGCAAGGCATAAAGCCAAGGACTTTTGAAGAGTTGGCAACACGTGCTCATGATATGGAGCTAAGCATGGCATCTACTGGAAAAGAAGGGCCACCACTCACCGAACCTCGCAAGGGAAAAGACAAGCAAGAAGTCAAGAGATGGAGCAAAGTCGTACCCAAGGTTGAAAGCAAAGAGTCCATGAATGTTGATGCCAAACCTGTGAAGTTCACCACAAAGTTTAGCAAGAAACAAAGTGTGAAGACGACTTCTTTCAAGGATAAGACAGGTCGGAAATCAACTTTGAGAGAGATGCAAGATAGGGAATACCCATTCCTTGATTCTGATGTTCCTGCAATCTTCGATGAACTTCTGGAACTAAAGCTCATTGAGCTACCAGAGATGAAGCGTCCTAATGAAGCTGGAAGAACGAATGATCCAAACTACTGCAAGTACCATCGGCTTTTAGGTCACTCTCTTGAAAAATGTTTTGTCTTTAAGGACAAAGTCATAGAGTTGGCCGACAAAGGGGAGATCATACTCGAAGATGAAAAGGAAAATGCAAACCAAGTTTCCATCATCTTTGGCTCACAAGATCCCATTGCGATCTGCAACTTCACTGAAGGATTCGAAGGGCAAGATATCATGATTAAGTTTGGCGACTTCGAACCCGTTCCAGCAAAAGGATCATTTTCTCCCCCAAAGCTGTGTGAACAAAGTATGAAAAAAGCATCGCTCGAGGAAGATGATGATGGTTGGATATTGGTGACTCGACGGAGGCGTCGTAAGGCAAGCCCACGAGATGAACCAGCTGAGAAACCAACAAGGAAGAAGATGGTAAGGAAGCCGAGGAAGCAAAAGGCGATCGGACGTCCGCGAGAGGCAAAGGTGGAGGTTTACCATCACCAAAAGTCGCGTCAGCCAGTAACCTTAGAGGAGTTTCTACCAAGTTGGTTCCGCATGAAGATCCCTAAAGATGATACGAAGGCCTCATGCTGTAATGCTGATAAAGTAGAGGAGAACAATGAAAGTCCAAAGCCATCTTCACCTGCGAAGTCAGAAAAACTTACTGAATCTACAGCCGGAGAAGCAAATACTTGTGAAGCAAAGATCACATTCACAAGTGATGATATCCTACTTGGGGAAGTTCCTCACAATCGTCCATTGTTCATGGTTGGATATGTGAATGAACAAAGAGTGAATAGAATCTTGATTGACGGAGGATCCGGAATCAACATTCTGCCTATTCACACAATGAACGAACTTGGCATTTCAAGAGAGGATTTGATTGAAAGCCGTTTGATGATTCATGGATTCAACCAAGGGGGGCAAAGGGCCATAGGTGCTACAAAAATTGACCTCACTATTGGAGAAATGACTTCAAGCGCATGGTTGCATGTGATCGATGCAAAAACTTCCTATAACATCTTACTGGGAAGGCCGTGGATACATGAGAATAAAGTCGTCCCATCCACTTATCACCAATGCCTTAAGTATCACGAAGATGGTATTGAGAAGAAAATCGTTGCTGATGACAAGCCATTCACTGAATCTGAAGCGTACTGTGCTGACGCTAAATTTTACTTGAAGAATATCGTGAATGAAGTCAGGGTTGATAACATCGCCAAGACATTGGATCCTAAGATTGCAATAAAGAAGGCTGAGATTGCGGCTGGGAAAGCAAAAGTTGTAGAGGATGAAGATAGAAGCCACTCTATTCAAAGGAAACCACATAAGCAATACTTTGCACCTTCAGGCAAGAAGACGGGACCTGCGCTCTGCTACGTCCCAAAACTGAAGGAGAAGAAAGACCAATCATCTGACCTGCAAAGTGACGTGCTGAATGGATTAACCCTTCCTATCAAGCGGCTTGATGCTTTAAAGTTATCCTCGAATTTGCTTGGAAAGTTTGTGGCCCGAAATCTGCCAGAGAATATTGCACTCCCCACAAAGCGCACAAACGAGGGTTTTGATCCAAATGCTTATAAACTATTTGCAAAGGCTGGGTACGATCCCAACGAACCATCTAAGTTAGGGAAGCTCCTACCAGAAGGATCAATGAAGAAATCACGTGAAGGCTTGGGTTTCGAAAAACCTCCACCAGTTCGCATCTCTATAAGGAGGGCAAGCATCAATTATGTCGGTGCTGAGGATGAGTCCGTTCCTTCGAATAAAAGAAAGTCTGTCTTTGATCGGCTCGGAGAACCAACTGCAAGAACTTCTGTCTTTGATAGATTGGGACCATTGATGAAGAGGAACAAGCTCCAAAAGGGTGATGTAAAGGCGAAAATAACCATTTCTCCTGACAACCCAAAACTTTCTAGAGGTTGCCAAAGTTTGATCCCTTCAAGGATGAAGCGTCAAGCAAAACTAGTAGTTTCATGTGGAGAAGTGTTAAAGGCAAAGACTCACACTATAGTCCACACAAGGGAGCGTGAGGAAGATGAAGAAAGTGTAGGATCTTCATATTACGTCGTTGCAGAAGAAGAGCATAATGCTTCATATCCAAATAATGTCAAGAATGAGTCGGAGGATATTTCTTGGTGTCACCACATATCTTTCAATGACGGAGATCTGCAGGAAGATGAAGATGCTAAAGATGCTCCACCTGAGCTTGAAGAAGGAGTGAAGGCGACAGTTGACGCATTGAAAGAAATCAACCTCGGCACAGATGAAGAACCAAGACCCACATATATAAGCGCTTTGCTGATGAAGGATGAAGAAAGTGCTTATGTAGAGCTGCTGAAAGAGTATAGAGATGTCTTTGCTTGGAGCTACAAAGAGATGCCTGGTTTAGACCCCAAAGTAGCGGTTCATCATCTGGCGGTTAGAAATAGTGCTCGTCCTGTTAAGCAAAGCCAACGCCGCTTCAGGTCAGAGCTGGTACCCTTGATCGAGAATGAAGTCAACAAGCTTATTGAGGCTGGTTTTATTCGGGAAGTCAAGTATCCTACTTGGATTTCAAGTATAGTCCCTGTAAGGAAGAAAAATGGCCAAATTCGAGTTTGTGTTGATTTTAGAGATCTCAACAATGCATGTCCTAAGGATGAATTTCCACTCCCCATCCCAGAACTCATAATTGACGCCACTACTGGATATGAGGCAATGTCTTTTATGGATGGCTCATCTGGCTATAACCAGATTCGCATGTCTCCTAAGGATGAAGAACTCACAGCGTTTCGAACTCCTAAGGGAATTTACTGCTACAAGGTGATGCCATTTGGCCTGAAGAATGCTGGAGCTACCTATCAAAGAGCGATGCAAAATATCTTTGACAGCATGCTTCACAAAAGTGTCGAGTGCTATGTTGATGACTTGGTGGTGAAATCGAGAAACAAGAAGGATCACCTACAGGACTTGAGAACGGTGTTTGAATTGCTGCGAAGATACCAACTTCGGATGAATCCTTTAAAGTGCGCATTCGGAGTTACTTCTGGTAAATTCCTTGGTTTCATTGTTCGACACCGAGGGATTGAAATTGATCAAGCTAAAGTCGATGCGATTTTGAAGATGCCCGAGCCTAGAAATATTCATGAACTAAAGAGTCTACAAGGAAAGTTGGCGTATCTTAGGAGATTCATTTCAAATCTGGCCGGAAGATGTCAACCATTCAGCCGTCTTATGAAGAAAGGTGTCCATTTCGAATGGGATCAAGCTTGCAGCAACGCATTCAAGAGCATCAAGTCGTACCTGATGAAACCTCCAGTTTTAGCTGCACCTATACCTGGAAAGCCGCTGATATTGTATATTGCAGCGCAAGAAAGGTCTGTTGGGGCGCTTTTGGCTCAAGAGAATAGTGAAGGGAAAGAAAATTCCCTTTACTACTTAAGTAGGATGATGACACCAAATGAATTGAAGTACTTGCCAATCGAAAAGTTGTGTTTGGCGCTAGTCTTCTCTATTCAAAAGTTGAAGCACTACTTTCAAGCTCACGTCGTCCGACTCATTTCCAAAGCAAATCCTATAAAATTTGTGATGTCAAAACCCGTCCTTAGTGATCGTTTGGCAAGATGGTACCTCCAGTTTCAACAATTTGAGATTATGTACGTCCCTCAAAAAGCGGTGAAAGGACAAGCGTTAGCTGACTTCTTGGCAGACCATCCGATACCTGATGATTGGGAGCTCACTGATGAATTACCTGATGAAGATGCAATGGTCGTCGAAGTTCAACCATCGTGGAAGATGTACTTCGACGGTGCTGCACGTCATGATGGAGCTGGGGCTGGTGTGGTTTTTGTAACTTCCGAAGGAGAGGTTTTCCCATATTCTTTCACGTTAATGCAACGTTGCTCTAATAACGTCGCAGAGTATCAAGCACTCATACTTGGTCTCGAAATGGCCGTTGACATGAAGCAGTTACAGTTGCAAGTATACGGATACTCTAAATTAGTAATCAATCAGCTTCTAGGTAGCTATGAGGTAAGGAAACCAGAGTTACAACCCTATCACAATTATGCACAGAAGTTAATAGGATGGCTTGGGGATGTAACTCTCCAGCATGTGCCGAGGAAGGAAAATAAGAAAGCCGATGCCTTGGCGGCTTTGGCGTCAACACTTGCCTTACCTGAACAGACACAAGTTACTATCTGCCAAAGATGGGTAGTACCACCATTTGATGAAGGCGTGGATGGTGAAAATGAGCTTCAACGTCTTGTTGCTGTTTCTGAGGCTGAGAAGGAGGACTGGCGGAAACCTATAATTGATTACCTCAGTCATGGAACCCTGCCAGAAAATCCGAGAAGAAGAAGCGAAATTCGTCGTAGAGCACCCCGTTTCCTTTACTATAAGGACACTCTATATAGAAGATCATTTGAGGGAGTACTTTTGCGATGTTTAGGAGATGATGAAACACTTCAAGCTCTGGAAGAAGCACACTCTGGGGTATGTGGATCACACCAGTCTGGGCCGAAGCTTCACTTCCATATAAAAAGGATGGGGTACTACTGGCCAACAATGGTGAAGGATTGCTTGGACCATGCTCGGAGATGCAAAGCTTGTCAGCTCCATGCAAACTTCATACATCAACCACCTGAAGTGTTGCACCCAACAGTCGCGTCTTGGCCATTTGATGCTTGGGGACTAGACATTGTTGGACCATTGCCGAAGTCTTCTGAAGGACACGTGTTCATATTAGCTGCAACTGATTACTTCTCAAAATGGGCAGAAGCTGTCGCTCTCAAGGAAGTAAAGAAGGAAAAGGTTGCAAACTTCATTCGAGTAAACATTATTTACCGCTTCGGTATCCCTCGTTATATAATAACGGATAATGGCAAGCCATTCGATAATAGACTGATGAATAAAATATGTGATCTCTTTGGCTTCAAGCAGCGCAAATCTTCCATGTACAATGCTGCCGCCAATGGCCTAGCCGAAGCATTCAACAAGACCTTGTGCAATTTGCTTAATAAGGTTGTTTCCAAATCCAAGCGAGATTGGCATGAAAGGATGGAAGAAGCTTTATGGGCATATAGGACAACTCACCGCACACCAACGCGAGCAACTCCTTACTCGCTTGTTTATGGAGTTGAAGCTGTGTTGCCGCTGGAGCGTCAAATACCATCCTTGAGACTTGCTCTCCAAGAAGGGCTCACTGATGAAGAAAATGCTCGCTTACGCCTTGAAGAGTTGGAGGCTCTCGATGAGAAAAGACTCGAAGCTCAGCAAAGCCTTGAATGTTATCAAGCTCGTCTATCTCGTGCTTTCAATAAAAAGGTTCGCCCAAGATCTTTCCAGGTTGGTGATCAAGTCCTTTCAGTAAGAAGACCCATCATCACTTCCCATAAATCTGGGGGCAAGTTCACTGCAAAATGGGACGGACCGTATGTTGTGCAAGAAGTCTATTCAAGTGGTGCTTATAAGCTTATTGATGCTGAAGGAAAAAGACTCGGTCCCATTAACGGGAAATTCTTGAAGAAGTACTATCCTTGAAGTTGATATGCTCCTCGACGCACGAGCCTAAACTGCAAGTTCATACGCTCCTCAACGCACGAGCCTAAACTGCAAGTTGATATGCTCCTCAACACACGAGCCTAAACTGCAAGTTGATATGCTCCTCAACGCACGAGCCTAAACTGCAAGTTGACATGCTCCTAGACGCACGAGCTTAAACTGCAAATCGCCACGCTCCTTTTGATGCACGAGCATAAACTGCATAAAACTCCTGGCCCGCAAGAGTCTAAACTGTGCACGGCCTTAAAAAAAAAAAAAAAAAAAAAAAAAAAAAAAAAAAAAGAAAAGTCCGCTAGGTTGAAAACCCCGAAAGAGGCGGCCTAGGCAAAAGTTAGGACCAAAAAAAAAAAAAAGATATAACACTTCTTTTATTATGAACTACGTAATGACTTGATCCTCTTCATCGAGGTACGTAGGCAGCTTAGAGCTCAAATTCTAAGTTCAGTCGCCCAAAAAGAAGAAAAGTTCTTTTCCCTGTCAAGTTTCACATTGTTATTTATAGATCAAGTTTAAATTGTTAAAGCTTGCAACCTAGAGAGAAAACGTGATTACCTGCCAGGGTGTTTCAAATTCTGAGTATTACTATTCTTGGAAAACTTGAAAGAGTCAAACTTGAGCCTTCAAATTTTCCAAAGTCTTCAGGCTACCAAGTCTTCATCTTGGAGTCTTCGAATTCGTCAAGTCTTCAAGTGTGAGCCTTCAAATTCGCCAAAGTCTTCAGGCTGGGATCCTCAAATTTTCCAAGTCTTCGAGTTGGAGTTTGTAGTCTCCAAGTTTAAGCCTTCAAATTCGCAAGTCTTCCAAGTCTTTAAGCTGGAATCTTCATATTCGCCAAGTTTTCAAGTTGGAGTTGGTCAAGTCTTCAAGTGAAATCTTCCTCAAAGCTGGAGTCTCTAAATCTACCAAGTCTTCAAGTTAGAGCCTTCAAATTTGCGAGTCTTTAAATTTGCAAGTCTTCTAGTTAGAGTCTTCAAATTTATCAAGTGTTCAAGTTAGAGTCTCCAAGTTTGCCAAGTCTTCGAGTGGGAGTCTATAAACTTCAAATTTTCCAAGTCTTCAAGTCGGAATCTTCATATTCGCCAAGTGTTCAAGCTGGAGTCTCCAAATTCTCCAAGTCTTCAAGCTGATGTCTTCAAATATATGTCAACTCTTCAAGTTGAGGTCTTCAAGTTTGTCAAGTCTTCAAGTGGGACCTTCAAATTTGACAATCTTTCAAGTTAAGGTTTTCGACTCTTCCAAGTTTGACAAGTCTACAGGTTGAAGTCTTCAAGTCCATCGGTCTTCAAGTCGATGTCATTTAGGTACGGAAAGTCTTCAAAGCTGAAGTACTTAATTTAAAGAGCCTTCGAGTTTATCGAGTCTTGGGATGGGGTTCTCATATCCGTCGGTCTTCAAGTTGCTCTTCCAAATGGCTTCTTCCATGGGATTGTCGTTGTTAAAGTGGGAGTGCGTTGCCACTCCAATCACCTTAAACTTGACTTTCCCACGAGTATCGCTCCAAATAAGTCTTCCATGGGATTGTCGTCGTTAAAGTGGGAGTGCGTTGCCACTCCAATCACCTTAAACTTGATTTTCCCATGAGTATCGCTCCAAATAAGTCTTCCATGGGATTGTCGTCGTTAAAGTGGGAGTGCGTTGCCACTCCAATCACCTTAAACTTGACTTTCCCACGAGTATCGCTCCAAATAAGTCTTCCATGGGATTGTCGTCGTTAAAGTGGGAGTGCGTTGCCACTCCAATCACCTTAAACTTGATTTTCCCATGAGTATCGCTCCAAATAAGTCTTCCCTGGGATTGTCGTCGTTAAAGTGGGAGTGCGTTGCCACCCCAATCACCTTAAACTTGACGTTCCCATGAGTATTGCTCCCAAATAAGTCTTCAATGGGCTGTCCTCGTTAAAGTAAGGGCTGACTTCTTTAGAATCATCTTTTGGCCTACATAAAAGAAAAAGAAGAGCAAAGAAGAAAAAAAAATACAAAAGGAGAAAGTATTTTTTTTTTTACCTGACAAGAGAAGAAAAAAATTCAAGCTGCAGAAGTCTTCTTTTACTTGCTGGAAATAAAAAGGAAGAATGAATAAATAAAGTTACAAAAAAAAGGGGGTGCAAGTTACGGAAAATAGGCACGAAGAAAAAAAAAAGAAAAAAAAAAGAAGAAGGAAAAAAAGGGGTTTTCAAGAAAGTGTTAATTTGTATAGAGTATTTCTCGTACAAAAAAAAATAAAAAAATAAAAATAAAAAAAAAATAAGAGCACAAAAGAAAAAAATACTTGCCTCTGTGAAAGAAACACTCAACGTTGTCTTCAGCCAATGAGTCAAACAATGAGCCCAAGCCTCTATTTATAGAGGACTAATGATGTAAAAGAGTTCTAATTTGATACAAATTTGAAGGTCGTTGTTGAAATCCAAAAAGAAATAGGAACTGTAACCAAATTAGAATAGGAAGACCACATGGAGTGAAAATATAGGAAAAGAAAAAGAAATAGAGAAAATAGAAAAAAGAAGCTTCAGGCGGCAGAGTCCACTCATTGGGAAAATTTGGGCCAACAGCCACTTTTATTACTGTTAACTGAATGGTAGCCACTTTTTGATACTTTATTGTTTGGTAGCCTTTTTATTTGCTAGTAACTGGAAGGTAGCCACTTTTGGCATCATGAAAAAGTAGCGACTTTTGTGGGCTGTTAACTGGAAAATAGCTAACTTTTGCTCAATTTTCTTGTCAAATAGCAGCTTCCTTTGGTTAACTGGAAATAGTCACATGACCAAAGAAATTACTTCAAGCCTAGTCTTCGGGTGCAAACAAATTAAACCCCGACAAGCCTTGAAGTAGGGGGCATTTGTAGACAAGTAAATTTTGTTGGATTTAAATCCATGAAATAATATGGCTACATATCAAATTGAAGACATATTGGTCCAAATAAATATTGTGGACTAATATAATTGGGCTAATTATTTAAATATAATAAAAGTCCAATCTTGAAAGGCTAGCCCAAATTAGCCTAAGGCCCAATGGATATAAGTTTTCCTAGAGGCCCAAAACTGTGCCACGTGGCAAGTGACGTGGCGTCAAGTCAAATAAAATAGCCAATTGGGTCATGCCACACGACAAATGATGTGGCAATCCAAGTCAAACCCCAAGACCAATAAAAATACGCCATGTGGACATGTGACATGTTATGGCCAATCAAATACGGCCTAGTCACTGCTTAAATCTGATTGGCCGGTCCACGGGCCAAGGCCCGTCAGGGTTTCTTGGTGGCTACTCCACCCCATATCTATATAAAGGGGTCAAATCTCTCATTTGAGAAAGAAGAAATCAGAAGCAAGAATCCATAACAAGAAGCAAGAAAGAGCTCGTGGATCAAAGCAAGAGATTTCTACAAAAGCTGCAAGCACTCAAATATTTCTCTACAAAGTTCTAGAGATCAAGACGAAGATTCAAGATCAAGCTTCAAGCCCTTGAATCCAAGTACAAGTTCAAGATCAAGACCAAGTTCAAGAAAAAGCTCCAAGCTCTTGAACTCATCAAGTCAAGATCAAGATCAAATCCAAATCCAAATCCAAACTTCAAGATCAAGCTCAAAAGCCCTCGAGGTTATTATTTTGAAAAGACGAATCAGAGGAATCATAGAGATTGTAACACTCATATTTTGATAAATAAAATATATTGTTGCAATATTTTCTTGTCTCGATATTTATTTTCTTGACGCGAATTTAGTTGTTACACAAGGGTTACGAGGGAGGAAAGCATTGGGCACCCCAAAGAGAAGATGCCATGGACGAGAGCGCATTGATTTCGAGGACAAAATCTCTTCAAGAAGGGGAGGATGATGCGGGGCAAATCAAGCCAAGACACTTTCCAACATGTACCAAGCTTGAAAGGTGCAAAGGACTAGAAATCAAGACCGTTGGAGGTGAATTGAAGACGCGTCAAGAAGGCCCCAGGCCAGGCGCCCTGCCTAGGAAAAGCAGGAGCCCTGCCCAAGACCAACAGGAGCCAGGCGCTCTGCCTCACCTAGGGGCGCTCCGCCTGCTCCAGTCCACTGGCCAACAAGGTGGGCGCTCCGCCCAAGAACGGGCCTCAAGTCTGAGAAGCGCCCAGTGTACTCACCCAGCGCCCGTCCCAATTGGAAATGCATCTCTGAAGAAACAAAGGGAAAGTAAGTGTGGATACCCAAAGCACCTTAACCTATGGAGGTGGTGATCGAAGAGCCATATGTACTCCCACAGCCTACAAAATGGCCCAGAGACTGGGTTATAGGCATCATGATCAAGCAAAGCTATGAACCTGGCAAAGGTTTGGACAAGAACTTGGATGGGATGGTTGAGCCAATCAGAATTGTGATGAGGCCCGACAATGAGAAGGCTGGCATAGGGTACATTGTGACCTATGAAAAGAGCATGGAAGAAACATCATTGGATTTCAAGTTCTATAAGAAAAGCACCAAGACTCTCTTGCATATCTTCGTCTCGTTTGGATACTTGGATGGTCGAAATGGGGAGGTGTCCGCAGCACAAGGATTGAGCCGAAGATAGCTGATGCTGCAGAGGATCTACTGGCAGGAATGCAAAATCTATTCATAGCTGATGAAGACTGCTGTGTAGTCCTGGAAGAACATGTTGAACCTCCTGGACTGACAAGGGCTGGATCTGGAGCAGCACTGAACAATTGGATCAGCAACCGGGCCCGAGCTTACCGTGGACTTTGGTAGAGCTGGTGGGGACAAAACTTATTTTTATGCTTTCTAAAATAAAAACCGACTCTAAGTCCTGAAGTTTGCATTTTCCTTTCCTATTGCACATGTTTCCCTACAAACTTTGTTTTGCAAGGATTCATAAATAAAATGTCGCATTATTTCCTGTTTAACTCTTTGCTTTAATCTTTTAATTTTGCAATATCTTACTTTTTCAGAATGCATACTAATAATACCATTGAGTCCACAATCACAACGTGTAATGAAACAATGGAGCTTCGAGAAGCTAGAGCTGATTATGATGATTTTGGTGAAACTACATAAGAAGAAATTGAGAGATTTGAAAACAAACCTAAGCAAAACCTCGAGGAGACCGAGGTGATAAACTTAGGAGATAAGGAAATTGTGAAAGAGACAAGGATCAGTGTACATCTCAATGCCGAGGACAAAAAGCGATACACTGAGTTTCTTAAAGAATATGAGGACATATTCGCCTGGTCATACGATGACATGACCGGCATAAGCACGGATGTGGTAGCTCACAAAATTACCTATCAATCTGGGCTTTCCGCCAGTCAAACAAAAGGCCCGAACCTTCAAGTCATCAGATCTGTTGAAGATTGGTGAAGAAGTAACCAAGCACCTCAATGCAGGGATTTTTAAAACGGTCAAGTATCCAACCTGGCTGGCTAACATCGTCCCAGTGCCAAAGAAGGATGGAAAACTCCGAGTTTGTGTAGATTATAGAGATCTGAATAGAGCCAGTCCGAAATTTGACTTTGCACTACCAAACATACATATCTTGATTGACAATTGTGTGAAACATGAATTACAATCCTTCGTGGACTGTTTCGCCGGTTATCATCAAATTCTCATGGACGAGGAGGATGCCGAGAAGACAGCTTTCACTGCATCTTGGGGGACTTATTGCTACAAAGTCATTCTATTTGGGTTGAAGAATACTGGGGCAACTTACATGAGAGCTATGACAACTATGTTCCATGACCTAATGCACAAGGAGATTGAAGTCTATATAGACGACGTGATCATCAAATCAAGGAAGAGTTCAAAGCATCTTGACAACTTGCACAAGTTCTTCAACCGCTTGTGAAAGTACAATCTGAAGCTGAATCCAGCAAAGTGTGCTTTTGGTGTTCCAGCAGGGAAGCTCTTAGGCTTCATCGTCAGTAGAAGGGGTATCGAGCTGGATCCGTCCAAGATCAAAGCCATCAAAAAATTGCCACCACCAAAAAGCAAGAAAGAGGTTATGATCTTCTTGGAAAAGCTCAATTACATCAGCCATTCCATAGCACAATCCACCGTTATCTGTGAACCAATCATCAAGTTGCTAAAGAAAGATACAGTGATCGAGCGGATAGAGGATTGCCAAAAAAAATTTAATCGAATAAAGGAATACTTGTCTTGCCCGCCTGTGCTGGTTCCCCCTGAGCCTGGGCAACCTTTGATCTTGTACCTGTCCGAGGTAGATTTGGCCTTTGGTTGTGTATTGGGACAACATGATTCAACTGGGAGGAAGGAGCAAGCCATATATTATCTAAGCAAGAAGTTTACTCCTTATGAAGCCAAGTACACATTGTTGGAGCGCACGTGTTGTGCGCTGACATGGATAGCACAGAAGTTGAGGCACTACTTGACATCCTACTCAACGTTGTTGATATCAAGGATGGACCCTCTCAAGTACATTTTCCAAAAACCAATGCCTACTGGAAAGCTGGCTAAATGGCAGATGATGCTCAGTGAATTCGACATCACTTTTGTCACTCAAAAGGCGGTGAAAGCGCAAGCCTTGGCTGATCATATGGCCGAGAACCTGGTGGGAGATGACTATGAGCCTTTGCACACCTATTTCCCTGATGAAGAAGTCATGTTTGTAGGAGAAGAGATCACCAAAGAATACGATGGTTGAAGGCTATTCTTTGATGGAGCAGTCAATTTCAAAGGAGTCGGCATTGGAGCGGTATTAGTTTCCGAGGCTAGACAATATTATCCTGTCACGGCCAAACTGAGGTTCCCTTGCACCAACAACATGGCGGAGTATGAGGCCTGCATCTTGGGTCTTAGATTGGCAGTAGATATGAGCATACAAGAGCTGCTGGCAATCGGAGATTCTGACTAACTGATTCATCAGGTTCGAGGAGAATGGACAGCAAAGAATCTGAAGATATTTCTATACCTGGAGTGCATAAAGCAGTTAAAGCAAAGATTCACCAAGATAGAGTTCCGGCATGTACCTAGACTGCAAAATTAGTTCACGGACGCTTTGGCTACCATATTTGCCATGATCAAGCATCCTGACAAGAACTACATTGATCCGATACCCGTGACATTGAGGAATAAACCAGCTTACTGCTATCACGTGGAAGGAGAGTTAGACGGACAGCCTTGGTTCTACGACATCAAAGAGTTCCTCAGGGACTGCAGTTATCCAAAGAATGCAACAAGCCTCCAAAAGAAGACGCTGAGGAGATTAGCAAATGATTTCTTTCTGAACGGAGAAGTCTTGTACAAAAGGAAACCTGATCTAGGTTTGTTGAGATATGTAGACGCAAAAGAAGCTGCTAAATTGTTAGAAGAAGTACACTCTGGGGAGTGTGGCCCACACATGAATGGTTTTGTACTTGCAAAGAAGATTTTGAGGGCTGGTTATTTCTGGATGAAATTGGAGCATGACTGCATAAAGCAAGCGAAGAGATGCCATTAATGCCAGGTCCATGGAGATATGATTCGAGTGCCTCCTAATAAATTGAACATTATAGGATCGCCTTGGCCTTTTGCCACCTGAGGGATGGATGTCATAGGACCTATCGAGCCAGCCGCTTCCAATGGACATCATTTTATATTAGTAGCCATTGACTATTTTACCAAATGGGTGGAAGCTGCATCATACAAGTCAGTAACAAAGAAAGCAACCTGCGATGTATTCAAGATCAAGCATCGCAACTCCACTGCGTACAGAACTCAAATGAATGGAGCGGTCGAGGCAGCCAATAAAAACATCAAGAGGATATTGCGCAAAATGACAGGCACTTCAAAGGAATGGCATGATAATATACCCTATGCCCTGTTAGGGTATCGCACCAAATGAGAACATCAACAGGGGCTACTCCTTATTTGTTAGTGTATGGCACTGAAGCAGTGATACCCGCAGAGGTCGAGATACCATCTTTAAGAATCATCCAAGAGACACAATTGAAAGATGCCGAGTGGATCCAAAGAAGAATAGAGCAATTGGCCCTCATCGACAGTAAGAGATTGAATGCAATATGTCATGGGCAATTATATCAAAGGAGAATGGCCAAAGCATTCAGCAAGAAAGTTCGAGAGAGATCCTTTGAAGCTGAGCAATTGGTTCTGAAGAAGATATTCCCAAATCAAGAAGAAGCAAAAGGCAAGTTTGCACCAAATTGGCAAGGGTCGTACATGGTCCACCGAGTTTTGAATGGAGGAGCATTGATATTGGTAGAAATGGACGGAGAAGTCCGGCCAAAACTGATTAATTCAGACTCTGTCAAAAGATACTATGTGTAGGGATTTGTGCTAATTAGTGATTTCCCCATTCTGAAATACATTATGTAATCTTAACTACGTCACGACCTAATTCCCCAAGTGGGATACGTAGGCAATTTATTCAAGGTTCGGTCGCATAAATACAAAAATTTCATTTTTTCCTTAAAGCAAACACTGGGGCAGAATTTTTAAGGGACTCTAAAAAATTCCTAAAGGACAAACTTAGTGGACACTGGGGCAGAAATTTTTGAGGACCTCTCAAAAATTTCAAATACATACTGGGCAGAATTTTAAGGGTGCCCTCAAAATTCATTTGGAATGGCATGAAGGACGGAAACTTTGGCTTTACACAAACCGATTTGTGACTCAATGGGATAAAATATTTTATTTTATTTTCTTTCTTATGAAAGCTTTTCAAAAAATCATTCGCATAATATACTATTTTATGCATATCCCTATCAGCTCGACCAAGATCCTGGCTCTCGTGGACAGCGAACGCGAAACAAGCCAAGAATGCACAAACAAACCACCCCGTATAACTCACCAATATTTCTTTGGATGCAAGCATGAAAGATGCTCCATCAAGAATGCACGACAGATACACTTCAACAAAAAAGGTTTGTCATTTTAAATTAGCTGAGGGCACACGAACCGAAGCGTCGGTTGAGGGTACCCAGCCCGATATCGATTTGTCATTTAAATTAGCTGAGGGCATACAACCCGAGGCGTCGATTGAGAGTACACAGTCCGATATCGATTTGCATTTTAAATCAGCTGAGAGCACACAACCGGAAGCGTCGATTGAGGTTTCACAGTCTAATAACGATTTGCATTTTAAATCAGCTGAGGGCACACAACTCGAAGCGTCGGTTGAGTGTACACAGCCCGATATCGATTTGTCATTTAAATTAGCTGAGGACACACAACCCGAAGCGTCGATTGAGGGTACACAGCCCGATATCGATTTGTATTTTAAATTAGCTGAGGGCATAGAACCCGAGGCGTCGATTGAGGGTACACAGCCCGATATCGATTTGCATTTTATTCTTTGCGGAGGGTACACAGCCCAATGCACCGACGGAGGGCATACAACCCGATGTCAAATCTAACACTTGACAGCAAAAGACACGCAATCATGGCATGGCAGAAACAATTTCATACTGCAAGAATCCTGGAAAGACAATCCAGCCTGGCGGGAAGGTACGTCATATATATACTTTATGTTGCAAGCACATTTTCATTGCAGGAAATACACCCCCAGCAAAGAAAGCATCTTAGCCTGACACCCTACACCCTCTTAAGACATAGGCTCTTCTATAGACATGACAAAATTGGCTGCACTGTCAACATCTTTGCCCGAAGACTCTTTCATCATTCCCGGGTAAAGAGCGACACCTATTGATACCCAATTTTGCCCCTCCTATTTTCAAAATTAACAGTCCTTGAATTTTACACACGATTGTATATCCAGTCCTACCTCGTCTATTCTTTTCAAATTATATCCTCATGATAGTCTGACAATTGAGGCTATTTTCAAAAGTGTCGTCTCGAACCATAGCTATTTTGCAATTCACACAATCACTCCTATTTTTACAAAATTATCCAAAATTGTTTTAAGCCTAAAAATTACAATTTTTATACATTTTAGCCTCCCTAACATTTTAAAATTAATTTCCTAATTTTTTTATATTTTTTTTAGTCCATTTTATATATTTTTATACACCAAATATACAGTATATATATATATATATATATATATATATATATATATATATGTATGTATATATACATACATATATATGTATGTATGTATGTCTATATTGCACACAATGCGTACACATCAGCCATTTTTTTACATGTCACATCTACGTGGATCGATCTTGATCGTCCACGTAGACGATCCAACGGCCCAAATTTTATTTTCTTTATTCTATATCCACAAACGACCGCCCCCCCCCCCCCCCCCATTTCCCCGCGTCTGCTTCGATATTCACTCTCCTCTCTCTCTCTCTCCCTCCTTGGCGACTTCAAACACGACCACTGTCGATGAATTTTTCGGCCATTTCAGCCGGAGAAAATTAGGGAAAATGGCATAGTCGTGTTCCTTCGTCGTCCGCAATGCAACCCACACACTTTTGATGGGGTTTGGACGAGGGCAAACGTAACCCTATGTTGACTAAATCGTCACCGCCGGGAAACGCCTCCGGCGGGGCTCCTTTTGTTTTGGATGAGATGGACACTGAGAAGGGGTGAGTCTCTTCCTTATTACCCTAATTAGATGCGGGTCGATTTGACCCGACCCGCTTCGAATCCTAACTAGTACCCTTCTTCACCCCCCCTTATTTTCCCTTGGTTTTTAAATGTTCCTACATGACTTTAGACCTAGATTTTCCTAGTTTGTTCAATGTTTTATCATGCTTTGTTGTGGTTTCTTGAACAGTTAAGGTTAAGAATTAGTTAATGATAGTTTCTGCTCGTAATGCTAATTTGGACACTGATACTGAGTTTAATATAATTGCGACTAGCATATTAGATTATTTATGTGATGGCTAAGCTTGAAATCCTTGTTTGCTTGGAGAATGTTTTGCTTTCTGTTTGTCACAGTGTGCCTAGCCTTTTCCTTACCAGAATGCATTATCCTACACGATGGTATGTTTGAATTTGAAATGGACAATCTGATTTGGCATGTCTAAGGTTTTTTAAAGTAATTTGGTTGAATCTTTTGATTGAAATCTGTAATTGGAAGTTAGTATAACATCTTTTGAAATCTGGTAAATTATTTTCAATTTTTTTAAACTTGTTAACGGGTTAATCTTGAACCTGGACTGGTTAAGTGAGAAAAGGGTAAATCCTGTTTACTTTAGGATTAAGGTTACCCTAAAACTAAGGGCTTGATTGGTTTATTCTTGGCAAGTCCACCTAAGGGCATCTTTAAACTAGGAAGGATTACTTTTCCCTACCCTTTGGATTGTCTAACTAGCTTTGATCATGGGAAATTGATTCCCTCGGATTAATAGCATAATCTTCCCTTTCCTTCTTTAAAATTTTACCTTTTTCCATCAAGATTTGAATTTTTAAAGACCCTAGACTAGGCCTATATAAACTCTTCTCCTCCTCGACTGAAGGAGAAGGTTCTAGACACTAAAAAATCCAGAAACACACTAATACACTTAGCAAAAGAAACCTGCATAGTTTTCTGGCATCCCTCTCTCCTTGGTTACTTGTTTTCTTTGGAGGATTATTGCTTGCTCCTCGGGTGCTGGTTCTTGCATCTTTTCTCTTTTGTCTGCATTCCATCTCACAACCTAGAGGTATTCATTCTCACTCCTGCTTACCTATTACTTCTACATATATGTGTGTGTACTCTTAGCATGTTGTATTAAAACCACTAGTCTACTATACTATGATTTGGTTTTGTGTATCCTAAGGAGTATCTGCATCTTTGTCTAAATCTATGTCAACGTATAATTAGAGGCATGATCCCTTATTTCACTACTGATTGCTTGGTGTTTATTTGAATGTGTATATTTCTTCAGCATGACCCTTTCATTCTGTCTCTGTTTTGTCTAAACTACTAGTCTGCATTGTTTTCTTTGAGTAACCTGCATATCTGAAAGACATACCAGGGTCCACTGACTGTACTTGTTCCTGGTAGACCTCTCCTTTGGGTCAGGCTTTCCCTTTCTCCCATCCCCTGCTAACTCTATTGCTTGCAGCTATGCTCTATTGTATACAGAACCTTGAGAGTTCAATAAAGCCAATGTCTGAACCACCTAAATTGGTTTTGAGGGTTCTGCAACAAGGAACCTTTGACTATTGATACTCCTGAACTTTGAGAACTGAGAAACAGGGCCTTTTTCCTTTGGCCAATACTCCTTCTCTTTCTGTGTTTCCTCTTAGGTACTGCCCCCTCCCCCCCCCCCCCAAAACTTTTATATTTGCTAGGTGTCGTGTCTGTATCTTCTTAAAACAGGAGTACAATAATGATGTTGTACAAAACAGGTTACCCAGGAGCCATTCTCTTGCTTCTCTCCTCCCTGTGTGCATTGCATCATGTTTAGGCCTAAATTAAAATGGTTCTGAGTTGTTTCTTCTGTAAAAACTGATAGCATGCTTAAATTCCCACCTTTCCTGAAAATCTGTACCCCTTAAAATCATCAAAAGCATGATTAGTGTCATTATTTAAAGTTTTCGGATAGACATGGCCTATATGTGCCTATATGAGACTATTTCTGAAAATTGAACTTGCCCCTCTTTTACATAAACAGTCTGGGCCCACAAACATTTTCAAAAAGGGCCTCTTACATACCTAAACTGATTTTAACCTTTACTATTGCCCTTATATACTAATCTAATAGTGTATAGGGGTATATAAAGTAATAGGGGTCGTTTATACGCTTTAAAACTATGTATTTTAAAGTATAATCATCGTCTAGATCATGTATTTACATGTGTATATCTACATATATGTATTATTACGTGCGATAGCCCATTATTTGCATTTATGTGCTTTCGTGATCCCTTTTCCAAAAAACAACCTCTCTTCCTATATATATTTTCAAAGCCCGACTCCAACACAAAAAGGCCATTAAGGTTAGGGCTGGACAATTAATGATGAATCACACCTATCCTAAATGGCCAACATTTTGTTTTAAACCAAATCCCCATTCGTGTTTTGCTAAAATCCGAATACTATTCGCAAAATAGGCTATTTGTGCAAAATGTCTTAAATGTGCAACTTATATATACATGCTGAAATTGGAACCCCTATTTATATGTTAACACCTCTTGGCATGTTGTTCATGATTAGACATTTAATATTAGAGGCCCTCACTACGATTAGGCTTAAGTATAGGTCGAATATGAAATATTTGTCTGTATAGATATGTTTAGCGAAAATGTTAAATCAATTCCCAAGTTAGTATTTATGACAATATACACTATTTACATCCCAAAATTAAGACTCGGACGGTAACCACTTTTTGTGGGACTCGGGAAAGTGCCTAACACCTTCTTTCCTGAGTCACTTGGACTTCTTACCCATATAGAATATTTGAAATGGACTAGTAGACCTTTTGAACTTGACTTTAGACGTTAGGTGACCTAAAAATTTTATTAGGTGGCGACTCGAACATTTAAACTTAAACGAGTTACCCAGTCAAATCCGAAACCCGACTCGGCTCGAGTTGAGTCCAAAATCGGGTATGACAATAAAGCAAGTCCTGATCAAGTCAAGATTGGAAACTATCAAGATAAGCAAATATTTGATGTGGTGCCTATGCAAGCTTGTCATCTCTTGTTTGGTAGACCATGACAATATGATCGAAATGTGGTACAAGATGGTCGTGTCAACACCTATACGGTCAAGCATGAAGCGAAAAAGTATGCGCTCAAGCTCTTGACGCCCAAGCAAATAAGTGATGACTATAGGCGTATGAGGGAATTGAAAGAAGTGGCAATGGCTAAGTCACCCGTGGAGACTAGACCTTTGGCCAAGAGCCTAGTTGTGGCTCCACCATCTTCTACCGGTAGTATTTGTGCCATGATGCAACCAGGTGAGATTTTTGAGAGAAAATGATGGCACCAAATTGCTCATTTGCCTAGTGCACAAAGGTATGGTTTTATCTTTCGAATGTGATTATTCTTCTAACCCTAACCCTTTGCGTAGAGCTATTGAGAATATTTTAAAGGTTTTTGGGATATGTTCCCGGATGAGATGCCAAGTTGATGTAGGAAATCAAACGCGGAAAGTAAAAGATAGGAACGAGACGTAACTCGATCACTAATCCCAAGTAGCAACGGAGAACCCGTTCCGTTATACCCCGAGAGAAGGCCAAGAAAACCTACGGTAGGCAACTACTCTCGAGCCAACTAGGACTCGCAAGTAGAATGGTCGGGGCGGGGTCGTTGTCCAACTAGAATCCACTAGAAGCACACAAATCCCAAACAAAGGTTGGTTTTTCATAAACCCAAAGAGATCCCTCTTTACAATGTTAATTCATCATTCAAAATAGACTAAGGAATAAAATAAACTATCTACCTATTTATAGAGGTTTTTAGGTGCTAAGTAAAATGTCTAAATAGCCCACACTTAGGCTTTAAGCTTAAAAGACCACGTAGGGTCAAAATAGACGAAACACACTTGAAATCTCGTATCTCAGCATTTTGGGCGGGGCACCCGAAAAAGTGTGCAGTGGGGGGGGGGTGGGCGGAGCGCCCCCTGGGTGTGCAGAGCGCCTGGCCCCTTTGGTTCCTGGGCGGGGCGCCCAAAGTTCAGGCGAGGCGCCTGGAATGCTGTCTTTCTCCTCTTACGCTTTGATCACCCGGAACGGCTTCAATTCACCTCCAACGCTCTTGACTTCTAGTCTGTTGCTTCTTCCAAGATTGATACATGTTGGAAAGGTGTCTTGGCTCGTTGCCCTGCATCATCCTCCCCTTCTTGAGAAGATTTCGTCCTCGAAATCATTGCATTCACGTCCATGGAGTCTTCTCTTCGGGGTGCCCAATGCTCTCCTCCCTTGCAACCCTTGATCGTCACCTTGACATAGGTTTCTTCCAAGGTCTCCTTTGCCTTAACATAGAGCTTAGAACCTACAAGCAACGACAAGCAAACACAAGATTTCCTACTTTGAAAGTAGGTTAGTACAAGAAGTGTGGAAAACACACTCTTGTGATATAACCAAGCATCAATGTTAAGAACAAATACCAAATCTCCCAAGAGAATAATAAGTACTTGGTTAAAGATCAACATGCACTCATCACTATAATGAGAAAGTAGGTCATGGGGACATGGAAAATGCAAGACCAAGCAATCAAAATCCCCTTGAACCTTAAGCTCAAGATCAACAAACCAATCCCTCCTCAAAGTGTGATCATCATGTGGAGTGGAGTGAGTCAAATAACCCAACATGCAAGTAACATCAAGTACTCCACTCCCCTTCTTTTGATCATTCTTACTCACACCAAGGGATTCCCTTTCACCTCCCATTTTAGCACCTAAGCAACCCTTCTCAAAAGACAAACTATCAAGAAAGGTATTGATAACGGCATCTTCTTCATCATAACCCAAACAAGCAATAGTAGGGTCACTCAAAGAGTCATTTACCTCATTCAAACTCTCACACGATGGGTTGCCTAAGGAGTCAAATACTTCACACCATGGGGGTTCCATTTAACCAACCACCCTAGTCCGATACAAGTCTTTACCACTAATGAGGATGCCTTCAAACAATGTATTAGTATACGCATGCATCTCACTATCACGATCAAGCGTAGATAAGTTATCAAGACTAGGTTCATTACTCTCACTTGAGGAGTCATCATAGACAACCTTGTCCAATTCATGCAAGTTGGACTCCTCAAGGGTACTATCATTCTCACCACAACACATGGACCCACCAAATAGAAGCATATCAACAAGGGTATGATCAACTATCTCATCTCCCCCTTTATAAAAGATTGGCAATGTGTCATAGCAAAGGTCACATTCATTGTCAACTATCAAGTCTACACTAGTGAGACATTCATTGAAAAATGAGCTCACATCAAGATGTGGCATAGCAAGGCTCTCAACTAATGTCATACAAGCACACACAAGTTGACTTTTAGACTCTTCACTAGTGGCATATTCACTAGATGCAACACAAGCACCAACTAGTGTTGAGTCATCACAAGACAAATAGCTAGTAGATTTATGAAAAGGTGGAGCAACACTTACATGGAGGCTCTTAAGGCTTGAAGTGTCATGTGTAACTCCTTCTTCATGAAACGCACATTGAGAATTTTCCTCCTCTTTTCTTTCCTTCCAAACACATGGTTGAGGCTCCAATGGCTTGTCTTCATTTGTACCTACACAAGAACTAACACAAGAAAGAGTAGAAGATGAAGAATTGTTAGGACAATGGGTGCTCTCACTCTCAATTTTTCTTTCCTCACCTCTCTCCTCTCTCAATTTTACCTCATGGTCAAGTGTAGTTGGTGGTGACAATCCACTAACATCACTCCTCAATTCCTCTCCTTTTTCCTCTCTTAGATTGTCACCGGTCACTCCCTCACTTCTCTCTATCTTTTCTCTCTCATTTGAAGTGGAGTGACTCTCACTTTCATCATGCTTTGGCAAGACAACAAGATTGTTTGCCTCGGGTTCAAGTACAATGGGTGGCTTGGCTTTAGCCGCTTCCCTCAACTCCCTCATTCGCTTGTAGACTTCCCTTACTTGCCTTGGAGTCAAAGCTTTAAGCACATACTTCCTCCCATCATTCTTGACCGTATATGAATTGGTCCGGCCATCGTGCACCACACATCTATCATGTTGCCATGGCCTCCCAAATAAGAAAACATCAAACAAGACTTTGTCTTTATAGCTTCCCATGCCAAACTCAATCAATGCTTGCTCCACCACCTTCAACTCTCCACACTCACTTAGCCATTGTAATCGATATGGGTTGGGATGTTTCAAGGTGGGCAACTTCAATTGGGAAATCAATGTTTGGCTCACTATGTTGGCAAAACTTC
This sequence comes from Petunia axillaris subsp. axillaris, assembly GCA_029990575.1. NCBI lineage: Eukaryota > Viridiplantae > Streptophyta > Magnoliopsida > Solanales > Solanaceae > Petunia > Petunia axillaris. The sequence goes on along the minus strand of JARKNS010000002.1, from coordinate 121,289,350 downwards.
CTGAGTCAATAATCATGGAGCATACTACACCCATGACTCGGCATCTAGCATGAAAGAGGTTTTCCCTTTGATCATTCTCCACCTCCTCTTCCATGAGAATGGTACTCAAACTCCTCCTAACCACCAAGAAAATTTGAGGATCATCTCCTTCCTCTATACCCTCCTCACAAGCAATATCCTCATCCTCCTCATTTTCGGGCTCACTATCTTGCTCATACACCAAATTGCCTACCACAACCATGGTTCTTTTTGTAGGACAATCTTTAGCAACATGTCCATACCCTTTACACTTATAGCATTGAGTAGAAGTGGAAGTAGTATTGCTCAAGTGGGTTTTAGAATTACCTCCCAATGGTGGTGTAGACTTCTCATATGTTCTCTTCACTTCTTTGTTAGCACTTGCACCACTTGCACTTGAGAAGTTTGCATTTGGAGTCTTCCACTCCTTTTGTTGGCTCACTGGAGTAGGATTGCTACTCTTGTAACGGTTGGACTTTTCTCCATTAAGCCATTGCTCGGCTTCAATTGCGGCTTCCAAAAGATCTTGGAGTGAAGGATAAGAATGCAACCTCAATTGAGAAGCTATACCATAGCTCAAGCCATTTTTGAAACGGATCATGGCTTGCTTTTCCTCCTGGATTTCCATATCCAGTGCCATCCGGGTCTTTTCAAACTCATCATAGTACTCATGAACCGTCCTGACACCTTGCTTTAGATCATAAAGCTTCTTGAGTTGCACTTGACGATACCTAGGAGTCACATACTTGGTATTCATGAGGTCCTTCAACTCACTCCAAGTCACATTCACATGTACACCCGCTCTCCTTCTTGTCCTCTTTGTGGACTCCCACCAAGTAGAAGCATAAGACTCAAAGGATGAAATAGCATAACTACCTTTTTTCTCATCGGTCATCTCATTTGTGTCAAACGCCCTCTCCATGAGTAGTACCCATTCAATATATGCCTCCGGATCACAACTTCCCTTAAAGATTGAAAGATTAAGCTTCATACTATTGAGATTGTTAAGATCACAACCTCCATGGTATGGCTCCGGTTGGCCTCCATAAGGGTCACCATACACATCATAATCTCTCCTAACATTCCCTCCATAATATCACATGGGTGGCCCTCGACCTCGGCCTCTACCCCTATCCACATTTCGACCCCAATTCATACCTCGCCTTGGTTGATAATGATCATCATAGCCATAAGCCTCATCACCATACTTGGCCTCCTCCTCTTCTTGAGCCTCAACAACTTGCTCAAGAGGTGGGACAAATCTAACGGGTCTTCAAAGTGGAGCATTTCCTTGGGGATTGCCCAAGTTCTGGGGATTGCCCACGGGTAGGGTAATGCCCAACATACACTCTTGAAGAGCTTCAACTTTCTTTTGTTCATACCTCTTGGTTACCTCAGTAAAGTGTCTGGGAGTCACAGGAGTGCTATGACTAGTGCCTTCTCCGGATTCAATTTGGACACTCGGGGTCCTCCTCTCAATGGCCTCAATCCTCAAGTTCATACTATCCAATTTGGCAAGGATAGTAGCAAGGGAACTCTTAGAAAAATCTTCTCCTTCGGTGGACATTGTACCTACAAGAAGAAAAAACGTTAGTGAAATCACCTCAGACACACCCTCACGTGTCTAGCACTCGGGTCACTCGTTTAGTGGTGGTGGATATTTCACTCGGACTTGAGTCCTAAAAGCTTCAAGTAGTTGGACAACAATCCTCAACTCAACCAATCAACTCACAAGTCAAGTGTACTCCGGGGTGAGTGGAGTTAACGAGACTCGATGTACGATAAGCACTTTAAAGTAAGGACTTGAGTCAAAGGATTCTACGGATCTTCTTGGAGTTCTACTCTCCAACTAAGGCACGAATTACCTAATAGCAATGAAGGATTAGTGCTTAAGTAGAAAGATTACTTAGATAGGCACTAATTAGAGGTTAGGCAACAAAGAAACAAGAAAACCTAGAAGAAACTACCCAAATTCAACCCTTCGGGGGTCAGGCGGAGCGCCCAAAGGTGTGGGCGGAGCGCCTAAAAAATGATGCAGTGGGGTTGGGCAGGCGGAGCGCCTGAAAAATGGTGCAGTAGGGTTGGGCAGGCGGAGCGCCCAGGGGTTGGGCGGAGGTCCTGGACCAAGAGTAGGTCAGGCGGGGCGCCTAAAGTCTAGGCGGAACGCCCGGACAAAGAACACCTGGGTTTTCTACTCCGTGTTCTTCGATTTCAATCCTCTTTCTAGACCGATTCCAACGTGTTTTGCCCAAATTCAAGGTACCCAAAGTTGTTCCTTGATACAACCTTCAATTACCAATCAATTTCACACCCAAACAACCAACAAACAAGGTTCAATCGAGATTCAAAGTTTTCAAGTTGGGGGTTTCAACATGGGTTTCAAGGTTCAAGGGTGGGTTTTGATTCTCCAAAAACAATGTTACCGAACTCCGAATCACACGATTCTTGTTTCAATTTGTTCGTTTTTCAAAGGAGATCAAACCCCGGTAATAAATTCCAAACCCCACAATCACACAACCCAAAAATCAATCAAATTCATCAAGAACAAGGGTTTGGGAGGGCTTAACAATATTTGGGGTTTCAATTTTTCAATCCAATCCAATCCAAACAATTTTGGTACCCAAACGTCGGGTTTTCAACAAGGATTAAGAATCTATAACACCCACAATAAGAATCGAACACACCAAAAAGTTACACCAATTTTTGTATTTTTTTTTTCACTTTTGTATTTTTTTGTGTTTTTCTTCTTTCTAATAACTTCAACAACAAGAAAACTAAAAGAAGATACTAGGCACGAAGAATCAAGGGTCGGGGTATGTAGAAACAAAACCCGAGCCTTGCGCTGATACCAAATGATGTAGGAAATCAAACGCGGAAAGTAAAAGATAGGAACGAGACGTAACTCGATCACTAATCCCAAGTAGCAACAGAGAACCCGTTCCGTTACACCCCGAGAGAAGTCCAAGAACACCTACGCTAGGAAGCTACCCTCGAGCTAACGTGAGCATGCAAGTAGAATGGTCGGGGGGATTGGCAATCATCTAGATTCACTAGAGGAAGAACAATTCCATCAAGGTTTTCATTCAATAGAAGAGTTCAACTCTCAACACAAGGTTTATTTAATCATCAAAATAAGCTAATGAAATAAACTAGCTATCTAGCTATTTATAGGTGTTTTTAAGCACCAATTGAAAGGTCTAAAATGCCCACACTTAGGCTTAGGAATAAAAGACCACGTAGGGTCAAAATAGTCTTAACACAACTAGAATTCACGTGCTTCAGTATTTTGGGCGGGACGCCCAAGATTGGGGCGGAGCACCCGGCTTCTTGACCAGTGGGGTGGCCTAGGCGGGGCGCCCAGAGTTGGGGCGGAGCGCCTCAGCCTAGGCATCTTCAGGCGGAGTGCCTGGTGTGCTGGGCGAAGCGCCTGGTGCACTGGGCTGCTCCCCTTGTGCTCTAATCACCCGGAACGGCTTCCAATAGCTTCTTTCTTCTAGGTCCTTCCTCACCTAGTGTAAGTGTACTCCTTGGATCTCCTTAGCTTGGCTCCGAGTGAAGGGTCTCGTAGTTTGCCCGGCATCATCCTCCCCTTCTTGAGAAGATTTCGTCCTCGAAATTGAAGCATCATCATCCACAACCTCTTCATCACCTTTGTGCAAGGAATAGGAGAAATTTGTTGCCATCATTTCCTCTTAGGACCTCGCCCGGTTGCATCATGGCACAATGTCCACCGAAGGATTAGATTTTGCTAAGAGTGCCCTTGCTACTATCCTTGCCAAATTGGATAGTATGAACTTGAGGATTGAAAGCCTTTAGAGGGTGAACTCAACCTCGTTTAGATGATATGCTTGATGAGCTAAGTGGTTCTAGAATATTTTCAAAAATAGACCTTAGGTCCGGTTACCACTAAATCCGTATGAAATCGGGTGATGAGTGGAAGATCGCATTCAAGACCAAGTTTGGTCTATATGAATGGTTGGTGATGCCATTCGGCCTCTCCAACTCACCTAGTACGTTTATGAGGCTAATAAACCATGTGTTAAAACGATTCATCAACAAATTTGTGGTCGTCTACTTTGACAACATTTTAATATATAGCAAGTCAATGGACGACCATGTTGTCCATCTAAGGCAACTGCTTGAAGTGTTGAGGCCGAGAAGCTCTTTGCTAATTTTAAGAAATATGCCTTTGGTGTTGAAAAGGTAGTCTTTCTAGGTTTTGTTGAGAGTGCCCAAGGAGTGGAGGTCGATGAGTCCAAGGTAGAGGCATTAGAGATTGGCCTACTCCCACTTCCGTGTCTCTAGTGAGTAGCTTTCATGGTATTGCTAGCTTCTATAGGAGATTTGTGAATGACTTTAGCTCCATTACCGCACCACTCACCAAATTGGTGAAGAAAGACAAGCCTTTTGTGTGGGGGAGAGCCTCAAGAGAATACCTTCCAAGAATTGAAAAGTAGGTTGAGTACCGCCCCACTATTGCAATTGCCCGACTTCGGAAAGGCATTTGAGGTTGAATGTGATGCCTCGGGGGTGGGAATTGGTGGTGTTTTAATGCAAGATGGTAAACCCATATCCTACTTTAATGAAAAATTGAAGGGTGCCTCCTTAAATTACTCTACGTATGACAAGGAGTTGTATGCCCTAGTGAGAGCTCTTGCTCATTGGCAACATTATCTTTGGCCTAGGGAATTCATGATTAAGAGTGATCATGAGTCACTCAAACATCTTAGGGGCCAAGAGAAGTTTAACAAGAGGCATACCAAATGTGTAGAGTTCATTGAGAGTTTCCCTTATGTGATTCAATACAAGAGGGGGGCCGAAAATGTTGTGGCGGATGCACTTTCTAGGAAGTTTGCTCTAGCTACCACTCTTGCTTCCAAGCTCATGGGTTTTGAGAGTATTAAATTGATGTATTCTCAAGACCCTAAGCTAAAGAGCATTCATGAAGCTCTTGAGAATGGAGAAAGAGTTGAGAAGTACCAATGGGTACAACAACATACCCAGTGTATCCCACAAGTGGGGTCTAGGAAAGGTGAGATGTACGCAGACCTCACCCTCACCAAGGTGGAGAGGCTGTTTCCGAGAAGTACCAATGGGTATATGGCCATATCATTAAGAATGGTAGAGTTTGTGTTCCCGAGTCCTCATGGAGAGAATTGCTTATTCGTGAAGCACATTGTAGGGGCTTGATGGGACACTCTAAGAGAAACAAGACCTTACCCATTCTCATAGGACAATTCTATTGGCTTAAGATGGGGATGCAAGTTGAGAGACTTTGCAATACTTGCCTTGAGTGCAAGCATGCTAAGTCCAAGTTGAACCCCCATGGTTTGTATACTCCTCTCCTCGTACCTACTAGCCCGTGGACAGATATTTCTATGGATTTTGTTATGGGATTGCCATGGTCTAGGGGAGACATGATAGCATTTATGTTGTCGTGGATAGGTTCTCCAAGATGGTTTATTTCATTCCATGCAAAAAGTTTGATGATGCACAACATGTTGCTTCTTTATTCATTAATCATGTGTTAAAGTTGCATGGTGTGCCTCAAACCATTGTGAGTTATAGGGACTTTAAGTTTCTCAGCCATTTTTCAAGAAGTTTGGGGGGTGCTCTTGGCACCAAGTTGTTGTTCTCTACGTCCCACCACCCTTAAATGGATGGGCAAACCGAGATGGTAAACCGAACTTTGGGTGCTCTTCTTATATCTATGACCCGAGGTAAGGCCGGGACTTGGGTTGAAAGTTGCCTCTTATGGAGTTTGCATAAAATTGTACATTGCATAGCATGATTGGTATGACTCCATTTAAGTGTGTTTATGGCTTTAGTCCTTTGATTCCATTTGATCTAATCCCTTTGCCCAAGGATGTGATCGTTAGTTTTGAAGGTAAGAGCCGAGCAAAGGCTATGCTTGAGATCCATGCCAAAGCAAGGAAGAACTTGGAGGAAGCCTAATCAAAGGCGGCCTCCAAGAAAAATAAAGGAAGGAAGAAGTTGGAGCTCAAGAAAGGATAAGAAGTTGGAGCTCAAGAAAGGATATTGGGTGTGGGTGCACTTCCGCCAAACATGGGCAAAACGTGGGCTGAGGTGGCCGTGTAGTCCGCTGAGTTGGCTAAAACGTGGCCTACATGGCCTGTCTAGTGTCAAAAACGCCCCAATCCTATTGTACAAGCCTTTGGCTGATTCCCCTTATGTATATAAGTTGTTTTGCTGCCATTTTATTACTGAGACAGAAAATACTTAGTTTTTCTAGGGAGAAAAATGATTTGGCATGGTGGCTTCCTTTGTATTTAGTGTGCCTAATATAAAGGTTGGGATTTTCCCGTACTTGGCTGTCTCATTTCGTTTATGCCTTTATCGTTCATTGTTGTATATGATTTTTACTTCAATTTACTTCAATCTTCTGCCCAAACAACATAAACATCGCTGCCTATTTTCAAATCTAAGATAAACGACCCTAAAATAATTCTAAGTGTGGGAAACGGCTGAGCCTTGCGGGTGGGCTGCTTGGCTGCCGCACGGGGCAAACCTCGGCGGGTTTAATTGATCAAATCACCCCAGTGACAACTTGGTATCAGAGCTAGAACGATCTGGTTTGTTGCTGAGAGAAAAACCATGGCTGGTGGAAATAGTAGCGCTGAAATGAGGGAACGGTTGGCTAAACTTGAGACGTTGGTGGGTATGACTGACGAGGGTGTGGATCTGGTTGATGTGCTGACACAATTGGTTCGTCTTAAGGCCCATTGTGAACGTCTTGAGGCAGAAAGTCTAGCCTTCAAGGGTGTTGCTGCGGCTGAAATTGATAAACTCACTAAGGACAACGAAAATTTGAACTTGGAAATCGTTATGCTTAGGCGGGCTGTTGGAACGGGTGTTCAACGGGTTGATGAATATCCTAAGGTAAAGATTCCTGAACCTAAGGCATTTGCAGGCTCTCGTAACGCTGTTGTACTTGAGAATTTTCAATGGGACATGCAACAATATTTCGAGGCAGCCCATGTCCATGACGAGGAGAAAGTGTCTTTCACAACACGTTACTTGGCTGGTGATGCTAAATTATGGTGGCGTACACGTGTGGCTGATGATGTGAGTGCGGGTAGACCTAAGATTGATTCGTGGGAGCGGCTTAAGAAAGAGTTGTAGGATCAATTCTTGCCTAGTAATTATGCTTGGATTGCTAGGGACAAACTGAAACGGTTGAAGCAAACCGGTTCATTGAGGGATTATGTCAAGGAATTTAGTTCTTTGATTTTGAGTATAACAAATATGTCCGAGGAGGACAAGCTGCATAACTTCATGTTTGGGCTGCAAGGGTGGGCTCAAATGGAACTAAGGAGGCAGAACGTAAAAGACCTCCCTAGTGCCATTGCGGCTGCCGATGCATTGGGTGACTTTAGGCGTGAGGATGCTGAATTTTCGACTTCTAAGGCTAAAAACGGGAATGCTGACAAGGGAAAGGAGTGGAAAAATGCTGAAAAGTGCAATGCAACAGGTGAGGCTAGTGGCAAAGGGAAGGGAGCAGGTGATAAGTCTAAGGAGCAAGGGAATAAACCACGTGGCTGTTTTATTTGTGATTGACCGCACCGGGCAGCGGACTGTCCAAAACGAGCTAAATTGAATGCTCTTCTTGCTAATGATAGTGATGAGACTAAGGAAGACAATGAAGAAGAGTATGTGGCTGCTGCGTTTTATAGTCCATTAATGGCGAGTAAAGCTGAAATTGGTTCGACGAGGGCGTCGAATTCATCAAGTGGGGGTGGTTTGTTAGCCCCTTAGACTCGGCGGATTATGGCACGGCATGGCTATGACGGGATTTGGGGTGTTGCTCCTAGTTGTAGCTAAATACGGATTGAAAGCAACATGAACGTTGGTTGATTTGTCAAGGGCGGGCTTAAAATGACTTGGTGGGATCAAGGAATTGATGAGCTGATTGACAAGAAACGTTGGTGCAACGGCTAGGCAGCCTTGTGCCTTTGTGGGTATTAAGATGGCAAACGGGCAGCTTGTGGTGGCAAGCAAACTCGGAAGCTGGCAAACGACTTTATGGGCTAAGGGTGTCAAGACTTGGTGTCTTGATGCCAAGGCAAGGCAATAGTGTAGCGTAGCTAAATGTTTGATGCATGGCATTTGGCTAAGTGTGGGTTTAGGCAGATTTGGGCGCAATTGAGCTGAACGACATGGGAAGACCGGCTGAACGTAGGCACAGTCTTAGGCAACATGCAGGCAACGCTGGGCACATGTGCAGGGCACATGACCGGCTAGTTGAGCGGCCAAACATGGACAAAACGTGGGCTGAGGTGGCCGTGTAGTGTGCTGAGTTGGCTAAAACGTGGCCTTCATGGCATGTCTAGTGTCAAAAACGCCCCAATCCTATTGTACAAGCCTTTGGCTGATTTCCCTTATGTATATAAGTTGTTTTGCTGCCATTTTATTACTGAGACAGAAAATACTTAGTTTTTCTAGGGAGAAAAACGATTTGGCCTGGTGGCTTCCTTTGTATTTGGTGTGAATAATATAAAGGTTGAGATTTTCCCGTACTTGGCTGTCTCATTTCATTTATGCCTTTATCGTTCATTGTTGTATATGATCTTACTTCAATTTACTTCAATCTTCTGCCCAAACAACATAAACATCGCTGCCTATTTTCAAATCTAAGATAAACGACCCAAAAATAATTTTAAGTGTGGGAAACAGCTGAGCCTTGCGGGGGGGCTGCTTGGCTGCTGCACGGGGCAAACTTCAGCGGGTTTAATTGATCAAAATAACCCTGTGACACTTGGTTCTTGTTTTGACCTTTCTATCTGTATGATTGAGTTGGGGGAGGGGGTGGTTGCCAAGTTTAAACTTAAATATGCTGAATTGACTTCCCACCATGGTCGCTAAATGGCCAATCATCCAAAAGTGCTAAGCTTTAGTAAGCTATCACTTGAACAGGTGATGCAACACTTTTCTATGTAGCAAACAAATGGTGCAAAGATGTGCCTCTTCTACTTTACAACAATATTACTATTTGAGAAGTCTGAACAATTTTTTTTACTACAATTTGTTCATTTATTTTAAAATGTAGTTTTAACATAAAAGTTGTAATCTATTATGCTCTCTATAGTTTCTAATTATCTAAATTTTATTTGAAAAAGTTAAGAGCATGATGTCTATGAATTTTTTTTTTTAAAAAAAAAAAGTTCACCCTCTCACTTCTAATCTTTTCCTTCTATGTACGATTTTGTTATTTCCAGCCTCCGGAATATGAAATGAGAGTCATATCCGTAAGTTGGCCAACTCATACCAATCAGTTTATTGCTCTTTGCCATACTAGTCAATGTTCCAAATCAAATAGTTGTATGCTGAATAAGGGGTGAAGAAATCATTGAAGATTGTAGTGGAGCGACAAGTATTTGTTTATCTCACCAGAGATCTCGAATTTGAATGTAGTTATTATCAGTAGTGAGCATTTTATCACTCATAGTGGAACTTTTAAATATAAATTCGAATTAATCGGATCCCAAAGAAGATACTACACATCCAATAAAAAAAACGAGATGAAGGACATGGAGAAAAGGAACAAAAAAAGGAATTTAATAGAATCAAGTTATTGGTGGTAAAAGGAAAAAAAATAGGGATGTCCGCATTTCTAACACCCATTCTGGTACGTAATGTTACATCCAAAAGGTCGAGTACAAGAGCCTGTTTGGCCAACTTGTCAGAAACTGTTTATTTTGAAAATTTTTTAAATAAGTACTTCTAAAAATTAAGATGTTTGTGTTTGATCAACTCATTTGAGAAATAATTTTTTAAACAAAATATGCTTGGATAATCTTTTAAAAAAAGTACTTTTGAGTGTCAAATTACGAGAAAGGACAATATTAATATTTAGGTTGTAACTAATATTATTTAAACGTACAAAATATTTAAATGTTTTTTATAAAAGACTTAATTTAATTTTTTTAATTTTCACTTAGTTTAGTTGTAAAAAAATTAAAATATATATTATGATTTTTAAATTAATAGGAATAATAACCAAAAGAGAGAAGCTGGGTAAATTTTTGCTTACATTTGAGAGATATATTGGTTAAAATAATAAAAAATAGTATGGTAAATAAATATTTTTGGTAGGGATATTTCTGTCTTGAAAATTAATAAATTGTTTCTACTTCTGGGAGAAGCAAAATTTGTAGCTTCTCCCCAACATCAGAAAAACTGCTTCTGCTTCTTCTCAAAAGTGCTATTTTCTTTAAGCCAAACACCTTAAAATTCTTCAAAAATATATTTTTCTTTAAAAAATATATATATTTTTATCTTTTGAGAAGCTTGGTCTAACATACTGTTAGTCACCATTGATAAACTTTACATACCTAATCATCTACTGATTTTTGACACTTACAATCACATTTATTTGAGTCATTAAAAGTTGTCATGAATAAATTACCAAAAAAAAAAAGTTGTCATGAATACATTTTACTGCCTACATGCTAGCTGATACAAAGCATCCACCCCTTTATGTGGGCATGTATGGTTTATTTTTAATCCATCTTTATTTACTTGAGTACTAGCAGCAAAACAAGCAATAGGTAGGTTCAGGTCCATAAAAGATTCAATTTGAAAAAAAAAAAAAAAAAGGGTAATTTACACTCTATACCCATGCATCTGAAACTAATTACGCGACATACCCACACCAGTTTTCTATACTCATAAATTTGATAATAATTACATCCTCTACCCATTTCCCCATTTTCCTCCAAACTCTTTTGTTTCTCTCACCTTCCCACACATATCCCAATCCCTTAATAACAGGAAGTTGTCTCCTGTATTTCCTCCATTCTTCTCTTCTTCTTTCAACAATGAACTAGAAGCCTAGATCTCTAGACTTCTCCTATTGAAAAATATTGTATTCGATTTTTCACAAAAATAGGTCTTTCCCATAACCCGGCTCTACTCCCCCATAGACCTTCACTTTCTTACTCTGCTGCTGTAAACTATGGTGGTAGTGATAGAGCTGAGATTTTTGGCAAATCAGTTTTAGCTAATAAGAAATTAAAGTCGATCTTATTAAAGATCTAACTCAAAATTAAACTCTTATTTGAAATGGGTGTTGCAAAATATTATTTTGAGTGCCTTTTGAAAATTTCATATAAAATTTTGATCTCTTTTGGAGTTAATTTAATGTGTTTGGGAGATGATTTTTGAATTCCCACCATTGGTGAGCTTGAAACTCTTTAATATGAATTTTTTTATTTGTTGTTTGATTCGAACTGGGTGTTTCAAAATATTATTTCTAGTATATCTTTGAAAAGTTCATGCTAAAATTTGATCGTCTTTGGAGCCGACTCGAGGTGCTTGAGATCGTATTTGTGAGCTGAAAATCAAAGAAAAATTGCATCAAAACTGTATACTACAGTAGTATACAAGTGCAGAAATTGTAACAGTATACTATTATAGTATACAGTTTATTACACTTATACTTCAACTGTATACTGCAATAGTATACTACATTAATTTACTGAAATAGTATATTGTTGTAGTATATAATTTACTATAAATGTATACTTCAAGTTGATATTGTATACTATTTTTGTGTACACCTTTTTGTGTTTGGATTGAAGTGCGAGCTACTATCGAACAAATGAATGTTTTGAATATTGTTGTTTTGAATACAATATACGTTTTTGGTATACCATATACTCTTTTGGTATACACCTTTTTATGTTTGGATCGAAGTGCGAGTTGCTACTGAACAAATGGATGATTCAAATTTTATTATGATACAATATACTTTTTTGGTATACAGTCTAATCTTCTAGTATACACTTTATCATGGTAAATCGAAGTGTGAGATGCTATCGCACGAATCGAAGTGTGAGATGCTATCGACCCCAGTAAGCTTTTATTCTTCTCCTTTTCCATTTCATGAATCCAGTTTAACAGATTCTGCTTGCACTTGGCCAAAGAGAAGTGATGTCACTTGTTTCATCTGTTTGCAGGTTTAGCAGGACTAGCAGCTACTTATGGCTTAAACCTTAATGTTCTCCAAGCTTGGGTTATATGGAACCTTTGCAATGTAGAGAACAAAATGATTTCCGTGGAGAGGATACTTCAGTTTAGCAATATACCTAGTGAAGCCCCACTGATAATCGAAAAGTCCAGGCCGAATTACGATTGGCCTGTAAAAGGAAGAATTGAAATTAAAGATCTTCATGTGCAATACAGCCCTGAGCTCCCAAGAGTCCTAAAAGGTATAACATGCACCTTTCCGGAGGGAATGAAAATCGGTGTTGTTGGACGAACAGGTAGTGGGAAGTCTACTCTTATCCAACCTCTTTTCAGAGTTGTGGAACCATCTGAGGGATCCATTCTTATTGATGGAATAGACATCTCGAGGATTGGTTTACAAGACCTGAGATCTAGGTTGAGTATAATACCACAAGATCCAACTTTGTTCCAAGGAACAATTAGGACTAATCTCGACCCATTGCAACAACATTCAGATCCGGAAATTTGGGAGGTAATGCCTCGGGTTTCTTTTTCTTGATTTCATTCGACATAGTACAACTTTTTAACTTACTGTGATATAATATGTTTTCTGCTGATTCATGATTAATTGACTAGTTCTACGTTGGTTGTCAGCCTATCACAACCCTGCTCCTTTTCGGGCTTAGGACTGAAGAAGTGAGCAACTTCCCACGACTTTGTAACTTACTGTTAGAATGATTTTGTATTTCAGGTCTTGCACAAATGTCATTTAGCTGATATTGTAAAGCAGGATCCGAGGCTTCTAGATGCACCAGGTACAAATACAAGGTTCTGTGGACCGATCCCACGTCCAACTCCTATATAAAAGAACTTCAAAATACAAAAACAATCGGAAACAGAAATAAAGTATCTTCAAACTAATGGTTAAGAATTTTATGCTGCAGTTGCAGAAGACGGAGAAAACTTGAGCATGGGTCAAAGGCAGATTCTGTGCCTAGCTAGGGTGTTGCTACAGAAAAGGAGAATATTGGTACTCGATGAAGCTACTGCATCAGTGGATACAGAAACAGACAATGTCATCGAGAAAACTATAAGAGAAGAAACAAATGGATGCACTGTTATAACAGTGGCTCATCGTATACCAACAGTCATAGATAATGATCTCATTCTAGTTCTTGGTGAAGGTAATGATATAAGGTCTAGCACCACATACTCTAAAAAGGAAAAATAAATAGCAGCACAACCAAGTAATAGTACAGTGACAGTTCGGATGATTAATATATCATCTGCTTGTATACAACTACATGCCAATAGTATTGGCTAAATATAGTGCAACCATACCTTGAACAGGCTAAGACCTCAAAGAGATGAACATATAGTACAGCTAATAATAGATACATCATGCATAAATCCGAGCGGATTGTATTGCTTACAAACTCAATTTTGTTTGATGCAGGAAAAATTCTCGAGTTTGATACTCCTAACCAGTTACTGAGGAACAGTTCTTCTGCGTTTTCAAATTTGGTGGCAGAATTCTTGCGGAGATCATCCAAGGGGTAACTACAATTTTGAGGGTAACTTATGGGAATACCACAAAGACACGTGTGATAGTATAGTTTCGATCCTCTAGAGGAATGAATAACCGATTCAACCTGCCAATAGTAATGTGGCATTGTACAGTACAGAGTGACAAACTGACATCAAGAAATACAAGAAGTTGAGCAGCTATAACTGGAGTAATGCAATTACTATACAGCAGCCACTTCAACATGTACATATCTCACATCTTTCAATCAAATGTGACATGAAACCTTTCTGATATCTAGATTGGCTATTCTTAATCCTTACCTACCTCATAGTTCATGTTCTTAATTAGTTGAATACAATATACGTTTTTGGTATACCATATACTCTTTTGGTATACACCTTTTTATGTTTGGACCGAAGTGCGAGTTGCTACTGAACAAATGGATGATTCAAATTTTATTATGATACAATATACTTTTTTGGTATACAGTCTAATCTTCTAGTATACACTTTATCATGGTAAATCGAAGTGTGAGATGCTATCGCACGAATGAACGTTTTAAGTTTTGTTGTTTAGGGTACAATATACCTTTTTGGTATACCCTATAATCTTCTCGTATATACCTTATTAACCACACACAAAAGAGAAAGAAAATAAATGAACAACAACATTTGTATTTAAATGAAACTTAAATTGTATCTATTTATTTTCTAGGTGAGGATCAGGGAATGAACAATAGACTCTTAATTAAATATTTAATTATTGGAAAGAAATATTCTTTATACGTTAAGAAGAAATCAAAATAATGACAAATTAACACTGTACTTTCAATGGTATTCTTTTGAACTTCTCTCTGCTAAAGTTTTTCCATTTGGGCAAAGGGTCAACTCAACCAAATCAAATATAAGCCTGAAAAATGTGTTATGATTAAGTCATAAGTAATTAGTAAAGTAGTGCAAGTATTTTATCATATCAATATTGTAAAATAGTCTTAAAACTTTTACATTATCTAGTAATATTATCTATTGTAATGAAATAGTTTCAAAGTATACATTTATGGTATACTCTCCTTTTTAATTATTGATATTGTATACCTTCATGGTTTACTTTTATTCAAAACTATACATGCGTAAAATAAGGTGGGCGAGGTTACATTTACAGTGTATACCTTTATGGTATATTCTTTTCCATTATATACTTTTATGGTATACTTTTACCCAAAACTATACATGCATAAATTAGGTGGGCTTGGGGGTATATTTACAGGGTATACCTTTATGTTATATTCCATGTTCCATGTATACATGTATGGTGTACTTCTATCCAAAATTGTACATGCGTACATTAAGTGAGGTGTATGCACATTTATACTGTATACATTTATGGTATACTCTTTTTTTGCACTATAAACCTTTATGATATACTCTCTTTTCCACTGTATTCCTGTGTGGTATACTTCTATCTAAAACTAGTGGCGTAAATTAGGCGGGGTGCTTTTACAGTTACACTATATATGTTATTGTATACTCTTTTTTTACTGTATACCTTTATGGTATACTTCTATCCAGAACTCCACATGCGCAAAATTAGGTGGGGGTACATTTAAAATGTATACATTTATACTATACTCTATTTTTCACTGTATACCTTTATGGTATACTTCTATTTAAAAAAAAAAAAAAGTGGCATAAATTAGGTGTGGCGGTACAGTTACACTGTATACCTTTATAGTATACTTATTTTTATTGTATACCTTTATGATATACTTCTATTCAAAACTCCATGCGTAAATTAGGGGATACATTTACATTGTATACCTTTATAGTATACTCTTTATCCACTGTATACCTTTATGATATACTTCTCTCTAGTGTACATGCATACATTAGGTGGGCGGGGGTTACGTTTACACTGCATACTTCTATCTAAAATTGTACATGCATAAATGAGGTTGGGTAGGGTTACAATTTCACTGTATACCTTTACAGTATACTTTCTTTTACATTATATACCTTTATGGTATATTTTTATTCAAAATTATACATGCATAAATTTGGTGGTATGTAGGTACATTTAAACTGTATATGTTTATGGTATACTATCTTATCCATTTGTATGCCTTTATGATCCACTTTTTATGAAAAATGTAACAAAATACATAACAAAAGAAGATAAGGCGTTAAGAAGGAGAAATCATTCTGTAAAAGACCAACTGAAACTCCATCAGTTGCGCGGTCCCAGAGGGAAAGAGGCATATTTGAACTTAGTAAAATTAAAGTCAAACATTTACTGATGGGGAAAGCCAAGAAAGAAATACTGAAAAAGCTAATCAATAAACAAGCCTTAGCTACTGATACCACATATATGTCTTCAAGAGAGGTAAATGACAGATGTAATGAAGAACATTGTTATAATTAAAGAAGAAGAATTTAGCAGGGATCTTCCTTTGGGTATGTCAACAACAACTCCTTGCAACATCTCAATAGAAAAAAATAATCTTTTTTCTATTACAGTAATGAAGAAAACAATTAGATGATTATAACCACCCATTTTTGCAGAAACTTTGTGAAATTTTGTGGGAAGAAGGTGTGTGTGTGAAGGAAGAAGGTGGAGATGCAAAAAATAAATGAAATTTTTTGAGAAAAATGGGTGTGTGTGAACAAAAGAAGTAGATATGCAAAAATGGGGAAGAGTAAATGGGTCTCTGTCATGTTTGAGTTTACACCTGATATGTAAAATTCTGAAAGTTGAGGTTGTTTGGACTGGGAGAAGCGGGAGTGTTTAAATGGGTATTTAGGTAATTATTTTAATGGGTAGATGAGGTAATATGTGAAAGTTGTGGGTAGAGGGTGTAAATACTTTACCTTGTGTGGGTATTTTTGTAAGTCACCCAAAAAAAAAATTACACCACATCACCGTTGGTAAAGAATAATTACTGTTTTTGTCCACCTTTTGTTGTTTCTTTCTTTCCATAATCATTTTTCTCTTTTTAAAATATATATTTAATATTATGTATTTTGGATATATATTTAATATATTTTAAATATTTCAGATATATATTTATATATTAAGATTTTGGATAGAAAAAATTATGGACATAAAAAGTTATGGACAATAAAAAGTAAATATTTATTGATGAGCGGATATTTATGTAAACTTTTCTAAAAAAAAATGTAAAAGAAATAAAAAGTGAATATTTATTTTTTATCAGTTATAGTAAATATCTTGAAGTGAAGTAAGGGGAAAATATTAGTTAACACTCCTAGAGAATATTTTATTCAAGTAAAATGGAGTTATTAATATTTGAGAATTATAAACAGAAGATTAAAAAACAACAAACGTGGAAGTTTTAAAAAAATTGGTTGGGAAGGTTGCTCTCTCACATAATATCAAAGCCACGTTTCGATCTTGGGAACTGTGGGTTATGAGCCCACTACGCTTCCGCTGTGGCACTCTTATGTTGTTGACGTGTAATTGCACTTTAATATTTAATAGAAAAGAGTTAGTTCAACAAGACCGTAGTGAAGAAACCACCGAAGAATACGGTGGAGTGATAAGTATTCATCAATTCTTCAAAAAAAAAAAAAAAAAAAAAAGAACAATCATTAATAAATAAAATTGTTGGAGGTAGTATAAATAAATAAATAAATAAATACGATGTTCGCATTTTTCACACTCGTTTTGGCACGTAATGTTACATCCAAAAGGTTGAGTACTTAGTCACCGTTGATAAATTTTACGTACCTAATCATCTACTGGTTTTTCTAGGAAAAAAAAATCATCTACTGGTTTTTTACGCTTACAATCACATTCACTTGAGTCATTAAAAGTTATCATGGATACATTTTACTGCCTATATGCTAGCTGATACAAAGCATCCAATTAAAAAACAACAAATGTGGAAGTTTAAAAACGAAAAGAGGTTGGGAAGCTTGCTCGCTCACATAATATCAGAGCCAGGTTTCGATCCTGGGACCTGTGGGTTATGGGCCCACCACGCTTCCGCTCGCCACTCTGATGCTGTTGACATGTTGGTGCACTTTAATATTTAATAGAAAAGAGTTAGTCCAACAAGACCGTAGTGATAAGGTAGTTGATTTGAGATAGGTTTTTCAGAAAATCTAAGAATGGCCTCATTTCCTTTTACTCTCCAACTAACCTTGTCCTCCAGACCCAATATTTCTTCATGTACTCTACCAAGACTAAATTCTAGGTTTGTGGGTGCTTCAAAACTGAAAAGGATAGGATGGTGCAGACCCAACAGAGTTGGACCAAGTTGTGGTTCAAGAACTAGTTGCTGGTTTAACTTCCGCCAAAATGCTGAAACTGCTGGCGTTTATGGTAGTCAATCCCGTGATGATTTTGACCGCGACGACGTTGAGCAGGTTCCCTTCTTTTTCTCTACAAACTTCCCGTTACCAACATAACTATACTTTAATTCAAGATTGTGGATTTAAGCTATTAAGCTATGGTGGTCCTCTTAATTGTATATGTTTGTTGTTATAGGACTTCGACTTGAACCTCCTGCAAGAATTGTACTTTCGGTAGTTGATATCTTATCAAAATACCTAGTTTAAACTTGAAAATATATATTGGAATATTTAGAAGGATATGCGTATCATGTGTATTTGACACCTACCTATTGTCGTTTCTTCTAAAGATTCTCACAGTTAATCTCCACTGAGAAGCTCACATCTTGGTATGATACTGCTGATTCTTCTTTCCAAGTCAACAATAGCTAGCTAAAAGCTTCATTACAAAATCCTAATCAGGAGCTAGGCTGACGCGAGGGGCTTTTTCGACTGTTCCCTTCCTGGATTTAGCTAAGTTTCTATGTCACTTGTTTGTGCCAAACAAATACTTCTTGACACATTTGATAGGCCATCAGAATAGATGAGCAACCATAATGATGAAGACAGGAAGCTGAGTTGAGCAAAGTCATGAGTTTTTTGAACGAAAACCTACATTAATTGCTCCTAATGATCATTCAACAGAGTCCAATTGACCAAAGCATTGTTTGATAACTTTTTCTTCTGTTCAGTGATTTAAACTACTTTGCAGATTTATATATAACTGAAAAATCAAAACTAAACAGAGACAACATCGACACACTGCAACATTTTAATTTTGAATGTCTGGCGTCTTTAAGTAGATGAATCCTTCAACTTTTTTGGTCAGTGTGTATAGTTTTAGAGTTTCATTTTCTTGCGAGACTGTTACACAACATCAGATATCTGTCTGTCATCATTTTTAATGCTAACTAAATGAAACTCTATGGCTCATTTAAAGATGGTATCGAGCAGTACTTTGATTTCTTCTGGTGTTAAACTACATAGTCATCATGCCATATAAGGAGATATTTCATTGGCCAGAGGTGCTTCTTTGAAAGTAATATTTGCTTTTTGTATGCAGATTATGATACAAAAGTTTCAGCCTAAATTTTGTCAGGACCACTGAAGTGAAGATTAAGAGCTAGTAATATTTATCATGGAAACAACTCACTGAATTTCATGTTTATTTCCTGCAGTACTTCAACTATATGGGGATGCTTGCAGTTGAGGGTTCTTATGATAAGATGGAGGCTCTTTTGAGCCAGAACATACACCCAGTGGATATTTTGCTGCTGATGGCTGCCACTGAAGGAGACCAGCCAAAAATTGAAGAGCTACTGAGAGCTGGAGCAGATTACACTGTCAAAGATGCAGATGGACGTACCGCCCTTGATAGGGCTGCTAATGATGAAATCAAGGACTTTATCCTTAACTTTTCAGTCCAGAAGGCATGAGGAAAGGGTGTTGTTTTTAGCAATTTTGTTCATCTTCTTTTTTCTCATAATTTAGATCAACACCCTTTTAGAGTTCCTCTTTCCTAATGTTAGCGCCGTCATTTATCCTTTGTGAGCATCTCATGCTTCAGAACTATACTTAAGCATAAAGCTGTCCAAGTATTGTAAATTGCTTTGCTGGTCAAAGATTCATTTCTAGTATCCTATGTTATCACATGCATTGTTGCTAAGAAAATGGTTCATGGTCAAATGTTGAAGATACAATAACTTGATCATAAGTATACTTCATTTATCCCAGGCGTATACAAAGGAACGTTAAGTAATAATGCGCAGAAGCACTACGTTTATTATGCACTGGAAAATTGAGCATCTCCGATGCTGATCCTTGGCTTTTTCTTTTTTCTTTTTGATGTATTTATGTACTCCACTAGAAAGGGATGTCCATGCTGCATGGGCCCAATGGAGAGTTTTGCAGAATTTGTGTAATTTTGATCACTAGCCATTTTTGGACGCGCTCATTGGAGACTATCCACCGTTTCAAAATTTATTGAAGAATAGCCAAAAATTCGCGCGCACTTTAGCTCTGTTAGTGTTGGAAAAACACTCCAGACTAGTCCCATAACAAAATACTGGGCTCTGAACAAAACTTGTTCAAAGCCCAAGTATTTTGTTATGGGACTGAAGCTTTATACAAAGTCCCATAACAAAGGTCCAGTCCCATAACAAAATGTTGGGGCTTTGAACAAGTTTTGTTCACAGCCCCAGTATTTTGTTATGGGACTGAAGCTTTATATAAAGTCCCATAAAAAAAATGCTGGGGCCTTGAACAAAACTTGTTCAAAGCCCCAGTATTTTATACTGGGATTAGTTTACTTCAGCTTCCCAGTATAAGTACTGGGGCTTTGAACAAAACTTGTTCAAAGCCCCAGTATTTATACTGTGATTTGTCCGAAGGTGGCTAGTCTTCAAACAATTTTGCATCGCTGGCTAGTATTCATTTAACGCGGTCAAAACTGGCTGCGTGACTAAATTTTTACGCAGAATTTGATAAGAGAACCGCAAAAAAGCAAGGCCAAATATATTTCTAGCCCCTTAAACTTGTCTCATTTTTTCATATAGACACCTCAACTAAAGGGATGACCTATTAGACACCTAATGTATATGCATAGTGTGCAAAAATTTCGCGTAGGGGCCTGTTTGACATGCGCTAATTGATCCATAGCCGTCAAAAACAAATTCGCTGAGAAATAGCCACCTCCGGATAAGTCCCAGTATTTTAATATGAGACTTTATATAAAGCTTCAGTAAACTAACCTAGTATAAAATAATGGGACCTTAGAACATGATAGTTCAAAGTCTCATTATTTTGTTATGGGACTTTATATATAAAGCTTCAGTCTCATAACAAAATAATGAGACTTTTGAATAAACATGTTCAAAGGTCCCGTTATTTTGTTATGAGACTTTATATATAAAGCTTCAGTCTCATAACAAAATAATGGGACCTTTGAATAAACATGTTAGTTCAAGGTCCCAGTATAAAATACCGAGATAAGTCTGAGGTGTTTTCCAACGCTAATGGAGCGTAAGTGTGCGTGCAAATTTTTGGCTATTTTTTAATTAATTTTGAAACGGTGGATAAAACTCATTGAGCGCGTCCAAAAATGGCTATGCATCACTGAGCACCTTATTGATGTTGCACACAAACAAATGAATGAATGACACATGGCTAATATCATTTTACCATATTTTCCTTTTTCTCTTTCTTTACTTTTCCTACCCAAGCTTTTCCAGCGGAAACTACACAGTAACACCTTCCCGGCCAAAAAAGTCCTTCATCATCAAGAAAACAACCAACATTTTTTGTAGTTCACATCAAACTAAACTTTTTACTACAGTGATGCTTTATTGCATTACTTCTTAAAAGCTACTAATACAATTTCTTCTGACACTCACCTCACCTATTTCTCCCACTCCACCTTTTAATGGTTACTTGGTTCTAGACGCATACATTCCGAAACACAAATAATTGAAAAATGAAGAGTGATAGGCTGTTTCGAAGAGGTTAATTACAAATTTAAGAGGTGAATTTATCATTTTTATAATGAATGTGAGTATAAAATATATATATCTAAACACAATGAAGCCTCGAATTTATAGTCGCTATGCAGATCATCCAAACTATTATTTGGTAACATTTTTTTCCTAAACTTTTTACCCCATTTTTTTCCTATGAAGACTTTAAGTTATGCATTTTCATTAAGAAGAGTGGTAGTTGTTTTTGTTCTGGAAAATGAAGGGCGAAGGGGGGAGGACGCAGGAACAGACCTTTTGGGTATGAAGAAGGAAGATGGTCAAGGAAGATGAGGCGCCTTGCCCAGAGCAACCGGGCGCTCCGCGCTAGAAGGCAGGCCTCCAGGCGCTCCGCCCAGCTTTGGGGCGCTCTTCCCAGGCCCCTCCACTGGTCAAATCGGCAGGCGCTCCGCCCAAGATGCTGAAGGGCGAGAATCTTAGTAGTTAAAGACAATTTTGACCCTACGTGATCTTTTAACTTAAAGCCTAATGTGTGGGCACTTTAGACCTTTTACTTAGTGCTTGAAAACCTCTATAAATAGCTAGGTAGCTTATTTCATTCCTTAGCTAATTTTGATGATTGAAAAATATTGTTAAGAGTTGAACTCTTGTGAATGAATGAAACAACCTTGTTTGGGACTTGTTTTTCTTCTAGCGGATCTAGATGAATTCCATTCCCTCCCCGATTATTCTTGCGGGTTTCGGGTGTAGCTCGAGGGTAGTTGCCTAGTATAGGTGTTCCTTGACAATCTACTGGGGTGTATCGAAACAAGTTTTTTGGTGCTACTTGGGTATCCCCATTATCACCTTCATCCTACTTCTGACGCGCGGACGGTTATTCGTTCGAGCCACGTCTCGCTTTATCTTTACTTTATCGCTTCCGTATTTTTTCCTACATCAGTTGGTATCAGAGCAAGACTCGGGTTTTGTTCCTACAAACCCCTGACCCTTGATTCTTCATGCCTACATTAGTTTCCTTTAGTTTCTTGTTGTTGAAGTTATTGAAAGAAGAATACAAAAAAACTGAAAAGTTGAAAAATTCAAAAATTGGTCATAACTTTTTGGTGTGTTTGATTCTTGTTATGGGTGTTATTGGAGATTGATCCTTGTTGAAAACCCGTCGTTTTGATACCAAAAAAATGTGGTTTGGATTGGAATTACGAGATTTGAAAATTTGAAAACCCTAAAATTGTTAAACCCTGGTTCTTGATGAATTTAATTGATTCTTGGGTTGGTTTATTATGGGGTTGTGTATTTGATTATAGGGTTTTGTTCTACATTGAAAAAAAAAACAAATTGAAACAAATTTCGTGAGATTTGGAGTTGAATAACATCAAGTTTTAAGAATCGAAATCCACTTTTGAAACCCTTTTTGAAACCCCAACTTGAATCTTTGAATGATGATTGTGCCTTGATTATTGGTTGTTTGGGTGTTATAATCATTGGGGTTTGAAGAATATATCAATATACAACTTTGGGTACCTTGGATTTGTGCAAAACACGTTGAAATCGGTCCAAATTTTGGATTGAAATTGAAGAAAAACGGAGTTGGAAAACCTGAAATTCGTCGCCCAGGCACTCCGCCCACTCTCTGGGCGCTCCGTGACCACCCTCACTGGTGGTTTTGCCAGGCGCTCCGCCTGATTTCACTGGGCGCTTCGCCCAGTACCTGAAGGGGTGGAATTGTGTAGTTTTTCCTAGGTTTTCTTACTTCTTTGTTTGCTTAACCTCTAACTAGTGCCTATCTAAGTATCCATCCTACTTAATTGTCAGTAGTCCATTGAGGTTATAGGTGATTCGTGCTTAGTTGGAGAGTAGAACTCCAAAAAGATTCGTAGATCATTTTGACTCAAGTCATCACTTTAAAGTGCTTACCGTTCATTGAGTCACATAAAGTCCACTCACCCCGGAGTGCACTTGACTCGTGGATAGTTTGATTGAGTTGAGAGATTGTTATTCACCTACGTGAAGATTTTGAATACAAGTTGAGTAAAATATCCACCACCACTAAACGAGTGAACCGAGTAAAACACAAGTGAGGGAGTGTGTGAGGTGATTTTACTAACGTTTGTTTTTTTATAGGTGCAATGGCTAACGAAGGTGACTTCAAGTCTCCAAGTTGGGCAAGGGACCTCAAGTGTCCAAGTTGAGAAAGGGACCCCGAGTGTCCAAGTTGAAGCCGGTGAGGGCTCAAGTAGCCCTACCTTTACCCCGGAGCAAGTTGTTGAATTGCTCAATCAACAACGGGTGATGGAAGATCGTGATAGAAATGAACAAGTTCTGGGCAATACCCAACGAACGGGCATTCCCCGCATTTTGGACAACCCCCAAAGAAACATTCCACTTCCAAGACCCATTTGAAATGTTCAACCTCTTGAGCAAGCCAATGAAGCTCAAGAAGGGGAGGAAACCGAGTATGGTGACAAAGCCTATGGGTATGATGATCACTATCAACCTAGACAAGGTATGAATTGGGGTCGTAATGTGGATAGGGGTAGAGGCCGAGGTCGAGGGCCACCCATGGGGGTATGTTGGAGGGAATGCTAGGAGGGATTATGGTGGTTATGAAGATCACTATAGAGGCTAACCGGAGCCTTACCGTGGAGGTCGTGACAACACCAACCTCAATAGTGTGAAGCTCAATCTTCTAATCTTTAAGGGAAATTGTGATCCGGAGGCATACATTGAATGGGTACTACTCATGGAAATGATGTTTGACACAAATGAGATGACCGATGAGAAGAAAGGTACTTATGCTATTTCATCCTTTGAGTCCTATGCGTCTACTTGGTGGGAGTCCATCAAGAGGTCAAGAAGGAGAGTGGGTGTCCATGTGAATGTGACTTAGAATGAATTGAAAGGTCTCATGAACACCAAGTACATGACTCCTAGGTATCGTCAAGAGCAACTCAAGAAGCTTTATGATCTAAAGCAAGGTGTCAAGACGGTTCATGAGTATTATGATGAGTTTGAAAAGACTCTGATGGCTTTGGATATAGACACCGAAGATGAAGAACAAGCCGTGATCCGTTTCAAGAATGGCTTGAGCTATGGTATAATTTCCCAATTGAGATTGCATTCTTATCTTTCACTTCAAGAAATCCTTGAAGCCGCAGTTGATGCCGAGCAATGGCTTAAAGAAGAAAGATCCAACCGTTACAAGAGCAACATTTCTACTTCCATGAGCAAACCAAATGAGTGGAAGACTCCTACTCCTAATGCAAGATTCCCAAATGCTAGTGTTACAAGTGCCAACAAAGAAGTGAAGAAGCCGAATGAGAAGTACACATCCAATGTGGGAGGTAACTCTAAAACCCAATTAAATACTCCTACTTCTTCTTCAATTCAATGCCACAAATGCAAAGGGTATGGTCACTTTGCTAAAGAGTGTCCTACAAAAAGGACCATGATTGTGGTTGGTGATGGTGCTTATGAGCAAGAGAGCGAACCGGAGGATGGGGGAGTAGAGGGAGATGAGGTGGATGATGTGGAGGAGGACATGGTTGAGGATGATGATCCTCACGCCTTCCTAGTTGTGAGGAGGAGTTTAGGTGCTATGCTTGTGGAGAATAGTGAGACCTTGCAAAGGGAAAACCTCTTCAATGCTAGATGTCGAGTCATGGGTATTGTTTGTTCCATGATCATTGACTCAGGAAGTTGTGCTAATGTTGTTAGTCAAACACTAGTTTCCCAATTGAAATTACCCACCTTGAAACATCCCAAACCTTATCGTTTGCAATGGCTTAGTGAGTGTGGGGAGCTAAAGGTAGTGAAACAAGTAATGATTAAGTTCAAAATGGGGAACTATGTAGATGAACACATGTTTGACGTGGTGCCTATGCAAGCTTGCCACCTATTGTTTGGTAGGCCTTGGAAATTTGATAGACATGTGGTTCATGATGGCCGTGCCAAAACTTATACAGTCAAGCATGAAGGTAATAAGTTTGTGCTTAAGCCCTTGACTCCCAAGCAAGTAAGTGATGATTACAAGCGGATGAGGGAGTTGAGAGAGGCGGCAAAGGCTAAGTCGGTTGTGCAGACTAGTCCTTTGGCCGAGAGTTTTGTGGTGACTCAACCATCTTCTACCGGTAGCATATGTGCCATGATGCAATCGGGTGATCTTTTGAGAGGAGATGATGGGATCAAACTACTCATTTGCCTAGTGCATAAAGGTATGATTCTTACATTCGATCTTGATTACTCCACTAACCCTTTACCTAGTGCAATTGAGAATGTTTTGAAGGTATTTGAAGACATGTTCCCGGAAGAGATGTCGAGTGGTCTTCCTCCATTGAGGGGGATTGAGAACCAAATTGATTTTATCCCGGGGTCTCAAATTCCAAACAAACCGGCTTATAAAAGCAATCCGAAGGACACAAGAGAATTGAAAAAGAAAGTGGATGACTTGCTCACTAAAGGCTTGGTCCGTGAAAGTTTGAGTCCATGCACCGTACCGGTCATTCTTGTGCCAAAGAAGGACGGGACATGGAGAATGTGCGTTGATTGCCGGGCCGTAAACAAGATAATGGTAAAGTATCATCATCCCATCCCTAAACTTGATTATACGCTTGACAAATTGAGTGGTTCATGTGTCTTTACCAAAATAGACCTTAGGTCCGGTTACCATCAAATCCGAATGAAACCCGGGGACGAATGGAAAACCGCATTCAAGACCAAGTTTGGTCTCTATGAATGGTTGGTGATGCCCTTTGGGCTCTCCAACGCACCTAGTACTTTCATGAGGCTAATGAACCATGTCTTCAAACCGTTTATCAACAAATTCGTGATTGTCTATTTTGATGATATCTTGATATATAGCGAGTCATTAGACGACCATGTTGATCATTTAAGGCAAGTGCTTGAAGTGTTGAGAACCGAAAAGCTCTATGCTAATTTTAAGAAATGTGCCTTTGGTGTTGAAAGGGTAGTCTTCCTTGGGTTTGTTGTGAGTACCCAAGGAGTGGAGGTGGATGAGTCCAAGATAGAGGCCATTCGTGATTGGCCTACTCCTACTACTGTGACTCAAGTAAGGAGCTTTCATGGTCTTGATAGCTCACCGAATTGGTGAAGAAGGACAATCCTTTTGTGTGGGGAGAGCCTCAATAGAAGGCATTCCAAGAATTGAAAAGTAGGTTGAGTACCGCCCCTCTATTGCAATTGCCCGACTTCGAAAAGGCATTTGAGGTTGAATGTGATGCCTCGAGGGTGGAAATTAGTGGTGTTTTAATGCAAGATGGCATACCCATAGCCTACTTTAGTGAGAAATTGAAGGGTGCCTCCTTGAACGACTCTACGTATGACAAGGAGTTGTATGCCTAGTGAGAGCCCTTGCTTATTGGCAACATTACCTTTGGCCTAGAGAATTTGTGATTAAGAGTGATCATGAGTCACTCAAACATCTTAGGGGCTAAGAGAAGTTGAAAAAGAGGCATGCCAAGTGGGTAGAGTTCATTGAGTCTTTTCCCTATGTCATTCAATACAACAAAGGGAAAGACAATGTTGTGGCGGATGCACTTTCTAGGAAGTTTTCTCTTGCCACTACTCTTGCCTCCAAGCTTATGGGTTTTGAGAGTATTAAGTTGATGTATGCTCATGACCCTAAGCTAAAGAGCATTCATGAAGCTCTTGAGAAAGGAGAAAGAGTTGAGAAATACCAATGGGTTAATGGTTATATCTTTAAAAATGGTAAAGTTTGCATACCCGAGTCCTCATGGAGAGAATTGCTTGTGTAAGAAGCACATTGTGGAGGACTCATGGGTCACTTTGGTAGGGATAAAACCTTGGCCATCCTCATGGAGCAATTCCATTGGCCTAAAATGGGGACTCAAGTTGAGAGACTTTTCAATTCTTTTCTTGAGTGCAAGTATGCCAAGTCCAAATCGAACCCCCATGGTTTGTACACCCCTCTCCCCGTACCTACTAGCCCGTGGAAGGATATATCTATGGATTTTGTCATGGGATTACCACGGACTAGGGGGGACATGATAGCATTTATGTTTTCGTGGATAGGTTCTCCATGATGGCTCACTTGATTCCATGTAAAAAGTGTGATGATGCACAACATGTTGCTTCTTTGTCTATTGATAATGTGTTAAAGTTGCATGGTGTGCCTCAAACCATTGTAAGTGATAGGGAGACTATGTTCCTTAGCCTTTTTTGGATGAGTTTATGGGGTTCCCTTGGCACCAAGCTTTTGTTCTCTACGTCCCACCACCCATAAACCGATGGGCAAACCGAGGTGGTGAACCAAACTTTGGGTGCTCTTCTTAAAGCCATAACCCGAGGTAAGGGTGGGACTTTGATTGACAAGTTACCTCTTATAGAGTTTGCCTCCAATCGCACTTTGCATAGATTGGCATAACTCCATTCGAGTGTGTTTATGGCTTAACGCCTTGATTCCCCTTGATCTAACCCCTTTGCCAAGGGAAATGGTTGTTAATTTTGAAGGTAAAACTAGATCCAAGCCTTTGGTTGAACTACATGCTAAGGTGAAGAAGAACTTGGAGAAAGCCTATGAGAAGGTAGCCGCCAAGAAAAACAAGGGATGCAAGAAGGTGGAACTCAAGAAGGGTGAATATGTGTGGGTGCACTTCCGCAAAGACAGGTTCCCAAACCTTAGGAAAGGGAAGTTAGCGCCCCGAGGGGATGGACCCTTCCAAGTGCTTTCAAAGATCAACAACAACGCTTATGTGGTCGACTTGCCAAGTGAGTATAATGTATCTAATACTTTTAATGTGGCTGACTTGACTCCTCTTGTTGTAGAAGATAATGGAGCCGAGGGCGATGAAGCTTGGATTTCAAGGACGAAATCTTCCCAAGAAGGGGAGGATGTTTCCAGGCAATCCGTTACTAGACCCTTTACTTGGAGTCAAGACAAGAAGGTTAAAGAGGTGCATTTATACTTGGAGAGGAAGGGACTCAAAGATGGAAGCGAATGGAAGCCTTTCTGGATGATCAAGGCTGAGGCGCCCCGCCCAGAGCAACCGGGCGCTCCGTCCTAGAAGGCAAGCCTCCAGGCACTCCGCCCAGGCCCCTCCACTGGTCAGATCGGCGGGCGCTCCACGCAAGATGCTGAAGGACGAGAATCTTAGTAGTTAAAGACAATTTTGACCCTACGTGGTCTTTTAACTTAAAGCCTAATGTGTGGGCACTTTAGACCTTTTACTTAGTGCTTGAAAACCTCTATAAATAGCTATATAGATTATTTCATTCCTTAGCTAATTTTGATGATTGAAGAATATTATTAAGAGTTGAACTCTTGTGAATGAATGAAACAACCTTGTTTGGGACTTGTTTTTCTTCTAGCGGATCTAGATGAATTCCATTCCCTCCCTGATCATTCTACTTGCGGGTTTCGGGTGTAGCTCGAGGGTAGTTGCCTAGTGTAGGTGTTCCTTGACAATCTCCCGGGGTGTATCGAAACAAGTTCTTCGGTGCTACTTGGGCTATTCGTTCGAGCCATGTCTCGCTTTATCTTTACTTTATCGCTTCCGTATTTTTTCGTACATCACGTACCGACATCCCTAACCTCTACTTGATGCAATACACCAATATGATTCTAAACTCTTACAAAATTTATTTTTCCTTTTTATTGTCTTATTATTATTAATAATTAATTATTACACTAATCAATTTTATTTTTTTGCGTTCTTCTAATATAATTTACTATTACGTTCTTCTAATTTACATTTTATTGTTATTAATTTATTGGAATACTAACTAATTGGTTTTATTTTGCAAGGTCTACTTGGTTGAAGTTTACTAAGGAATAAGTAGTTAGCCAATTTGAACCTTTTATTTAATTGTTGTTATTATATGTATCTAACTTATATATCATAGTGGAAATTATTTTGTTAGATTTAGTTTAATTTATCTTTTGAATCCCAATTATAAGTCCGGCCGGTAATCACATTTGGTGGAACCTGAAAGGTACCTAACACCTGCCTTTCGAGTTAACTTGAACCTTTACCTAGAATTTCTAGTTCGCAGAACCATATTTTGGAGTTAATTATAAAAATTGGCTAGAAACAAAGCAGGTGCCTTTATACGCCTAGTTAAAATATATGTTAGGTGGCGACTCCATGTCTTACCCGTGAGTTCCAATAAGTCGAATCTTGTTTCAAACTCTAACCGGTTCAGAAAAAAATAGGTGACGACAGTGATTACCACCATACTCCAGATAAGGAGATAACAAAGCCAGCTAGGCTTTGGAACCCTTCTTGATCTTCCCTGGTCACCCAAAGTAACTCCAACTTGAGCAGCCTTCCTCACTCTTGGCTCATCATTCTCACCAAGACCTGCCTCATCAACCTTTCTCTTTACAACACCTTTTGTTCTCAAAGAAGCAGGTCTAACATCCGGAGTAGAACCTTCACCACCATCTTATATATAAGAAAGAATGGGATAAAGTTGGTAAACTTTGAAATAAGAAGGAAGCTCCAGTCTTTGCAGGTCTTGGCATGGCCAAGACTTCAACCTCTGGTGCAATGGTCAACTTACGGAGACTTCGGAAGCGGCCAACACTTTAAGCTCTAGTGCAAGGGTCTCTACAAGTCTTGGCTATAGCTAAGAGTTTAAGCTCTAGTGTGAGTCAGCTTGCAGAGAAAGTCTCTGTAACTCTCGGCCATGGCCATGGCCAAGGCCAAGACTTTAAACTCTGGTGCAACGACAACTTTAAAGTGTGCCCACATACAAAATAATTTTAACAAAAACTAGATCCACACTACATCACACATATCAATGCCTCCCACTACGCAACAACAGGTGCTAAGAGAGGATCGCCATGTATATCCTCATTTGAAAGCACATCCCTAATTGTAGCACCAACAGCGATAACCGATCCTACAACACCACCATCTCCTATGGATGGATCATCCTGCTCCTCATTCCCATATTCTTCTTTAGAGACTGCAATTTGAACATAAACAAGACTCTCTGCTCCTTCACTATTGTTCCTACTGATAGACAACCTAGTTAGCAGTCACTACATCTTGTATTATCTAACTAGGATTCCTTGGTTAATATTATTCCTCGTTGACTAGGTATGTGATTAGCTAATGTTTATCACGTATGATAACTCACTGATGTATGTAAGATACATGTAACCACTTTAGAGATAATGATAAGGTAGCATAACCTTAGGTAGGAGGACTCCTAGACAATGTGTATAAATAGGTTGTACTTCATACGTTCAGATTATCAAGGAACAGACTTGAAACATTCTACTGTCTGACATGTCCCGATTAAGGGTAGGGGCCACAATTACCCTAGTAAATTGTAAGGATCGAACACAAAGACTTGTACGAGACTTAATATAGTTGGACTTGCTTGAGTTCAAGTTAATCCTAAAATTAAGTTTCCTTGTAGCTATTGCTAAGTAAAGGTAAAATAATGCTAAGTTGACAATTAAGGAAGTACTAGGATACTAACCTCCTCATATCCTTCTAACCAAATGGATATAGTTCTAGCTTCTTCACACCAAGGTCACCCAATGGACCTTGCTCGCATACACCCAACTCATCCCTCTCGGTGGTGAGTTGAGACTACCAACTCTTGCCCTCTCGGTGCTAAGAGTTGATGCCTTGAGCACTAGCAACTAATCCCAAGTAAGGTATCGCCTTCTCGGTGTTCAACCCAGTAACCCAGGGTAAATACAACACACTTACCCCCGGTACCCTGTCACTACACTTTCCGTTCCTATATTTACCCTCTCGGTATAAATATAGTACTATTGGGCTCACCTTAAGTTATTGTAATGGAATAAAAATTAGTGAAATGGGATATTCCTAGGTGCTTAGAAGCTTATTATGCTACACCCATTCGATTATTGGAGTAGGGTTTAGTTAGCATCCTAGTGGATGATTTAGCTACTCATACTAAGTAATGATCAAGACTTGAAAGTAATGAAATTTGCATTGAAATAGTAAGGTAGAAATAATTCTTACCAACAATGATGTTGTTCTTCACAGTACAAGAAGGCTTGACCAAGAAGTAATAGTATTTTGTCTCTATCTTGCCTCTCAAGTAAAGTAAAGTGTAAGATCTTCTTAAAAACATACTTCTACCTAGATATAGTATTTGCTAAAATCAATTACAAAATTGCCATTCGCAGGTTGGGATGGAGCCCTTTTGCCAAATGGGCTGAGTTCTGGAGCTGAATCAAGCGAAAGGGCGGCCGCCTCTTGGACATAGGCTAGCGCCCTTTTCCGGGTTTGTATGAGAGGGCGGCCGCCCTTATTTAATCGACCGCCTTTTCTTCTTTTCCAAGAGAGGGCGGCGCAGCCTTGCATCATGTGGTCTCCTCTTCACAACAGCTTTTCCTTGCAAAGTGTAATGGGCGCCCGCCTCATGCATGGGCGGTCGCATCTTCACAAGTCTTCTAGTTCTTCAACTTCTTTGCAAAGGGCTGGAGCCTCTTCAGTCGCCCATTAGGACACTCAGCATGTCTTCACATCCAAGGAAGGGGTGGTCACCTCTAGTATGGGCGGCCGCCACTTCACTATTTCTGCAGCTTTCTTGAACTTCATCACTTTTCATGGGTATTCTTGCTCTTTTGGTTTCTTCATTTTCTTGTAGGATCTAACACCTGAAACCAAGCAGAATTCATCAATCTTACATATGGATTGGTCACTTTTGGATTCAAAGGCAAAAGTTTAAGCGAGTTAAAGTAAGCAAAATGCTCACGCATCACTGTCTTTCTATTTTCTTCATGGTATCAAGAGCTTAGGCTTTAATAATCAGATCGTAAACCTATTCTTTTTTTTAGCCATGGCTTCATCTTTAAACACTAGCCTAGCCCTTTCACCTTCCTTACTTTATTAATTTATTACTATTTGCCCTATTAAGTTGAAACCATCAAATTATCTACTTTGAAGGATACAGATTCTCCAACTCGTACAAATATTGAAAGTTGAAAGCAAACCCACCATCCGAAACCAAAACTAATGAGAAAGAAGAATCTATTCCTAACCCCAAGTTCACTAAATGGCAAGAGCGTGATGTTTTGGTTAGGAGTTGGTGACACGACCCGAATTTCGACTAGGCCGTGCGGGCACCCGACATCCTCCCCTAAACCCATCGGGCGAACCCTTACCAATTAAATTAGAAAAATAAATATAACAATTCATAAATAAGGGCAAGACTTAAAACAAAAATGCAGACATACTGATATCTCTAAGCTGTACAAAAGAAATTACAGATGACTATCCATTGTACTAGGTTTAGGGCTATCCAGACTTGACATATAAGAGTACAAAAGAAGACAGATACCTCCTGAAGGGAGCAAAATGCAACTGATATAGTAAACAATAAACTTGTGACCATCTGGAATAAAAGCTGGCTCACCTTGACAGCTGAAGTCGTCTTCGCTCCTTTACAATGTGGCGAACTCAATCCTGGAGCGAACCTGCTGAAGCAAAATAGATAGACAAGAAACAAACAACAAACAAGGGTGAGTCAAAAGGACTCAATAAGTGGGGCAGACTAGCTACATCAAGGAATAGGATAGCTAGCCAGGGAGAAAAGAAACAGATAAATTAAATTCCTTTTATTTAAATTATGAAAAAGGCATAGCCAGATAATAACTAGAAACACGTACGGAATCACAAACTCATTAATAACCAGGAACGTAAGATAACCAAAACATATAGGTATCCCGAACACATCATTAATCAGAAATACATCCTGTTGCAGCGTGCAACCCGATCCATGTATTCATCCTGTTGCGGCGTGCAACCCGATCCATATATTTATACCGTTGCGGCGTGCAACCCGATCCATATATTTATACCGTTACGGCGTGCAACCCGATCCCCGCAACCAGAATATGAGCAAGAAATATATAGGCAAACTGAGATATGTCCACGACATAGTATACATAACGCATACATAAAACACAACACAATACACACAATAGTCAGTATGCGATGCAATGAGATGGGTTGAATGCGGTATGATGCAATGCAGCCACATATGCCTGATACCCATCTCCGGCGCAGGACTTTCATCGTCTACCAGGAGATATATGCAATAATGACCCTTCACCGGCTCGGGACTCTCATCGATTACCGGGAAATATATGCAATAATGACCCTTCACCAGTGCGGGACTCTCATTGGCAACCGGGAAGTATATGCAATAATGACCCTTCACCGGTGTGGGACTCTCATCTCCAACCGGGAAGTATATGTAATAATGTCCCTTCACCGATGCGGGACTCTCATCGCCAACCGGGAAGTATATGTAATAATGTCCCTTCACCGTTGCGGGACTCTCGTCGCCAACCGGGAAGTATATGCAATAATGACAGCCAGAGTACAATGCTCAGATACTCAATGCAATACCAACAACAGAACATAACATATAATATACAATGTAAATCCAAAGCTAAGGCGTAATGAGTACGCCTATCGGTAGCTACATACGTAAGGAACACGTGGTAGAAAATCCACGAGGCCAGGTGCCTCCAAAGAAATGGATATAAACACTTACCTCTTCCAAAAGTTAGCTCTGCTAATCAACAACCGCTTTATCTTTTGGTTTCATTGCCAAACGATCCCACTCTATTCAATAAGCAGAAAAATATATCAAATTAGGCTAAAGGGTTCATTCCTCACATCTTAGGAAAATCCGGTTAGGAACCTGATACCCTATTTGCATACGCAATACGCAGGCCAGACCTATGTACAGGACTTAAGGTCACATAACCAAACCCCAAATAAATTACATTTATATGTTGCCCATAACTCACTAAGTACGAATATATAATCAATTTCATTATCAGGGTCCATTTGACCCTTTAAACTATTAATTGAACATATTAAAACGATGTCTAATATTCCAAGTTTTACCATTAAAACATATTCAAATACATGTAATAAACTCAAATACATGTAATAAACTCATTACCTGAATGTTTCAGGGTGAAAATTCTATCTTTTCTCCAGCTCTTTTCTCATTTTCTGGCATTATTTCCCTGTGTCATTTCTTATTTTTCCTTCTGCATTTTTCTTTATATGTATCTTTTTCTTTCATGGTGAGGTGCTCTAGGGATAAATATCCCCAGTAACCACAGATCACCTTTTTATTTCATTTTGCTTTTTTTTTTTGTTTTTCTTTTATTTTTTTTTCTCGACGAAAATTAAAACGGTACCCTATGATATTCGAAATAATTCTAACTCTTGCATACAAGTTATACAAAATATATGTGACATACTCGCAAAGGCGGATCTCCAATCGGACTCCCGAAACTCAAGATGCGACTTTAAATGAAAAAGTCAAATTATTTAATTTTCGGCATTTTAGCGGAAACTAGCCGAACAACATCGAAATTCACTTTCAAAAGTTCATAAAAGTCACAAATAATCAAACGAACCTAACGGCGCTTTCGGATTTCGAATCGGAACTCATTCGCCAAAACCGAGCTCAAAAATCTCTTTTTAATACTTATTGACGATAAAAACTGAAACCTTCTTCCGATGTCTACCAAACGAGGTCTGATTTAGCTCAAATTTTACAAACAGGTCTTAATAGACATTACAAATATTTTAAAATTATCGGCACGCTAATCGGTGTCCTAATTTCCGAAACGACTAACCGAGGTCGTTTCATTCTCCTCCACTTAAACTCTCGTTCGTCCTTGAACGAG
The DNA here is from genome assembly GCA_029990575.1 of Petunia axillaris subsp. axillaris. Classification (NCBI taxonomy): domain Eukaryota; kingdom Viridiplantae; phylum Streptophyta; class Magnoliopsida; order Solanales; family Solanaceae; genus Petunia; species Petunia axillaris. The sequence goes on along the minus strand of JARKNS010000002.1, from coordinate 121,254,334 downwards.
CCTAAGTCTAAAGAAAAATTTGCACAGATAACAAAAGAACTTCCACAACCTTCATAAGCTACTCCACGGATATTATCTCATGATTGTAGAATCACAATTATAACACGAATACCGAACTCTTGGAATAAAAATATAGCTGGATAATATCATAATGCCATTGCCCAGCTTATTCTGACTACACTGATCTTTCCTCGATCACGAGGGGAGAGTTCTACATTTTCGAAACAAAGATACACGAAACTTTGAATGGGTTAACATGATTCAGCCGATAATTACCTCTTCGATATAGAATAGGTCGATGGAATTAAGAATTAGCTCACGCTTGATACAATAGGGGGGGCTTTTGAAGTACCTTGTCACTACTCACTGTAAAAGATTTGATGCAAGCTATATTATTTTTACGAATGCACTATGCAACATCTCAGTTGATGTTAGTGTTGTTCCGCAAGCTCCTTGTGGGAATGTAGTTACTCATATCCTAATGTATGTCAAAGGTTCATCTGAACAGGGTCTATCGTATAAGGATAAGGATCATGCAACTACTACTGGATAGTATGATGTAGACCAAGAATGATCTTCAGACTGAACATCTACCTTAGGGTATTGTCTTTGAATTAGAAGTATTATGACTTGAAAAAGTGAAAATAAAATAGACATACAGTTGGGCCATGAGCTGAGCCAGAATACCAGCAACAAAGTTGATTACATGTGCATTTATAACGCTAAAGTAACTTCTCAAAGAGTTGAGGTGTGGAGGAGATATGCCAATGATGGATGGACGATAAGTTGCACTAGACCTTTAACTCTAAAATTTCATGAAGTAAAACAATGTCAGTATGAGGATCCAGTTCTAGTTGAATACAAACAGATAGCCAGAGGAAAACTGGAGTCACCATACAGGGTTACTACTCACGGCGTTCTCATGTATAAAAATAGACTTTGTGTTCTTGATGTTGCAGATTTACGTGGACAGATTATGATAGAGGCACATTATTCCTAATACACTGTTCATCCAGGTTCGACTAAGATGTATCATGATCTTAAGTAAATTTATCTGTAGGACGGAATGAAGTGTGACATAGCAGAATTTGTGGCTCAGTGTTCTAATTGCCAGCAAGTTAAAGTCGTGTCATTTTTCCAAACTTTATGCTTTCAGCAGATAGGTACGTATATATGATCGGGTTGCCAGCTTATCTTTAGCATTAATAGATTATTAGTGGGTTTAGCAATGATCGACACTCATTGTAGGTTTCTGTTATGGCCCCTAGGTTGGGTCGTGACAAAAGTGGTATCAACGCCTTAGAGATTTAGTATTACCATTCAGTATTTGGAGGAAGACTCCTCCATTTAAAGCACAAACTCATGCAGCTATTTGAATAGGAATTACCATCCTCGCACAGTCTGCTGGACTAAAGAAGATTTAGCTAATAGCCGAACGTAGGCAGACCTTAGCTACCAACTACCCTTTCGAGTTTCTAAACAGCTGCAACTCTTGAGTTCAGCTCTCCATACCTTTGCCGTAAACACCACCTCCTGATGGATGGTACTTCTATTACCCTTAGAAGCCTTGAAAAACAATAATATGCTTACCCGGCTATAATAACACGTACTATGGCTCAACACAGAGAACATCACAAGCGGCTACCAACCGCCCAAGCTCACTAGTGCCGGATGAAGAAGAAATAGAAATGGACTGAGGATAGAAATAATTAGAGCTTCCTATTCTTATTGCTTGGCTACCAGAGCTAGACTATTTCCGAGTCAGGCTAACCAAAGAATCACAATTGAAGAAATAGACATTAAATGAGCTCTATGGAGCAACACCCATATCAATTTAACCTTCCAATAAGAAGGAAACTCTGACAATTTACCAGAAAACCCTTTTATAATCCAGATAAGCTCATAGGATAACATGACTTTACTAGTGTTTTGAACCAAGAGGAGATACGTAGATCGACTATTTCTTACTAACCACTTTACACCAGAAGAAACAATGACACTCTCTGATGGTGATGAACTAGAATCCCATCATCCAACCAACACGGAATTCCGAAAAGAGAGGTAAACTAATTTGATATAATAATAGAAGGTGGCACTACAAGATGCCAGGCAGACAATAGCGACACTCACCGTCAAATTTCTCATATTTAGACCAGATAAATTAGTAGGGTCTCACCACTGCCAGGAATAAATCATACCAGAAGCTCGTCCCTCTACTGTAACCGATTCTTAATTAAGACAATATCCAAGGAAACCATCGAAACATGATAAGACACACCATGTCCAGATCGATCGGAAGAATCAAATCTTACTCACATATAAAGGAAGAGGAAATACAGGGATCTACTACATTGGATGCCTCAACATCCTACCAGACAAGCAGTTCATAGAACTACTTCTGCAGCTGAGTCGAGCCGCTACCCTGATAATTACTTCTAGAAGAACCACTACCACCACACTCTCGACCTTTATCAAATGAGGGCATATCTCTGGTTGATTAAGATCTAAATGAAATCCCTTGCGACTGTGCAGATGCCTGATGACGAGAGAAAAGACGATTGCCTACCTGTCGGAGTAAGGGAAAACTCCTCAAAGGATAACCAGACTCACAATAATGATAACAGGAAAACTCCCCAAAGGATAATCGCACTCACGACAATGATAACACCTTTTTGTTGAATATGGGAACTGGAAAGATTGTTGATAGCTATAAAGAAAAGACCGAATCTGATCTTGACGAGCTACTGGCGCACTTCTAAGAATCACATGACACAAGCTAAGATAACCTTGAAGGTGACCTCCCAAAATAGCCAGAACTCTTACCTCCAAATGAGGTACCATGGTTGCCCACTAGGGCCACGGGATCTTTTGCTCTCCCGCTCTAACTCTTCCCGCTCTAACTTATGGTATGCCTTGTACCTCTGACCAATATTAACGACAGCATCAACTAAAATCTTGACCTCAATCTCTCGAGACATCTGGGATCTCAAGGAAAGAGAAAGGTCATCAGTAAATCACTCGAAAGGCTCAATGACTAGTTCTAATGCGTATTCAGCCATTCTATAGAATTCAATCTCATATTCTAAAACACCATCAGGCTACCCTGTCCAATCCACTCAAACTGGCAACATCTTTCATCTCGCTCGCTACTCGAAAGGAATTTTTTTTCCCCACGAATCTAGAAGAAAAATCAAACCAAGTCAGCTAATAAGAGTGCGGTCCGCCAATCTAGGGCTGGACCTTGAAACTGGAAAGCAGAATAATCAATACCATACCGCTCGATATAATCAAGAGCCTGAAGGATACACTGACATCATTTTATTTAAAAAAAACTTACACAGAGATTATATAATGCATTGCTTGGGAATATCGGGATGTTCAACCACATAAAATAATGAAACCTCTTTGAGCACTCCGACCCAATAATTACCTCAGTTACCTAACTAGCCAGAACAACTGGAGGCACAATACATGCTGCTTCTGGAACATACTTTACTGCGGTAATATTAAGAACTAGAATACGAGCTCCCTGAGACCGACATCTGCATCTGCGGCAACCTGATAAGCTACCTAGAGAATAATAGGTTTTTACGATATCCGCGTCGCCAAAATTCCCGTAAAAGCATCGTAGAGAGCAAAGGGAACCACAAGGCCCTGCTCCCTTGCTCATCACAAGCTCGTACTGCTAGGACCGCCGTAACTAGATCGTCAACACGATAAAAAACTCTCGGGACTTCGTCAGTGCTAGCCCCAGGCTAGACTGCTTCGTCTTGAACTCATACTGTTTGCTGATTTATCGCACGCTGGTTCACAATTACCACGAAGGAATTAACAAAAATACTTTTGCATCCTAGACCGACGCACGATCAGGAATGAAGGAAGTGAAACTTCCTAAAAGCCATCATAGTCTCTCGTAGATAAGTACGGACGTCTACGTACCTATCAGCGAGACTCTACTAGACACAATCTTAGTCTGGATAGACTCTTAAACTGGGCTTTGATACCAACTGCCACGACCCTGATTTTGACTAGGCCGTGCGGGCACCCGACATCTTCCCCTAGACCCATCGGGCGAACCCTTACCAATTAAATTAGGAAAATAAATAAATAAGGACAAGACTTAAAACAAAAATACAGAAATACTGATATCTCTAAGCTGTACAAAAGAAATTACAGCTGACTACCCATCGTACTAGGTTTAGGGCTATCCAGACTAGACATCTAAGAGTACAATAGAAGACAGATACCTCCTGAAGGGAGAAAAATGCAACTTAAATAGTAAATAATAAACTGGTGGCCATCCGGAATAAAAACTGGCTCACCCTGACAGCTGAAGTCGTCTTCGCTCCTTTACAACGTGGCGAACTCATTCCTGGAGCGAACCTGCCGAAGCGAAATAGATAGACAAGAAACAAACAACAAACAAGGGTGAGTCAAAAGGACTCAATAAGTGGGGCAGACTAGCCACCTCAAGGAATAGGATAGCTAGCCAGGGAGAAAAGAAACACATAAAATAAATTCCTCTTATTTAAATTATGAAAAACGCATAGCCAGATAATAACTAGAAACACGTACGGAATCACGAACTCATTAACAACCAAGAACGTAAGATAACCAAAACATATAGGTATCCCGAACACATCATTAATCAGAAATACATCCTGTTGCGGCGTGCAACCCGATCCATATATTCATCCTGTTGCGGCGTGCAACCCGATCCATATATTTATACCGTTGCGGCGTGCAACCCGATCCATATATTTATACCGTTGGGGCGTGAAACCCGATCCCCACAACCAGAATATGAGCAAGAAATATATAGGCAAACTGAGATATGTCCACGGCATAGTATACATACCGCATACATAAAACACAACACAATACACACAATAGTCAGTATGCGATGCAATGAGATAGGATGAATGCGGTATGATGCAATGCAGTCACATATGCCTGATACCCATCTCCGGCGCGGGACTCTCATCGTTGTCACGACCCGTTTTCTAAACGAGTTATAACCTGCACCCGGTACCTAACCTTGACCGAGCGAACCATCTACACCTGCCAATTACGTTATAATGCTGAAAATACATGTAACTCAACAATTCTCTTGAACTCATACTCTGAAAATAGTAGCAAAACAATCTGGAAATAATAATAATTAATAGTAGCAACTCATCTTTAGTCCGCTTTTATGCAAAATAATGTAAGTAAGGACCACAACCCAAAAATACTAGACTGTCTATGAAGCCTCTACTGATAAACTGACGCACTGCTCAGGACATGAACTTCCTGGCTAGTTCCCAAGGTAACAACTAACTAAATAATGCTGACTCGAATGAAAATACTCCACGAACAAAAGCGGAGCTCACCAACAACGAAGGATGTGAGGGAGAATCCTAGCCTGTAGTCCGATCGCCTCTGTGACCTGCGTCTACATTGACAGAGCCAACGTAGGTTCCAAGGAAAAGGAACGTGAGTAACGAATCGCTCGTCACCCAGTGAGTATCATTGACTCCCTCACTAAGACCGGAACGAGAGTTAATAAATCATGAATGCATAAACTTTACTTTAGGACAGCTGAAACATTAGATCAAAATAAACTCTTAAACATTGTAAAATAGCTTATACTTTCTTTCTTTAGGGAGTACCGCTCAAGTCTGACATCTTTTCTTTCTTTCTCTTTCCTATCCCCGTGGCGTCCCACAGTTCAAACTGACATGCTAGCATTCATTGCCCGACTATGGCAATATAACATAGTGCCCGACTATGGCACATACCTACCCTGTTAGGGTAGTTTCGGGGTAAAACGCAACCCGACTATGGTCACGCTTCGCAGCCCGACTATGGCTACGGACAAGTTTACCCTTCTCAGAATCTAAGATAACTCCCAAAAATATTTCACAATATTGCTTGGCACCAAGGCCTTAATTTGAACTTAAACTTTCATGTAAAATCTCACATAGCTTCATTAACTTTCAAACACAAATAAGTCTTGAAATTATTTCATAAAAATCATAAAATAAGCTAAATAATCTCATGGAATCATACTCACGTAAAGATGTGTTATTGGGACATAAAGATAGCTATGAGACATAATTGTAGCTACTTGATATTAAAAAAAACGACTTGGAAACTTTAATGGATAATGAACGTTTGCCCGCTCCAATCAAACGCACATTAACTTATCTAAAGCAATTTATCAAACACCTTAAAGACATGCACTTTGTGAGAAAAGCACCTTAGAAAGGGTATATCTCAACTCACCTCGATTACTCCTCGAGCCTAAATGCAGCTCCAATGAATGCACTTCACATTGCCAAACAACTACAACAACCATCCATTCATAAAATCAATACCAAAGTTCCCTATCTTTTTTTCAATTCAAGAATCCCAATGTTTTATTAGATTTCTAAGTTTTGTATAGCACTTCAGTCATCTGGTGTTCTCCACACCTTACACCGTTTATATACTTGTTAATCCATAACAATATTTATGTATAGAGTGAAGAGTTTACCTTCTTATAGTACAAAATCTTTAACTTTTCCCCTCTTTGTTGCTCTTAAATACTTCTTGATGTTGTTCACTTTGACCCGTTGGTGGCTTTGGATCCCAAACAGTTATGAACCTTTATCAACGGCCTTAGAATCACATATTCACGTTGCCATATGAGTTCTCAAGAGGCTATGGCTGCTACGTTTTTCTCCAAGAAATAAACAACCAAAAAGTTGGTTTTCTTGTTAAAAGGGCATTAAATAAGACCACCTAAGGGCCCATCTTAAATGTCATGCGGCCAACCTTGAGCTCACGTGCAAAGGTTTATATAAAACCTATTTTTTATCCCATTCCAACTAATTCCTTCTCTCTTTTTTTTGTTTTTTAATAGCTAAGAATTATTTTCATTAATCAAACGTTACATATAATCCCTGCCACCTTGATAACTTTGGACTTGAAAATTAAAATGCTATTTAAACTTTGGCCATAATAAGTTAACTTTTAACTTTTGGCTCTTTATAATTTCTTCTTTTATTTTCCACATATAATTAAATATTTGCACACCATTCAGAGTAAATATCCCAACATACTTTCACCATATACTTCATATCCGAGTCTCACGCTCATAAAACAAGTTTATATTGATTATTTTATATATCGACAAAGTCCTAAAACTTAAAAGAATTTGAGGAACGTCACATTCTTCACCCCTTAAAAACATTCGTCCTCGAATGTTGGCTGGACTTTATCGTAGCCCCCTTTTGACCCGCTCTATCATACTTGAATTCAAGAGCCTACGTAATTTTTTTTTTCAAGTCGCTACATTCTCCCCCACTTAAGAACATTCGTCCTCGAATGTTGCTCGGGCCTTATTCCTTAATTACAAGTCGAGTAAGTTTTCTCATCTCGTTATTTAAACTCAAACTCAATCGCTATTCACTATACCATATTCCCAATTATAGATCTCAAGACACATATATCATATGTGATTAGCTCATCATAGGAAGACTTGTAACCACAATTAAGGAACAATAAATTTCATACAACTTGTGGTAATTAAATTGAGCGGCCAATGTCAAAATCTCTTTAAACTCGATACTTTACAGGGGACAACATTCATCCCCAATTAAAACATCCGTCTCAAGTGTTGACCAAGTAGTCCTTAAAGCTTCAAGAGGAACTTATGCCTTATTTTCACTTTCTTAATTTCCTTGAGAACTCAAAATTTGTCTATATCTCTATTTTTTTTTATTATTTTTTTTATTTCAACAGAGTCCATGATTTCTAAGTCAATTCCATGATTTCATAGTCCAGTAGCTTCAAGTTACCAACTACTATAAAGATTACCAGCTAAAGGAATGTATGTTTTTCCATCACCCTATTACTTTTTATGGGAACTATTATCAGTTTCTCATCTCATTAAGAATAGTGATGGAATAAAAAGAAACTTTGCATATAAAACCAACTTTTTTTTTTTGTATTGCTTTACTCAATACGAGTAGTGAAGGTATCTCTTTCTGCTTCCCAAATGGTCCTTCCTAATCCTTTATGAAATATACTACATCACAAGAGCAATACAAGACCTAACTTTACATAACCATAATGTCAAGACTCTAAGGAAGAGATAAAGAAAATCCTTGTAGTTATATTTCTGTAGTCTTGCTTGTAGCTTCCATAGGAATGAAGTCCTACCATAATCTTTCTCAACTTGAATCTCTTTCCGCTGAAACTCATAAATTTTATTTTTTTGCAATTTGACTTAGAAATATCTCATAATTCCAACTTTTTTCTACTATTCCTACATTGAAAGGCCAGGACAATATAGGTTGGGTTATGGGTTCCTTAATATCTAATGGAACTAAGACATTATCTCATTCTTCTTCTCAAAGTTCGTACAACAATTGTCATAAAGAAAGCCTCCAAAGAGTGTAATTTCCTCTCATGGATTCAATAATAAAACATTATTTGTCAATATGTATGACTCTTGGTAGTCTCAGATACAACTGTACCGGATCTCTTGTGAGACCTAAAATATTGCTTGTCTTCTCTGATTCCTACTTGTAACTAGGTGACTTGTCCCTTTGTCTATATGGCGCTTACCGGGTTTATCTGGAGACTTCGGATATCTATTTCGCCAAGTAATCAGCCCTTCCACCATCGTCATTAATTTTCTTTTTGTGGAACGTGCTAATCACATATTCTTGAACGTAAATGTCCCATTATGTCTAGTTACATAAAATTCCTTTGGTACTATCTCGTGGCTACGAGGACTACTACTTTTTCTTTCACCAAAGGTCGTTGTGACGGCCTAGGGTTCAAGATATGTATTGCATCATCATTTCTATTTTTTTTCTTTCCGCCAAATACGAAGTTAGGACATCTTTTATGTGGTAGCTTCGTACCTAACTCTTTAATTGTCTTGATACATCTTAAACATTGTAACGTCATGATATTCACATGCTAGCTCGCCTTTATATCCAGCTATGATATAAGAGTATCTTTAAACTTGGTCAACACACTTAATACAAGATTCTCTTATGGAACTTACCAGTTACCACTTTAACTCAAAAGTTACCATATTAGTACAGTCTTACACGAACTTCACTTATCACGACTCTTCTCTGAAGGGTTAAGTGAATTCATAACTTTTCGTCATGCTTCATAGTGTCTTTCCTTACGTGCAGACACCTCACTTCGGCAACATAGTAATCATTCGCTAACTTCTTCAAGAAGCCACGTTCTTTCATGCATTCTCTTCTCATAGAGAAGCTTCCTTTGTTAAATTTAGCACTTACCTTGCTACAAGGCTTTTAATATACTGATTGGTAAGTCTAGATGCATCCTGGTATTGAAAACATATTCTCAAATATACATATATATGTACATCTATTGGACACTTGCTTAATTTCTTCCATAATATGCTAAACTTCTCAAAATCTTGACTTTGTAGAGGAATCTATTCCCAATTCATTACTCACCTCCCTTATTACCACTAATTAGCAATTACCTCAACTAGTGCCACCTTTCTTGGTTCTCTCTCTTTACACCATGTCTTTTCTTCCATGCTCATATTCGTTCTATACTGCTTGACAATTGAATTGGATTCACTTGCTCGTTTTGACCCCCTCTTTTTCTTTTCATGGTGTATCTGAATTTAACAGCACATCAAAACCTCTATCCTTATGCTTGATCACTATTTAGCACCATGCTTACTGTATTAGGTTACGCTTCATAACCAAATCTTATCGGTACCATTTATTGCAACTCTCTTAAATTATTCTATTTCTGAGTCTCTTAACTGAACTTAAGAAATCGAGGCTTCCCGAGAAATTTGGATACCGCTTGTGTAGAAGCTTTCAAAATCTGCAGCGATTTAATACAACCATTCACGTACATAGAAGAAAATTTCCTCTTTTATAAACTCTTAAATTTGCTAACCTTATGTGTTCATGAAATTCGTTTTTTTTTTTCACTCTTCTTGCTTTTAAAACATTCCATGGCCATTCTAATACTCTGGAACTTACGCCAATATATAACATTTATAGCTTTTCATACGCCTTTTGGATTAAATTTTTCTCTTTTATAACATATGAAAGGTTTTAAATCCTTATGAGTCCTCTAATTTTGCTTCAATCTCAGCATTGTAGAGTACATACTTAGCCTTTATTATCTTTCCTCCAACTCCGCATGGTCCGCTAACTAATCATACATGTGTTTGAAGAGCTTGGTGTTTTCATTCCATAACTGATCCCTTCTCTGGAAAAAGTTTATCTCATCTATAAACATCTTGAGGTCATGTCCTTTTTGTATATTTCTAGTTTAACCCATTCGCTTACTCGTAACCGTTACATTACTCACATAAGTAACGTGTATTCCATGAGCTATCTAGTTTATTCTTCCTGCCTTCCGTCACTTAGGAAACTTTCTTTGACAGCAATTGCATAGTATGCACCACGATATCTACTACCTCCCTTATTTGTCAAACGGGTCTTCTCTAGTTTGCTATGTTTCACATCAGGAGCTTGTGGACTTTATCGTTCTAAATTGATCTTTTCGCAACTCACATTTCCTTTGGAAATAAATCTTTAGTCGTGTTGCTTCATACAAACATTTAATTTCAACTCATTCACCCTTTTCTGACATCATTTTTTTTTTTTGGGTCTTCATCTCATCTAGTTAACGGTGACCACTTACGTGATAGGCCTTCCTGGTATCCCAATTAAATCTGGCCTTTGCTTAGGTATATTGTCTTTTGACATACTCCTACTCATCCCGTTAGTTCTAACCCTCATGCGTTCCACTTCAACTTTTGTCGTGTTCGGCGAGATTTTCACCTCTTGTTTATTTTTTCCAGGTGCACGTCTCAACATCTTCCTTAGCAGTTCTAATCCATTGCAAACCCACTTCGGGCTGCCTCTGTTTTACCTCATCTATCATTAATTCATCTTAGTTCATTCGCAACCTTAGTCTTCCTCCTTTCCAACAGAAACAAAACCCTTGGATAACATATTTTTAGTAGTTGGTGACGTTCGACAAGCACTAATACTTGCATTCCCTGACCACGTAGTTTATATCAATTGTTCCAATGATCGATAAAAGTAGCTATCCGAGTTTCACTTTAGACTTTAACGCACGATCTAGAATGGAAAAAAATGGAGCTGTTCCTAAATGTCTGTAGCCTCTCGTTTATAGATATGGGGCCCTCATACCGATAAAGAAGACTCTACTGACACGACTTCATAGACCCCTAGGACACTCTAAACCTGATGCTCTGATACCAAGTTTGTCACGACCCGTTTTCTAAACAAGTTATGACCGGCACCCGGTACCTAACCTTGACCGAGCGAACCATCTACACCTGTCAATTACGTTATAATGCTGAAAATACATGTAACTCAACAATTCTCTTGAACTCATACTCTGAAAATAGTAGCAAAACAATCTGGAAATAATAATAATTATAGCAACTCATCTTTAGTCCGCTTTTATGCAAAAATAATGTAAGTAAGGACCACAACCCAAAAATACTAGACTGTCTATGAAGCCTCTACTGATAAACTGACGCACTGCTCAGGACATGAACTTCCTGGCTAGTTCCCAAGGTAACAACTAACTAAATAATGCTGACTCGAATGAAAATACTCCACGAACAAAAGCGGAGCTCACCAACAACGGAGGATGTGAGGGAGAATCCTAGCCTGTAGTCTGATCGCCTCTGTGACCTGCGTCTACGTTGACAGAGCCAACGTAGGTTCTAAGGAAAAGGAACGTGAGTAACGAATCGCTCGTCACCCAGTGAGTATCATTGACTCCCTCACTAAGACCGGAACGAGAGTTAATAAATCATGAATGCATAAACTTTACTTTAGGACAGCTGAAACATTAGATCAAAATAAACTCTTAAACATTGTAAAATAGCTTATACTTTCTTTCTTTAGGGAGTACCGCTCAAGTCTGACATCTTTTCTTTCTTTCTCTTTCCTATCCCCGTGGCGTCCCACAATTCAAAATCTGACATGCTAGCATTCATTGCCCGACTATGGCAATATAACATAGTGCCCGACTATGGCACATACCTACCCTGTTAGGGTAGTTTCGGGGTAAAACGCAACCCGACTATGATCACGCTTCGCAGCCCGACTATGGCTACGGACAAGTTTACCCTTCTCAGAATCTAAGATAACTCCCAAAAATATTTCACAATATTGCTTGGCACCAAAGGCCTTAATTTGAACTTAAACTTTCATGTAAAATCTCACATAGCTTCATTAACTTTCAAACACAAATAAGTCTTGAAATTATTTCATAAAAATCATAAAATAAGCTAAATAATCTCATGGAATCATACTCACGTAAAGATGTGTTATTGGGACATAAAGATAGCTATGAGACATAATTGTAGCTACTTGATATTAAATAAAACGACTTGGAAACTTTAATGGATAATGAACGTTTGCCCGCTCCAATCAAACGCACATTAACTTATCTAAAGCAATTTATCAAACACCTTAAAGACATGCACTTTGTGAGAAAAGCACCTTAGAAAGGGTATATCTCAACTCACCTCGATTACTCCTCGAGCCTAAATGCAGCTCCAATGAATGCACTTCACATTGCCAAACAACTACAACAACCATCCATTCATAAAATCAATACCAAAGTTCCCTATCTTTTTTTCAATTCAAGAATCCCAATGTTTTATTAGATTTCTAAGTTTTGTATAGCACTTCAGTCATCTGGTGTTCTCCACACCTTACACCGTTTATATACTTGTTAATCCATAACAATATTTATGTATAGAGTGAAGAGTTTACCTTCTTATAGTACAAAATCTTTAACTTCTCCCCTCTTTGTTGCTCTTAAATACTTCTTGATGTTGTTCACTTTGACCCGTTGGTGGCTTTGGATCCCAAACAGTTATGAACCTTTATCAACGGCCTTAGAATCACATATTCACGTTGCCATATGAGTTCTCAAGAGGCTATGGCTGCTACGTTTTTCTCCAAGAAATAAACAACCAAGAAGTTGGTTTTCTTGTTAAAAAGGCATTAAATAAGACCACCTAAGGGCCCATCTTAAATGTCATGCGGCCAACCTTGAGGTCACGTGCAAAGGTTTATATAAAACCTATTTTTTATCCCATTCCAACTAATTCCTTCTCTCTTTTTTTTGTTTTTTAATAGCTAAGAATTATTTTCATTAATCAAACGTTACATATAATCCCTGCCACCTTGATAACTTTGGACTTGAAAATTAAAATGCTATTTAAACTTTGGCCATAATAAGTTAACTTTTAACTTTTGGCTCTTTATAATTTCTTCTTTTATTTTCCACATATAATTAAATATTTGCACACCATTCAGAGTAAATATCGCAACATACTTTCACCATATACTTCATATTCGAGTCTCACGCTCATAAAACAAGTTTATATAGATTATTTTATATATCGACAAAGTCCTAAAACTTAAAAGAATTTGAGGAACGTCACATTCTTCACCCCTTAAAAACATTCGATCTCGAATGTTGGCTGGACTTTATCCTAGCCCCCTTTTGACCCACTCTATCATACTTGAATTCAAGAGCTTACGTAATTTTTTTTTTCAAGTCGCTACAATCGTCTACCAGGAGATATATGCAATAATGACCCTTCACCGGCTCGGGACTCTCATCGATTACCGGGAAATATATGCAATAATGGCCCTTCACCAGTGCGGGACTCTTATCGCCAACCGGGAAGTATATGTAATAATGTCCCTTCACCGGTGCGGGACTCTCATCGCCAACCGGGAAGTATATGCAATAATGAAAGCCAGAGTACAATTCTCAGATACTCAATGCAATACAAACAACAGGATATAACATATAATATACAATGTAAATCCAAAGCTAAGGCGTAATGAGTATGCCTATCGGTAGCTACACACGTAAAGAACACGTGGTAGAAAATCCACGAGGCCAGGTGCCTCCAAAGAAATGGATATAAACACTTACCTCTTCCAAAAGTTAGCTCTGCTAATCAACAACCACTTTATCTTTTGGTTTCATTGCTAAACGATTCCACTCTATTCAATAAGCAGAAAAATATATCAAATTACGCTAAAAGCTTCATTCCTCACAGCTTAGGGCAATCCGGTTAGGAACCTAATACCCTATTTGCATACGCAATACGCAGGCCAGGCTTATATACAGGGTTTAAGGTCGCATAACCAAACCTCAAATAAATTACATTTATATGTTGCCCATAACTCACTAAATACGAATATATAATCAATTTCATTATCAGGGTCCATTTGACCCTTTAAACTATTAATTGAACTTATTAAAACGATTTCTAATATTCCAAGTTTTACCGTTAAAATATATTCAAACACATGTAATAAACTCAAATAACGCATTAAGATCATTACCTGAATGTTTCAGGGTGAAAGTTTTATCTTTTCTCATTTTCTGGCATTATTTCCTGCGTCATTTCTTATTTTTCCTTCTACGTTTTTCTTTATATGTTTCTGTTTCTTTCATGTTGAGGTGCGCTAGGGAAAATATCCCCAGCAACCACCGCCCACCTTTATATTTCACTTTGCTTTCTCTTTTTTTTTTCTTTTTTTTTTTATTTTTTTCTCGACGAAAATTAAAACGGTACCCTATGATATTCGAAATAATTCCAACTTTTGCATTCATGTTATACAACCCGAAACTCAAGATGCGAATTTAAATGAAAAAAGTCAAATTATTTAACTTTCGGCATTTTAGCGGAAACTAGCCGAGCAACATCTAAATTCACTTTCGAAAGTTCATAAAATTCACAAATAATCATACGAACCTAACGGCGCTTTCGGATTTCAAATCGAAACTCATTCGCCAAAACCGAGCTCAAAAATCTCTTTTTAATATTTATTGACGATAAAAACTGAAACCTTCTTCCGATGCCTACCAAACGAGGTCTGATTTCGCTCAAATTTTACAGACAGGTCCTGATAGACATTACAAATATTTTAAAATTATCGGCACGCCAATCGGAGTCCTTACTTACGAAACGACTAACCGAGGTCGTTTCAGTTGGTTATCCGGAACAATGAAAAATGAATTAATGTTCCTCATCATAGGAGGCTCAACTGCAAAATAAATTTGGTCATGCCTTGAGGACACCTACTTGCAGGTAAGTAAAGACAAGGAATTTCAATTGAAGCAGCAACTTCCAACAGTGAAACTAGGAACAAATCCATATATGAGTATATAAAAGAGTTCAAAGGAATTTGTGATAATCTCATGGATTTACACAAACCTTCAGATGAAAATAGCAAGGTGACTAACTTTGCAAGGGGTCTTGGAAGAAAATACAAGATTCTTCGGACTGTGATGTTAGGAAAATCCCCTTACCCCACGTTCACTCAATTTGTCAATGCTCTAAGAGAATTTGAATGAGAGAAGATGTGGATGAGCAAGAGAGCCAACCTCATTTTGACTGAACAGCAGCATTTGTTGCACAAAAGTACCAACGAAAAGGCAGTGGTAATTACTCTAGAGGAAGAGGACAATAAAGAGGCAGAGGCAATATATCATTCAATCAAAGACAACCTAATACGCCACAAAATGGAAACAACCAATATAAGGAGAAATCAAAGGTAAATCCTTGTCAGATTTGTAACCAGAATAACCATATAGCACTTGATTGTCTCTATAGGTGGGACTACTCCTAGCAATCACAACGACAAGTGTATGAATCACTAGCTATGATGTCCGTTAGTGATCAACCGGATAATCATCTCTATATGGACTCAGGAGCTAGCAATCATATGGTGAAGCCCACATATGCTCTCTATGACTTCAACGTTTCCTCATAGCCTAGCGCACCCCATGAAAACTTACAACACAAGTCGTCGTCCTCAATCAACCTAATATACTTGGTTTCAACAACCTTCGTATGTGTCTCACCTAATAACACACGACCTCAGATGTATATCTAAAAAACCTTCATAACATCCATATCACTAGAAAAATAGGTCCTTTTCCTGTCCTCCAATATATCCTCCAACTCACCTATGGTTATCCCGTTTAGTGGCTTCTTAAGAGTTCCACCAACATAATTCAGAAGCAAATAACTACCAGCTCGACTCATAGCTTCATTGACAGCACCCCTATCAATAGTAGCAGTCTGCAACTTAGTAATAACACCAAATATGTTGACATCAAGCTCAACATGATTTTCTTGTAAAGAAAATGCCACTGCATCTCGCCTCTTGCATTCCACTTCAGACTATAACATACAGTGCAACAAATTACTTGAGAAGCTTTTTAAATCTATCTCTATAAACTTCCCAAACACACCTATTTTTAATAATAAAAGATGCTGAGTCTTTAAACCTTTCTTTATAACATCCTGAAAGTTAGGATTTTCTCTCCAGGATGGTTGCAGATTATACCAATCACTATAATTCATATAAAGATTCTCTGCACCAGCCGTATACATATCAAAGAAAATAGACATGAGTTTCAACCTTCAAAATAAAACGAAATCATATTTCTAAATACCTATTTACAAAAAAAAAAAAACATACAAAAATCAATTAAATTATGAATTTAAACATACATAAGCCAAGACTTTAAGGCCTGATGCAAGACCAAATTAAAAATCTCTACAAATCCTTGTTGTAGGCAAGACCTTCATGCCTAAATCAACAATACACAAGATTTGACTAAAATAAGCCAAGACTTGAAAGTGTGGTGTAAGGTCAAGTCAACAGACCTCTACAAGTCTTTCTCACATGCAAGACTTTCACGCCTAACTCAAACAACACCACCAATTTAACTAAAATAAGCCAACACTTTATCGGCTCATGCAAGACCAACTTAAAAATCTCTTGTTAACTCAACAACACCATTCCACACAAAGAAACACACAAAAACCAGTAAAAACCCATGTTCACGCAAATAAATCAACACAATACACAAATATTCGGAGGTAAATTCAATATATTTCTTAATTTTAACAAAAGAAACAACAAAACACACACTATTCATAGCATTTTCCATGCAAAAACAACAAATACACACTGAAATTCAACCTAAATAATAAGTTTAAGAGAAAACACACAATAAACCCTAAATAAAATTCATAAAAATAAAATAAAATAATAAAAAAGACTTACAAAAGCAACTGTGCCTTCTAAACACTTGAAAATCTAAGATACTTTTTTAGTTAGTTAACTTAGATTTTCGATTCAACAAGTAGTGATAGGAAGAAAAAAGTAAAATGATTTTGATTTGATATGACAAACACACTGATAGAGGAGAAAATGTTTTTTTTGGGAGCATGAAAAATGAAAAGCTTCAGAATACTTAAAATATAACTAAACAAAAAAGTTTAAAAAAAAAACCATCGGCCGGTTTAATAACCAGTTACTACTAGTTTCTAAAAATTCAAATATGATTGGACAGTTAATATTATCAATAAACTGAGGTGTTGAGAATAGCCAATACTTTAAACTCAAATACTTCACCCCTTCCATATATTGACACAAAGTCTTGGCAAAAGGGTAAGACTTTCTACCAACTACCACATGCTTTATTAATAATTGATAAAGTAATAATAAGTCCACATATAATAATGCTAAAAAATTAAAATGAGCTTGTAAATAATAATTATTTATAAAATTTTCAAATGCTAACTTAACAAATTATAGATATTAATATTAAAAATATTTTAATATACAATTAATTAACTTTCCTTGAAGTCTTGGAATATGCAATATTATTGAGAAATAACTTACCACAATGTCTTGC
Organism: Petunia axillaris subsp. axillaris; assembly: GCA_029990575.1. NCBI lineage: Eukaryota > Viridiplantae > Streptophyta > Magnoliopsida > Solanales > Solanaceae > Petunia > Petunia axillaris. The sequence goes on along the minus strand of JARKNS010000002.1, from coordinate 121,236,556 downwards.
CAGATCTCACCTGCACGACCCTCCAAAATTTACTTATCAATTTCAAAATGTTAAGAATTTTAATATTATAATAACTTGCCTTGAAGTCTTGGCATGAACAATACTATTGAGAACTAAATTGCCCCAAAGTCTTGGCAAAATATTATCAGCACAACACTCCACGATTATTTGTCAATTTTAAAATAATTAAAGCATATTAGTCTAGAATTAATTAACTCGCCTTCAAGTCTTACCATGGGTTAGGCTTTCCCTATAATCCCTCCCCCCACGACAACTAAAATACCTTGAAGTCCTGCTGATAAGCCCCAAATCGTGCCAAGACACTTTCCGACATGTGCCAAGCTTGGAAGATACAATGGACTTGAAGTCAAGGGCTTTGGAAGTGTTCCGGATGGTTTCATCATTAGGCTCCACGCCCAAGGAGGAGGAAGAAGGCCCAACACAGCTAGGCGCCCCGCCTAGGAAGCTCACTGCCTAAGAATGGAATTGTGCCCAGGCACCCCGCCTGCCTAGGCGCCCCAGCCCAGGCGCCCGCCTAGCCCAGGCGCCCCGCCTAGCTTCAGCATGTTCCAGGCGCCCCTCCCAGCCCCAGGCGCCCCTCCTAGCTGCTGAACTTATGTTTCTTTTACTGTTTTGCCCTACGTGGCTTATTTGATGAACCTTATTAGTAAGGGTATTTAGGTCATTGTGTAAGCTTGGGAAACACTATAAATAGCCAAGCCTAGCTTATTTTAAACTTAGTTTATGTTGAATGATGAATTGAATATTGTAAAGAGTGAATCTCTTTGGGTTTATGAAAACCAACCTTAGTTGGGACTTGTTACTTCTAGTGGATTCTAGTTGCCTAACAACCCCTATCCGATCATTCTACTTGCGAGTTCTAGTTGACTCGAGGTTAGTTGCATAGCGTAGGTGTTCCTTGACATCCACCCGGGGTGTATCGGAACTAGTTCTCTGGTGCTACTTGGGTCTTTGTTCGAGCCTCGTCTCGTGTCTATCTTGTTTATCTTTTCCGCGTTTTGATTCTTATCAGCTTGGTATCAGAGCAAGGCTCGGGTTTTGTTTCTACAAACCCCCGACCCTTGGTTCTTCGTGCCTAGTATCTTTTTCTTTTAGTTTTCTTGTTGTTGAAGTTATTAGAAAGGAGAAAATTACAAAAAAATTGAAAAATTGAAAATACAAAAAATTGGTGTAACTTGTTGATTTGGATGATTTGTGATATGGGTGTTATGGATTCTTGATCGTGATTGATGTCCCGTTGCTTAGGTATCAAAATTGTTTGGATTGGTGGAGTTTGAAAATTTGAAACCCCTTAAACCCTTGAAGAACTTGTTCTTGATGATTTTTGGCTTGATTCTTGGGTTGGATTGATGTTTGATTGAATACTTGTTATTGGGGATTGAACTTCATTGAAAAAAAAAACGATTCGCTACCAATTTTGTTGGATTTGAACATGTATAACACCAAATTTGATGAATCACAATCCTTGTTGAAACCCTTTTGATAAACCCTTGTGTTCTTGAGTTTCTTGGCATTGAACCTTGTTTTGATTGATTGTTTGGATATAAATTTGATTGGGTTTTGTTAAGGAAGATCAAAAACAACTTTGGGTATCATTGGATTGTGAAAACAAGTTGAGAATATCGGATTTGGGGCTTGGAAATCGACTTGAAACAAGTTTGGAACGTGTTGAAACTGTCCCAAGCCCAGGCGCCCCGCCTGACTTGGCTACTGCCTAAGACCTCAGGCGCCCTGCCTAGGTCCCAGGAGCCCCGCCTGATTGCCTGCACGGCCTTGGGCGCTCCTCCTGAGTTCAGGCGCCCCTCCTGAGTGCTGAAGTTGTAGTTTGGGGTAGTTTCTTCTAGGATTTCTTGTTTTGTTGATTGCATTGCTTCCGGTTAGTGCTATTAGAGTATAATCCTACTCGATTAGTACTAATCACTTTGAGCTATTAGGATCATCGTGCCTAGAAAGGAGACTAGAATTCAAAGAAGATCCGTAGTATCTTTTGGTTCAAGTCCTCACTTCAAATTGCTTAGCTTTCATCGAGTCATATCAACTCCACTCGCCCCGGAGTACAATTGGCTTGTGAATAGTTGGTTGAATTGAGGATTGATAGTCAACTCCTTGAAGCCTTGAGTAACAAGTCCGAGTGAAATATCCACCGCCACCCAAAAGAGTGATCCGAGTGAACACAAGTGAGGGAGCGAGTGAGGTGTTTTGACTAACTCTTGTTTCTTCCTTGTAGGTACAATGGAAAACGATGGAGATGATCCCATGAAGAACTTCATGGCCACCATTATGGCTAAATTGGAGGATATATCATTGAGACTTGAAACCGTCGAGAGGAATCAAGTTGCGACCGGTGAGAGGAGGACCCCGAGCGTCCAAATTGAATCGGGAGAGGGCACGAGTCATAGCACTCCTATGACTCCCGGACACTTTGTTGAGCTAACCAATAAGTATGAACAAAGCAAAGTTGAAGCTCTACGAGAGCGTGGGTTGGGAAATCCCCAACAAGTGGGCAATCCCCACCTTTTGGGCAATCCCCAAAGGACTACTCCACCTCCAAAACCCACTCGAAATAGTCTATCTATGGATGATGTAGAGGAGGATAATCAAGATGACACGGTGGAGGATGAGGAACCTCATACTTTCTTAGTTGTGTGAAGGAGCTTAGGAGCTATGATTGTGGAGGATGGCGAAACCTTGCAAAGAGAAAACCTTTTCCATGCTAGGTGTCGTGTTAAAGGTGTTGTATGCTCTATGATCATTGACTCCGGGAGTTGCACTAATGTTGTGAGTCAATCTCTTATAGCTCAATTGAAATTGCCTACCGTGAAGCACCCCAAGCCATATCGATTACAATGGCTTAGTGAATGTGGAGAGCTCAAGGTAGTGAAACAAGCAATGATCAAGTTTAAAATGGGTAGTTATGTGGATGAACACTTGTTCGACGTTGTGCCAATGCAAGCTTGCCACCTTCTCTTTGGAAGGCCTTGGCAATTTGACCGACAAGTGGTTCACAATGGACGTGTCAACACTTACACGCTCCAACATGAAGGAAAGAAATTTGTGTTGAAGCCCCTAACTCCCAAACAAGTGAGTGATTACTACAAGCGGATGAGGGAGTTGAGGGAAGCGGCTAAAGCCAAATCACCCATTGTGCTTGAACCCGAGGCAAACAATCTTGTTGTCTTGCCAAAGAATGATCAAAGTGAGAGTCACTCCACTTCAAATGAGAGAGAAAAGATAGAGAGAAGTGAGGGAGTGACCGGTGACAATCCAAGAGAGGAAAAAGGAGAGGATTTGAGGAGTGATGTGAGTGGATTGTCACCACAAACTACACTTGACCAAGAGGTAAAATTGAGAGAGATAAGAGGTGAGGAAAGAAAAATTGAGAGTGAGAGCACCCATTGTTCTAACACTTCTTCATCTTCTACTTTTTCTTGTGAAAGTTCTTGTGTAGGTACATTTGAAGACAAGCCATTGGAGCCTCAATGTGAGCTTCATGAAGGAGAAGTTGCTTATGACACTTCAAACCTTGTGAGTGATCAAGGAAGTACTACAAATGTAAGTGTTACTTCACCTATTCATGAGCCTACTAGCTACTTGTCTTGTGATGACTCAACACTAGTTGGTGTTTTGAATGCATCTAGTGAGTATGCCACTAGTGAAGAGTCTAGTTGTCAACTTGTGTGTGCTTGTAAAACACTAGTTTGAAGGGATGCTATGCCACATCATGATGTGAGCTCATTGTTCATTGAACCCCTTCCTAGTGTAGAATTGATAGTTGACCATTATTGTGACCTTTGCTATGACACACCGCCAACCTTTGACATAGGGGAAGATGAGGTAGTTGACCATTCCCTAATTGATATGCTTCTATTTGGTGGACCAATGTGTTGTGGTGAGGATGGTCTTGTCCTTGAGGAGTCCAAATTGCATGAATTGGACAAGGTTGTCTATGATAACTCCTCAAGAGAACCTAGCCTTGATAATTTGTCTACGCTTGATCATGATAGTGAGATGCATGTTTACACTAATCCATTGTTTGAAGGCATTCTCATTAGTGGTAATGATTTGTATCGGGCTAGGGTGAATAGTAAATTGGAACCTCCATGGTGTGAAGGAATTGATTCCTTGGGCAACCCAGCGTTTGAGAATTTGGGTGAGGTAGATGGTTCCTTGAGTGATCCTACTATTGCTAGTTGGGGTTATGATGAAGAAGAATCCATCATCAATGCCTTCCTTGAGAGCTTGTCTTTTGAGAAGGGTTGCTTAGGTGATGAAATTGGAGGTGAAAGGGAATCCCTTGGTGTGAGTAAGTATGCTCTAAAGAAGGGGAGTGGAGTACTTGATGTTACTTGCATGTTGGGTTATTTGACTCACTCCACTCCACATGTTGATCACACCTCGAGGATAGATTGGTGTGTTGATCTTGAGCTTAAGGTTCAAGGGGATTGTGGTAGCTTGGTCTTGCATTTCCCATCTTCCCATGACCTATTTGCTCATTATCTTATTGAGTGCATGTTGATTTTTAACCAAGCGTTTATTGTTCTCTTTGGAGACTTGATATTTGTGCTTCTCATTGATGCTTGGTTATATCACAAGAGTGTGTTTTCCCACACTTCTTGCACTAACCTACTTTCAAAGTAGGAATTCTTGTGTTTTGCTTGTCGTTGCTTGTAGGTTCTAAGCTCCATGTTAAGGCAAGGGAGATCTTGGAAGAGACCTATATCAAGGTGACGATCAAGAGTTACAAGGGAGGAGAGCATTGGGCACCCCGAGGAGAAGATGCTATGGACGTGAATGCATTGATTTCGAGGACGAAATCTTCTCAAGAAGGGGAGGATGATAAGCCCCAAATCGTGCCAAGACACTTTCTAACACTTTCCGACATGTGCCAAGCTTGGAAGATACAATGGACTTGAAGTCAAGGGCTTTGGAAGTGTTCCGGATGGTTTCATCATTAGGCTCCACGCCTAAGGAGGAGGAAGAAGGCCCAGCACAGCCAGGCGCCCCGCCTAGACCCAGGCGCCCCGCCTAGGAAGCTCACTGCCTAAGAATGGAATTGTGCCCAGGCGCCCCAGCCCAGGCGCCCGCCTAGCCCAGGCGCCCCGCCTAGCCCCAGGCGCCCCGCCTAGCTTCAGCATGTTCTAGGCGCCCCTCCCAGCCCCAGGCGCCCCTCCTAGCTGCTGAACTTATGTTTCTTTTACTGTTTTGCCCTACGTGGCTTATTTGATGAACCTTATTAGTAAGGGTATTTAGGTCATTGTGTAAGCTTGGAAAACACTATAAATAGCCAAGCCTAGCTTATTTTACACTTAGTTTATGTTGAATGATGAATTGAATATTGTAAAGAGTGAATCTCTTTGGGTTTATGAAAACCAACCTTAGTTGGGACTTGTTACTTCTAGTGGATTCTAGTTGCCTAACAACCCCTATCCGATCATTCTACTTGTGAGTTCTAGTTGACTCGAGGGTAGTTGCATAGCGTAGGTGATCCTTGACATCCACCCGGGGTGTATCGGAACTAGTTTGGGTCTTTGTTCGAGCCTCGTCTCGTTTCTATCTTGTTTATCTTTTCTGCGTTTTGATTCTTATCACCTGCAATGGGCAACACTTCTACCTCATCCAATTCAAAACAACTCCAATCTTAAAATAGAAAAAATATCAAACATTTAAGTGTAGTTCTTTACATAAACATAGAAAACACATTGCATGGGAAACACAAGTAATAAAAAACTATACATCAGCTTTCTCTAACTCTTTTGCAGTATTAAAAGTCTCATTCGGACTACTACAAGATAGACCACATGGATCATCTTGCGACTCAGATAACAAACAAAAATTGAAAAATCATCCTCCACATCACATTTTTGCTTCTTCCTGCCACCTTCATCAGAAGATCTTGATAGACTTATAAACTCATACATTGCGTCTAAATGTACATGATCAGAAGTACTTCTCAACAAGCGTTGAGAACCGGGGTTGCCTCAAATTACACCAAGAAAACATTCATGGAAATGCCTGAGGCTTAGCTTCTTCATATTCTCGAAATGATGGGAACAATTCCAATGCCCACACATTCAACGCAAATTGAAAACCGACTAAACTATATCATTTTTTATTTTTTTGAGGCTTTGATTTAAGTTGTTGAAGGCAATTTCTAAGCGAACCAACCAACCATTTGAAACCCACAGTACCCCAAGAGTAACTGTAGAAAATCTCATCATCATCGATCACTTTCATCAAGTGACTACTCACCTCAAAATCCTCAGACCGACCCTATAAAATCCTCTCAACAATGTAAATTTCAGCAAGCTTAATGACATCATCATCATTGTCCCAAAAAGGTTGCAAACGACTAGATGGATGAGTGTTAAGAAATCTATTCAGCTCAAACAACTTGATTGTGTGATTGCTTGGGAAAGTACAATTTAAAAGATGATTTGGCCAAGAAGATACAACACTAAAATCGCCCAGACAAACACCTAAACCCGTAATTAAGTTAAACCCCTCCAAGTCAAATACACATTGATGCCCACACACACTAAACCTAATCACCATATCATTAGCACAATAATTCTGTGAAAGCATCATGCAATGCACAACATTCCAAGAAAAAATCATATCATCCAACTCCATTTATTTGCCGAAAACTCCACTTTTTTAACAACACCAACTGACGCTCCATCCAAAATTCACTAACCAAACTATTATACCTCACATCATCACCCCAACAACCTTTGGCATTAAATCAATGCTCAAACTTAAAATTTTGATCTCCTTCCTATGGGAACAAAAAATAAACTATATTTATTCAAAAAATCAAATTATAAAAATCGTATGATAACAAAACAACAAGTAAAGGCAAGGGAACATACATTACGACGTTCCATCATGAACTCATAATTAATATGCAGAAAAATTTCCGTACCATCACCAAAATTCAAAGTCAACAAGACAAAAATAAAACAAATAAAATATAGAGTAACTACTACTAAACAATAAACAAACTCATGGCTGATAGGCAATACTTTAATAAACAAACTCATGACTGGTGAAAAGAATACCCTACAAAAAAAGTCTCTGCAACTCTTGGCAATAGCCAATACTTTAAACTCTAGTGAAAGGGGCAACTTGCACGAAAGTCTCTGCAAGTATTGGCAACAGCCAAGACTTTAAGCTCTAGTGCAATGAGCAACTTGCAGAAAAAGTCTCTACAAATCTTGGCTATAGCCATGACTTTAAGTTCTGATGCAATAAGCAACCTGCAGATAAAGTCTCTACAACTAATGGCAATAGCCAAGACTTTAAGCTCTGTGCAATGAGCAACAAGAAGATCTAATGGCTATAGCCAATAAGAACCTTAAAATCATCTTAATCAATCAAAACAAGCAAAAAAGTTCATAAGAACCTCAAATTTAATTTGATGATCATCATTCAAAATTTTAAAAAAAAAAACTAACAAATAACTATATTAACAATAATTACAAAACAAATTACAGAAAAAAATAAATACAAATAAAGGATTAGGAAAAATAAAAATTATATTATAACACAATTAAAATAAAACTAATAAAATAAATATATGATAAACACATGTAAAGAGAAAAGAACATATTCTAAATCTCCAGAACACAAAGAAGATAGAAGGGAGAAAGGAGGAAGAAAAGAAGGAAACCATTCAATGTGAACTAGGTTTAGGCAGGAGCAAAATAACCCTTTCACGTACTAACTAATGATGTGGAGGGAAGTTAGTTAAAATATTTCAAAATGGGGGCATTTATCCAAAACCGGGGCTTACGAAGGGCACCCAATGAAAACTTTTGGATGTTGAAGCTTCTGTCTCAGTCCATGATTTAGATTGCTGACATGATTTGGGCGGGCTATATGTTTCTTCCAAACTTGTTCTTAGGCTTAAAAGTTTGGGTCTTGGTCTTCCTTTTACTTTTTTTGAGCTGAGGTTCTTTCAAAAATAATCTCTCTACCTTACTGGGATAAAAGTAACGATAAAAGTAACGATAAAAGTGAGATGCAACTTAAACAACTTGTGAGGCAGCACTGAAGAATGATGATTCGATACACCCCTGCTCGAGTCAAGAAGAACCTACACTACACAATGATCCTCAAGAGACACTCAGCCCTTGCAAATAGAATGATCAAGGAGGATTGAAGTTCAACTTGGATTCTTCCAATTGATTTCAAGCCAAAAATATTACAAGGTTTTGAGAGTGTTCTCATTAATGTAGTGCATTCAATGTGAAGTGAATGGCAATAATGATGAAGGGGTGTATTTATAGCACCCCTTTACATGCTATGAAAAGTCTAAATAGCCCTCAAACTAGTTTAGAATAGAAAACTTAGGGCTAAACTTGGAAGTTCACATAAAAAGTTGTAGAATTCAGCAATTAAGGCGCTCGGCCTAAAGTTAGGCGCTCCGCCTGGTGGAGCCACTGACCAAGGCAGTGTGTTTCTGAGGCGCTCCGCCTCCTTGGTCAGGCATTCCACCTGGGGCTGCCTTGTCTGGGGTGCTCCGCCTGGCTTCAGGCGCACCTCCTGGGTCTGGGCGCTCCGCCTGGCCCTGAAGCGTAGGTGTCCCTCCTTCTATTAAGCTCAAATACAAGGTCTTCAAATCATCTCCCAAGCTCGCATCATCCATGCCCTTCCAAACCAAGTGTAAGTGAGTGTCTTGGATCTCCTTGGCTTGACTTCGAGTGAATGGTCTCGATGCAATTTAAGTTTCATCATCCACCTGTTCTTTAGAATATTTCGTCCTCGAAATTAAGACGTCGTCCTCCAAGGTATCATCACCTACATCATAAAGAGTCAAGTCAGAAATATTGAATGTGCTAAAAACATTATACTCACCGGGCAAGTCGATCACATATGCATTGTTGTTGATCTTAGAGAGCACTTGGAAAGGTCCATCTCCTCGGGGTTCCAACTTCCCTTTCCGAATGTTTGGGAATCTCTCCTTGCGGAAGTGCACCCACACATAATCCCCTTTCTTGAGTTCCACTTTCTTCCTTCCCTTGTTCTTCTTGGTTGCAATCTTTTCATAGGCCTCCTTCAAGTTCTTCTTCACCTTGGCATGAAGCTCAAGCAATGCCTTGGCTAGATTTTTACCTTCGAAATCAACAACCGCATCCCTTGACAAAGGGGTAAGATCAAGTGGAATCAAAGGGTTAAAACCATAAACATTCAACTGGAGTCATGCAAATCATTCTATGAAAAGTGCGGTTATATGCAAACTCCATGAGTGGTAGCTTATCAATCCATGTCCCGGCCTTACCTTTGGTCATGGCTCTAAGTATAGCTCCCAAGGTTCGCTTCACCACCTCGGTTTGAGGGTGATGGGACGTAGAGAACAACAATTTGGTGCCAAGAGCACCCTACAAACACTTCCAAAAATAGCTAAGGAACTTGGAGTCCCTATCACTAACAATGGTGCGAGGCACCCCATGCAACTTTAACACATTATCAATAAACAAAAAAGCTACATGTTGTGCATCATGAATCTTTTTGCACGAAATAAAGTGAGCCATTTTGGAGAACCTACAACATAAATGCTACCGTTTCCTCCTCTAGTCCGAGGTAAAGCCATAACAAAATCCATAGAAATATCAACCCACGGACTAGTAGGTACGGGCAAAGGAGTGTACAAGCCACGGGTGTTGGATCTAGACTTAGCCCTTTTACAATCTAAACAAGCATTCCAAAAGCGTTCCACAAGAGGCCTCATCTTCGGCCATTGGAATTGCTCTTTTAGTATGGCCATAGTCTTGTCCACCCCAAAGTGACCCATCAAGCCCCCACAATTTTCTTCTCACACTAGAAATTCTCTCCAACGGGACTCGGGGACACACACTCTCCCATTCTTGAAAATGTAGCCATTTACCCATTAGTATTTCTCCACCCTCTCCCCACTCATTAGAGCATCATGAATGCTCTTGAGCTTTGGTTCATGTTCATACATCAATTTTATACTTTCAAAACCCATAAGCCTAGAAGCAAGAGTGGTAGCAAGGGTAAACTTCATAAAAAGGGCATCGGCTACAACATTGTCCTTTCCCTTCTTGTAATGAATTACATAGGGAAAGGACTAAATGAACTCCACCCATTTGGCATGTCTCTTGTTCAACTTCTCTTGGCCTCTAAGATGCTTGAGTGACTTATGGTCACTCTTGATCACAAATTCTCTAGGCCATAGATAGTCTTGCCAATGAGCTAGAGCTCTCATAAAGGCATACAACTCCTTGTCATACGTGGAATAATTCAAGGTTGCACCCTTCAATTTTTCACAAAAGTAGGCAACAACTCTCATAGGGCGGTACTCAACCTACTTTTCAACTCTCAGAAAGCCTTCTCTTGAGGCTCTACCCAAACAAAGGGTTTATCTTTCTTCAGCAACTCGTTGAGTGGCGCGGAAATGGTACTAAAGTCCCTCACAAAGCGCCTATAGAAACTAGCAAGGCCACGAAAACTCCTAACATGAGATACGGCAGAAGGAGTAGGCCAATCTCTAATGGTTTTGACTTTGAACTCATCGACCTCTACGCCATTGGCACTAACAACAAAACCAAGAAAGACAACCTTGTCAACACAAAAGGCACACTTTTTAAAATTGGCATAGAGCTTTTCGGCTCTTAGCACTCCAAGAACTTGACTCAAGTTGCCCACATGGTCATCTATTGATTTGCTATATATCTAGATATCATCAAAATAGACGACCACAAACTTGTTGGCTTTAAGACATGGTTCATTAACCGCATGAAAATGCTAGGTGCGTTGGAGAGGCCAAAAGGCATCACCAACCATTCATAGAGACCAAACTTGGTCTTGAATTCAGTTTTCCACTCATCACCCGGTTTCATTCGGATTTGGTGGTAGCCGGACCTAAGATCTATCTTGGTAAAGACACTAGAACCACTCAATTCATCAAGCATGTCATCAAGTCTAGGAATGGGATGATGATACTTTACCGTTATCTTGTTGACCGCACGACAATCAACACACATCCTCCATGTCTCGTCCTTCTTTGGCACAAGAATGACCGGTCCGGCACACAGACTCAAGCTCTCATGAATCAAGCCTTTGTTGAGCAACTCATCCACTTGCTTTTGCAACTCCTTTATATCCTTGGGATTGCTCCTATAGGCCGGCTTGTTTTGGATTTGGGACCCTGGGACAAAATTAATTTGGTGTTAAAGCCCCCTCAAGGGAGGAAGACCACTCGGCATATCATCCGGGAACATGTCCTCAAAAACCTTCAAAACATTCTCAATAGTACTAGGCAAATGGTTAGGGTTAGAAAAATAATGACAATCAGAATTTAAAACCATACCTTTGTGCACTAGGCAAATGAGCATTTTGATGCCATCATTTCCTCTCAACTCACCGGTTGCATCATGGCACAAATATTACCGGTGATAGATGGTGGAGTGGTAGGGCTCTCAGCCAAAGGCTTAGTCTCCACAACGGACTCAGCTTTAGCCGCTTCTTTCAACTCCTCATGCGCCTATAATCATCACTCACTTGTTTAGGTGTCAAGGGCTTGAGCACATATTCCTTACCCTCATATTTTTCCGTGTAAGTGTTGGCTCGACAATCATGTATCACACTCCTATCATATTGCTAAGGCCTACAAAACAAGAGGTGGCAAGCTTGCATTGGCACCACATCAAACATTTGCTCGTCTTGATAGTTCCCAATCTTGAACTTTATCAAGACTTGCTTCACCACCTTCAATTCCCCACACTCACTCAGCCATTGTAATCGGTAGGGGCTTGGGTGTTTAAGGGTAGGTAATTTCAATTGTGAAACCAAGGATTGTCTCACCACATTAGCACAACTACCCGAATCAATTATCATGGAGCACACTTGTCCCTTCACCCTACACCTAGCATGGAACAAGTTCTCCCTTTGCACATCCACCTCCTTCTCACTCACCATGGCACTCAAACTACGACGTACCACCAAGAACATGTTAGGGTCATCACCCTCCGCCACTTCCTCTTCTCCCTAAACTACCTCACTCTCCTCAACAACCTCACCCTCGGGCTCACTTTCCTCCTCATACACCATCCCATCATCTATGATTATCATATTTTTTTGGGTGGGACAATCTTTGGAAAAGTGGCCATAACCTTTACACTTGTGACATTGAAAAGAAGAAGAAGAATGAGTATTTAATTGAGTTTTAGAGTCACCTCTCACTTCTTTGAAGTCGCTTCTTGGGGTGGCCTTCTCAAAGGGCTTCTTCGCATCAAGACTTCCACTAGAACCACTTGTGCTTGGGCTTTTCCATTCTTTGGGTTAAGTCATTGGAGTAGAAGTGGTACTCCTATAGCGAGGAGCTTTCTCTTCCTTGAGCCACCTTTCGGCTCAACCGCGGCATCAAAAACATCTTGAAGAGAATTAAAGATGAGTAACCTCAATTAGGAAGCAATCTCCCGGCTCAAACCATTCTTGAATCGGATGATAGTTTGCTCCTCATCTTCTATTTCCATGTCAAGGGACATTCGGTTCTTTTCAAATTAGTTAAAATACTCATCAACCGACTTGAAGCCTAATTTCAACTCATAAAACCTCTTGAGTTGTTCTTGCCTATACTTGTTTATCACATATTTGGTACTCATCTCTTCTTTCAATTCGTCCCAAGTAATGTTCATTGGCATCCCAACTCTTCTTCTTGACCTCTTGACGGATTCCCACCACGTGGAAGCATATGACTCAAATGAAGCAATGGTATAATTGGCTTTCTTCTTCTCAGACATGTCATTTGTGTCAAATACCTGCTCCAATTGAACCTTCCACTCTAATAATTTCTCGGGATCACTAGTCCTTTTGAAAGGTGTGATAGTGATCTTCACAGTATTCAAATTGTTGTCACGACCCCCACGGTTTGGTTCCGGTTGACCCCCGTAGTAGTCATCAGCTTCATCATATTCTCGCCTCAAGTTCTTCCCCACATAAGCCCTTGGAGGTCCATGAGCTTGCCCTCGAGCTCTATCCATTCCCCGACCCCCATTCATTTCCCTCCTATTTGGATATGGAGCATCAAAATCATCATAATTATCACCAAGTCAAGGGCCCCCCCTTCTTGAGACTCAACAACTTGCTCAAGGGGTGCAATATTTCTACGGGGCCTCATGAGTGGAACAAGAGCTTCTTCTCTCAACTGTTGTTGATGAGCTAGCTCGACAAATTGTTTTGGCTTCACGGTTGAGCCATCACTTGTGCCTTCTCCGGCATATTTGTGGACACTCGGGGTCTTTTCTCTTTCAAAGATGATAAGGATCGAAATAAAGACAAGAAAAGGACGATAGGAGCGAGACTTGTCTCGAACTCCCTACGGGGTATCCACGAAGAACTTGTTCGTTGAAACCCCAGTATCGTGTCAAGATTCGCCTAACACTAAGAAACTACCCTCGAGTCACACTCGGGATCCGCAAGTAGAATGATCGGGTGTTGGTTCGACAATCAACTAGGGTCCGCTAGAAGAATTCAAGCCAACAAGGGTAACTTTCATAACTTAAGAGTTCAACTCTTCACAAATATTCATCAATCATCAAACTAATCTAAGGTTCAAATGAAGACTAATGGCCCTTTTATAGGTGCCTCACACTCAACATATAAAGTCTAAAAGACCCCTAAAGTGGGCTTAAATGATATATGCCACGTAGGGCTAGAATAGGAAATACATAGCAACTAAATGAGGTATCCCGTCTAGAAGATTCAGGAGTGGGCGGTCTGCCCCTAAAAAGAGGTGCCCCGCCTCTACAAAGCCATGGAGAATACTACTGGGGAGTGGGCAGTCCGCCTGGTAACAGGGGCGGTCCGCCTACTCCAACTTCAGAGAGTTGGTAATTTCTTAGTTAGCCAATTTTTGCACCTGTCTCCAACTAGGTGGTCCACCCCTTTTTGTGGGCGGTCCGCCTCATCCTGGGGCTTCTTGAGGAGCTTCAAAATGGCTCTCGGATGCTCCTCCATGTAGCCTAGGTGGTCCTCCTTCCATGGCACTCCAATGCATGATCTTTAAGTCTCTTCTGGAGTCTTCTTCCATGTCCTCCCAAGTCAAGTGGAGATGAATGTCTTGAATCATTTTGGCTTGACTTCTAGTGAAAGGCCTTGAGGTAGTGTGCCCCGCATCATCCTCCCCTTCTTGGGAAGATTTCATCCTCGAAATCATGGCCTCCTCCTCTCCGGCATCACCATCCCCTACATCAAAAGGAGCAAATCAACCTCATTAAAAGTATTTGAGACATTATACTTACCGGGTAGATCAATCACATAGGCATTGTTGTTGATCTTGGAAGGCACTTGGAAGGGTCCATCTCCTCGGGATGCCAACTTCCCTTTCCTAAGGTTTGGAAACCTTTCTTTGCGAAAGTGCACCCACACCAATCTCCATTCTTGAGCTCTAGCTTCTTCCTTCCCTTGTTCTTTTTGGAAGCCACCTTTGCATAGGCATCCTCAGAGTTCTTCTTTGCTTTAGCATGGAGCTCAACCATAGCCTTTGCTCGGCTTTTACCTTCAAAACTCACAACAAAATCTTTGGGCAATGGGGTTAGATCAAGTGGAATCAAAGGATTAAAACCATAGACACACTCAAATGGAGTCATACCAATCAAACTATGCAAAGTACGGTTATATGCAAACTCCATAAGAGGCAATTTATCAACCCAAGTCCCGGCCTTACCTCGGGTCATAGCTCTAAGAAGAGCACCCAAAGTTCGGTTCACCACCTCGATTTGCCCATCCGTTTGAGGGTGGTGGGACGTAGAGAACAATAGCTTGGTGCCAAGAGCACCCCACAAGCTCCTCCAAAATGGCTAAGGAACTTGGTGTCCCTATCACTCACAATGGTTTGAGGCACACCATGCAACTTTAACACATTATCAATGAATAAAGAAGCAACATGTTGTGCATCATCATACTTTTTGTATGGAATGAAGTGAGCCATTTTGAAAAACCTATCCACGACAACATAAATGTTATCATGTCCCCCCCCCCCCCAGACCGTGGCAATCCCATAAAAAAATCTACAGAAATATCTATCCACGGGCTAGTAGGTACGGGGAGAGGAGTATACAAACCATGGGGGTTTGCTTTGGATTTAGCATGTTTGGACTCAAGGTAATTTTTGAAAAGCTTCTCAACTTGCACCCCCATTTTTGGCCAATGGAATTGTTCCATAAGAATGGCCAAGGTCTTTTTTCTCCCAGAGTGTCCCATCAAGCCCCCACAATGTGCTTCACAAATAAGCAATTCTCTCCAAGAGGACTCGGGAACACAAACTCTACCATTTTTAAAGATATAGCCATCAACCCATTGGTACTTCTCAACTCTTTCTCCCTTCATAAGATCTTCATGTATGCTCTTTAGCTTACGGTCTTGAGCATACATGAACTTAATACTCTCAAAAACCATGAGCTTGGAGGCAAGAGTGGTGGCTAGAGCAAACTTCCTAGAAAGTGCATCTGGCAGAACATTGTCTTTCCCTTTTTTATATTGAATGA
Organism: Petunia axillaris subsp. axillaris; assembly: GCA_029990575.1. Taxonomy (NCBI): domain Eukaryota; kingdom Viridiplantae; phylum Streptophyta; class Magnoliopsida; order Solanales; family Solanaceae; genus Petunia; species Petunia axillaris. The sequence continues at coordinate 121,221,026 of JARKNS010000002.1, read as the reverse complement.
CATAGGGAAAAGACTCAATGAACTCTACCAACTTGGCATGACTCTTGTTCAATTTCTCTTGGCCCCTAAGATATTTGAGTGACTCATGATCACTCTTAATAACAAATCCCCTTGGCCAAAGATAGTGTTCCCAATGAGCAAGAGTTCTTACTAGGGCATACAACTCCTTGTCATACGTAGAGCAGTTCAAGGTTGCACCCTTCAATTTCTCACTAAAGTAGGCTATGGGTTTTCCCTTCGTGTTACCTTACCCCCCGGTTTGCTTGCACCATCTTGGTATCAGAGCAAGGTTTGAGCTTATTCTTACAATCTCAAATCCTGTTCGTTTATCTCGTGCTTGTGTCTTTCAGTTTCAGCTTTCTTCCTTGTTGTTGATTGTTGTTACTGTGGTGTTGTTTTACAAAAAAAAAAAAGAAGGTAGAAAAGAAAAAAATTCAAAAATGTTGGTTTGATTGTTGGTTGTTTGAATCAAACAACCATTGATTCTTGCTTACCGTCGTCTGCTGATTCCAACGAGCACCTGTCGTGCTCGATTGACGACTATGGTTTCTCGAAGGTTTTTGGACTGGTTCGACGAGTTGGTGACTGTTCAAATCCTAGTCATGTTTTGGTGGTTATTGATAAAGACTGGTGGTTCTTGACTGTTTTGGGGTGTGTTTGTGCTTTAAAAATTCGAAGTTTTGTGATTTGAGCCTTGTCCGTACGCCGAAAACTTGTTACATTGTAACAGTGTACGGACGACGTTGAGTTTGTTCTTAGCTCAAAAGAATATGGAACAGATTTGCCTCCACTGTTGTTACCGGAGTGAAAGACAACCCAAAGCTTGTTAAAATTCTTGGTCACTGAATGAAGGAAATTTGTCCGTACGCCGGAGTAAAAACGTCACTGTTCCATTGAAGAAGAAAGGGGTAAAGTGTAAAGATCAAACCCTATGTGAAAATCTTGTCTGCTAGAAAAGGGAATTGGATAAGGTAAAACCCTATCCGTACTAAAGGAGGGACCACTCTTGTACGGACAAGAGTTGGTGTGTTCGAAAATGATTCCATAGAGGAATCGAAGGGTTCTCCTAGGTTTTCACTTTTCTGTGTTCGATAAATCTAGTTAGTGGATCTCAGGAGTAATTCTTCCTACTCGAGGTCGTACTAACTCATTTGAGCTTATAGGAACTCGTGCGAGGGGTGGCCGAAGTCCAAACTTCGTAGAAATTTTTTTGACTTTCCACAGCGCAGAGTAAATAGCGTATGTTCCATCGAGTCAAATCAATTCACTCTTCCCGAAGGAGACAGTGTAACTTGTCAAATTCGAAGGAACTGAGAGAAGTTGATCAACCGAGGAAATCATTCGCTACAAGTTCTTAAGTGACAAAAACCGAACCCATAAATTGAGTGGACCCGAGTGCCATCCATCAAATGTGAGGGAGTACGTGAGGTGATTTCTAATGTTAACATTTTATTTGGTCTTTGATTTGTGCAGGTACCATGGCTGGGAATGGAGGCGAAGGAAAAGTCATTGGGAAGCCCGAAGTGTCGTTGGCCGATCTCATGGATGCGATACAAGGCATCAGTGCCGCAGTAAGAGGAGTGAGTGCTCGAGTAGCTAACCTCGAGCAAGGGAGAGTGTCCGTGGCCTTACCAGAGTCCGGCGCTGGAACTAGCAACTCTACTCCGATGAAACCTGAGCTCTTTGTTGAGCTCATTCGAAAATATCAGTTGAAGAGCGAGGCTGTTCGAAAAGCAGTTTTGGGCAATCCCAAAACACAACAGAACTTGGGCAATCCCCAAGCTGGTTATCAACACTTGGGCATTCCCCGAGGTGAAAGAGTAACCCTTCCAATGGCCCGAAGACAACTTGTGAATGTTGACGAAGGGGTCGATGAAGGGAATTTCCTGATGACGAACCTGAATATGAGCCACCGTGCGTTCAACGAAGGCAAGCTCAACGAGGTCGAGGAAATTTCTGAAGTCGAGGCCGAGGCACGAATGTTGATCGAAATATTGAGCATGAGGCTGATGACTATTATGATGAGTATCCCGAACAGATTCGAGGTGCTCGAGATTCAAGCTTGAATAGTGTCAAGATCACTATTCCACCTTTCAATGGAACTAGTGTCCAGACCAATATCTTGATTGGTAGCTTAAATTGGAACGAATCTTCGAAACTAATGAGATGACCGAAGAGAGAAAAGCTGCACATGTTATTGCTTCATTCGAGGCATATGCATCAACATGGTGGGAGGCTGACAAAAGATTGAGGTGAAGGAATGCTTATCCGAATTCACCACTTGGGCGCAGTTGAAGAGAGCAATGGATGCTAAGTATGAGCTTGCCAAATATCGGCAGGAACAACTTCGAAAGCTCTTCGAATTGAAGCAAGAGTCCAAATCAGTTGAAGAATACCATGATGAGTTCAAAAGAATTCGATTGGCCCTTGATATGGAAGAAGATGACGAGCAAGCCATCATTCGATTCAAAAATGGCTTGACTCGGGATGTGTCATCTCAATTGAGGCTGCATGTGTACCAGACTTTTAGAAGATGTGTTTCATGCTGCCATCGAAGCTGAGAAAAGGACTAAGGATGATAAAGCAAACCGGTACCGAGGAGTCACTACTGCAACTCCTTTGAACTTAGGTAAATAATGGAAGAGTCCAAATCCAACAAGTGCTAACACTGCTCGAGAGCCGAAAAAACCTATCGAAAGGGGTGTGATCGTTAACCAACTAAGAGAAGTGGAAGGCAAAGTTCAACTTAATTCTCCTAGTGCTTCAAGTATTCAGTTCTATAAATGCAAAGGTTATGGTCACATGGCGAAAGAGTGTCCAACTCGCAAAGTTATGCTTGTGCTCGACAATGGAGATATTTGTGAGCAAGCGAGTGACATCGAGGAGGAAAATTGCAAGGAGATTGACCGAGCTGAAGATGATAATGGTCGTGAAGCTGCCGAAGCTGATCATCCAGAATTTTTCTTGTAGTTCGAAGAAATTTGAGCTGCATGACTCTTTAAGAAGAGGACAACCAAAGAGAAAACATTTTCCATGCCCGATGTCGAGTAAGGGGGAAAGTTTGTTCGATGATCATTGATTCGGGTAGTTGTGCTAATGTGGTGAGCCAAACCTTAGTTTCACAATTGGGACTACCTACCTTGAAGCATCCCCATCCTTACAGATTACAATGGTTAAAAGAGTGTGGAGAATTGAAGGTTACCAAACAAGTGTGGATAAAGTTCAGGGTTGGAGAATATCAAGATGAGATGATGTTCGATGTCATGCCGATGCAAGCTTGTCATATGCTATTGGGTCGACCATGGCAGTATGGTCGGTCGGTTATTCACAATGAAAGATCCAACACTTACACTATAAAGCTCGAAGAGAAGAGTTTCATACTCAAATACTTGTCTCTGAAACAACTCACCGAGGACTACAAACGGATGAAAGAATTTAAAGAAGCGGCAAAAGCTAAGCTTCCGATGGGAACAAAAATTATGGCCGAAGACAACTCACCGCCGAAGTAAGAAACATCTGTGCAATTATGCAATCGGGTGAGTATCTACGAGGCAACGACAATGATCAGATAATGATTTGCCTCGTGCACAAGGGTATCTTTCTAAACTCTGATGATGATTTTTCTAACGATAACCCTTTGCCTAGTGCTGTACAAAGTGTTTTGCAGGACTTCAGAGACATGTTTCCCGAAGAAATGCCAGGTGGATTGCCTCCATTGAGAGGAATTGAGCACCAAATTGACTTCGTACCGGGGTCTCAAATCCCAATAAACCTGCATACCGGTGTAATCCCGAACACATCAAAGAGCTCCAAAGGCAGGTTTATGAGTTGCTGAACAAGGGCCTTGTTTGAGAGAGCTTGAGTCCTTGCACCGTTCCTGTTATCCTTGTCCCGAAGAAAGATGGAATTCGGTCTCTATGAATGGTTGGAGATGCTTTTGGCCTATCCAACGCACCGAGCACATTCATGCGACTGATAAACCATGCGCTCAAACCGTTCATAAATAAGTTTGTTGTCGTTTACTTCGATGACATCCTTATTTATAGTAAATCTGTGGATGAACATGTTGAACACCTAAGGCTAGTGCTTGATAAGCTTAGAGGAGAGAAGTTATATGCTAACTTCAAGAAATGCGTCTTTTGTGTCGAGCGTATAGTCTTTCTAGGATTCGTTATGAGTGCTAATGGTGTTGAAGTCGATGAATCAAAAATCAAAGCCATCAAAGATTGGCAGACTCCAACCTCGGTATCTCAAGTTCGTAGCTTCCATGGGTTAGCTAGCTTTTATCGAAGGTTTGTTCGTGACTTTAGCACAGTGGCAGCTCCATTAATCGAGCTGGTAAAGAAAGACCATCCATTTGTGTGGGGAGAGTCCTAAGAGAGGGCTTTCCAAGAGTTGAAATGGAGGCTTTTCTCTGCCCCGTTGTTGCAACTCCCTGACTTCGGCAAAGCATTCGAAGTCGAGTGTGATGCGTCCGGAGTTGGGATTGGAGGAGTACTTATGCAAGACTCAAAGCCGATCGCTTACTTCAGCGAAAAGCTTAAGGGTGCAACCTTGAATTACTCTGTATGCCCAGAAGTTGTATGCCCTCGTTCGAGAACTCGCCCATTTGCAGCATTATTTGTGGCCTCGAGAGTTTGTGATTAAAAGTGATCATGAATCTTTGAAGCATCCGAGGTCAGGAGAAATTGAACCGAAGACATACCAAATGGGTTAAATTCATTGAAAGCTTTCCCTATGTAATTCATTACAAAAAGGGAAAAGACAATGTTGTTGTCGATGCGCTATCAAGAAACTTTGCTTTACCGACCACTCTCGCGTCAAGGCTCATGGGATTCAAAAGCATCAAGCTGATGTACAAAGATGATCCCAAGCTAAAATGCGCTCATGACGCAATCGTGAGTGGCCGAAGGGTTCAGAAATATCAGTGGCACGATGGCTACCTCTTCAAGAATGGGAGGGTTTGTGTGCCTGTGTTATCGTGGAGAGAGCTTTTGGTGCGAGAAGCTCACTCTGGAGGCTTGATGGGACACTTCGCTGTCGACAAAAATCTTGGTATCTTAACCGAGCAGTTCCATTGGCCAAAAATGCGACGAGATGTGGAAAAGCTTCCCAACGCTTGTCTCGTTTGCAAGAAAGCTAAATCAAAGTCCAACCCTCATGGCTTTTATACCCCGTTGCCTGTACCTGATCGACCTTGGGTTGATATATCCATGGACTTTGTGTTGGGGCTACTGAGGTCGGGGGCAGGACATGATAGCATCTTTGTTGTCGTGGATCGATTTTCCAAAATGGCTCACTTTATTCCTTGCAAGAAATGCGATTGTGCACAACATGTTGCTTCTTTGTTTATTGCTTATGTATTAAAATTGCATGGTGTGCCACGTACAATTGTGAGTGATCGAGAATCAAAATTCTTGAGTCATTTTTGGAAGTGTTTGTGGGGTGCCCTCGGCACCAAACTACTATTCTTGACATCTCACCATCCTCAGACTGATGGACAGACTGAGGTAGTTAAACAAACCTTGGGATTTTCGCTTCGAGCAATGACCAAAGGCAAGGTCGGAAACTGGGTGGATCGTCTGCCCATGATAGAGTTTGCATACAATCGAACGGTGCATCGAATAATAAATATGACCCCGTTCGAGTGTCTGTACGGTTTTAATCCTTTAATTCCACTTGATCTAACCCCGTTGCCTCGAGATATTGTTATTGATTTTGAAGGTACTCACAGAGCCAAATCTTTGCTCGAGTTGCATGCCAAAACAAAGAAGAAACTTGAGGAAGCTTATGCCAAAGTGGCATCGAAAAAGAACAAGGGGCGAAAGAAACTGGAGTTGAAGAAGGGAGATTGGGTTTCGGTTCACTTTCAAAAAGTGCGATTTTCGAACCAAAAGAAAGGAAAGTTGGCACCTCGAGGGGATAGTCCATTTCAAGTGCTGAGCAAGATTAATAACAATGCTTATGTGATCGACCTCCCAGGTGAGTATAATGTGTCTAACACTTTCAATGTTGCTGACTTAACTCCTTGTGTTGTAGGCAAAGTACCGAAACGGATGCTGAAGCGATTTTGAGGACGAAATCTTCTCAAGAAGGGGAGGATGATGCAGCCTGAAGTGCTGATCAATTTCTCGACGATCCACCTAGGCCAATGACATGAAACCAAGCCAATTGTCTACATGATATGCACATACAGTTGGCTTGGTCGGGAGGTAGCTTGTGTTCGAAAAAAGAGGGGCAAAGTGCAAGCCCCAAAGGCTACATCCTCAGATTTGTGCCCGCAGACAAAGTGACCGAACACCAATTCTTGGCGCTGAGCAGCACAGAGCCGAACACAAAAAATTGTGTTCGAAGTCAAGTGGGCGCCCGATGACAAGTGTTTGAGCAAGCAACCGAGCATCGAATTCAAGGCTGCCGAACACTCACTAAGTATGATCGAGCAAGCAACTGAGCACCGAAGTCAAGGCTGCCGAACACACATTAGTTCAGCCCTACATTGCTTGCTTTTATTGGTCACCTGTGACTATTTACTGTTTTATCCCTAGCATAGTCTAAAAATACTCCTTTACATTTCATTGTGAATAGTTAGTTGTTGATGAATATTGATATAGCAGTTGCTATTTGAGTGTCTCTGATGGAGCCCAAACCCCGTTGTGGGATTTTAAAGAACTTGTGTCAGTCGGCGTGAGTCGTTTGAATATTTTCTTCTTGGTCATTCAATTTGCAAGAAGTGTTGTCTTTCTTGAGGATTGTTGCTTAGTATAGATGATTTTTGTTTCCGAATTTGATCGAGCTTGAGACAAGTTCCTCAACGTTCTTTTGAATCGAAGCAAGATTTGTCTTGCTTCTATCTTGTTCTTGTTATTTTTCCGCGTTTTCCCTTCGTGTTAACTTACCCCCGGTTTGCTTGCACCAGGCGGTTCGCCCAGAGAGTCAGGCAGTCCGCCTGGATTTTTACAAATTTCGGGCAAAATGTAATTCAGGCGCTCGGCCTGTGTTCAGCTTCGCCAAAAACTCATTTTTTACGATCTGCAACCAATTTTTCCAACGATTTCGGGATGTTCTTCAATTTAAATGATACCCAAATGTGTTTTATACTACTACAAACAAACCCTAATAATTTTAAACAACCAACAACAATCTTGATTCAAGATTTGAGCAAAAAATTTTCAAGGGTTTGAAGAATTTTTTAGATTTAAAATCCCTGATATCAAACATCCAAGAAATCATTACAACCAACAAGATCTAGCAATTTTTTTGCAATTTTCAAGTTTTTGATCTTTTTGTTTTTCTTCAAACTTTCAAGAAAAATAACATGGATAACAACAAGAACAAGATAAAACACGTCGAACAAGGGACGAGGGTTTATAAGAACAACACCCAAGACTTGCTCTGATACTAACTGATGCAATGTGAAGACGGAAGCGATAAAAGTAATGATAAAAGTGAGACGCAACTTAAACAACTTACGAGGTAGCACCGAAGAACGATGTTTTGATACACCGCTCGAGTCAAGAAGAACCTACACTATGCAACTATCCTCAAGAGACACCCAGCCCTTGCAAATAGAATAATCAAGGAGGATTGAAGTTCAACTTGGATTCTTCTTATTGATTTCAAGCCAAAAATATTACAAGGTTTTGAGAGTGTCTCATTAATGTAGTGTATTCAATGTGAAGTGAATGGAAATAATGATGAAGGGGTGTGTTTATAGCACCCCTTTACATGCTATGAAAATCCTAAATAGCCCTCAAACTAGTTTAGAATACATTAGAAGACTTAGGGCTAAACTTGAAAGTTCACACAAAAAGTTGTAGAATTCAGATATTCAGGCGCTCTGCCTGGTGGAGCCACTGACCAAGGCAGTCTGTTTCTGAGGCGCTCCGCCTCCTTGGTCAAGCGCTCCGCCTGGGGCTGCCTTGTCTGAGGCGCTCTGCCCTGCTTCAGGCGCACCTCCTGGGCGCCAGGGGGCTAGGCGCTCCTCCTGGGTCTGGGCGCTCCACCTGGCCCTTAAGCGTAGGTGTCCCTCCTTCGATTGAGGTCAAATGCAAGGTCTTCAAATCATCTCCCAAGCTCATATCATCCATGCTATTCCAAACCAAGTGTAAGTGAGTGTCTTGGATCTCCTTGGCTTGACTTCGAGTGAATGGTGTCGATGGTATTTGGATTGCATCAGTGTACCCCTCGCCCTCTCTAAATTCAACTTTGTATTGGCCTAATCAGATCTTATGACACAAATCAAATTTGAATCGCGAATACAAGCAAATCAATATATCAAAGTTGAAATAACAACAGGAAAAATAATTATTATGCATAAATAGCTGGTATTTCAATATGTGAACTTGAGTACAAAATTTGGCAGATTTTTAGTATATATTTTTGAATGCTATTTATAAATGAAAGAGTCCTTGCCCACGTTTTCTATGGTTGATCATGTTCAGACCCACGTTCAGCACGTGTGTTGGTGGAGTTAGTGGGCTGAAGTAGTGGGCTATTATGCCGCTGGGACCGAGGTATTCCACTGAGGTTCAGGTATGTAACCTCGGTGGTGCAATCTTGCTGCTCGATTGCTATTATGCCGCTGGGACCGAGGTATTCCACTGAGGTTCAGGTATGTAACCTCGGTGGTGCAATCTTGCTGCTCGATTGAAATGAATCTGTACTGAACCACAACTTGAGATTCATCTTCAGTGATGGACTTCGATGATCGACCTCGATGATTCTATCATTTGCTCCAATCTTCATCCCTCGGAGTGTAAGTTCAGTTGACCTCGGTTTGTCCCACCGAAGTGCTGTCCGAGAACCTCGAATTTTACCCAATATAGATAATCTCCCTAGTCCTCGGACGAGTGTCAAAGTCACCGAGGAGTGGAATGAATTAAAGCGGGAAGGTGACGTGGCTCATCCCTATCCAAGGATTTCAAAACATCGCAAGTCCTTTCAGATTACCGTTCTGCATTACGTGGAGACCGTTTATTGTTCACCGAATGGTCACGTCGAATTATTTGCATTCCCAACGTTTCAAGTCATCATCACTTCTCCACTTGCACCCATATATCACTTATAAATGCCCCATTTGAAGTTCCTCTTCCCCACTTGATAATCATTCTATAAACAGTGAGGAAAAAAGAGAAAACGCATCACCAACAATTTCTTGACCCGCCTCATTTTTTTAGTTTCATCCTTAGTTCTTTAATCCTTAGCCATGTCTGCTACTCAATCTGGCTAAGGTTCCATCGATTCAGGTGATAGGACATCACGCCTTGCTACTGCGGCGGCCGACGGTGAATCCCTAATCGTGACCCCGCCGCTGGCGGTTGTCGCACCAGATGTTGGTGGTAAGGAAGTAACTTCTTTAGTTGGTGGTGTTAGGCGGAGGAAAGCTAGGGCTGGACGTGATAGGGTAGAAGTGAGTGAGGACGCCAGTGTTGGCGGTGATGATGACATCATGGTGGGTGACGTCACGGAGGGTGACGTAGAGGAGGTAGGCAATAGGGTTGATAATGCTGAGGTAGCAGGCGGCACCGAAGTGGAAACCAGGGTTGGTGCCTCGAAGAAGTCGAGGAAGAAGATTCCTCTTGATGAGGAGGTCGATCCTTGGTTGACCGTTCCTTCAAACTTTAAGAACGAGAATGACTTCAAACTCCATGATCAATCTGATGCCCAAAAGGATTTAAACCCAAACATACCAGTAGATGTTACCCCAAGTATGATAACCGATGGCCTTATAGAGGTTGTCAGGAGGGATTGTAAATGGGGACCCGAGGTGGAGATAAGAATCCCTTCTTTAAAAACTGCCGCTTCGAGCCACGTCCCCAGATATTCTACAGTTTTCACTTATCCTTTTACTATTGGATTCACCCTGCTTGTCCACCCTATAATCGACACCATTTGTTGATCTTACAACTTGTGCTTGGGTTAGCTGGGCCCGGGGGTCTAGAGAATAGTTCAGGGCCTTGAATTCTTGAGTTAGCAAGCTGGGCTGCTCTTCACTTTCCAGCATTTGATTTCACTCTACTACCCCTATTTCCATTAGGCCGGAGTTGTGGCGATGTTGCCTCAGGGGACATATGCCATTTTGAGTAAAAGTGAGGACCATGGCAATCGAGGCTGGTATGATTACTATATTCTTATCCCAACCAGGCAATTGTTCGCTGAAGCCAATTTTCCAGATGAGTGGAATGCACGACGTAAGTATCTATTACTTTTGCATTTGTACTTCAGTTGTCATGCTTTTCACAAGTGAGTTAATCACTTTTGCTTCATGCAGTGAACAAGGTTTCTGTGGATCCACCAGAGGGGTTGCTCGAGTGGGTTGTAGCAGTGCAAGCGAAGCGAGCTCGCCCCTTTCGATCATGGATGCTCATGGCTGCTAAAAACCATTGGTCATGCAAGAGGCATGGTGAGTAACCTGTCATGTTAGCACCGTCCATTTTTCAAAACACATGTAGAAACTTTGTCATTGATGTTTCCTCTTTTCCTTACTCAGGTTTCCCCAACCAGGCAGCAAAAGATACTGAGAAGGAGAAAAAGAAAGAGAAGAAAGGTAAGGAGAAAGAGAAGAAAGTGATTGACCCCTCGGCGGGTGTGAGTGAGATGAGGGCCATGAAGGAGAAACTCGCCTAGGCGAAAATGTCCAAGGGCTCTCCGGGCCGGGGGACTTCACAAGGTGATGAAATCTTTCTTGGTCAGTTTACATGTGTTTCAACTTCTACTTCCTCTCGTTTACGAGCTTTCTCCTCTCCCTTCCCTAAGCTAAAAAAGGAAGAGAGCTGTGTCGAAGAAGGCCACTACGACGAAAGGACCTCGGATTGAGGATACTGCTACTTCCGCTTCCGAGGCGGTAACTAAAAGATGCCGAGGTCTTATCAACAAGCATGGTGATGAAAAGACTCATGGGGTCACTCCCGAGGTAGCTTCAGAACCAATCCCCAAGGCCCCTAGGAAAACTGAGGTTATAACCGTCGAGGATTCTGATCAACAAGCCGCCAAGCGGAAGGGCAAAGCCAAGGTGAATGAGGGCTTGATTAAGAATGTGGTAAAAGCTACTGTAGGCTCTGCTCAAGCATCGGCTGCTGCCCCTCGAGCTTTGGAGATTTCTTCTGAATCCAATCTGTTGGATGCTACCAAAGAGGATATCGCCGCCATCGACGCTTTACTCGGATCCAATGAGACTCGTTCTCACATAAAGCTTAGCCCTATGAGTCTGATGGGTGTTTCAGCTGCCTCTGCCCTCCGTGTAAGCTTCTCCGCATTCATTTTCGTATATTCTATCGCCTCCTCATACTTAACGCTAAAGAAATTTTTTTCCTTATGCAAAATTTTGGTCCTCATGTTGAAGGCTGTCCACTTAGAGTGCGAACGAGCTGAGCAGGTTCAAGTGGCGACAGCTGCTTGGGGAGAGCAAAAGAGAGGGTTCGTAGCGAGGATCGCCGAAATGGAGGCCTGATTTGTTGCTTTGAATGAGGACTTGGGGCATGCTAATGAGGCTGTAGCTAGAGCCGAGGCGTACTTGCAAGGGGTTCGGGACTCTTTTGAGGCGAGGGTTCAGGCATTGTGATGAGAATCAAACGCGGAAAAGTAAAAGATAAAGAACGAGACGTAACTCGATCTCTAATCCCAAGTAGCAACGGAGAACTTGTTCCGTTACACCCCGGGAGAAGGACAAGAACACCTACGCTATGCAACTACCCTCGAGCTAACGCGAGCACGCAAGTAGAATGGTCGGAGAGGAAGAGTATTCATCTAGATCCGCTAGAAGACATACAAGTCCAAGATCAAAAGGTTTCATTCAGTAATCAAGAGCCTTGCTCATGTTCATCATTCATAATCATCAATAATAAGCTAAGTGTAAAATAAGCTAGGCTTGGGTATTTATAGTGTTTTCCCAAGCTTACACAAAGACGTAATTACCCTTACTAATAAGGTTCATCAAATAAGCCACGTAGGGCAAAATAGTAAAAGAAACATAAGTTCAGCAGCTAGGTGGGGCGCCTGGGACTGGGAGGGGCGCCTGGTTCATGCTGAAGCTAGGCTGGGCGCCTGGATCTAGGCGGGGCGCCTGGCTTGGCCTTCAGCTAGGCTGGGCGCCTGAAGCTAGGCGGGGCGCCTGGCTTGGCCTTCAGCTAGGCTGGGCGCCTAGCCAGGTGGGGCGCCTGGTGCATTTTCTGAGCCTTAGGCAGTGAGCTCCCTAGACGGGGCGCCTGGGCTAGGCGGGGCGCCTAGCTCTGCTGGGTTCTCTTCTTCCTTAGGCGTGAGGCCTAGTTTGAGCACCCGGAACGGCTTCCAATCGCTTCCTTCTTCAAGGCCCTTCCTCACCAAGTGTAAATGCGCCTCTTGGACATCCTTGGCTTGACTACGTGTGAATGGTCTTGTGGGGGTTTGGGTCTCATCATCCTCCCCTTCTTGAGAAGATTTCGTCCTCGAAATTGAGGCATCATCACCCACGACCGCATCATCACCTACATCCAAAGGAACCAAGTCACAAACATTAAAAGTATTAGAAACTTGATACTCACTTGGCAAGTCGACCACATAGGCGTTGTTGTTTATCTTTGAAAGCACTTGGAATGGGCCATCACCACGGGGTGCTAACTTCCCTTTTCTAAGGTTTGGAAACCTTTCTTTCCGGAAGTGCACCCACACATAGTCACCCTTCTTGAGTTCCACCTTCTTGCGTCCTTTGTTTTTCTTGGAAGCAACCTTAGCATAGGCTTCCTCCAAATTCTTCTTTGCCTTTGCATGGAGTTCCATCATTGCCTTCGCTCTAACTTTACCTTCAAAATTAACAACCATTTCCCTTGGCAAAGGGGTTAGATCAAGGGGAATCAAGGGGTTAAAACCATAAACACACTCGAATGGAGTCATGCCAATCATTCTATGCACGGTTCGATTGTAGGCAAACTCCATAAGAGGTAAACGATCAATCCAAGTCCCGGCCTTACCCCGGGTCATGGCTCTAAGAAGAGCACCCAAGGTTCGGTTTACCACTTCCGTTTGCCCATCGGTTTGTGGGTGGTGGGACGTGGAGAACAAGAGCTTGGTGCCTAAAGCACCCCATAAACTTCGCCAAAAATGGCTTAGGAACTTAGTGTCCCTATCACTCACTATAGTTTGAGGCACACCATGTAACTTCAAAACATTTTCAACAAACAAGGAAGCTACATGTTGGGCATCATCGCATTTCTTGCACGGAATGAAATGAGCCATCTTTGAGAACCTATCCACAACAACATAAATGCTATCATGGCCTCCCCTAGTCCTAGGTAATCCCATCACAAAATCCATTGAGATATCCAACCAAGGACTAGTAGGTACGGGAAGAGGGGTATACAACCCATGGGGGAGGGCTTTGGATTTAGCACGCTTGCACTCAAGGCAATTGTTGCAAAACTTTTCCACTTGCACCCCCATCTTTGGCCAATGAAATTGTTCTTTAAGAATAGCCAAAGTCTTTCTTGTGCCAAAATGTCCCATGAGTCCCCCGCAATGTGCCTCTTGCACAAGCAACTCCCTCCAAGAGGACTCCGGAATGCACACTCTACCATTTTTGAAGATATAACCTTTAACCCATTGGTATTTTTCAACTCTCTCCCCCTTCTCTAGAGCGTCATGGACACTCTTTAGCTTTGGGTCATGAGCATACATCAATTTAATGCTCTCAAAACCCATGAGCGTAGAGGTGAGAGTGGTGGCTAGAGCAAACTTTCTCGAAAGCGCATCCGCCACAACATTGTCCTTCCCTTTCTTATATTGAATCACATAGGGAAAGGACTCAATGAATTCAACCCACTTGGCATGTCTCTTATTGAGCTTCTCTTGGCCTCTCAAATGCTTGAGTGACTCATGGTCACTCTTGATTACAAACTCACGAGGCCAAAGATAGTGTTGCCAATGGGCAAGGGCTCTCACAAGGGCATACAACTCCTTGTCATATGTAGAATAGTTCAAGGAGGCCCCTTTCAATTTCTGACTGAAGTAGGCGATGGGTTTGCTATCTTGCATTAAAACACCACCGATTCCCACCCCCGAGGCATCACACTCAACCTCAAATGCCTTTCCGAAGTCGGGCAATTGCAATAGAGGGGCGGTACTCAACCTACTTTTCAATTCATGGAAGGCCTTCTCTTGAGGCTCCCCCCAAACAAACGGTTGGTCTTTCTTCACCAATTCGGTGAGTGGAGCGGCAATGGAGCTAAAGTCTCTCACAAATCGCCTATAAAAGCTTGCGAGACCATGAAAGCTCCTCACTTGAGTCACGGTAGTAGGAGTAGGCCAATCACGTATGGCCTCTACCTTAGACTCATCCACCTCCACTCCTTGGGCACTCACAACAAACCCAAGAAAGACAACCTTATCCACACCAAAGGCACACTTTTTGAAATTAGCATAGAGCTTTTCGGCTCTCAAAGCATCAAGCACTTGCCTAAGGTGGTCAACATGTTCATCCATTGTCTTACTATAGATCAAGATATCATCAAAATAGACAACAACAAACTTGTTGATAAAAGACTTCAAAACATGATTCATGAGTCGCATGAAAGTGCTAGGTGCGTTGGAAAGCCCGAAGGGCATTACCAACCATTCATAGAGACCGAATTTGGTCTTGAATGCGGTTTTCCATTCATCCCCGGGTTTCATCCGGATTTGATGGTAACCGGACCTAAGGTCGATTTTGGAAAAGACACACGACCCACTCAATTCATCCAACATATCATCAAGCCGTGGAATAGGGTGACGGTACTTGACCGTTATCTTATTCACGGCTCGGCAATCTACGCACATTCTCCAAGTGCCGTCTTTCTTTGGGACAAGAATGACCGGTACGGCACAAGGACTCAAACTCTCCCTTACCAAGCCTTTGGAAAGCAAGTCATCAACTTGTTTTTGCAACTCCCTTGTATCCTCGGGATTGCTTCTATAGGCCGGCTTGTTCGGGATTTGAGAGCCCGGAATAAAGTCAATTTGATGTTCAATACCTCTCAAGGGAGGTAAGCCATCGGGCATCTCATCCGGGAACATGTTCCCAAAGTTTTCCAAAACATTTTTCAAAGCACTAGGCATAGGGCTAGAAGAAAAATCACAATTAGAGTTAAGGATCATACCTTTGTGCACTAGGCATAGGAGAAACTTGGTGCCATCATTACCTTTCAAGAGCTCGCCCGGTTGCATCATGGCACACATGCCACCGGTAGATGAAGTAGGTGGGATTGCCACCATGCTTTTGGACAAAGGGCTAGTCTCAATGAGTGACTTAGCCTTTGCCACCTCCCTCAACTCCTTCATTTTCTTGTAGTCATCACTCACTTGCTTAGGAGTGAGAGGTTTAAGCACAAATCTCTTCCCTTCATGTTTGACCGTGTAAGTGTTGACACGACCATCATGCACCACTTGCCTATCGAATTGCCATGGCCTCCCTAAGAGTAGGTGGCATGCTTGCATAGGCACAACGTCAAACAAATGCTCATCAACATAACTACCCATTCTAAACTTGATCATGGCTTGTTTCATCACCTTAAGCTCTCCACATTCACTAAGCCATTGTAACCGGTAAGGTTTAGGATGCTTCATGGTAGTTAACTTCAATTGAGCCACTAGTGATTGACTCACTACATTTGCACAACTTCCGGAATCAATTATCATAGAGCAAACAACATCTTTGACCCGGCACCTAGCATGGAAAAGATTTTCCCTTTGCAAGGTTTCACTATCTTCCACAATCATAGCTCCTAGGCTCCGTCTCACAACCAAGAAAGTATGAGGATCCTCCTCCTCCATCGTATCATCAAGCAAATCATTCTCCTCTACTCCCTCATCTCCCTCTACTCCCTCTACTCCCTCATCCTCCGATTCACTCTCTTTCTCATATGCTTCATTACCAACAACAATCATGGTCCTCTTTGTAGGACACTCCCTAGCAAAGTGACCATACCCCTTGCACTTGTGGCATTGTATTGAAGAAGAAGTAGGAGCATGTAGTTGAGTTTTAGAGTTACCTCCCACATTTGGTGTGTTCTTCTCAAACGGCTTTTTCACATCCTTGGTAGCATTTGCACCACTTGTTCCACTTGCACTTGGGAACCTTGCATTTGTAGTAGGAGGCTTCCAATCCTTTGGTTTGCTTGTTGGAGT
Source organism: Petunia axillaris subsp. axillaris (assembly GCA_029990575.1). NCBI lineage: Eukaryota > Viridiplantae > Streptophyta > Magnoliopsida > Solanales > Solanaceae > Petunia > Petunia axillaris. The sequence goes on along the minus strand of JARKNS010000002.1, from coordinate 121,204,895 downwards.
AGGAGTGCTACTCTTGTAGCGGAGGGATTTCTCCTCCTTGAGCCATTTCTCGGCCTCAACCGCATCTTCACATAGCTTGTAATGATCATCATATTTGTGGAACTTCAATTGTGAAGCTATGTCTCGGTTCAAGCCCCCTTTGAAACGGATCATGGCCGTCTCATTGTCTTCATCATCTAAGTCAAGGATCATTCGGATTTGCTCAAATTCATTGAAGTATTCACCAACCGATTTGTAACCTTGCTTCAAATCATATAGTCGCCTTTGTTGTTCAACCCGGTATTGATTAGTCAAGTACTTCTCATCCATCACACGGATCAACTCTTCCCAAGTAAGATTAATAGCCATACCCGTCCTTCTTCTATTTCTCTTCACCGACTCCCACCAAGTAGAAGCAAAAGATTCAAAGGAGGATATTGCATACTTGGTTTTCTTCACATCGGGCATATCATTGGTGTCAAAGATACGCTCCATAGCCAATTTCCAACCAATGTACTCCACCGGGTCACTACTTCCTTTGAAAGAAGGAATAGTGAGCTTCACACTATTAAGGTTGTTGTTGTTGTCACGACCCCCTTGGAATGGCTCCGGTTGGCCTCCATGGTGATCATCATAAGCAACATAGTCCCTTCTAACATTCCTCCCTCCATATCCTAAGGGTGGCCCTCGACCTCAGCCTCTACCCCGATCCACATTTCGACCCCAATTCATAGCTCGCCTTGGTTGAAAGTGATCATCAAACTCATACACATTGGCATCATAATCAACTTCCTCCCCTTCTTGAGCCTCAACAACTTGCTCAAGAGGTTGCACATTTCGGACGGGTCTTGGTAGTGGAAAGTTTCTTGGAGGATTGTCTAAGATACGGGGAATGCCCGTTCGTTCAACTCTCTCTCGGTCCTCCTTCACCCGTTGTTGATTGAGCAATTCAACAACTTGCTCCGGGGTAAAAGTAGGACTACTTGAGCCTTCACCGGTCTCAATTTGGACACTCGGGGTCCCCTTTTCAATTGGGACACTCGGGGTCCCATGTTCTCCTTGAGTACTCGAGGCTCCCTTTTCAAGAGAGTCAATCCTTTGGTTCATGAGGTCCATCTTGGCAAGAAGATTAGCCAAGGCCTCCTTAATGAAATCTTGACCTTCGTTGGCCATTGTACCTACAAACAAAGAAAACAAGAGTTAGTTGAAACACCTCACTCGCTCCCTCACTTGTGTTCACTCGGATCACTCTTTTGGGTGACGGTGGATATTTCACTCAACTTGTAGTCCCAAGCTTCACGTAGATGATTAGCAACTCCTCAACTCAACTAAACTATTCACGAGTCACGCACACTCCGGGGTGAGTGGAGTTAATGGGACTCAATGAACGCTAGGCACTTTGAAGTGAAGGACTTGAGTTAAAAGATTCTACGCTTTTCCTTAGAATTCTACTCTCCTTGCTAGGCACGAATCACTTAAGAGCAATCAAAAGGGTTAGCACTATTCAAGTAGATCGGTTACTCAAAGTAGTACTAACTAGATGTTATGTTATCAAACAAAGGGAAATACCTACGAAAATCTACCCGAAACAATGCGTTCAGCACTCAGGAGGGGCGCCTGAAACTCAGGTGGGGCGCCTAGTTTGTGCTGTATGCCAGGCGGGGCGCCTGAGTCTAGGCGGGGCGCCTGGGACTTAGGCAGTAGCCAAGTCAGGCGGGGCGCCTGGCTTAGGCGGGGCGCCTAGCCTGAAGCTTTTCCCAACTCGTTCCAAACTCGTTCCAAGTCGATTTTCAAGCCTCAAATCCGATGTTTTCAACTTGTTTTCACAATCCAATGATACCCAAAGTTGTGTTTGATCTTCCTTAACAAAACCCAATCAAATTTTCAATCAAACAATCAATCAAATCAGGGTTCAATCTCAAGAACTCAAGAACACAAGGGTTTATCAAAAGGGTTTCAACAAGGATTGTGATTCATCAAAGAAGGTGTTATACATGTTCAAATCCCACAAAATTGGTACCGAATTGTTTGTATTTCAATGAAGATCAATCCCCAACAACAAGTTTTCAATCAAACATCAATCCAACCCAAGAATCAAGCCAAAATTCATCAAGAACAAGTTCTTCAAGGGTTTAAGGGGTTTTGGGGTTTCAATTTTTCAAACTTCACCAATTCCAACAATGTTGGCATCCAAGTAACGGGAATTCAATCACGATCAAGAATCTATAACACCCATATCATAAATCATCCAAACCAACAAGATACACCAATTTTGTATTTTTCAAATTTTCAATTTTTTTGTAATTTTCTTCTTTCAATAACTTCAACAACAAGAAAACTAAAAGAAAAGATACTAGGCACGAAGAACCAAGGGTCGGGGGTTTGTAGAAACAAAACCCGAGCCTTGCTCTGATACCAAACTGATGAGAATCAAACGCGGAAAAGTAAAAGATAAAGAACGAGACGTAACTCGATCTCTAATCCCAAGTAGCAACGGAGAACTTGTTCCGTTACACCCCGGGAGAAGGACAAGAACACCTACGCTATGCAACTACCCTCGAGCTAACGCGAGCACGCAAGTAGAATGGTCGGAGAGGAAGAGTATTCATCTAGATCCGCTAGAAGACATACAAGTCCAAGATCAAAAGGTTTCATTCAGTAATCAAGAGCCTTGCTCATGTTCATCATTCATAATCATCAATAATAAGCTAAGTGTAAAATAAGCTAGGCTTGGGTATTTATAGTGTTTTCCCAAGCTTACACAAAGACGTAATTACCCTTACTAATAAGGTTCATCAAATAAGCCACGTAGGGCAAAATAGTAAAAGAAACATAAGTTCAGCAGCTAGGTGGGGCGCCTGGGACTGGGAGGGGCGCCTGGTTCATGCTGAAGCTAGGCTGGGCGCCTGGATCTAGGCGGGGCGCCTGGCTTGGCCTTCAGCTAGGCTGGGCGCCTGAAGCTAGGCGGGGCGCCTGGCTTGGCCTTCAGCTAGGCTGGGCGCCTAGCCAGGTGGGGCGCCTGGTGCATTTTCTGAGCCTTAGGCAGTGAGCTCCCTAGGCGGGGCGCCTGGGCTAGGCGGGGCGCCTAGCTCTGCTGGGTTCTCTTCTTCCTTAGGCGTGAGGCCTAGTTTGAGCACCCGGAACGGCTTCCAATCGCTTCCTTCTTCAAGGCCCTTCCTCACCAAGTGTAAATGCGCCTCTTGGACATCCTTGGCTTGACTACGTGTGAATGGTCTTGTGGGGGTTTGGGTCTCATCACCTTGACAAATGAGTTCATGAGTGAACGCTCGAGGCTGAGTTTGGAGGCTGAGCGGCTCGAGGCTGAGCTTTTCCTTGCCAAGGCTGAAGTGCTGGAGGTGGGCGAAAGATACCGTGGCAAGTTAGAGGAGTACAATGCCAAACTCAATGGGTTGCAAAGCCAGGTAGGTAAGGTGCATGCTCTTCGGGGCAAAATTTTGAAGCTTCGAGAGAATATTACTGGTCTTAACCACCGTGCCGAGGTTAAAGCTATGAGAGCTAAATTCGAGGAGGCGTGGGCTGTAGTTAAGACCAGGTTCGACACCTTGGAAGAAGTCAAGGCTGGGATAATAGTCCTCGAGGAGGAGATTGTTAAAGCGTAGGAAGACGCCGCCGAGGCTCAAAAGATTGTGGATGAGCTTCCATTGAGCGAGGGCTCGGATGACGGAGAATCCGAAGAGGATGAAGAGGGCGAGGAGAGTGTCGAGGAGGATGATGAAGGCGCCGAAGAGGGGAACCCTTAGGGGAGGACAGTTCCCAATCTTGACTTGTTCTTCATGCTTGTTTATCCTTTGTGATTTCTGTTTTTGTTTAGGCCTTCAGGCCTTTTGATATGTACCCTTTGGACCTTCAGGTCCTTTTTGATGTAAATGCCTTTGTAGCCTTCGGACTTTTAATGAATGAATCTGTATTTTACACTTTAAGCGTTAGCTTTTGTTTTGTCTTTTGAGGATTTTTGAGCCGAACACTTAGAGTAATTTGTTTGCAAGACTTAATCGTATAAAATCGATGCTAGCTTAGAATGACGTCTCCTCCCCGAGTCGACGCATGTTAGTAACACTTCGATGATAATCGTAGAAATAAAGAGATTTTGGATCAAGTTCATTTCATTGATGATATCAGTTGAGTCCCGAAGGGCTTTACATAAGGCCTAGCTTAAACAGGGCTTAGGCGCAAAAACAAATTTAGAAAACGTCACTACTGGATGAAAATACATAGCGCTAGTCTACTCTTCGGATGTTGGTCCCTGAGTGCTGAATAGATAGGCTTCAACGGGAAAGGTTCAGTGTCGACCTCGATTGCACCCCGCTTCTCACTCCCCCCAGTGTTCGGTGTTGACACCCGATTTTGTCCCTCCTAGTTACAATTTATCATACAAAATTTTGGAAAATGCAATTTTAATGTTTTAGACAAAATGGTGTCAATTTTCATGCATTTATCTATATTGTTCTTATCACCAACTCCCTATCTATATACATACGTATCTCAATGATATTATATTACATAACTACATCATTTAGGTCGTTTTCAAAATACTTGCACAATTTTACAACTATTTATGCGATTTATACACTTGAATACCCATTTTACAATTATTTACATTCAATTAATACTACCTAAATTCATTTATAATTATTTTGAATTAATTATTATTTTTTCCTAAGTCTATAATATTACTCCTCATATTTTATTAATTTTTCTCTTATTTATTAGCATTTTAAAGCTAATTATTGGTCAACTATACTTTCATATACACAAGATATATATTAATATACACCCAATAATACATGCTACATATATACATTTTATTATTTTGGACCCACGCACACACACATCAACCACACAGACCCGCGTGGCATCTCCTCAACCAACCACGTGTCCACGTCAGCCCCAGCTCACTCTTCCCATTTTTGTTTTCTTAAACCAAACACACCCCTTACACTATTGAACCCTAAAATTCATTTCTCTTCTCCCCATTCCCTTTAAGCAGCCGCCACCCTCAACACACTCCCTCCCCCTCGCTCTAAACCCGTCCAAATGCATTCCCTGCCCAAACTCCACCACAGCACCCTCATTTCTCCACTAATCACGCTGCCAATTATAATGTTTTTTCTCTCTATCTCGTTGTCCCGTTTTGACGAAGGAAAACTAGAAGAAATCGAGCATATCATGACAATCTGGACAAATCTAAGCAAGAATCATGATAATCATCAACGTCTACGCACATATATGGCAAAAAATTAAAGTTCAAACGAGTGGGTCGGGCAGATCCGACCCGACCCGAACACAAAATGGGGGGTAATGTCTTTCCTTTTTACATTTTTTCTTTATTATTGTTTGAAACATGTCATGACTGGTTGGTGCCATGTTTTACTCATGAGATTCGTGTTTACTTCACTTAGTTTTTCTTCACCTTGAATCGATGCCTAAAGACAGAGTTTAGTCGACATAGTTATTCTTAATAGTCATGAAAACTAGCTCTTGAAATCAGAAAGTAAAGGAATAAAAATTGTTCCATGTTTTCAATTTTATTTTGAATATATATACGTCTGCCTGCTTGATGCGTTAATGTTAAATCCTCGATTCAACTCTGTTAAATATAAGCCTACACATGTTCTAAATTTCGAATAGAAAAGAAATAGAGGCTGATTTGATAGACTTTCTTTTAATGAAAATATATATGTGAATGTTGTTTTGACTCTTTGAATTATGGATCTTGCACTTCATAAAATTTTAACGTATATGTATGATTGAGGATAGGATTGCTCTGGTTGATTTCTAATTTAAGGAAACCAAGTATGTTTGAAGTATATTTAAAGAGTGATAATATTCTGAAAATATATATGGCTTTATTTCTTTGCAAGCATAGATGTGAACATAATATATATGGTACACTAACTTTTATTCAAGCTATTAAAAGATCTGTATATTCAAAATTTAAGGGATTGATTTATTCTTGAAAATCTGCAAATTAATTCTTTTAACAGAAAATAAAAGTTGATTGTCAATTACTTTATTTATTCCATATAGTTTCTCTAAATATAATTCTTTTCCTTTACTAGAAGGGAGTTAAAATTCTAACAGACCTAGCCTAAACCTATAAAAGGGGCAGCCTTGCTCTTATATTAGAGACACGCTAAAAACTCAGGAAAACAGAATATCCTCTCTTCTCTAAAAAAAAAAAAAAAAAAAAAAAAAAAAAAAAAAAAAAAACTCTGCTGCTTCTTGTTTGTTCATTTGGATTGAAATCATCTAGTTCACATCTCTCCTTCACTTCATCTATTGCTAAGGTATAGAATCTGGGTTTGAAACAATGAAGCTTGGCTTGATAATCTATTGGTTGTTCCTATTTTCTAACTGGCTTTTGGGCTTGCATTTAAATGTATTTGTTTGGCCAAGTTTGGCCTTTCACTAACCTGTTTCCTGAAGTACATTACGGATAGCCATTACGGTTATACCAAGTGTCTTTCTCACAGGTTTTAAACGTGGTAACATGACCCATAGAGGTCAGGCCCTATACTAACCCTTTCCTACAGGTTTTCATGATTCAAGAAAAGTTTTAAGTGAGGGATTGAAGAAGTTGAAGGGATAAAGGTCTGATCATTCTTACCTTCTGCATTTATTTTGAACATAAAGACATATCTTATTCATTAATGATGTTGTTAGTTCTTAATTATGCAAGATGTATGATTAGACTTAGCTACAGGGATATTTGTACTATGAATTGCTAAAAAGTAATGTTATTAAAGCTAAGCAGGGGCTTTCTTCTTACCTTTTTCTATTATGTGATATGTTCTTTGTTATGAAAGATTGAATCGGGTATAAGAATAGCCTAAAATCTGGACCTCTGTTAGCGCAGGGGCTGTTTAAATTTTAATACAAAAGGGGGAGGTTTTGAAATTTTATTTAAAACATGGCTATTTTTGAAACTATGTTTAATGCTGGATTATTTATGTAAAAATATTGTTGGGCCAGATTTTAGCAAACTATAGGCCTGCTTCGTCAAAACTAATTGTTCTGATGGCCTTTTTTTTTTTTTTTACAAATTATTACTAAACATGATTTTTATTAATATTCCTCTCCAAGTTAACTAATAATTTGGAGGGGATTAAGGGCTCTTGAGGTCAAGCTGACACGACCCGAATTCTCGGTTAGGCCGTGCGGGCACCCGACCACCTCCCCTAAACCTGTCGGACAAACCCTATTGACTGAATCGATATAATTGTGAAGAATTACATTGAATAAAAATGAACCAAACTTTAACAACATAAGATAACTCCCAAGGATAGACAAATATACAAGCTGTCTGGACAATACAAATAACTACCTAGAAAACACAGTTTTAAAAGTTTCCAGATCAGACATCTAAGAAGGCCAAAAGATATACACACCTCCTGAAGGGAGCAAAAGTAAGGAAAACTGTAATATCTGAAGTTTGTGGCAGCAATGAACAGGATGGCTCACCGTAGACAGCTGAGAACGTACTACTCCTCAATCACGGCGCGACTGGCAGGGTCCTGGAGCAGAATCTGCCGAACGAAAAGAAAACATAAGAACAAATAGGGGGTAAGTCATAAGGACTCAATAAGTGAGGACATACTAGCAACCTCGAAAAATAGATACGCTAGTCAGGGAAAATGAAGCCCTAGCAGTCAACCAGATAAATCATTCACAGATAATTAATGCAATAAATCTATACAGCTAAAAGAAATACATATAAAGATATGCAATGATGTATCATGATGCAATGCGGTCACATGTGCCTGAAACCTATCTCCGGCGCGGGACTATCATCGTCTACCAGGAGATATACACAATAATGATCTTTCACCGGTGCGGGACTCTCATCGACTACCAGGAAGTATATGTAGTAATGACCCTTCACCGGCTCGGGACTCTCATCTATTACCGGGAAGTATATGCAGTAATGATAGTCAGAGTACAATGATCAGATACTCAATGCAATATCAGCAACTGGACATAACATATAATATACAATGTAAATTCAAAGCTAAGGCATAATGAGTACGCCTTTCAATAGCTACACACGTAAAGAACACGTGGTAGAAAATCCACGAGGCCAGGTGCCTCCAAAGAAATGGATATAATCACTTATCGTATTCAAAGCTAGTCCTGTTACTCAACCACTGGTTTTTCCTTTGGATTAACTGCATAACGATCTCTTTCTATTCAATAAGCAGAAAAATTATATCAAATAAAGCTAAAGGCTTCATTACTTATGTTTTAGGGAAATCAAGTTAGGAACCTGATACCCTATTCGCATACGCAATACGCAGGCCAGGCCTATATACAGAGTTCGAAGTTCCATAACCAAACCCTAAATAAATTATATTTATATGTTGCCCATAACTCACTGAGTACGAATATATAATCATTTCCATCATCGGGGTCCAATTGACCCTTTAAACTATCAATTTACGTCATAAGGGCGATGTCTAATATCCCTATTTTTACCATAAAAATATATTCAAACACACGTAATAAGCTAAGATAATGAGTTAACATCATTACCTGAAGATTTGGGGTAGAAATTCCACTATTTTTCCACTCCTTTTTCCCTTTTTTCCTCTCTCTTTTCTAATTTTTCTCTTCTCTGCTTTGTTCAAAATGTTTCTGCGTGAATAACATATGTAGCTGATGGCTAAGGTAATCCCTTAGCCAACCGACCTTTAGTTTAATTTTTTAATTTTTTTAATAAATTCGCTACGACGATTAAAATTAAAATGGAACCCTAAAAAATCGAAATGATTCCAAATTTTTCAAGTAAGTTATACAAAATATATGTAACATACTCGAGAAGACGGATCTCAAATCAGACTCCCGAAACTCAAGATGCGAATTTAAAAGAAAAAGGTTAAATTATTTAACTTTCGGCATTTTAGCGGAAACTAGCCGACCAACATCGAAATTCACTTTCGAAAAATCACAAAAGTCACAAATAATCATACGAACCTAACGGCGCTTTCGGATTTTGAATCGGAGCTCATTCGCCCAAACCGAGCTCAAAAATCTCTTTTTAATATTTATTGACAATAAAAACTGAAACCTTCTTCCGATGCCTACCAAACGAGGTCTGATTTAGCTCAAATTTTACAGACAGGTCCTAATGGACCTTACAAATATTTTAAAATTATCAGCACGCCAATCGGAGTCCTAACTTCCGAAACGACTGGCCGAGGTCCTTTCATTCTCCTCCACTTAGACTCTCGTTCGTCCTCGAACGAGCAAGAGTCTAAAATAGATTTCACACCTCTAATAAGAATGCTTACACAAATTTTTAATGACATTTACTACGAAATTAAAATCATATACAATGATTAGAACTTTTAGGCTTTAAAGATCAAGTTCGAACCTGAATCGTCGAAGAGGTAAGGATACCTCTCACGCATACTGGACTCAAGCTCCCAAGTGTCCTCCTCACGTGGACGATTATTCCATCGGAATCTGCTTCGAACGAAGTTTTCGGACATCACGCGTAACTATACCAACTGGGAACTCCTCGTAAGCTAGATTCACATCTAGCTGAGCAGGGTCTAACTCGATCACTTCGGAAGGATCTCGGATACACTTCCGGAGAATTGATACATGAAAAACTGGGTGAACTGGCATAGAAGCTGGCAAGTCGAGCCGATAAGCTACCTTACCAATATGCTTCTCGATACGGAAAGGGCCAATAAACCTGGGACTAAGCTTCCGTTTCCTACCAAATCTCTTTACACCTCGCATCGGTGACACTTTCAGAAATACTATGTCCCCGACCTCGAACTCTAACTCTTGGCTCCTCCAGTTCAAATATGAAATCTGCCTACTCTGGGCGGTCCGTAAACGATCCTGAATAACACGAACAACATCAAGAGTCTGACGAACCATATCTGAACTCATCACCTCGACATCTCGAGACTCAAACCAGCCAATAGGAGAACGACATCGACGACCATATGAGGCCTCAAATGGAGGCATCTGAATGGAAGACTGGTAGCTATTATTATAGGAGAAATCTGCTAACGCCAAATGATCATCCCAGTAACCCCCGAAGTCAAGTGCACAAGCTCTCAACATGTCCTCCAGAATTTGAATAACCCGCTCGGACTGACCGTCAGTCTGAGGACGGAATGCTGTGCTAAGCTGCACCTGGGTCCCCAACTCTCTCTGAAAAGACTGCTAGAACTGAGAAGTAAACTGGGAACCACGATCCGATATAATAGATACAGGAGTACCATGCAGCCTAACCACCTGCTCAATGAAAATCCGAGCCAATCTCTTAGCTGAATCAGTAGTCTTTACAGGGATAAAGTGAGCTGATTTAGTCAGTCGGTCGACAATGACCCATACTGAATCATGGCGCCGCAGGGTCTTTGGCAAACCAACTATAAAATCCATCGTGATGTGCTCCCACTTCCACTCGGGAATGGGCAATGCCTGAGCTAGCCCTGCTGGTCTCCGGTGCTCAAACTTAACCTGCTGACAGTTCAAGAAACGAGATACATAATCAAATACATCTCTCTTCATCCCCTTCCACCAGTATAGCTCTCAGAGGTCCTGATACATTTTTGTAATACCAGGATGAATGGAATAACGCGAGCTATGAGCTTCACTGAGCATTGACTGCCTCAAATCCCCAACATCAGGAACACAGAGTCGACCATTAAACCGAAGAATTCCATCTGAATCAAGCTCGAATGAGGGAACTCCTCCACTTAGGACACGACCACGCAACTCCTGTAGATGAGGATCCTCGAACTGTCTTCCCTTAATCTCATTGACTAAGGAAGACTGAGCTGCAATACATGCTAAGACTCGACTGGAGTCTGGGAGAAGAAATCTCACACCAAAGTCGCCAAGGGACTGAAATTATCGAGCCAATGCTCTCATATCAGCATAAAGAAAAGCCATGCTGCCCATGGACTTCCTGCTCAAAGCATCTGCTACCACGTTCGCCTTCCCAGGATGATAATAGATAGTGAGATCATAATCTTTAATCAATTCCAGCCATCTCCGCTGTCGGCCGTTAAGATCTTTCTGAGAGAGAAGATACTGCAGACTCTTATGATCCGTATACACCTCACAAGGCTTGCCATAAAGGTAATGCCTCCATATCTTCAAAGTAAAGACCACAGCTGCCAATTCTAAATCGTGAGTCGAATAATTCTTCTCATTCGGCTTCAACTGTCTGGAAGCATAAGCAATTACCTTCTCGTGTTGCATAAGAACACAACCCAAGCCCACACGAGATGCATCACAATAGAATACAAATCCATCAGTGCCCGAAGGAAGGGATAGCACTGGAGCTGAAGTCAATAAGGCCTTAAGCTTTTGGAAGCTAGCCTCACACTCATCGGACCATCGAAACTGAACCGCCTTCTACGTCAGGCGAGTCAGAGGAGCTGCAATAGTAGAGAACTTTTCCACAAACCTCTGATAATAACCTGCCAATCCAAGGAAGCTGTGAATCTCCGTCGGAGTGGTAGGACGAGGCCATTTCTGCACTACTTCAATCTTCTTCGGATCAACCTTGATACCCTCACTAGATACCACGTGACCCAAAAATGCCACAGAATCAAGCCAAAACTCACATTTCGAGAACTTGGCATACAACTTACGATCACGGAGGGTCTGAAGAACCACCCTCAGATGATAATCATGCTCCTCGCAGCTACGAGAATAAATAAGAATATCATCAATGAAGACAATGACAAAGGAATCAAGGAATGGCTTAAACACCCGGTTCATGAGATCCATAAAGGCTGTAGGGGCATTAGTCAGCCCAAAAGACATAACTAGGAACTCATAATGGCTGTAACGAGTCCTAAAAGCAGACTTCGAGATATCTGACTCACGAATCTTTAGCTGATGATAACCAGATCGCAGATCGATCTTAGAAAAGAATCTGGCACCCTGCAATTGATCAAACAAATCATCAATACGAGGAAAGGGATACTTATTCTTAATGGTGACCTTATTTAGCTGACGATAATCAATACACATCTGCATAGTCCCATCTTTCTTTTTCACGAATAGAACAGGAGCACCCCACGGAGAAATACTCGGCCTAATGAACCCCTTATGAAGCAAATCCTGCAACTGCTCCTTCAACTCTGATGGGGCCATGCGATAAGGAGGGATAGAAATAGGCTAAGCCCTGGCACTATATCAATGCCAAACTCGATCTCTCGATCAGGAGGAAGTCCTGGCAAATCATCTGGAAACACATCAGGGAACTCCCTAACGATAGGAATAGAATCAAGAGATGGAATCTCCACAGTGGTATCTCGAACCATGGCAAGATATGCTAAACACCCTTTATCCGTCATCCGTTTTGCCTTCAGGAAAGAAATAACATGCCCCCTGGGTGGCAAATAAGAACCCCGCCACACCACCGGTGCTGAACAAGGAAGAGACAACTGAAGAGACTTGGCATGAATATCTAACGTGGCATGACACGACGCCAACCAATCCATGCCAATAATAACATCAAAATCAACCATATCTAGGATTAGAAGATCTACTAGTGTCTCACGACCCCCAAAAGATATGGTACAAGCTGGATAAACTCGGTCCATAATGATAGTGTCTCCAATAGGAGTAGAATCACAGAATGGATCACGAAGACGCATATAATCAACATGAAAACCCGAAGCAAAATAAGGAGATACATATGAATATGTAGATCCTGGATCCACCAAAGAATATGCATCTTGACTACAAACAGATAAAATACCTGTAACAACAGCTGGTGATGCCTCGGCATTCTGCCTGGCCGGCAGTGCATATAGCTGTCTTTGCGGCTGAGCCGAACTACCACCCTGAGATCAACCCCTGGAGGGACCACCTGAACCACGACCCTGACCTCTACCAGATGGGGGTGCACCTCTAGCTGGCTGAGACCCTGAAGGGGCACCCTGAGGCTGCTGCTGCATAGGCGCTGGAGGGCGAGGGAAAGAACTGCTACTACCCTGCTGATAAAGATAAGGGCAATCTTTCTTATGATGCCCTAGCTCACGACAATGGAAACACCCTGGGCCATACTGGCGCTGCACAAATTGTTGATGACTACTAGGAGGAAGCTGGGGATGACCTCGTCGAGGTCCTGGCGCGTCCTGAAAACCACGCGCTGAAACTGAGCTGGTATGACAGGAGGCCTACTCTACTGCTGATAACTCCTACCTCCATACGAGGTACTAGAATGCCCTGGACCACGAGATATCTTACTCTCCCGCTCTAACTCCTCCATCTCCAATCTATGATAGGCCTCATACCTCCTGGAAATATCAACATCGACATCAAATAGAGTACCAGCCTCAATCTCACGAGCAATCTAGGACCACAAATAAGGAGAGAGCCCATCAATAAAACATCTGACCCTCTCATAGGACTCCTGTACGAGATCTGGAGCATAGCTGGACATCTCTGAAAATAAAAGCTCATACTCCGTGACTGACAGGTTACCCTGTCCAATCCTCTCAAACTGTCTCCTCTTCTCATCCTGCTGACTGCGAGGGAAAAACTTCTCCATGAATCGATGTGAGAACTCACTCAAGGTTAGCTTAGGTAAGCCCTGCCTAGCTGATCGGAGTGCGGTCCACCAAGCTAAAGCTGGACCCTCAAGCTAGAAGGCAGTATAATCAGCTCCATACTGCTCAAGATATCCAAGGGCCACTAAGATACGCTAACATTGATCAAGAAACTCACGAGGCTTAAGCTTATCTGATTTCTGACCAGAGAACTTCGGAGGACTAAGTCGGGTAAAATAATGCAACCTTGATGAATCATCAACCTGACCTGCTACCTGGACTGGCTGACCAGCCTGAACAACCGGAGGTATAACACTCGCCACCTCTGGAACATAACCACCTAGAACATGAACTGTTGGGGCTACCTGTGGAGCTGGAATGGGGGCTTCCTGAATCTGAGAACCAATATCTACCGCAGCCTGAGGAGCTGCCTGAGGGATAGGAGCATCTACAGCAGCCTGAGGGATAGGAGCATCCACAGCAGCCTGAGGAATATGAGCATCTACGGCAGCCTGAGGAATAGGAGGTCTCTGGAGCATCTGCGTCGCTAAGAATCTCATAAAAGCGTCATAAAGTGCGGGGGGAACGAATAAGCCCTGCTCCCCCTGCCCAGCAAAAGCTAGCACTACCGGAACCTCTGCAGCAGGATCAACATGATCCACCATCCTCGCAGCCTGGGCAACTCTACCTCTGCCTCGACCATGACCTCTACCGTGGCCAACACCGCCACCTCGCGGAGCAGCAGGCATATGGGAGACCGCTGGCTCCTCCGCCTCTCGCCGAACATTCGCGCGCGTTCTCACCATTTACTGTGGAAAATTAAAAATATTTAACTTCAGATAAGAAGACTTACGCACGACAGGGAAAAAAGGAGGAAAACTGCCTAAATGTCATCATTAGACACTGTCAAGATCTGAAAAGACGTCTCCGCCCGATCAGAAAGACTCTATTAGACACTGTCAAGATCTGAAAAGACTCTAAACCTCGCTCTGATACCAACTGACACGACCCGAATTCTCGGTTAGGCTGTCCGGGCACCCGACCACCTCCCCTAAACCTGTCGAGTGAACCCTATTGACTGAATCGATATAAATTGTGAAGAATTACCTTGAATGAAAATGAACCAAACTTTAACAACATAAGATAACTCCAAGGATAGACAAATATACAAGCTTTCTGGACAATACAAATAACTTCCCAGAAAAAACAGTTTTAAAGGTTTCCAGATCAGACATCTAAGAAGGCCAAAAGATATACACACCTCCCGAAGGGAACAAAAGTAAGAGAAACTGTAATATGTTGGTGGCCGCAATGAACGGGATGGCTCACCGTAGACAGCTGAGAATGTACTACTCCTCAATCACGGCGCGACTGGCTGGGTCCTGGAACAGAATCTGCCAAACGAAAAGAAAACACAAGAACAAATAGGCGGTGAGTCATAAGGACTCAATAAGTGAGGAAAACTAGCAACCTCAAAAAATAGATACGCTAGTCAGGGAAACAGAAGCCATAGCAGTCAATCAGATAAATCATTCACAGATAATTAATGCAATAAATCTATACAGCTAAAAGAAATGCATATAAAGATATGCAATGACGTATCATGATGCAATGGGGTCACATGTGCCCGAAACCTATCTCTGGCGCGGGACTCTCATCGTCTACCAGGAGATATATACAATAATGATCTTTCACCGGCGCGGGACTCTCATCGACTACCGGGAAGTATATGCAGTAATGACCCTTCACCGGCTCGGGACTCTCATCGATTACCGGGAAGTATATACAGTAATGATAGCCAAAGTACAATGCTCAGATACTCAATGCAATATCAGCAACGGGACATAACATATAATATACAACGTAAATTCAAAGTTAAGGCGTAATGAGTATGCCTATCAATAGCTACACACGTAAAGAACACGTGGTAGAAAATCCACGAGGCCAGGTGCCTCCAAAGAAATGGATATAATCACTTACCGTATTCCAAAGCTAGTCCTGTTACTCAACCACTGCTTTTTCCTTTGGATTAACTGCACAACGATCTCTTTCTATTCAATAAGCAGAAAAATTATATCAAATAAAGCTAAAGGCTTCATTACTTATGTTTTAGGGCAATCCAGTTAGGAACCTGATACCCTATTCGCATACGCAATACGCAGGCCAGGCCTATATACAGGGTTCGAAGTTCCATAACCAAACCCTAAATAAATTATATTTATATGTTGCACATAACTCACTGAGTACGAATATATAATCATTGCCATCATCAGGGTCCAATTGACCCTTTAAACTATCAATTTACGTCATTAGGGCGATGTCTAATATCTCTATTTTTACCATAAAAATATATTCAAACACACGTAATAAGCTAAGATAATGATGTTTATCTGAAGATTTGGGGTAGAAATTCCACTATTTTCCCACACATTTTTCCCTTTTTTTCCTCTCTTTTCTAATTTTTCTCTTCTATGCTTTGTTCAAAATGTTTCTGCGTGAATAACGTATGTAGCTGATGGCTACGGTAATCCCTTAGCCAACCGACCTTTACTTTAATTTATTATTATTATTATTATTATTTTTAATAAATTCGCTACGACGATTAAAATTAAAATTGAATCCTAGAGAAGTCGAAATGACCCCAAATTTTTCAAGTAAGTTATACAAAATATATGTAACATAATCGCGAAGACGGATCTCAAATCGGACTCCCGAAACTCAAGATGCGAATTTAAAGGAAAAAGGTCAAATTATTTAACTTTCGGCATTTTAGCGGAAACTAGTTGAACAACATCGAAATTCACTTTCGAAAAATCACTGAAGTCATAAATAATCATACGAACCTAACGGCGCTTTTGGATTTCGAATCGTAGCTCATTCGCCCAAACCGAGCTCAAAAAACTCTTTTTAATATTTATTGACAATAAAAACTGAAACCTTCTTCTGATGCCTACCAAACGAGGTCTGATTTAGCTCAAATTTTACAGAGAGGTCCTAATGGACCTTACGAATATTTTAAAATTATCAGCATGCCAATTGGAGTCCTAACTTCCGAAACGACTGACCGAGGTCGTTTCACAAGCCTTACAAATTATCTATATGTATATATTTATCTTCTGAAACTAAAACAATAGAAGAGAACAAGGCATACAATTTGGGTGAAATATTTGAAATATGTAAAGATTTAATATCGTAAACAGAATTAATTGAGATGGTCAATGCTAAAATTATAAAGAGTATATGTTTGCATAGAAACAATATCATTTGGTTGAGACAATAGTATTATTAGTATATCTTTTTTTACATACCTATCTATTACTCAATCTTTACGTATACATGCATTTTTTCTTATGGAAGTATTTATAAAAGTTATATTTGTACAAATATTATATGCATTTTTTATAGAATTGTCTATTTATAAAAGTTATATTTGTATAAATATTATGTATTCATTTTTTATGAAATTACTTATTAGTTATATCTATACAAATATTATATATGCATTTTTTCTATGGAATTATTTATGAAAGCTATATTTATACAAATATTTTTGAAAGAAGATGACCTCACATTAAAAAGCCCTCAGGACATGGGCGTTTTGATAATTAATGTCAAAATATCGTTCAAAAACGGCTAACACCCCTTTAGGCACTATAATTCTTTATTTTTTGTACTTAAGGAATTTTGTGTAATTTATGGATATTTTAAGAAAATATTTTTACACCTTTTTGTATCTGGCCTGATCATATTTTTGCAGCTCTAGCTCTTTTCTGTAAGGAAGGCATTTAAGTGGCCTATTTGCGCAAAGGCCCAGTAAAAGATACGTTTGGCGCTTGTCGCGTAAAAATTTCGTGTAGGGGCCTGTTTGGCGCTCGCTAATTGATTTGTAGCCAAAAAAAATTCGCTGAGAAATAGCCAGCTCCGGACAAATCTCAGTATAAATACTGAGGCTTTGAACAAAAGCCCCAATATTTATACTGGGAAGCTTCAGTAAATTAATCCCAGTATAAAATATTGGGGCTTTGAACAAGTTTTGTTCAAGGCCCCAGCATTTTGTTATGGGACTTTGTATAAAGCTTCAGTCCCATATCAAAACAGAAAAGGGTGGATTGTTCATAGCGAACTCAATAAGGTCAGTTATAGCATCCTGCTTCTTCTTACAAAAGAAATTTCATAAGATAAGAGAGATGAGGCAAAGAAGGAATTGATAGAGGTGCGGCGAGAAGTTCAATACCTTCTTGATCGAGAAAATGTCCTTGCTTGTACTTCTCTTTATTTTTCGCATTTTGTTATGGGACTGAAGCTTTATATATAAAGTCCCATAGAAAAATAATGGGATTTATCTCTTTGATGGGACCTTTGTTATGGGCTTATCCCATAACAAAATAATGGGACCTTTAAACATAATAGTTCAAGGTCTCATTATTTTGTTATGGGACTTCTTCAGTCCCATAAAAAATACTTGGGCTTTGAACAAGTTTTGTTCAAAGCCCCAGTTTTTTGTTATGGGACAAGTCTGAGGTGTTTTTCCAACGCTAATGGAGCTTAAGTGTGCGCGCGAATTTTTGGCTATTGTTCAATGAATTTTGAAACGCTGGATAGTCCCCAATGAGCGCGTCCAAAAATGGCTACTGATCAAAATTCCCGGCTTGCAGCTGTGAGATTGCTCTTAAAAAATTTTGCACAAAGGGTCCCTTTCAGCATCAATCTTAGTTTTATGGCCCTATTTTGTTATTGTAAAATGTTTTTAAGTTTATTTTATATTCCTAGTCTTATTATAACTTTTGTTTGACATACTTGAAATCTCTTTAATAAATTTTGCCCATATATTTAATTTATATCCCAAAATTTTGAACTCGGTCGGGAATCATTTTTAGTGGAACTCGGAAAGTACCTAATACCTTCTTCCCGAGTCATAAGGGCTTCTTACCTTAGAATTTTTGCTAGTAAGACCTACCCGGAGTTAACTTTAGACACTAAAAAATTTTAGGTG
Organism: Petunia axillaris subsp. axillaris; assembly: GCA_029990575.1. Taxonomy (NCBI): domain Eukaryota; kingdom Viridiplantae; phylum Streptophyta; class Magnoliopsida; order Solanales; family Solanaceae; genus Petunia; species Petunia axillaris. Next base: position 121,186,373 of record JARKNS010000002.1, on the reverse strand, counting down.
ACCTGATACGCCTATTATACAAATTTATTAGGTGGCGACTCCAACATTGACTCAACCGAGTCACCTAGTCAAACCGAAACTTTTGAACTCGATCTGAGCTCGGAAAAAGAGGTGCGACGGAACGGCGGCTCCGCTGGAGAATATTTATAGTCCTAACCACAACGGGTTTTATTTTTGTGATTTCTATTGTTATTATTTATCATTGAATTAATTGCTTTATTTTACTTATTATTTTGCTTATTATTATTATGTTACTAACTTGTTTCCTTTTTGTTTTTCTTTCTTTATTTTATTATTATCTTTGTATGAAATATCCTTGTAATATTTATGGCATTTGCACTCATACTCTTCCACTCCTGAAAACGACACTTTGCACACACACGCGCGATTACGTGGATCTCAAGGTCGTTCCACCTAAAAAAAATCCTTTAGGGGAGACGGTTGGGATATAGCTGGTCTGTTGTACAATCAACAATTCCAAATGTTCTCACCCCTTGGTTTTCCACCTCGGGGAACCGTGTCTAGAATTACACCACTCTTGAGATGCAATCTGCATGCATCATGCTGTAGGAAGGGCTTCTCGCAAGCCGACTAGTCTTCTACTTGTTCAAACAACTTAACGAGTTTCTAACCCCGAAAAGACGTTTGGACATGCTTACGTGCATTTTTTGAAGAAAAAAAGAGAGAAGAAAAGTGAGATGAAAATAAATACATATTTTGATCGTCCAATTGTTCTCAAAAAGAGTTAGAAATTTTTAATCATTCATTTTTTCTTCTTTTTAGGTCATTATGAGTCAAAAGTTTCATCGTTTTGGAATGGATTTGGGTGAACCTCCTATGTTGACCAAATGGTGGAATGACTTATCATTGGGCAAACAAACGGAGGTCCGTCAACACTTGGGGTATTTGGTGTCTTTGATAGAAATGGAACCGTGTAAGGAAATGATTGAAGCATCGGTGAAATTTTGGGATGAGGAATTAAATGTGTTTAGATTCTGAGACATCGAGTTGACACATTTGCTAGAAGAAATAGGGGGGCTCATATCATATTCGGGTTTTCAAAAATATCGGTGGCAAGGGGGTCACATCTTAGCTCCCAGTGTTCCTACACCAAAGAATTTTCGTGACAAATTGGAAATGGTAGCAGATTTTGATGTGGAGTTTTTGCAACAAAAGAAAATACTTTTTTCATATCTTTACAATAAATTTGGGTATTTGACCGCTTTTGACAACCATAGAAAAGAATTCATGTCCTATAGTGATTGGATGAGGGCTAGACCATTTGCATTTGCTGTTTGTTTCCTAGGGATAATGGTGTTTCCTGAAAGCTCGGATCACAACATATGCTCGAGGCTTATCATGGTAGCCGACGCGGTGTTCAACGGGATTGATAGTTATCGGCACACTATAGTTCCTATGATTGTAGTGAACATTTATTGGGCTTTGGGTTGTTGTAAAAAAGGAGCGAAATATTTTCAGGGGTGTAATCTTCTGTTACAAGCATGGTTCAAGGAGCATTTGAGGAAGGTGAAAGGTGCACAAGATTTGTCCAAGCCAACTGGTACGAATTATTTGATTGGAGAATGATATGGGGTTCCAAAATTCAGTGATGCTGGGCAAATCGACGCTTTCCAACATGTACCAAGCTTGGAGGATGCAAAGGATGCAAGGGCAAGAGCTTCGGAGATGAGTCAAGCATGTTTAGGCCACAGGTAGCCAGGTGCTCCGCCTAGGCAAAGCAGGCGCCCCGCCTGAGATACTGATGCAGCCCGAACACGTGCTGATCAAGCGTTCGATCCACCGAGGAGGCCAATGACACGAAGCCAAGCCAAGCTGCTGCACGATGTGCACATTCACTTAGCTTGGCCGAAGGAAAGCAATTGCTCCGAAGCTGAGTGGTCGGGCTCAAGAACCGAAGGCGCTATCTTCAGATTTGAGCTCAAAGACAGAGTGACCGAGGACAATGAGCTCGAAGACAAGTGAGCGTCCGAGGACAACAAGTTTGAGCAAGCAACCACGCACCGAAGTCAAGGCTGCCGAACACACAATTTAGCTCAGCCCTGCGTGGCTTGTTTTTATTAGTCACTTGTGACTATTTACTACTTTATCCTTAGTATAGGCTATAAATAGTCCATTTCCATTTCATTGTAGGGATCCAATTTTTAATATATGAAAAACATAGCAAGTGCTATTGTGAGTCTCCGATGGAGCCGAACCCCGACGTGGGCTTTTAAAGAACTTGTGTCAACCGGTGTGATTCGTTTGAATAATTTCTTCTTGATCATTCAATTTGCAAGAAGCGAGTCTTTCTTGAGGATTGTTGCATAGTATAGGTGCGTCTTGATTTCCCTTCATTCGAGCTTTGAGACAGGTTCCTCACTGTTCTTTTGAATCGAAGCAAGATTTGTCTTGCTTCTATCTTTACTTTCTTGTCATTTCCTTCCGCGTTTCGTGTTTAGCATTTCCTTCGGGTTTGCTTGCACCAGATACACTTGGCTTAGGTGCTCCGCCCAGCCCCCTCCACTGATCAACTTTGTGGGCGCTCCGCCCGATTTGCTGAAGCACGGGATTTCAAGTGTAAAGTTACTATTTTGACCTTGCATGGTCTTTTAGCTTAAAGCCTAGCTTGTGGGCATTAAAGACCTTTTACTTAATGCCTAGAAACCTCTATAAATAGCTAGATAGCTTATTTTATTCCTTAGTCTATTTTGAATGATGAATTAACATTGTAAAGAGGGATCTCTTTGGGTTTATGAAAAACCAACGTTTGTTTGGGATTTCTGCGCTTCTAGTGGATTCTAGTTGGACAACGACCCCGCCCCGGCCATTCTACTTGCGGGTCCTAGTTGGCTCAAGGTTAGTTGCCTAGCGTAGGTGTTCTTGGCCTTCTCTCGGGGTGTAACGGAACGGGTTCTCCATTGCTACTTGGGATTAGTGATCGAGTTACGTCTCGTTCCTATCTTTTACTTTCCGCGTTTGATTTCTTACATCATTTGGTATCAGAGCAAGGCTCAGGTTTTGTTCTTACAAACTCCCGACCCTTGATTCTTCGTGCTTAGGTTAGTTTCTTTAGATTTCTTGTTGTTGAAGTTATTGAAAGAAGAAAATTTCAAAAAAAAAAATATAGAAAAACTCAAAAATTCAAAAAAAAAAAAAAAATTGGTGTAACTTTTTGGTGTGTTCGATTTGTGTTGTGGGTGTTATACATTCTTAATCCTTGTTGAAAACCCAACGTTTGGGTACCAAAATTGTTTGGATTGGATTGGATTGAAAAACTGAAACCCCAAATATTGTTAAACCCTCCCAAACCCTTGTTCTTGATGAATTTGATTGATTTTGGGTTGTGTGATTGTGGGGTTTTGGAATTGATTACAAGGGTTTGATCTCTATTGAAATTCGAACAAAATGAAAAAAGAATCGTGTGATTCGGAGTTCGGTAACATTGTTTTTGGAGAATCAATACCCACATTTGAACCTTGAAACCCTTGATAAAACCCCCAACATGAAAACTTTGAATCTCGATTGAACCTTGTTTGTTGGTTGTTTGGGTGTGAAATTGATTGGGGTTTGAAGGTTGTATCAAGGAACAACTTTGGGTACCTTGAATTTTGCCGAAACACATCGGAATCGACCTAGAAAGTGGATTGAAATCGAAGAACACGGAGTAGAAAAACCCAGGTGTTCTTCGTCCGGGCGCTCCGACTAGACTTTGGGCGCCCCGCCTGACTTGCTCTTGGTCGAGGCGCTCCGCCCAACCCCTGGGCGCTCCGCCTGCCCAACCCCACTGCACCAATTTTCAGGCGCTCCGCCCCACACCTTTGGGCACTCCGCCTGACCTCTGAAGGGTTGAATTTGGGTAGTTTCTTCTAGATTTGCTTGTTTCTTTGTTGCCTAACCTCTAATTAGTGCCTATCTAAGTAATATTTCTATTTAATTAGCACTAATCTTTCATTTCTTTTAGGTGAATTCGTGCATTAGTTGGAGAGTAGAACTCCAAGAAGATTCGTAGATTCTTTTTTATTCAAGTCCTCACTTCAAAGTGCCTAGCGTTCATTGAGTCCTATTAACTCCACTCACCCCGGAGTGTGCTTGACTCGTGAATAGTTTGGTTGAGTTGAGGAATTGTTACTCATCTACGTGAAGCTTTGGAACTACAAGTCGAGTGAAATATCCACCACCACTAAACGAGGGAACCGAGTGAACTCAAGTGAGGGAGTGTGTGAGGTGATTTCACTAACGTTTGTTACTTGTGTAGGTACAATGTCCACCGAACGAGAAGATTTTGCTAAGAGTGCCCTTGCTACTATCCTTGCCAAATTGGATAGTATGAACTTGAGGATTGAAAGCCTTGAGAGGGCAAACTCAAATGCCCTAGTTGAGCAAGGGACTTCCAATGTCTAATCGGAGAAAGGGACCCCGAGTGTCCAAGTTGAGAAAGGGACCCCGAGTGTCCAAGTTGAAGGCACAAGTATCCCGACCTTTGCCCCAGAACAATTTGTTGAGTTACTTCTTCATCAACAACGGGTGAAGGATGATCGAGAGAGAATTGATCAAGTTTTGGGCAAGACCCAACGAACGGGCATTCTCCGTATCTTGGACAACCCCCCAAGAAATATTCCACTACCAAGACCCATCTGAAATGTTCAACCTCTTGAGCAAGCCGATGAAGCTCAAGAAGGGGAGGAAGCCGAGTATGGTGATGAGATGTATGGGTTTGATGATCACTTTCAACCAAGGCGAGGTATGAATTGGGGTCGAAATGTGGATAGAGGTAGGGGCCGAGGTCGAGGGCCACCTATGGGGTATGTTGGAGGGAATGCGAGGAGGGAATATGGTGTGAATGAAGATCACTATGGGAGCCAACTGGAGCCTTTCCGTGGGGGTCGTGACAACACCAACCTCAATAGTGTGAAGCTTAATCTCCCAATCTTTAAAGGGAATTGTGATCCGGGAGCCTACATTGAATGGGTACTACTCATGGAGAGGGTGTTTGACACAAATGAGATGACCGATGAGAAGAAAGGTACTTATGCTATTTCATCATTTGAGTCTTATGCTTCTACTTGGTGGGAGTCAACAAAGGGGACAAGAAAGAGAGCGGGTGTGCATGTGAATGTGACTTGGAATGAGTTGAAGGACCTCATGAACACCAAGTATGTGACTCCTAGGTATCGTTAAGAGCAACTCAAGAAGATTTATAATCTAAAGCAAGGTGTCAAAACGGTTCATGAGTACTATGATGAGTTTGAGAAGACCCGGATGGCATTGGATATGGAAACCGAGGAGGAAGAGCAAGCCATGATCCGTTTCAAAAATGGCTTGAGCTATGGTATAGCTTCTCAATTGAGGTTGCATTCGTATCCTTCACTCCAAGATCTATTGGAAGCCGCTATTGAAGCCGAGCAATGGCTTAATGGAGAAAAGTCCAAACGTTACAAGAGTAGCAATCCTACTCCGGTGAGCCAACCAAAGGAGTGGAAGACTCTAAATGCAAACTTCTCAAGTGCAAGTGGTGCAAGTGCTAACAAAGAACTGAAGAGAACATATGAGAAGTCTAGACCACCATTGGGAGGTAATTCTAAAACTCACTTGAGCAATCCTACTTCTACTTCTACTCAATGCTATAAGTGTAAGGGGTATGGACATATTGCTAAATATTGTCCTACAAAAAGAACCATGGTTGTGGTAGGCAATTTGGTGTATGAGAAAGATAGTGAGCCCGAAAATGAGGAGGATGAGGAGATTGCTTGTGAGGAGGGTATAGAGGAAGGAGATGATCCTCAAATGTTCTTGGTGGTTAGGAGGAGTTTGAGTACCATTCTTATGGAAGAGGAGGTGGATAATGATCAAAGGGAAAACCTCTTTCATGCTAGATGCCGAGTCATGGGTGTAGTTTGCTCCATGATTATTGACTCGGGAAGTTGTGCCAACATAGTGAGCCAAACATTGATTTCCCAATTGAAGTAACCCACCTTGAAACATCCCAACCCATATCGATTACAATGGCTAAGTGAGTGTGGGGAGTTGAAGGTGGTGGAGCAAGCATTGATTGAGTTTGGCATGGGAAGCTATAAAGACAAAATCTTGTTTGATGTTGTCCCGATGCAAGAATGCCATCTCTTATTTGGGAGACCATGGCAACATGATAGATGTGTGGTGCACGATGGCCGGACCAATTCATATACGGTCAAGAATGATGGGAGGAAGTATATGCTTAAAGCTTTGACTCCAAGGCAAGTAAGGGAATACTACAAGCGGATGAGGGAGTTGAGGGAAGCGGCTAAAGCCAAGTCACCCATTGTACTTGAACCCGAGGCAAACAATCTTGTTGTCTTGCCAAAGCATGAAGAAAGTGAGAGTCACTCCACTTCAAATGAGAGAGAAAAGATAGAGAGAAGTGAGGGAGTGACCGGTGACAATCTGAGAGAGGAAAAAGGAGAGGAATTAAGGAGTGATATGAGTGGATTGTCACCACCAACTACACTTGACCATGAGGTAAAATTGAGAGAGAAGAGAGCTGAGGAAAGAAAAATTGAGAGTGAGAGCACCCATTGTCCTAACAATTCTTCATCTTCTACTCTTTCTTGTGTAGGTACAAATGAAGACTAGCCATTGGAGCCTCAACCATGTGCTTGGAAGGAAAGACAAGAGGAGAAAAGTTCTCAATGTGAGCTTCATGAAGAAGGAGTTACACATGACACTTCAAGCCTTGTGAGCCTCAATGTAAGTGTTGCTCCACCTTTTCATGAATCTACTAGCTATTTGTCTTGTGATGACTCAACATTAGTTGGTGCTTGTGTTGCATCTAGTTAATATGCCACTAGTGAAGAGTCTAAAAGTCAACTTGTGTGTGCTTGTGTGACATTAGTTGAGAGCCTTGCTATGCCACATCTTGATGTGAGCTCATTTTTCAATAAATCTCTCACTAGTGTAGACGTGATAATTGACAATGAATGTGACCTTTGCTATGACACACCGCCAATCTTTGATAAAAGGGAAGATGAGATAGTTGATCATACCCTTGTTGATATGCTTTTATTTGGTGGGTCCATGTGTTGTGTTGAGAATGATAGTGCCCTTGAGGAGTCCAACTTGCATGAATTGGACAAGGTTGTCTATGATGACTCCTCAAGTGAGAGTAATGAACCTAGTCTTGATAACTTGTCTATGCTTGATCATGATAGTGAGATGCATGCTTATACTAATCCATTGTTTGAAGGCATCCTTATTAGTGGTAAAGACTTGTATCGGACTAGGGTGGTTGGTCAAATGGAACCCCCATAGTGTGAAGGATTTGACTCCTTAGGCAACCCATTGTGTGAGAGTTTGAATGAGGTAAATGACTCTTTGAGTGACCCTACTATTGTTTGTTTGGGTTATGATGAAGAAGAGGCCATTATAAATACCTTCTTTAATAGTTTGTCTTTTGAGAAGGGTTGCTTAGGTGATGAAATGGGAGGTGAAAGGGAATCCTTTGGTGTGAGTAAGTATTCTTTAAAGAAGGGGAGTGGAGCACTTGATGTTACTTGCATGTTGGGTTATTTGACTCACTCCACTCCACATGTTGATCACACTTTGAGGAGGGATTGGTTTGTTGAACTTGAGCTTAAGGTTCAAGGGGATTTTGATAGCTTGATATTGCATTTCCCATGTCCCCATGACCTACTTGCTCGTTATTTTGTTGAGTGCATGCTGATCTTTAACCAAGTACTTATTGTTCTCTTTGGAGACGTGTTGTTTGTGCTTCTTATTGATGCTTGATTATATCACAAGAGTGTGTTTTTCACACTTCTTGCACTAACCTACTTTCAAAGTAGGAAATCTTGTGTTTGCTTGTCGTTGCTTGTAGGTTCTAAGCTCCATGTTGAGGCAAAGGAGACCTTGGAAGAAACCTATGTCAAAGTGACGATCAAGGGTTACAAGGGTGGAGAGCATTGGACACCCCGAAGAGATGATTCCATGGGCGTGAATGCAATTATTTCGAGGACGAAATCTTCTCAAGAAGGGGAGGATGATGCTGGGCAAATCGACGCTTTCCAACATGTACCAAGCTTGGAGGATGCAAAGGATGCAAGGGCAAGAGCTTCGGAGATGAGTCAAGCATGTTTAGGCGATGGAGCACCGGTGCTCCACCCCATAGGCAGCCAGGCGCTCCGCCTAGGCAAAGCAGGCGCCCCGCCTGAGATACACTAGGCTTAGGTGCTCCGCCCAGCTGCCAGGCGGTCCGCCCAGCCCCTCCACTGATCAACTTTGTGGGTGCTCCGCCCGATTTGCTGAAGCACGGGATTTCAAGTGTAAAGTTACTATTTTGACCTTGCATGGTCTTTTAGCTTAAAGCCTACTTGTGGGCATTATAGACCTTTTACTTAATGCCTAGAAACCTCTATAAGTAGTTAGATAGCTTATTTTATTCCTTAGTCTATTTTGAATGATGAATTAACATTGTAAAGACGGATCTCTTTAGGTTTATGAAAAACCAACGTTTGTTTGGGATTTGTGTGCTTCTAGTGTATTCTAGTTGGACAATGACCCCGCCCCGACCATTCTACTTGCGGGTCCTAGTTGGCTCGAGGGTAGTTGCCTAGCGGAGGTGTTCTTGGCTTTTTCTCGGGGTGTAACGGAACGGGTTCTCCGTTTCTACTTGGGATTAGTGATCGAGTTACGTCTCGTTCCTATCTTTTACTTTCCGTGTTTGATTTCCTACATCATTCAGGTAGCCAAGCAGCCAGAGAATTGGGTAAAGTTTTTTGAAGACATAATGGAGGATTCAATTCAATGGATGTGCACTTGGTTTCCTTCGTAAGATTTTATCATCAGCTCTGAGAAGGCATCTTGTGTGATACTTATGGGATTGCGGAGGCCTCCAACCCTATCAGCCGCTAAGGGTGATGAGGCAAGCAGGGAGAAAGCAAATCATCCCGCTTATACCAGACACAAAGGCCTACCAAGTTGGTTATACTGGAGACATTGTCCCGAAAGTCAAAAGCATTAGGAAATCCTTGGTAGGTAGACAAGTCATGGAGGAGCAGTCATTAGCACCAGACAGATACAATACTGGATGCGAACCAAATTAGATCAATTGGTTGCGTTCTAGCATAAAGGGAAATGTAGTAGCAGGGCCGAGCCAAGGGAATGACATCAGAGACCAAGAAGCAGAGGCTCAAATTCGATACCGTGAGTTCATATTCAAAGCCGTTAAAATAGACAAAGAAAACAAAGAAGAGATCGATATATGGAAGAAGCGTGCATTAGATCTGGAGGGAAAAGTAGAGGTGTTAGGGATAAAGCTTGAACAATGGAATGTGGAATGTTCCAAAGTAGATATCTTGCACCTAGTTACGGCCAAGGGATACTTAACCAAAGCTATGGAAGAAATCAAGGAGGTCGCCCGAGAAGCAAAGCGAGCCAGGCTGGAGAAGGAGCATGTTGATTAGTTTAGTGTCATTTTTTTATTTTTGTTTTTAAAAGAGTCTTCATATATTAAATTCCAAAGATAATTCAGAAATTATGAGAACAATTGGCAACAAATTGCGTATTTATTTTCTTTTGCACCATGATAAACCTAGGAAGGCTAGACGTCGTTGGCACATCATAGTCCATTAATAAACCTCGTCCAAAAATGTCAAAAGGTCCATGCTATTTCCCAAGATACACCACTTTACTGTTTTAAGGACCAGTTCCTTAAAATGTGTTCCTTTACTATGTTATTTGCGGAATTCAAACTGTAAGTAAATGAACACCCAATATTAGCGTGGAAAAACCCCTTGAACTCGGGATCAAAAAACCACGACCTACTCTTCCAAGTAGGATTTCAACTCCACTATGTAAACGACTCACTTGGTTACAAGACTACCTTCTTACTAACCTAGGACTAACTCTAATCCTTTAGTGACCTCTTTCACGATCAGTGAAGCTTTATCAAGTACACGACTTGAACTGAAAAGATACAACTCGATAATACCTACTACAGTTGAACTAAGGCTGAACTTTTACAACACTCAATCTAAGGAACAGGTTCTTAGTTCTCTGTAGCTTACTGATTATACAAATAAGATAATGACTCTTTCAATGCTTTGCTCGATTCTATCTGTATTTGTGCATCTTTCAATAGCTTATTTGCTCCTCGTTTTATAGCTTCAGCAACCAAGAAGTCTTGAGCAATTAGAACTCCAAAGCTCCCAAGAGTTTGGACTCTTCACTTTAAGTATCCGAATCTTTTAGCCCTTATCCATTATTTATGCAATCTTTTCATATCACGTTTAGACCTGTATAATTATCAAGATAAACATTAGTCTAAGGATAATTAATAATATCTCAGCTTAAATGATTTTGCATGAATTATTTATTTAGCTACAGTGATTCAAAGGAACAGGTCCTTTGAATCCGTTCCTTAATCATCAGTCAAAACTTCAAGCTTATCCAAGCTAACATTTTCCCATTTTTTTATGATGACAAATTCATAAGCATAGCTGCATATCCTTAATGTCCTGAAGTACAACTTAAAGCTCAAAAGCAATCAGTAGAGACTTATTTATCATTAAGGATCAGATTTTCAATTAGGTATAAAGTTCACGCAAAATCAGACTTACTCTTCCCCTTTTTGGCATCATTGAAAAGGTTGCATAAAAATATAATTCAAGTGTTAGAATACTCAGCACATGGCCATTGAGGCAACTCAAAATTCAAATACAATTCAGACTAAAGCAATTGCAAAATTATGATATTAGCCATCAAAGACAAGTCATCATTAACAAAAGGTTAAACCAGGGGATACAAGCAAGTACTACAAAATTATTCAAAAACTAGAAAAGGAAAAGACTAAGGTACTAGAACTAGGCTAAATCCCATTGGACAAAAGATGGCTTATGGCTAAGGTGATCAGGATGTGGAAGGACCAGGTCCCTTAGACTTGTTAAGCAACTCAAACATCTGCTTGAGCATTCCCTCATTAGCCTCCTTTGCCTTTGCAGCCTCTGCCTTCCAGTAGTTTTTCTCCTCTTCCAACCTTGCTATTTCAGCAGCCTGTATGGCAACCTGTTGCCTCAGTGCCCTCACCTTGTTGTTCAAAGGCTGTCTACCAATACCAGCCTGTGGAGGATCAGCTTGAACAGGCAAGTCACAGCTGATCAATGTAGCACATCCAAACTTGTTCTTCTTGGTAGCCTTTACTACCCCCACCAATGGAGATTTCAACTTTGCAAACAAGTCAGTCAAGATGAAACCAAAGGGCAAAGAGTGCTTCTTCTTCCCAGCTATAACTCTTTTGATCAAATGGATCATAAACATGTGCCAGTTGATCTGCTTATTAGTGTCAAGCAGTTCCACAAGGACCAGGTCCATGAAACTGGCAATCCCTCTTTTTTCCTGCCTTGGCATACCAATCTTGTTCACAAACTCAAAGAGCACTTGGTGTTGTGGATGCATCTCACTTTTTTGCACTGCTCTTTGTTTTTCTTCTTCATCATTCTCAGCAAACTTCCTTGTAATTTCCAATCCAGTAGGCAAGTTTGTCAACAGGATCAGCAACCGGTTTCCCTTTCCCTTTTCTGCTTCTTTCTAGAGCGGCAGCTAAGTTCTCATCAGCAGCTTTGACAGCGCACCTTGTCCTCCTAACCCCAGAAGCAGGAGTTGAGACAGAAGGAACAGGTCCTTTAGCCTTGGAGGAACTTTCACCTTTCTTCTTAATCCCTGGCTTATAACTGTCACTGATTTTCTTTAACTTAGAAGCAATCTCAGTGGACATTTTATCATCAATAGTGAAACGACCTCGGTTAGTCGTTTCGGAAGTTAGGATTTCGATTGGCGTGCCGATAATTTTAAAAATTTCGTAATGTCCATTAGGACTTGTCTGTAAAATTTGAGTTAAATCACACCTCGTTTGGTAGGCATCGGATGAAGGTTTCAGTTTTTATTGTCGATAAATACTAAAAAAAGATTTTCGAGCTCAGTTTTGGCGAACGAGCTCTGATTCAAAATTCCAAAGCGCCGTTAGGTTCGTATGATTATTTGTGACTTTTGTGCTTTTTCGAAAGTGAATTTCGAGGTTGTTCAGCTAGCTTCTGCTAAAATGCCGAAAGATAAATAATTTGACCTTTCACATCTTTTTACTACTACAAGTATGTAACAGATCGTTGCTTAATGCTTCAACGTACTTCATTTAACATTCGAGGACGAATGTTCCTAACGGGGGAAGATTGTTACACCCCGTATATCCAAAGTGAGGTATATCCTTCTAATGACATGTTAAGAATGATTTAAGTGAGTTTAAAGTCATAATATGACCATATATGATGTTTATATTTTGAATATAAAGTTTGGGAAAAATCGGATTTAAGTTGCGGAAAAACCGACCAAGGAATTGCCTTGTAATGAAGCTTTTTCAGCAATTAATTTTGTGTGTTATATGAGGTCTTTTGAGGACATATGATATACCAAATTGAAGGTCTTGGAGTGTAGTTTCTAATACTTTTGATGGTTTGTTCATACAATGTCTGAATAAAAATATTTGAGCATCAGAAGTCGGGCTAGAAAAAGGGACATAAGCGCAAAAGAGGACTAAAACTGAAATGTTTCGAGTATAAAAGGAAAACATGTCTTCATTTTCGTTATTTCCAGAACCTACATGATAGGAACAGTGCTTATATGAAGGTTTAAGCAACTTTTATGATTTTTAAGGAAGGACACCAATCTTAACTCGAAATTGAAGACAGATTGCGTCAAAATGCTCTACGCGATTAAGATTTTTTAAGCTTTAGAAGGTGTTGAATTCAAGGGAAACAAGATTGAGAAGCAAGAAACATCAAAGGTATGTAAGGCTAAACCTTTTTTTTTCCAAGGCATGTATCTTGTAGCTTTTGAAGCTTTTCTTAGTTCCAAAATTGATGATTCTTGTGGGTAACTTGTATGGCATAAAGGTGAACGTATATGCGCTTAATTAGGTGCTATGAACCATGGAAAAATATGTCCAAACAGTAGCACAAAATGTTTCAAAATCTGAAAAATTGTTTTTATCTTCGGACAACTATTAGTAGTTTGAGCATACCTCCTTGTACAAAATTGATATTGAGATGATTCAAGATTCCCTGGAACCGTAAGACATATATATAAAACTTTCATGAGACCATGAAGTCTATATCCTTGATCTACACTCTGAAAATTAGGTCGAAAGGCAAGACAGTGGTGCTGTCCAGACATTCTATCAGCGAATTTGTTATGTCATCCAGTCGTCGCATCTTGTTATCCATTTAATATGTTTATGTTATCACATTTATCCGGGTATCCATTCCTATGTGTAGTATAGTGCTGGTTCTGTTTTTGCGGATCATCCAGTTTCAGGGAAAACTCTGCAAAAAATTTTATGGAAATTCAAAGAGTTGGACAAATTCTGAGTTCTAGGTTGTGTCTATAATTTTATCCAGAGTTTTCTTCTCATTCCTTTGAGTCCATATCTATTGTTTCCACATGTGTTATGCCTCATATATGCTTATGCTTATATTGTGATCATGTTATTTGTGATTTGGAGTCCCCCATAGAGGCTGGACATTGGACACACAGTCCGGTCGTGTGGGTATCAGGTTCCTAACCGGATTGCCCTAAGATGTGAGGAATGAAGCCTTTAGCTTAAATTGATATATTTTTCTGCTTATTGAATAGAGTGGGATCGTTTGGCAAGGAAATCAAAAGATAAAGTGGTTGTTGATTAGCCGTACTAACTTTTGGAAGAGGTAAGTGTTTATATCCATTTCTTTAGAGGCACCTGGCCTTGTGGATTTACTACCACTTGTTCCTTACGTGTGTAGCTGCCGATAGGCGTACTCATTACTCCTTAGCTTTGGATTTACATTGTATAATATTATATGTTACGTCCTGTTGTTGTTATTGCATTGAGGATCTGAGTATTGTACTCTGGCTGTGAGTTGGCATCTACTTCCCGGCTGTCGATGAGAGCCCCGCACCGGTGTAGGGTTATTATTGCATCACATTGCGTTTATATGCATTATATGTCATTTATATGCATTACATTGCATATAATATTAGGTGCAGGAGCATTCCGCCCAAGGAGGAGGAGGATTCTGCTCCATTGTATCATATTGAGGGTAGGAGGATTCCGCCCCAAGAGCAGTAGTATTCCGCTCTTATGTCAGATATTTAGTGCAGGAGTATTCCGCCTCAGCTTTACATTATATCGGGTGCAGGAGTATTCCGCCCCAGAAGAGTGCAGGAGTATTCCGCCTCTGGTTTATATTATATCGGATGCAGGAGTATTCCGCCCCAGGAGCAGGAGTATTCCGCTCCAGTTGGTTATCAGATTGGATTCCCCTCGAATGCAGGAGTATTCCACTTCGGGATGGGATTACGGGCACATGTGACTCTTTGCATCATATTTTATTTCATTTCATACCATTGTGTAGACTTGTGGTACATGACTACTGTTCTTCTTATATGTGCATTGCTTATTTGTAGTTGATATGTTTCTGGTTCGCATCCCTGGTTGAGCTTATAGTTTCTTACGTGTTTCTGGTTATTATATACCTTTGCCTTTTTATAATTTAAATAAGAGGAATTTGGTTTATCTGTTTCTTCTCCCTGGTTAGCTATCCTATTTTTTTAGGTGGCTAGTCTGCCCCACTTATTGAGTCCTTTTGACTCACCCTTGTTTGTTGTTTGTTTCTTGTCTATCTATTTCGTTTCGGCAGGTTCGCTCCAGGATCGAGTTCGCCACGTTGTGAAGGAGCGAAGACGACTTCAGCTGTCAGGGTGAGCCAGCTTTTATTCCGGATGGCCACCAGTTTATTGGTTATTATTTCAGTTGCATTTTTCTCCTTTCAGAAGGTATATGTCTTCTTTTATACTCTTAGATGTCTAGTCTGGATAACCCTTAACCTAGTATGTTGGGTAGTCAGCTGTAATTTCTTTTGTACAGCAAAGAGGTATCAGTATGTCTGTGTTTTTGTTTTAAGTCTTGTCCTTATTTGCGAATTGTTATATTTATTTTCCTGATTTAATTGGTAAGGGTTCGCCCGGCGGGTCTAGGGGAGGATGTCGGGTGCCCGCACGGCCTAACTGGATTCCGGGTCGTGTCAAATAGGTCATTTCCTAGCAAGTTTTCTTTTTAAACTCCTAATGTTTATCAAATCAATAATAGGCCGGTCACTGTCACTTATTGCTTCTTCAACATTTATCACATCTTCCATGGGTGCTCTAAAAGCAACCTCAGGAGACCCAGATTATTCATGCATGGGTGGTTCCAACTGTTTTATGGTTTCCCCCTTCCCCCTCAGGAACAGTTCAAAACCCCTCTTCCTTCTCCCCTTCATCCTCAACAACATTTAAGGGATAGGCAAAATTTACCTGATACTGATAAATGATTATTGCCCTTGACAAGTCCTCAACCTGTTCAATAGTCGATTCAGCCATGGGAACTGGTCCTTCCCCCTGAATTTCTGGTTCAGGTACTTCTGGGATATTTTCAGGAATTTCAAGGTTTGGTTTTGTGGTGTCCATGGGTGAAGGAGGGTTAGGAATTTGTGGTTGATCAGAAGTGGGTGCATATGAGGAATTTTTAGGAGAAAGAGACATTCTTGCAATACAATTTAGGAGATATGTTACTATTCTTTCTGAAATTTTGAGAGTGCAATTGTGAAACAAAGTGAAAGAATAATAAGGAAGAAAGAGTGTATTTATAGAATGAAATAGGTAATGGAGGTTGAGTGTTAAACGATAACTATTACCTCATTGAAAGACATGCAGTCGTTACTGGACTCTTGGGAGTCTCCCGGAAAAATAGAGCCGTTAGGCTTTCAAGTTACCTTTTCTGAATGGGAACTGTTCCTCCAATGGAACTCTTATACAGTTTGGATATGATGAGGATTCCTAGTGGGATTTATCCTAATTGCAAGTTACCTATAGCCTTAATCTTCTAAGATAAATGAATAATAAGGAGTACATACCTGATTTTAACACGAAAAATCATTGTCCTTTCAATTTGAAATACTTTTGTTCAATCTGAAATTCTAAGAGCATAAGGGTAACATCATTCAATTTTAGCAACTCTAAACAAAAATTATGGCATAAGAGTATGCAATGAAGTATCAAGCTGAGCTGAATATTTCAAATTGACTTGAATAAAAATTCATTTTAGGTGCAATTTTCTAGCCAATTATGAAGTAAAGCATTGATGAATTTAAGTGAATTTAATCATCCCTAATTCCAACCTATTTCTTTCAAAATCATCTCTTCATAAAGCTTTTGTAAAGATGTCAGCAATTTGCTTTTCAGTGGGACAAAATGCTATGGTGATCAAACCTTTTTGATAGTTATCTCTCAGGAAATGATGTCTTATATCAATGTGTTTAGTTCTTTTGTGATGCACTGGATCTTTTGTCATGTTAATAGCACTAGTGTTGTCACAAAAAATAGGAACAGTTCCTACATCAACACCAAAATTCTGTAATTATTGTTTAATCCATAACAACTGTGAACAACATGAGGCAGCTGCCACACATTCAGCCTCAACAGTTGAAAGTGCCACTGAATTTTGTTTCTTGGTTCCCCAAGAGACCAAACACTCACCAAGAAAATATGACATACCTGAGGTACTTTTTCTATCAACAAGGAAACCTGCATAGTCAGCATCAGTATATCCAACAAGATTAAAACTACCACCTTTTGGATACCAAATTCCCAAGGGACCTGTTCCTTTCAGATACCTCAATATTCTCTTAACAGCTTTCAAATGAGATTCCTTAGGATCTGACTGAAACCTAGCACACAAACCAATATTGAACACAATATCAGGTCTACTAGCAGTTAGATAAAGTAGAGAACCAATCATACCTCTATACAATTTTTGATCAACTGATGTTCCATGTTCATCAAGATCCAATTTTGTGGCAGTGGCAATAGGTGTGTCAATTTCTTTAGCATTATCCATATCAAACCTTTTAAGTAATTCCTTAACATATTTTTGTTGATGGATCATAGTTCCATTTGAGGTTTGCTTAATTTGTAAGCCCAAAAAAAAATTGAGTTCACCCATCATACTCATCTCAAACTCACTCCCCATCAAGTTTGCAAATTCCTTACTTAAATTTTCACAATTAGCACCAAAGATTATATCATCTACATAAATTTGAACAATTAAGAGATGCTTACCTTTTTCTTTCAAAAACAATGTGCTATCAATTTTACCTCTTTTATATCCATGCTGAAGTAGAAATTTTGATAGCCTTTCATACCATACTCTTGGTGCCTGCTTAAGTTCATGCAAGGCCTTGTCCAACTTGTATACATGTTAAGGGAACTGTTCATTCTCAAAGCCTGGAGGTTGCTTAACATACACTTCTTCTTTTAAGTAACCATTCAGAAATGTACTCTTAACATCCATTTGATGTAGAGTAAATTCCATGTATGTAGCAAAGGCTATGAGAAGTCTTATTGCTTCCAATCTTGCAACTGGAGCAAAAGTCTCATCATAGTCGAGCCCTCCTCTTGACTATATCTCTGAACAACTAACCTGGCCTTATTTCTTGTTACCATGCCATCCTCATCAAGTTTGTTTCTGAAAATCCATTTTGTTCCTATTATGGACCTGTTCCTTGGCTTGGGTTCCAGATGCCAAACTTGACTTCTTTGGAATTGATTCAATTCCTCCTGCATAGCATTGATCCAATCTGCATCCTTCAGTGCTTCTTTTACATTTTTGGGTTCAAC
Organism: Petunia axillaris subsp. axillaris; assembly: GCA_029990575.1. Taxonomy (NCBI): domain Eukaryota; kingdom Viridiplantae; phylum Streptophyta; class Magnoliopsida; order Solanales; family Solanaceae; genus Petunia; species Petunia axillaris. The sequence goes on along the minus strand of JARKNS010000002.1, from coordinate 121,168,661 downwards.
AAGAGATAGGAAAGCACTAAAGGCACACAGATTGTGATTTTTAACTGCTGATCTAGTTTGTATCCCAGCAGTCTTATCTGAGATTATTTGATCCACAGGATGTGACCCTTGATACTTGTAAGGCTTGAGTGTCAATCCATTATCAGAAGTCCCTTGCTGAGGAACAGTTCCTGAGGGAGTGGTACTTCCAATTTGTGAGGTGGAACAACCATTTATTCCCCCTGTTTCTGTGCCACTCTTCACAGTTCTGTCCTGAGGAACAGTTCCTTGCAGTTCACTTCTCACATCCAATGTCTGCATTTGTGGATCAGTTTCATTATGTTTCAGCATTCCAATATCTTCATCCTCTTGTACATATTCTTGAGTGAGACTGTCAGTTTCATCAAATTTAACATGCATGCTTTCTTCAATTTTCAATGTTTTCTTATTAAAAACTCTATAAGATTTAAGAATAACCAACAAAGATTCCCTCATCACTTCTAGGATCAAATTTTCCTAAGGCATCTTTCCCATTGTTGTGTATAAAACATTTGCAACCAAAAGCCCTAAGATGAGAGATATGTGGTTTCTTCCCTTAAGCAGCTCATATGGAGTCTTTTCTATTAATGGCCTTGTCATACATCTATTTATTATGTAGTAAGCAGTATTAATGGCCTCAGCCCAAAAGTTTTGTGGAAGATTTCCAGATATTAGCATAGTCCTTGCCATTTCCTCTAGAGTCTTATTTTTCCTTTCCACTATAATATTTTGTTGTGGAGTTCTAGGTGAAGAAAATTTGTGATTAATGCCATTTTCATTACAAAAGCTGAAAAACATATGATTTTCAAATTCAGTTCCATGATCAGACCTAATGGCAACAATGTGACTATCTAGAGTTCTTTGAGCTTTCTTAGCAAAGATTGAAAATGCATTAAATGCTTCTTCTTTAGATGCAAGAAATATAGTCCATGTAAATCTGGAGTAATCATCCACCAATACCATAACATACTTCTTACCTCCACGACTCATTGTTCTCATTGGTCCACATAAATCTATATGGACCAGTTCCAAAGGTTTAGTGGTACTTACCTGTTTCTTTGGTTTGAAGGAGGATTTTACCTGCTTCCCCCTGGCACACGCTTCACATACTTTTTCCTCCTTAAACTTGATGTTAGGAAGACCTATCACCAAATCTTTGGACACAAGTTTGTTCAGTTGTGAAAGACTAGCATGGCCAAGTCTTTTGTGCCATAGGAGGGGATCATTTTTGCACCACACTTAAGCAGCTTAAGCTTCCATCAGATAGTATCAACAAGTCTACCTTGTAGATGTTTCCATGTTTATTTCCCTACAAAATAATCTCTCTAGAAGTTTGGTTAGTCACAGTGCATCCAATAGATGAGAAATTAACATTATTACCTTTGTCACACAATTGAGATATACTCAACGAGCAATGCTTCAATCCATCTACTAGAAACACATTGTCTATACTATGTGAATCAGACCTACCTACCTTACCAATGTCAATGATTTCCCCTTTCTTACCATTACCGAAGGAAACACTTCCTCCTTGGAAGGCTGAGAGTGAAAGAACAGTTCCTTATGTCCTGTCATGTGCCTTGAGAAACCACTGTCTATGTACCATTTGTGGTTTCTCTCCTTCACTCTAGCCTGCGAAAGAAACCTAGGGGTTAATTTTAAGAACCCAATTGAGAAAAAGGATAAATCAGATCTCTCCTAGGCCAGAATGGTAATTGTTTCTTTGTGTGAATATTTTTCTTTCTTATAGAATTTTGAACTGGTTTATAGGACCTGTTCCTCTGTGCAGCCATTTTTAAAGATCGGCAATTTTCTTTCAAGTAACCAGTGTTCCCACAATGAGTGCATAGCCAGTTTTCAGGAAATGATAAGTACTTACTCTTTGGATCCCATTTGGGTGAAGACTATGCTTTCATGAATCCAATACCTTTCCTGTTACTACTATAATTTTCCTGTAACCGTTCTAGTGCTTCAGAGGACTTGTTCCATTTTTACAGTTTTTCCTAACTCCTTTTTTGTTTTAACCAAGTCCTCTTCCAAAGATCTTATCTTTTCATCTTTCTTGCACAATTCATCAAATGTGACTTTTAGTTTCTCTTCAGCGATGATCTGATGAGAATTAGCAATGCATTTACCATTTTCAACTGTTTTAATATTTTCTAATTCCTGAACAGTTGATTCAAGTATGAGGACCTGTTCCTCAAGCATGCTAATCTTTCGTTTCAGAGAGTCATTTTTAATTACTGCCTTTTTGTATTCTGCTCCTAAACTATCAATTTTATTATGCAGTTGAAGTTTGCCATCCCTTAGAGATTTAAACTCATTTAACACAGTATGAAATACTTTAATTAATTTCTCACTAAGCATTCTTTTCACATCTTGTCTAAATTTAGAAACAAATACCTCAGCATCTTCTTCATTATTTGAGTCTTCAAGAGCCATTAGAGCAAGATCCTCATCCAGATCATCATCAAATACTTCATCCTCACTATCTTGCAATCCTGCAACCATTGCTTTGGGATTTCCAATTTTCTTACGGACCTGTTCCCTAGCCTTTTTCCTTTCCTCAATATATCTCTTCCTCCATTCTCACTACTAGAAAAAGAGTAAAAAGCTACATAATGGTTGGAGACGAAATTCCCTCATGTAAAATTAATTAAATTGGAAGAGTTGGAGACGGAATTCTGTCTCCAATCAAAAAGTAAAAAAGGTGTCAGTGATTGGAGACGGAATTCCCTCTCCAATCACTGACACCTTTTTTTACTTTTTGGTTGGAGACGGAATTCCGTCTCCAACCCTAAACAATTCCCAATCTACAAAGCGGGATCCCAATATTTTCAGACACTCCAAATTTTCAAAACTCCCAAAATCCTCCACGGTAAAAAATCTCCATAGCTCGGCACCCCCATTTTCTCCGGCCACCATATTCAAGTAAGTTCCCCCTTCGTCTTCCTCATTATTTTTCCCTTTCGTATCCCCATTATTTTCCCCTCCCCATTTTCCCCACCCTTCGGCCACCGTATCCCCATTAGTTTGACTATTTCATTCTTCTGTTCGAACTTCTCATGTTCCTTGCTTGGCTGATTTTTTGGGTTAGTAGAAGCATTTGAATTCCATCTCTACTTTTCGAAATAGTCGCGATGGCATTTCATCTGTCAGCTAGGTCCATTTGGTATTGTTTCAATGACATTGAAACTGAACAAGAATTGCTTTCTCTCTGCACTTTTCTTTTTGTCCTCTTGAATGGGAAATAGCAGCATCTTTGTTGATTGACTAAATGAAAACAGTTTTGTGGAGTGGTGAATGGTGGATGCAAAGGATTACTTAAACTTTTAGCAATAATAAGTTAAAATGACTGTAAAATTTTTAAGCCTCTGAATCTTTTGTATCAATGAGTATAATTTTATTCGTCATTACCACTAGAATATTTATTATACTTGCTCTCTATGACAAAAATTGTACGAGTACATTAATATTTTCTGAGTTGTTGATTTCTGTCTTAAATTTGACATAAAACAAATTTAATTAGCAGGGTTTAGTTATTATTTGACAATAAAAATAATATATACATTTCATGTTTGCAGAGGGAATTCCCTCTCCAAGCATTAAAAATAATATATACATTTCATGTTTGGAGAGGGAATTCCCTCTCCAAGCATTAAAAATAATATATGCATTTCATGTTTGGAGAGGGAATTCCCTCTCCAAACATGTATCAGTGCGCCAGTGACTTTTTTATTTGGAGACGGAATTCCGTCTCCAAGTTGGCCAACGACGCGCTTTTTGGCGAAGGATGCGCAGAGACGGAATTCCGTCTCCAAACACCTTTTAGAGAGGGAATTCCGTCTCCAAACTGTGACGCAAAACTGATAATTTCTAGTAGTGTCTCCTTCCATGATTCGACATTTGCTGATATAGTGCTCCATGCTGCCACGTTTGAAGCATTCTCCAGCCTGTTTCATATTAGAAGACCTATCCTGTCCACTAATCCCCTTTTTCTTATTCAAATATTTTTGAACACTTTTAGCAATAAGGACCAGTTCCTTATCATCGATAGGCTTATCAGCAGCATTTAAGGCTAGATTAGGTTCAATTTTAACTGGTACTCCTATGTTTTTAACCTTTTTCCTTAGTTCATAAGTCTTTAAATTACCTATAAGCTCATCTAAGGATAAGATGGTCAGATCATTGCTTTATATGATAGCACAAGCTTTGATCTCCCAAGAATCTGGAAGAACCCTAGTTAGGATCTTTTATACTCTATCCTCCACAGTTAAAACCCTTCCCAAAGAAATAAGTTCAGATGCAATGGCATTAAATCTAGTATACATTTCAGAGATTGATTCTTCTTCTTTCATTTTAAAACTTTCATATTCAGCAAAAAGAAGTGTACCTCTAGACCTTTTTACCTGACTTGTTCCTTCATGTGCAACTTGTAGAGCATCTCAAATTTCCTTTGCAGTGGTATACTCTCTAATTCTAGTGCACTCGTCAGGACTGAGTCCACCAATAAGCCACTTCCTTGCTTTTGCATTCTTTTCCCATTGCCTTATGTCTTCAGCATTGAATTCTCTTCTGGTTTTGGGAACATCATTTCCCTCAGCATCCTTTTTCATTGGAATCATGGGACCTTCAGTCACTATGTCCCATAATTCATAGTCCTCAGCTTGAAGATGATCTCACATCCTTTCCTTCCACCATGATAATATTTTCCATTGAACATAGGTGCTCTAACCATTGAATGACCCTCACTGTTCTCTCATGATGTAATCATCTAATCCTAGGTATTAGCCTTTTCAAGAATAACCAGCTCTGATACCAATTGTTATTTTTCAAGATACACCACTTTACTGTTTTAAGGACCAGTTCCTTAATATGTGTTTCTTTACTATGTTGTGTGCGGAATTCAAACTGTAAGTAAATGAACACCCAATATTAGCATGGAAAAACCCCTTGAACTCAGGATCAAAAAACCACAACGTACTCTTCCAAGTAGGATTTCAACTCCACTATGTAAAAGACTCATTTGGTTACAAGACTACCTTCTTACTAACCTAGGACTAACTCTAATCCTTTAGTGACCTCTTCCACGATCAGTGAAGCTTTGTCAAGTACACGACTTGAACTGAAAAGATACAACTCGATAATACCTACTACAGTTGAACTAAGGCTGAATTTTTACAAGACTCAATCTAAGGAACAGGTTCTTACTTAGTTCCCTGTAGCTTACTGATTACAGAAATAAGATAATGACTCTTTCAATGCTTTGCTCGATTCTCTCTGTATTTGTGCATCATTCAATAGCTGATTTGCTCCTCGTTTAATAGCTTCAGCAACCAAGAAGTCTTGAGCAATTAGAACTCCAAAGCTCCCAAGAGTTTGGACTCTTCACTTTAAGTATCCGAATCTTTTAGCCCTTATCCATTATTTATGCAATCTTTTCATATCACGTTTAGACCTGCATAATTATCAAGATAAACATTAGTCTAAGGATAATTAACAATATCTCAGCTTAAATGATTTTGCATGAATTATTTATTTAGCTACAGTAATTCAAAGGAACAGGTCCTTTGAATCCGTTCCTTAATCATCAGTCGAAATTTCAAGCTTATCCAAGCTAACAGTCCATGACCCGAAAAAGACAAATATTCATATGCATAAAATGATCGCGCCAAATGCTGATTGTTTGCTTGAGAATGATCAAAATGCTAGGGTTATTTTTAACTTTTGTTTCATTTTCAGAATATGGCTGCCAAAGGCTCACTCCAGTTCGACTCAGTTGCTCAAGTTTCCTATGTGCTCAAACTTTGGTGGAATGATTTGACCGATGCTAGCAAAGAGAGGGTTCGATCGCTTCTAGGCGATTTGTTGTCCCTTATGTCGTACAAGGGAGTGCCCGGCTTGGTTGAGGCAGCCGCTAATTTTTGGGATTACAAGAGGGCAGTTTTCCACTCCAATGGCATACATTTAGCACCAATGCTAGAAGAGATTGGAAGTTTATCTGGTTTGGCACCTCGCCCGGAGACTATGATTTATCCCCAAAGGTTGGAACCTGAAGAATTCTTCAACTTTCTGGAGGTTCCCCAGGAACCGTACTATAATGGAGTTCAAAATGCAAGGGTCATTTTAGAATTTTTTTACTCCAGGTTCGGAGACACCACACTCTGATATGATTTAACAGGAGCATCAGAAGTCCAAGATTGGGCACAAACCGAGTCTGTTGCTTTTACCGTTGCTTTCTTAGGGGCTGCGATTTTCACCGAAAAAGGAGAAAGAATCCACACAGGGATAGCGTTGGTAGTTGAGGTATTGCGTAGGGACATTAACAGGGATCGAGTGGGTTTAGTTCCAATGATCATAGGAGACATTTATCGAGCTTTGACTAAATGTAAGAAAGGAGCAGACTACTTCGAAGGTTGAAATCTCTTATTGCATATATGGTTAATCGAGCATCTCCAAAAGCTCAAGGCACCCCCATCTATACCAATAGCTCATACACCTGATGGTATCATGACACACGCATCTCACATGGCTAGCACTTTGCAATGGGAGAAGCCTTCAAACATGAGTGGTTGGTTTGACAAGCTCAATCAGTTGCAAGAAGATGATGTACAGTAGGTGATAAAACATTGTGCATGTTTTATAGTTTCTGTGCAAGGCCAAGATGCTACCTTTTTGACATTGATCAGGCTTCGAGGGACTCACCACTATATCCATCTAAGGATTCTTAGGCAAGTCGGAACAATGCAATCAACCCCCAGACTAGCAGAAGGGCAGAATCTCAACACCAAAATGGGCGACATAGATGGAACAACTCGAGAAATGATTCTAGTCATATAGGAGAAAAGAAAGACTAGACAATTTTATCTCCACCGAGACGATAGGGTTAAACCCCAGGCTGCCCTAGCTTATCCCTCTTGGCTTGAGGAAGACAAAAGAAGTTTTCGATCTAATAAGACCATACCCAAAAGGAGAATTGAAGCCCCCAATTTTGAAGAAAAGTACAAAAAGTTGAGAACCAGATATGATCAGAAGAAGGTGGAGCTAGAAGCGACCCATAGTCGAGAAATAAGGAGGCATTACTAAGGAAAGGGTAAAGAAGAAGAGGCCAGATTTTGGATGAACCAGACGGTGAAACTCCAGCGCATCGCGGGGAACTTGAAAGACCTTTTGAATTCATGGAAAGGACATTTCCAGTCAATGCCACTAGAGGACAAAGAAGTACTAGGAATATAGATTATCTCTGCTTTTACAAAATCTTTGAATGACATACAGACTGGGAAGGATCTCCTTGAGTCAGACTTAATGCATTCGGAACCCCTTATTGAAGAAGATCCGTCAGAGGAAGAATATGAAGAAAAGGGTGATGATGATGATGTTGAGGACATACCAAACGTTTTATCGGAGCGCACCTATGATTGGCCTTAGTTTGAATTTCAGTTGAGTCATTTCCCTTTCAGTCGAGTCATTTTCCTTTTCATTCGAGTCATTTCAGTCGAGTTGTTTTCCTTTTCGCAAGATTAGTGATTGTAATAAAGCCAAGCAGTTCTATCAATAAAATTTCTTATTTTTGCATTTATAGAATTGTTTTGATTATTCCCAAGCAAACAAAATGAAACACTTGGCACAAACATTACTTTAAAATCGTCGGTAGGCCTACCTCTGGCATAAAAGAGGTCCCCTGCATAATAGGACGCAATTGCATGACGTTAACTTGTATATTAAATTTTTAAATACTCCACTCACATCTATTTTTGGCTGTTTTTTTAAGGGTACTTTGTTTCCAATCCCCGAGGGTTGGTTGTGCATTCTGGCCGAGCAGCATTATCGTCTGAGATCTAGAGAATCGATTTCAACACCTCCCACTTTACCTACAAAGACAAGGACGAGACGAAATATCATGGCTGACTTTGATAAAGTTGACGGAAACGCTGCAAATTCCGGCATTGGAGGGACTCCTGGAAAAAAGGTGTGGTTGCATACGAGGAGTATGCAAAGCTGGAACAAAGGTTGTTTGAACTAGAAAATAGAATTCCCCTTGTCTATGCTGATGGAACTACTGACCAAAGCAAACATGCACGCCCTCATGGCAAAGATCCTGTGTTTCCTGAAAAAGATCACCAATATCCTGCTTACGCGGCACCACCAAAAGCACCCCTAAAACAATCCCACCACTCAGTTTCACGCCTTCACTGCTGAAACCAAACCCGTTTTATCACCTACCAAAGAGCAAGACATGTATGCATGGGAAGGAGAAGAGACAGACAACACCAAAGAGCAAGTTAAGTGGTTGGTGGAAAAAGTTAAGCAATTTCAGGTGGCTAAGGAGACAAGGGGATTAGCTTATGAAGACCTCTGCCTTTATCCCAATTTGAAGTTGCTTGATGGTTACAAGACACCTAAGTTCAATTTGTTCGATGGTAGTGGTGACCCGATGGCTCACTTGAGGTCTTACTATAACAAGTTGATTGGAGTAGGACATGATGAGAAGATCAGGATGCAGTTGTTTAACCGCAGTCTGATAGGGGATTCACTGACTTGGTACTCCAAGCAGCAGCTAAAGAAATGGACTAGTTGGGAAGCAATGGCCGGAGATTTTGTCGATAGTTTTGGGCACAACACTGATGCCATGCCTGATCTCTTTTATCTGGAGAAGTTAAAGAAAAAGCCCAATGAAACTTTCAGGGAATATGCCACAAGGTGGAAAGCTGAAGCCGCAAAAGTCCAACCATCCATGGATGACACAGAAATAGTGGCAACCTTCATCCGCATACAAGAAGACGTGTACTTTGATAAGATGCTGAACATGCAGGATAAGAAATTTGGAGAGCTGATCAAGATTGGGGATATTGTTGAAGATGCCTTGAAATCTGGAAGAATCATTAGCTTAGTTGCACTACAAGCCACCAACAAAGCCTTGCAGTCTGGTAGCACTGGTATCACCAAGAAAAAGAAAGACGAAGTCTCTTTCGTCACCACTTCTCTTGACCACACCCCCACCCACAATTACAACTAGCAAACGCTATTCATTTCATACCTATATGCTCCGTCACCACATGCCTATCACGTATATAACACACAGCACACTCATCAAGGCCCGCACCCACCACGACCGACATACCCACAAAACCCAAACTACTGAAACACTAATACATACCCTCCTAGACCCCATCCAGACAATTACCAAAGACTCCGAAGAAACTACATTCTACTGGCTGAATCCCGAACCCAGCTGTTTGAAAGAGTCAAGGCAGCAGGACATATCCAACCTGTTCCATTCAAAATGCCTGAAACGATTTCACAATTCTTCGACCATTCCAACACTTGTGCTTACCATTCTGCAGGGCCTGGCCATGATACTGAAAAATGCTTTGCTTTGAGGGATAAGATATAAGACTTGATTGATCAGAAAGTGATACACTTAAAGGCACCTAATGTGCACAACAACCCTTTGCCTTACCATGGAGATAACAGGGTGAATTTGATTGAGTTAGAGGCTGACTGCAATCTAGAAGGAACTATCGTCAGAGCAAAAGAAGCTACACCAGTGCTTGCTTCTATTGCACAGGCTGCCAAAGCACTCGTTCTCATTGAGGTGGAAGTTGCCCCCAAATTATATGTGGACGTAATCCCACCCTATGATGACAAGGCGTGTACCATGGGATTACGAATCAGAAAAGAGAAGAAAAGGAAAGACAGTGATTGAGACAGTTGCAGTACAAGGGATGACTAGAAGTGGGAGGTTCTATACTCCCAAGAATTTTGCTCACGGCAAAGAACAAAATAGAAAAGGAATCAACATGGAAGAGTTCGAGGAGTTATGGAAGAAAGTGCAAGAGAAAAGCTACTCTGTGGTCGATCACTTGGGCAAAACCCCAGCTCAAATCTATATTTTATCCCTACTGGTGAATTCGGAAAGGCATAGGAATGCATTGATGAAGGTGTTAGATGAAGCATACGTACCGGCAGACATCACTGTTGAGAATCTGGCTAGCATGGTTGGACAAGTCATGGAATCTAATCGAATTACTTTCCACGAAGATGAATTACCACTAGAAGGCCTCGGGCATAACAAGGCTTTGCATGTCACTATAAAATGCAAAGAGTGGTTCGTAGGTAGAGTCTTGATCGATGGAGGTTCTGGTTTGAACATATGCCCGTTCATCACTTTGAAAAGAATGGGGATTGACCAAAGTGAGATTAGGGAGAGTGACATGAAGGTGAAAGAATTTGATGGGTCACAAAGGAGCACCATTGGAGAGATCAACCTAACCATCATAGTTGGTCCGATCGAGTTCATTGTCGAGTTCCACGTCATGAATATTTCGGCATCATACAATCTATTACTAAGAAGACCCTGGATACACATGGCTGGGGCAGTTCCATTTACTCTACAGCAGACAATGAAATTCGAGTGAGATAACAAAGAAGTTGTGGTATTCGGCGAGGGGAGTAATTCCATCTACAATGAGCAGACCACACCAGCAATTGAAGGAAATTTTCTAGACAGACGAACCTTTTACACGGTAGAGCTCGTGGGAGCAGTGCATGGTAGTCAAAGTGGGTACCGCAAGAGCTACAATGAGAAACGTGGAGGGTGGGACCACAATAGCCACAGAGGAAGCACCAGTACAATACAAGGAGGATATTATGCATACTTTGCTCCCAAACTTGTCAATGCACTGCAAGTAACCGAGAAGAAGAGGAACTTCTACAGCGCTTATTGGGACAGCCGAGGCAAAAGTTATGAAGGAAGAAATCTAGTCTGGGAACCCGTAATGTCTGATTGGGGGGTTCCTACACGTGAGTTCCGTGAAACAATACCTGCCAAGAGAGAGAAGCAGCATATATACCCAGCCAATGCCCGTCCTGACTTGAGGCGCATCTTTAGAGAGACAAGAGGAAAGTAAGTGTGGATACCTAGAGTACCTGAACCCCAGCCTGAAGAAGTAAAAATTCAAGAACTGTACATACCCCCACAGCCGGCAAGGAGGCCTGGAAACTGGGTGATGGGTATTATGTTGAGGCAAGGCTATAAGCCCGGAAATGGTTGGGCAGAAATCTAGATTGCTTGTTGGAACCCATTCATATTATGATGAGAGACGACAAGGATAGGTCGGGTATAGGCTATTTTATGGGTTATGAAGAGAGTTTGGAAGAAGCGTCTTTGGATTGCAAGTACTATAAAAGGTCTGTCAAACCTCTGCTACATATTTTTCTCTCGTCTAGTCTCCTGGATGGTCACAAAGGGGAGGCACCTGCAGTGCAAGAAGACAAGTCAGAGGTTGCTGATGCTGAGGAAGACCTATTCGCAGGCATGTATAAGTTGTTCTTATCCGATGAAGATTGCTGTGTAATCCTGGAGGAGCACACCGAACCTCCTAATCTTGCAAAAGTTGGATCTGGAGCTACACTGAACAATTGGACCAGCAACTTGACCCGAGCATACCGTGGACCTTGGTAGAGCTAGGGGGTTTTGTTTTCCTTTCATGCTTTCAAAATAAAACACGACTTCGAGTCGTTAGAATTGCATTTTTTCCCGTTTTTCAGTTGTCATGTTCAAATATTTCCCTACAAATATTTTTTTGCAAGGATTCATAAATAAAAGCATTGATCTTTTTCCTTTGTTTTTGTTAACCCTTTTAATTACGCATTACTTTACCTTTTCAGCACTCAAACTAATAATTCCATCGAATCAGCCACTGCAATGTATAATGAAACGATAGTGTTTGAGGAATCTGATTCCGATTATGAAGAGTTTGATGAGGCGACACAAGAGGAAATTAAGAAATTCGAAAATAAGCCTAAACCAAATTTGGATGAAACAGAGGTGATTAATTTAGGAGACAACGAAACCGTGAAAGAAATAAGAATTAGTGCACACTTAACTCCAGAAGTTAGAAAATAATACATCGAATTCCTAAAAGAGTATGAAGATGTATTTTCATGGTCGTATGATGATATGACAGGCACAAGCACGGATGTTGTGGCGCACAAGTTACCTATTAATCCAGGTTTCCCGCCAGTTAAGCAAAAAGCTCAGACTTTCAAATCATCAACCTTAGTGCAAATTAGATAGGAGGTGGCCAAGCAGCTCAATGCGGGAATCTTGAAAACAGTTGAATATCCGACCTGGTTGGCCAACATCGTACCAGTGCCAAAAAAAGATGGGAAAATCAGATTTTATGTGGATTACAGTGACTTGAACAAAGCAAGCCCAAAAGATGACTTCCATCTACCAAATATACACATCTTGATTGATAATTGTGCAAAGCATGAACTACAATCTTTCGTAGATTGTTTCGCAGGTTATCATCAAGTGTTTAGGGATGAGGAAGATGCAGAAAAAATGGCCTTCACTAATTCTTGGGGGACGTACTGTTACAAAGTGATGCCTTTTGGTTTGAAGAATGCTGGAGCTACCTACATGAGAGCAATGACCACAATGTTCCATGACCTAATGCACAAGAAGATCGAGGTGTATGTGGATGATGTGATCATCAAATCAAGGAAAAGCTCCGAACATTTGGACAATTTGCGCAAGTTCTTCAACTGCTTGCGCAAGTACAACTTGAAGTTGAACCCAGCAAAGTGTGCTTTTGGCGTTCCATCCGGAAAGTTATTGGGTTTTATTTTCAGCAGAAGAGGTACTGAGTTGGATCCAGCCAAAATCAAAGCCATCAAAGAATTGCCGCCACCGAAAAGCAAAAAAGAAGTCATGAGTTTCTTAGGAAGACTCAATTACATTAGTCGTTTCATAGCCCAATCCACTATCATGTTTGAACCCATTATCAAGTTGTTGAGGAAAGATGTCGTTATCGAGCGGATAGAGGATTGCCAGAAGGCATTCGATTGGATAAAAGAGTATTTGTCTAGCCCGCCCATGGTGGTTCCAGCCGAACCAGGGCGACCTTTGATACTGTACTTGTCTATGGGAGATTCAGCATTCGGATGTGTGTTGGGACAGCACGATTCGACAGGAAGAAAAGAGCAGGCAATATATTACATAAGTAAGAAGTTCACTCCTTACGAAACCAAGTATACACTGTTGGAACGCACCTGTTGCGTATTGACTTCGGTGGCATAGAAGTTGAGGCATTATCTGACATCATATGCAACCCTACTTATCTCAAGAATGGATCCCCTTAAATATATCTTTTAGGAGCCGATGCCTACCGGAAAGTTAGCCAAATGGCAAATGTTACTCAGTGAGTTTGACATCACCTTTGTCACTCAGAAAGCAATAAAAGCTCAAGCCTTAGCAGATCACATGGCCGAGAACCCTGTTGATGATGACTACGAGCCTTTGCATACTTACTTTCCAGACAAGGGGGTCATGTTCGTCGGAGAAGACATTGCCGAAGAGTGTGACAGTTGGAGACTGTTCTTCGACGGAACAGTACACTTCAAAGGAGTTGGCATTGGAACGGTATTGATTTCTGAAACTTGCCAGCATTACCCGGCCACTGCTAAGCTCAGATTCCCTTGCACCAACAACATGGCAGAATACGAGGCTTGCATCTTAGGTCTCAACATGTCCATAGACATAAATGTGCAAGAACTATTGGCAATTGGAGATTCAGATTTGCTGATACATCAAGTATGAGGTGAGTGGCAGCAAAGAATTCTAAAATATTACCATGTTTGGAGTGCATAAAAGAATTGAGCAAGAGGTTCACCAAGATAGAATTTCGGCATGTACCTAGACTACAAAATGAGTTCGTTGATGCCCTGGCTATGATATCTTCCATGATTCAACACCCCGATAAGAACTACATTGATGCAATACCCATAGCGGTGAAAGAACAACCAACATATTGCTTTCAGGTGGAAGAAGAATTGGATGGGGAGCTGTGGTTCCATGACATCAAGAAATTCCTCAAAGAAAGCATTTATCCTGAGAATGCTACAAGCCTTCAGAAGAAGACATTCCGGAGATTGACAAATGGTTTCTTCCTAAATGGTGAAATCCTGTACCGGAGGACGCCCGATTTAGGTTTGCTGAGATGTGTGGATGCTAAAGAAGCTACCACGTTTCTAGGCGAAGTGCATGCTAGGACTTGTGGTCCGCACATGAATGGTTTTGTGCTTGCAAAGAAGATACTAAGGGCAGGATACTTTTTGATGACTATGGAGCATGATTGTATAAAATATATGAAGAAATGCCATCAATGCTAAGTGCACGGAGAGATGATTCGAGTACCCCCGAATGAGCTTAACGTTATGGGATCGCCTTGGCCATTCGCCGCTTGGGGAATGGATATCATAGGGCCAATTAAACCCGCCACGTCAAATGGACATATGTTCATATTGGTAGCTATTGTCTACTTCACCAAATGGGTGGAAGCTGCATCCTACAAGTCGGTGACGAAGAAGGTAGTGGCTGATTTTGTCCAAGATAAGATGATATGCCGATTCGGCATCCCCGAGTCTATCGTCACCGATAATGGGTCCAATCTCAACAGTGACTTGATGAGAGCAACTTGTGACACTTTCAAGATCAAGCACCGCAATTCTACAACATACAGGCCTCAGATGAATGGAGCAGTAGAGGCGGCCAAAAAGAACATCAAGAAAATACTGCGCAAGATGACTGACAATTCAACACAGCGGCATGAGAATCTTCCTTATGCTTTATTGGGATACCGCACTACTGTGAAAACATCGACAGGGGCTACCCCTTATCTTCTGGTTTATGGCACTGAAGCAGTGATACCAGCAGAGGTAGAGATTCCCTCTCTAAGGGTCATCCAAGAAGCAGAATTGAAAGACGCCGAATGGATTAAGAGAAGAATGGAACAATTGGCACTCAATAACGACAAGAGAATGAACGCAATATGCCATGGACAGTTGTATCAGCGAATAATGGCAAAGGCATTCAACAAGAAGGTTCGTGTAAGATCATTTGAACCTGGACAGTTGGTTCTGAAGAAGATATTCCCTAATCAGGAAGAAGTAAAGGGCAAGTTTGCACCAAACTGGCGAGGACCCTACATGGTTCATCGAGTTTTGACAGGAGGAGCACTGATATTGGCAGAAATGGAAGGAGAAGTTTGGCCGAAACCGATCAACGGAAATGCTGTCAAAAGATACTACATCTGAGAACCCGCACTAGCTAATAGATTTACTCTTTATGCGATATCTCATGTAATTTGGAACTACATTACGACCTGATTCCCCAAGTGGGATACGTAGGCAATCTACCCAAGGTTCGGTCGCATTAATACAAAAAAATTTATTTCCCCACGAAGTAGACGCTGGGGCGGAATTTTTGAGGATCTCTCAAAAATTCAGAAGGACAGACTGAGATCAATACTGGGGCAAAACTTTTTGAGATTCCTTCGAAAATTTTAGGAGGAGGCAAAGTGCAGAAACTGGTGCAGAATTTTGAGGTCCTGACCTTAATATTGCCAAGGGATGCTTTAGTATGGTCTGAAAAACAACAATTGCAGTATTGTGCTTGTATTATACAACGCGGTCTATGATTCGATGGAATAAAACACATCTTTCAAACATCTTTTAAATACATGATTACTTTCTCTTGGCTCTTTTTCTTTTGTTCCTCGTAGCTTGACCAAGGTTCGGCTTTCACAAAAGCAGACACCACGAAAGGAAGGCGCGAGACAGGCGAAGAATGCACAAATGAAACCTTCCTCCCCCAAAACTTACAAAGTTTTCTTTGAGCGCAGGCACCAAAAGACGAACAATGTGACAATGAGCATAACAACATTTCAGGCAATCCTACAGACAGGGTAATATCTCTATATTTATCACTCCATGTTACTCGTTGCATGCAGGGTATACAACTCAGCGCAACAGGCAAATATCTCCTGACGAGAGGCACTTAGTAGCTCCTGACGAGCAGACAAATATCTCCCGACGAGAGGCACCTAGTAGCTCCTGACGAGTAGGCAAATAGCTACCGACGAGCAGACAAATATCTCATGACGAGAGGCACTTAGTAGCTCCTGACGAGCAGGCAAATAGCTCCCGACAAGCAGACACAAATATCCTGACGAGAGGCAGTTAGTAGCTCCTGACGAGTAGGAAAATAGCTCCCGAGGAGCAGACAAATATCTCCTGACGAGAGGCACTTAGTAGCTCCCGACGAGCAGACAAATATCTCCTGACGAGAGGCACTTATTGATTCCTAACAAATAGGCAAATATCTCATAACAGAGACCACGACAAATTGACGGTTGACACTCAAAATGACAGGAAAGTCTATTTACGTATTTACATATATATATTATTCGCCAAAACTCACTTTTATTGCAGGACATACAATTCGGCATTGCAGCAACACTACAATCTGGCTCCCCACATGATCACCTATAATTTCTGAATACATCTTCCTAAAGTCACGACAAAATTGGCCGCCCTGTTAACATCTTTGCTCGAAGACTCTTTCATCATCTCCGGACAAAGAGAGACAGTTGTTGACACCCAATTTTGTCCCTCCTATTTACAATTTATCATACAAAATTTTGAAAAATGCAATTTTAATGCTTTAGAAAAAATGGTGTCAATTTTCATGCATTTATCTATATTGTTCTTATCACCAACGCCCTATCTATATAAATACGTATCCCAATGAGATTATATTACATAACTACAGTATTTAGGTCGTTTTCAAAATGTTTGCACAATTTTGCAACTATTTATGCGATTTATACACTTGAATACCCATTTTACAATTATTTACATTCAAATAATACTACCTAAATTCATTTATAATTATTTTGAATTTTTATTTTTTAAGTCTATAATATTACTCCTCATATTTTATTGATTTTTCTCTTATTTATAAGCATTTTAAAGCTAATTATTGGCCAACTATACCTGCATATACACAAGATATACATTAATATACACCCTATAATACATGCTACAAATACACATTTTATTATTTTGGATCCGCGCACACACACATCAGCCACGCAGACCCCCGTGGCATCTCCTCCAACCATGTGTCTACGTCAGCCCCACCTCACTCTTCCCTTTTTTTTTTCCTTAAACTAAACACACCCCTTACACTATTGAACCCTAAAATTCATTTTTCTTCTCCCCATTCCCTTTGAGCAGCCACCACCCTCAACACACTCCCTCCCCCTCACCCTAAACCCGTCCAAATGCATTCCCCGCCCAAACTCCACCACGGCACCCTCATTTCTCCACTAATAACGCTGCCAATCATGATGTTTTCTCTCTCTATCTTGCTGTCCCATTTTGACGAAGGAAAATAAGAAGAAATCAAGCATATCATGACAATCCGGACAAATCTAAGCAAGGATCGTGATAATCATCAACGTCTACGCACATATGGAAAAAAATTAAAGTTCAAACGAGTGGGTCGGGCAGATCCGACCCGACCCGAACACAAAATGGGGGGTAATGTCTTTCCTTTTTACAATTTTTCATTATTATTGTTTGAAACATGTCATGACTGGTTGGTGCCATGTTTTACTCACGAGATTCGTGTTTGCTTCGCTTAGTTTTTCTTCACCTTGAATCGATGCCTAAAGACAGAGTTTAGACGACATAGTTGTTCTTAATAGTCATGAAAACTAGCTCTTAAAATCAGAAAGTAAAGGAATAAAAATTGTTCCATGTTTTCAATTTTATTTTGAATAGATAAACGTCTGCCTGCTTGATGCGTTAATGTTAAATCCTCGATTTAACTCTGTTAAATATAAGCCTACACATGTTCTAAATTTCGAATAGAAAAGAAATGGAGGCTGATTTGATAGACTTTCTTTTAATGAAAATATATATGTGAATGTTGTTTTGACTCTTTGAATTATGGATCTTGCACTTCATAAAATTTTAACGTATATGTACAATTGAGGATAGGATTGCTCTGGTTGATTTCTAATTTAAGGAAACCAAGTATGTTTGAAGTATATTTAAAGAGTGATAATATTCTAAAAATATATATGGCTTTATTTCTTTGCAAGCATAGATGTGAACATAATATATATGGTACGGACTGACTTTTATTCAAGATATTAAAAGGTCTGTATATTCGAAATTTAAGGGATTGATTTATTCTTGGAAATTTGCAAATTAATTCTTTTAACAGAAAATAAAAGTTGATTGTCAATTACTTTATTTTTCCATATAGTTGCTCTAAATATAATTCTTTTCCTTTACTAGAAAGGAGTTCAAATTCTAACAGACCTAGCCTGAACCTATAAAAGGGGTAGCCTTGCTCTTATTTTAGAGACACGCTAAAAACTCAGGAAAACAGAATATCCTCTCTTCTCTAAAAAAAAACTCTGTGATGCTTCTTGTTTGTTCATTTGGATTGAAATCATCTAGTTCACATCTCTCATTCACTTCATCTATTGCTAAGGTATAGAATCTGGGTTTGAAATAATGAAGCTTGGCTTGATAATCTGTTGACTGTTCCTGTTTTCTAACTGGCTTTTGGGCTTGTATTTAAATGTGTTTGTTTGGCCAAGTTTGGCCTTTCAGTAACCTGTTTCCTGAGTACATTACGAATAGCTATTACGGTTATACCAAGTGTCTTTCTCACAGGTTTTAAATGTGGTAACATGACCCGTAGAGGTCAGGCCCTATACTAACCCTTTCCTGCAGGTTGTCATGATTAAAGAAGAGTTTTAAGCGAGGGATTGAAGAATTTGAAGGGATAAAGGCCCGATCATTCTTACCTTCTGCCTTTATTTTGAACATAAAGACATATCTTATTCATTAAGGATGTTGTTAGTTCTTAATTATGCAAGATGTGTTATTAGACTTTTGTTACAGGGATATTTGTACAATGATTTGCTAAAAAGCAATATTATTAAAGCTAAGCATGGGCTTTCTTCTTACCTTTTTCTATTATGTGATTTGTTCTTTGTTATGAAATATTGACTCGGGTATAAGAATAGCCTAAAATCTGAAATTTTGTTAGCGCAAGGGCTGTTTAATACAAGGATGATAAGGATCAAAATAAAAGACGATAAAAGTAAAGTTAAGGGGAACGAGACGCGTCTCGAACTCCCTACAAGGTAACCACGGAGAACTTGTTCCGCGATACCCTCGTATCGGTGTCAAGAAGAGCCTACGTTAAGCAACTACCCTCGAGTCGACAAAGAACCCGCAAGTAGAATGATCGGGGGGTTTGGAGATCAACTAGCTCACCTAGAAGACTCAAACCGTCAAGGGTTCTTTCATTCAATTCAAAGAGACTCTCTCTCTTGAGGTTTATTCATTCATTCATTCATCATAGCTAACTAAGTAAAATTAAAGGCTAATGGAGTATTTATAGGCCTCATCTAAACATTAATGAATGGCTTAAAGTACTCTTAAGTAGATTCTAAAGTCATAAGCCACGTAGGGCTATAATAGGAATTACATAGGATAAAAACTAGAAATTCCGCAAGCTCTTCAGCAACTAGGCTCCCCAAATAGGACCTTCGCCCCTTTAGTAGGCAGCTAGAGATCCAGAAAGTGGACATCAAGAGGGCGGTCCGCCTAGTGTAATGGGCGGTCCGCCCCTTCCTGGAAGGCCTTGAAACACCTCGAAATGTGTCTCGGATGCTCCTCGTTCCATGGCGTTTCAATGCATAAGCTCTTCCTTAGCCTTGGATGGTGGTTTTGGGTGGTTGCTCGATTTGCCCCGCATCATCCTTCCCTTCTTGAGAAGATTTCGTCCTCGAAATCAAGGCTTGGTCTCTCATGGCATCAACATCTCCTCGGGGTGGCCAAGACTCTCCTTCTTGTCCTTCTTGATCGTCACTTTGACATAGGCTACTTCCAAGATCTTCCTTTCCTTAGCATGGAGCTTAGAACCTACAAGCAACGACAAGCAAACACAAGCAAAATTCCTACTTTGAAAGTAGGTTAGTGCAAGAAGTGTGGAAAACACACTCTTGTGATATAACCAAGCATCAATAATAAGCACAAATATCAAGTCTCCAAAGAGAGCAATAAGTACTTGGTTAAAGATCAACATGCACTCAACACAATAATGAGCAAATAGGTCATGGGGACATGGGAAATGCAAGATCAAGCTATCAAAATCCCCTTGAACTTTAAGCTCAAGATCAACACACCAATCTATCCTCGAGGTGTGATCAACATGTGGAGTGGAGTGAATCAAATAGCCCAACCTACAAGTAGGATCAAGCACTCCATTCCCCTTCTTTAGAGCATACTTACTCACACAAAGGGATTCCTCTTCCCCTCCCATTTCATCACCTAAGCAACCCTTCTCAAAAGACAAGCTCTCAAAGAAGGAATTGATGATGGATTCTTATTCATCATAACCCCAACAAGCTATAATAGGGTCACTCAAAGAACCATCTACCTCACCCAAATTCTCAAACAATGGGTTGCCTAAGGAGTCGAACCCTTCACACCATGGGGGTTCCATTTTACTACCCAACCTAGTCCGATACAAGTCATTACTACTAATGAGGATGCCTTCAAATAATGGAGTAGTAAAAACATGCATCTCATTATCATGATCAAGCATAGACAGGTTATTAAGACTAGGTTCACTTGAGGAGTCATCATAGACAACCTTGTCCAATTCATGCAATTTGGACTCCCCAAGGTCAACTCCATCTTTACTACAACATATGGGTCCACCAAATAGAAGCAAATCAATAAGGGAATGATCAACTATCTCATCTTCCCCTTTGTCAAATGTGGGTGGTACGTCATAGCAAAGGTCACAATCATTGTCAACTATCAAATCTACACTAGGGAGGGGTTCAATGAACAAAGAGCTCACATCTTGATGTGGCATAGCATCCCTCCCAACTAGTGTTTCACAAGCATACTCAAGTTGACAACTAGACTCTTCACTAGTGGTATACTTACTAGATGCATCGAAAACACCAATTAGTGTTGAGTCATCACAAGACAAGCAGCTAGTAGGCTCATGAAAATGTGAAGTAACACTTATATTTGTAGTACTTCCTTGATCACTAACAAGGCTTGAAGTGTCATATGCAACTCCTCCTTCATGAAGCTCACATTGAGAATTGTCCTCCTCTTGTCTTTCCTTCAAAGCACATGGTTGAGGCTCCAATGGCTTGTCTTCAAATGTACCTACACATTAGCTAACACAAGAAAAAGTAGAAGATGAAGAAGGGTTAGAACAATGGGTGCTCTCACTCTCAATTTTTCCTTCCTCACCTCTCATCTCTCTCAATTTTACCTCAAGGTCAAGTGTAGTTTGTGGTGACAATCCAGTCACATCACTCCTCAAATCCTCTCCTTTTTCCTCTCTTGGATTGTCACCAGTCACTCCCTCACTTCTCTCTATTTTTTCTCTCTCATTTGACATGGAGTGACTCTCATTTTCATCATGCAATGGCAAGACAACAAAATTCTTTGCTTCGGTTTCAAGTACAATGGGTGACTTTGCTTTAGCTGCCTCCCTCAACTCCTTCATTCGCTTGTAGTCTTCTCTTACTTGCCTTGGAGTCAAAGGTCTAAGCACATACTTCCTCCCACCTTGCTTGACCGTATAGGAATTGGTCCGACCATCATGCAGCACACATCTATCATATTGTCATGGTCTCGCAAACAATAGATGGCAAGTTTGCATTGGAACCACATCAAACATGATTTTTTCCCTATAGTTTCCAATCCTAAACTCGATCAATACTTGCTCCACCACTTGCAACTCACAACACTCTCTTAACCATTGTAAACGGTATGGGTTTGGATGCTTTAGAGTGGGTAATTTCAATTGGGAAAGTAAGGTTTGGCTCACTATGTTGACACAACTTCCCGAGTCAATAATCATAGAACAAACAATACCCATGAATCGGCATCTAGCATGGAAGAGGTTTTCTCTTTGGAGGTTGTCACTATCCTCCACAAGCTTAGCACTTAAGCTCCTCCTCGCAACTAGGGAAACATGAGGATTATCCTCCTCCACATCATCCATAGGTAGAACATTTCGAATGGGTCTTGGAAATGGAGTATTCCTTTGGGGATTGCCCAAAGGGTGGGGATTGCCCACTCGTTGGGGATTGCCTAACACTTGTGCATTTTTTTCACGGTCTTCCTTTACCCGTTGTTGACTAGGAAATTCAACAACTTGTTCCTGGGTAAAGGTTGAACCACTTGGGCCTCCTCCGGCTTCAACTTGGACACTCGGGGTCCCTTGCTCAACTTTGGCACTTGAGGCCCTTCTTTCAAGAGTTTCAAGCCTTAGGCTCATACTATCCAATTTTGCTAAGATAGTAGCCAAGGTACTCTTCCTAAAACCATCACCTTCATTGGCCATTATACCTACAAAATCAACAAACGTTAGTGAAAACACCTCACACACACCCTCACGTGTATAGCACTCGGGTCACTCGTTTAGTGGTGGTGGATATTTCACTCAAGTTTGAGTCTAGAAGCTTCACGTAGTTGATCAACGAACCACAACTCAATCACTCAACTCACAAGTCCAATGCACTCCGGGGTGAGTGGAGTTAATGGGACACGATTGGACGATAAGCACTTTCAAGTGAGGACTTGAGTCAAATGATACTACGGGTCTTCTTTTAATTCTACTCTCCTTTCTAGGCACGATGATCCTAAAAGCTCGAAGTAATTAGTAATCAAGTAGGATTATACTCGAATAGCACTAATTAGAAGCAATGCAAACAATGAAACAAGAGAACCTAGAAGAAACTACCCAAAATCAACACTTTCAGGACTAGGCGCCCCACCCCTTCAGAGTAGGCGGTCCGCCCGAAATCCTACAGTGGAGAGTAGGCGGTCCGCCCCTTCAACTAGGCACCCCGCCACCTCAAAATCCAGAGAGCTCACACAAAAGAGGAGGTCCGCCCCTTGGACTAGGCGCCCCGCCTACTGCAAATTCCAGCACAGTTCAACTTCGTGTTTTCTTGGTTTGGCACCCAAAAATCCAACAAATTTCACAATGTTTAAGCAATCCGAAGGTACCCAAATGTATTTTCAGTCACAAGGATCAAACCCCAATGAATTTAAGCAAACCCCAATAAAAAACAATCACATCATCATGTTCATCATCTTCAAAACTAGGGTTTTAAATTTTCAAATCATGGAATACAACTCCAAATCAATGGTTGTGGGTACCAAAAATGACGGGTTTCTAACAAGGAATAAACCCCAATATCAATCACAACAAGAATCAATCCAAAGCACAAGATAGGCCAAATTTTTTTGGTGTTTTCAACTTTTTCTATTTTTTTTTATTTTTTTTTTTTGTGTTTTTTCCTTTTCAATAACAACAACAAGAAAACTAAAGTAGAAACCGACCTAGGCACGAAGAATAAAGGGTCGGGGGTTTGTAGAAACAAAACCCGAGCCTTGATCTGATACCAAGATGATAAGGATCAAAATCAAAAGACGATTAAAGTAAAGATAAGGGGAACGAGACGCGTCTCGAACTCCCTACAAGGTAACCACTGAGAACTTGTTCCGTGATACCCTCGTATCGGTGTCAAGAAGAGCCTACGTTAAGCAACTACCCTCGAGTCGACAAAGAACCCGCAAGTAGAATGATCGGGGGTTTGGAGATCAACTAGCTCACCTAGAAGACTCAAACCGTCAAGGGTTCTTTCATTCAATTCAAAGAGACTCTCTCTCTTGAGGTTTATTCATTCATTCATTCATCATAGCTAACTAAGTAAAATTAAAGGCTAATGGAGTATTTATAGGCCTCATCTAAACATTAATGAATGGCTTAAAGTACTCTTAAGTAGATTCTAAAGTCATAAGCCACGTAGGGCTATAATAGGAATTACATAGGATAAAAACTAGAAATCCCGCAAGCTCTTCAGCAACTAGGCGCCCCCCGCCTAGTGTAGTAGGCGCCCCAAGTAGGCCCTCCGCCCCTTAGTAGACGGCCAAAGATCTAGAGAGTGGACATCAAGTGGGCGGTCCGCCTAGTGTAATGGGCGGTCCGCCCCTTCCTGGAAGGCCTTGAAACGCCTCGAAATGTGTCTCGGATGCTCCTCGTTCCATGGCGTTTCAATGCACAAGCTCTTCCTCGGCCTTGGATGGTGGTTTTGGGTGGTTGCTCGATTTGCCCCGCATCAAAGGGGGGAGGTTTTGAAATTTTATTTAAAATAGGGCTATTTCTGAAACTATGTTTCATGCTGGATCATTTCTGTAAAAAGGTTTTGGGCCAGATTTTAGCAAACTATAGGCCTGCTTCGTCAAAACTAATTGTTCTGATGGCCTGTTTTTTTTTTATAAAGTATTACTAAACATGATTTTTTTAATATTCCTCTCCAAGTTAACCAATAACTTGGAGTGGAGTAAGGGCTCTTGAGGTCAAGCCTTACAAATTATCTATATGTATTATTTATCTTCTCAAACTAAAACAATAGAAGAGGAACAAGGCATACAATTTGGGTGAAATATGTGAAGATTTGATATCGTAAGTAGAATTAATTGAGATGGTCAATGCTAAAATTATAAAGAGCATATGTTAGCATATAAACAATATCATTTGGTTGAGACAATGGTATTATTAGATATCTTTTTTTACATACCTATCTATTACTCAATATTTACGTATACATGCATTTTTTCTTATGGAAGTGTTTATGAAAGTTATATTTGTACAAATATTATATGCATTTTTTATAGAATTGTCTATTTATAAAAGTTATATTTGAATAAATATTATGTATGCATTTTTTATGAAATTATTTATTAGTTATATCTATACAAAATATTATATACGCATTTTTTTATGGAATTATTCATGAAAGCTATATTTGTACAAATATTTTTGAAAGAAGATGACCTCACATTAAAAAGCCCTAAGGACATGGGTGTTTTGACAATTAATGTCAAAATATCGTTCAAAAACGGCTAACACCCCTTTAAGCACTATAATTCCTTTTGTTTTTTTACTTAAGGAATTTAGTATAATTTAGGGATATTTTGAGAAAATATTTTTACACTTTTCTGTATCTGGCCTGATCATATTTTTGCAGAAATATATTTCATTTGTGACATGGCTGAAAACTCTAGCTCATTTCCTTAAAATTTAATCGTCGTGAGACCAATTCTGTAAGGAGGGCATCTAAGTGGCATATTTGCGCAAAGGCCCAGTAAAAGATACGTTTGGCAAAAAATTTCACCTAGTGCCCTCAATAAGACATGGTCTTACCTAATTGCCCCCACTTACAAATGTTTTAAGCAAATGCCCTCCACATCATATCCCCCCTTATGAAAGGACTATTTTGCCCCCCCAACTTGTGTTAATTCACGCTTAAGGTTTCCTTCTCTCTTTCCCCATTCCTGGCCTCCTTCTTTCTTCTTTGTGTGCTAGGAATTTGGGATTTTTTTTTCTTGTGTTTGCTTGATTCCAGTGATTTGAAGGTTTTTATTGCCTATGGCTATTAGATATTCATGTTTTCCATAGAGCTTAAAATCTTGACCATGGCCAAAAGTTGCATTGACTTTCTCTGCAAGTTGCTTATTGCAGTAGAGTTTAAAGTCTTGGCTATTGCCAATACTTACAGATATAGCCAAGACTTACAGAGATGTTCTGTGTAAGTTGTCGCTTCTACCGGAACTTAGAGTCTTGGCTATTGCCAAGAGTTGCAGAGACTTTGTCTCCAACTTGTTCACTGCAGTAGAGGTAGAAGTCTTGGCAATTGCCAATACTCTTAGAGTCTTTTAGTGTAAGGTCCCCTTTGCCAGAACTTAAAGTCTTGGCTATTGCCAAGAGTTGCCGAGATTTTGTCTCCAACTTGTTCACTGCAATAGAGGTAGAAGTCTTGGCGATTGCCAATACTCTTAGAGATTTTTAGTGTAAGGTCCTCCTTGCCAGAACTTAAAGTCTTGGCTATTGCCAAGAGTTGCAGAGACGTTCTCTGCAAGTTTTGCATTGCAATATAGGTGAAAGTCTTGGTAATTGTCAATACTTGCAGAGACTATTTGTACAAGTTGCTCCGTCTACTAGAGTTTAAAGTTCTGGAAATTGTCACTACTTGCAGAGACTATTTGTACAAGTTCCCCCTTCCCCTGGAATTTAAAGTGTTGGCTATTGGCAATAGTTGTAGAGACTTTTTCTGTAGTTGTAGAGACCATGGCAACAGGGCTTAAAGTCTTGGCAATAGGCAAGAAGTCTCTACAAAGCCTCCCATTGCAGTAGAGTTTAAAGTCTTGGCTATTGCCAATACTTTAGAGATTTTTTAGTCTTTGCAGCAGAACTTAAACTATTGGCAATAGTTGCAGAGAACTTTATCCTTGCAACTTGAAGAAATCTTACGTTGAATCTTCTCTTGAATAAATCAATCTATAAAAGGAATAGGGTTTTATGATTTTCTTGATAGCGTGAATGGAGAAAAGAAAGGGGAGGGACTGGGGCGCGTCTTTTTACTGATTTGTAGGGGTAATTTGGTCCGAAAAAAGTTTCATTAAACTAATGAGGGCATTTTTGCTAAACATCTGTTAGTGAGGGAGTTTTGGCAAACCAAAGCTTCTCGTGTCATATTTTTGCAAATGCCCCTACGTGTGGCGCCTGCAACAGTAAGACTGCTCTTAAAAAATTTTGCGCAGAGGGTCCCTTTCAGCGTCAGTCTTAGTTTTATGGCCCTATTTTATTATTATAAAATGTTTTAAGTTTAGTTTATATTCCTAGTCTTATTATAACTTGTGTTTGACATACTTGAAATCTCTTTAATAAATTTTGCCCATATATTTAATTTATATCCCAAAATTTTGAACTCGGTCGGGAATCACTTTTAGTGGGACTCGAGAAGTGCCTAATACCTTCTTCCCGAGTCATAAGGACTTCTTACCTTAGAATCTTTGCTAGTAAGACCTACCTGGAGTTAACTTTAGACACTTAGAAATTTTAGGTGAACTGATACGCCTAGTATACAAATTTATTAGGTGGCGACTCAACCATTGACTCAACTGAATCACCTAGTCAAACCCCAACTTTTGAACTCGATCCGAGCTCGGAAAAAGGGGTGCGACATTCAGGTGGGAATCTTGATGAAGATCCGAGTACTGGAGATCGTCTTATCCGCTTCCTGAAAAGGTCAAGCAAAATAGAACGAGTAAGTTAAAATATTTCAATCGAAGCCTTTGGAGCGTTTTTTGGCTCGAGGCTGTAAGTAAATGTGAGATGATCAAGGAATGCGTACCCTGATGTCAAAAGTAATACCGCTTTAAATTGGAGATGTTCCAATTTAAGAGTTCGTGTTTGCCTTGCAAATCTTCGATTTGATAAGATCCCTTTCCAACAATCGCCTTAACTTTGTAAGGCCCTTCCCAGTTTGCAATGAGTTTTCCCCATTTTTTTCCTTCGTTGATTAATTCGAAGCCTTTAGCACATAATCACCAACTTTGAAATCTCTTAGTTGGCCTTCCTGTTGAGATATGCCTCGATTTGCCTTTTTTGCGCTGTTAACCGAACCAAGGCTAGCTCCCTCTTCTCCTTGAGCAAATCCAACGCTATGCGCATGGCTTGTTGGTTGGCATCTTTGGTACCGTGAGCATACCGAAGACTTAGTTCGCCCACTTTCACGGGGATAAGTGAATCCATGCCATAAGCAAGGAAAATGGGGTTTCACCGGTGCTATTCTTCTTCGTTGTTCGCATTGCCCATAACACCCCTGGTAACTCTTCGGGCCAAGGACCTTTTTTCTCATCATGCTTCTTCTTGAGATGTTCAAATATTACTCTGTTCGAGGATTCGGCTTGCCCATTGGAACTTGGGTGGTAGGGAGTCGACACTATTCTTTTTATCCCCCACTGCTTAAGAATCAGTGATAGCTGCCCCCATGAATTGTGGGGCATTGTCACAACTGATCTCTTTTGGGACATCGAACCTATAGATGATGTTCTTTTTGATGTAGTCGATTACCTCTTTCTGTCTAACCTCGGTGAAAGATCCTACATCTACCCATTTGTGAAGTAATCGGTCAATACAAGAATAAATCGAACACCTCCTTTTCTCTTCGGTAAGGGACCAATGATATCCATTCCCCACTTCATGAAGGGCCATGATGACACAACCGAATGTAAAGGTTCAACTTGCTTATGAATCATTCAGGCATGGCGCTGGCACTTGTCACATCTCTTCACGAAGGCCTTTGCGTCTGATGGTGGGCCAATAGTACCTAGCTCAAAGTAATTTACGCACTAAGGATTTCCCCCCGAGTGGTTACCACACTCGCCCTCGTGTACTTCTGCCATCACAGACCTAGCTTCATCCGGACCCAAGCATTTGGCTATTGGGCCGCTGTACATTCTTCTGTATAACTTTCCCCAAATCATTGAATATGAGGCTGCTTGAGTTCTTAATTTCCTTGCTTCTTTCTTATCTAGGGGAAGAGTCCCGAGTCAAAGTAAGAGATAAACTTACTTCGCCAGTCCTATTTGTGGTCTACCGAGTTGACTTCCAATTTCATTTCCCTCATCTGTGCGGAAAGCAACCGGACCACTGAATAAGTCTCTGAGTGTTCTTCATCCACCGCCGAACCTAGGTTCGCTAAGGCGTCGGCTTCAGCATTTTCATCCCGAGGTACTTGTTCGACTTGCCACTCTTGAAATTGAGCCAAGATTTTTTGTGCTCGGATCAAGAATTGTTGCATTCTGGGCTCACGAGCTATATACTCACCGAGCACTTAGTTTACCACTAACTGCGAGTCACACCTTAATTCGACTCTTTCCACTCCCATCTCCTTAGCCAATGCCAAGCCTGCTAAGGCCGCTTCGTATTTGGCCTCGTTGTTGGTCACTTTTTTTAACTAAACTAAATGTCTGACTTTCTCCCCGGCGGGTGCTATCAACACTATGCCTAATCCTGAACCCTTAGAATTAGTCGCCCCATCGGTGTAGAGTACCCATAATCCCGAAGTCGATTCCTTCGACACCAAGTTCTCCTTTTCAGCTTCGGGTAAGATCTCAACACTAAAGTCAGCCACGAAATCAGCCAAGACTTGGGATTTGATGGCTGTTCGAGATTGATAGGTGATATCATATTCACTTAATTCTACCACCCATTTAGATAACCTCCACGACAACTCCGGTTTATGCAATATACTTCTTAGAGGAAAGGAGGTAACTACCGCTATTGGATGACATTGAAAATAGGGTCGTAGTTTCCGTGCAGTAACAATTAAAGCAAGTGCTAGTTTTTCCAAGTGAGGGCACCTGGTCTCAGCATCGAAGAGTGTTTTGCACACATAGTAAAGAGGTTGCTGCTTGCCATCCACTTCCCGAACCAACACAGCACTGACTGACACCTCGTACACAGCCAGGTAAACTAGCAAAGTTTCACCATCCTTTGGCTTGGCGAGCAACGACGCGTTAGCCAAATAGCGTTTCAATTCCTTCAATGCTTCTTTACACTCCGGTGTCCACTCGAAGTGATTATTCTTCTTTAGGACTGAGAAGAATTTGTGGCATCGCTCTGATGACCTTGAGATAAATCTACTCAAGGCAGCGACTCGGCCAGTCAAGCGCTGAACTTCTTTCACCCCGGTTAACTCATCGGGGATTTCCTCAATAGCTCTGATCTTGTTAGGATTTGCTTCAATTCCACGCTCAGAGACTATGAATCCTAAAAACTTACCCGAACCCATACCGAAGGCGCACTTCTCAGGATTCAGTTGACAGTTGTATTGCCTTAGAACAGTGAAGGCCTCTCTCAAATGGCTAAGATGGCCCTCCACCCAAATAGATTTGATCAGCATGTCGTCTATGTAAACCTCCATATACTTTCCGATGTAATCTTTGAACATGCGACACGCTAACCTTTGGTATGTCACCCCAGTATTCTTCAGACCGAAGGGCATTACCTTGTAGCAGAAGGTACATCGGTCAGTGATGAACGAGGTATTTTCTTCATCCTTCGGGCCCATGAGAATTTGATTTTACCCCGAATAGGCATCCAAGAAGGTTAATAGTCTGTGTCCAGCCGTGAAGTCTATTAGCCTGTCTATCTGTGGCAGTGGATAAGAGTCCCTGGGACAAGCTTTGTTTAGATCAGTATAATCTACACACATTCTCCACTTGCCATTCTTTTTGGGCACAACGACGACATTAGCCAGCCATTCGGGATACTTCACCTCTCTTACGAAGCCATTCTCCTGCAGCTTCAAAGTTTCATCCTTGATTGCTTTCTTTTTGACACCAGCGTGCCGCCTTTTCTTTTGTTTCACCGAGGTAAAACGTGGATCCACATTCAATTTATGGGTCATGATCTCCGGATCGATACCGATCATATCTGAATGGGACCAAGCAAAGCAATCATCGTTGGACTTTAAGACTTCGATTATAGCTCTCTTCGACTCTGGGTCCAACTCCGAGCTGAAAAATACTTTCCTCTCTGGGAAATCTTTCGATAATGTGAAAGATTCCAACTCCTCAATAGTTGAATCCTCGGCCTTTTGTTTCCGAGGTTCTTGAATGCATACCGGGATCTTCTCCATTGCTCCTTGGAGGTCGTCTTGGGAACTTGACCCTCATTCTTCGTTTGACCCCAGTTGCATTGGTTGTTATTTCTTTGGTCCTGGCGGGACGACTCCACTCTTCAGTGCAACCGAATAGCATTCTCTCGCTACTCGAAGTTCTCCTTTTATCGAACGAACTCCCTATGGGGTAGGGAATTTGATGACTTGGTAGAGAGTGGACGGAACAACTTCCATGGAATGAATCCATGGTCTATCGAGGATAACATTATATGCCATTTCTTCGGGCAAAACTTGAAACAGTCTTTCCTTGCAAACTCCTTCGGCGTATATTTTGAGCGTGATTTCGCCCAACATCTTTTCGGTGGAGTTGTTGAAGCCAGTCAACACAGTTGCTTTTGGGATAACCTCTCCCTTTAACCACATCTTTTTTATGGCACCATAGTTGATTATGTTGACAGAGCTACCAGGGTCGATTAAGACTCGTTTGATATCCGAGTCATTTATCCTTAGCATGATGACCAAAGCATCATTATGGGGAAATATCATCCCATCACAGTAATCGTCGTCGAACGCTATTTCCTTTCCGAGCCTCTAACTCGAGTTCTTTTTTCCATCGTTATTGACAACTTTGCAAACTTCTTGGCAGCTGCAAAGTTTACTCCATTCACCTCTGACCCCCCGGTGATCACATTCACAACTCTTTCAGGGGTGGTGCCCGAGGTGGTTGGCCATCACCTCGGTTTTTTGTATAGTTTTCCTTCCCGAAATTCAGCCAGCACGCTCTTCTTCAGCAAATGCGCCACCTCGAGGCGCAAGGCTTTGCAGTCCTCGGTGCGGTGACCATAGTCTGCGTGAAACTCACAGCGTAAACTTTGATCTCTCTTGTCAGTAGGAGTCCTCATATCCTTCGGTGCTCTGACCCCAGCTATCCCCTTCATTACATTGACCAGCTCCGAGGTCGATATGTTGAAGTTGTAATCGGGGATCTGGGGTAACTCCTTATTCTTTGAAACCAGAGCTGGGCTCGAGGGGTTTCTTTGGTTCGTGCTGGGGTAAACCTTTCTACCGAGCCGTTGGCTCACATGAGAATTTCCAAGCCTTTGACTAACAGGCTGCCTCGATGAAGTGTACAGTTCATACCTTCCTTTTGAATTTTTTCGTGGCGCCTCGGTGCGATATGAGGATTCAGACCGATTTTTGTAATTGAAGCCTCGGCCGTTGTTCTTTCACTCAGCTTCCTCCAATCTTATCTTGGTGTATGCTCTATTGTGCAAATCATCCCATGTTAAGGTTTGATACTACTGGAGCTCTTTTCTCAGTTCGGTGGCAGCCTCAGAGTTTCGAACATTAATGCCTTTTTCAAACGCCATGATGGCCAAGGTATCATCCATGGCAGGCAACTCCATCCGTTCGGCGTGGAAACGCTCGAGGAAGTCTTTAATGGGGGCCATTGTTTGACTTCGAATATATCCTCCTTTCTTTGGAGGATTTTCTGTGCCCCGGTATGAGCTTTAACAAACGCATCAACAGGTCCTTAAAACTAGAAATTGACCCTGCTGGTAGATGCATGTACCAACGTAGGGCTCCTTTCTCTAAAAATTCGTCGAATTTTTTCAAAATCATTGACTCTTTTTCTATCTCTGTTAAATCATTACTCAACACCATCGACATATATTCGGTCACATGTTCAACGGGGTCGGTAGTCCGATCATATTTTTTCAAAAATAGAAGTCTTTGGATTTGGCGCTAGGGCAGCCTCAGGTTTGTATGGCAATTGCCTGTACTGGTCGATATCAAGTGCCCTTTGGGTCTTTGTTGCCCCGGGGACACTCTCGAGCCATTTTTCCACTCGCTCCTCAACTCGAGCTTCGACTCGGGCTTCGATCTCCTTGCTTAGCTTTTCGACATCCACCTAGGAGCTAGCTTCTGCCACAGTATGAATCGTCCTGACGTAGGGGTAGTGATCGGTATTGTGCCCGAACCCCCAGATGTGGCTCATTTTGAGGTCCCCCTGTTATCATGCATGTAGGAACGAAGGGCGGGATGCCTCTGGTTGGAGCCATAGTGAAACTCCATTCGGAGCTGAACTATTCCCCGCCTCCAACGAGGCACGAAACTCAGCGTTGATAATAACCTATTCGGCTTGCTGTTCTTGAAGCGCTTTCAAGATTCGGACGATGAATTCTTCGAAAGCTTCGTTGGACCTCGAAGAGGAGGGGTCCGCTACTGGTGGCACTACAGGCGCATTAGTGTTCGGATTCGTATGAATGCCAGCTTGTCCATCGGGAGTTGGTTGAGGTTCATTCCGTCGTTGTTAACCATCTTGTCAAGTAAAAACAGGAATTCGAATGAAAAGGACGTTCAACTTTGGAACAAAGCGTTGATGCTTGTATCCCCACAGACGGCGCCAATTTGTATTGGCCTAACCAGATCTTAGGACATAAATCGAATTTGGATCGCGAATACAAGCAAATCATCAATGTATCAAAGTTGAATAACAACAGGAAAAGTAATAATTATGCATAAATAGCTGGTATTTCAATATGTTAACTTGAGTACAAAATTTGGCAGAGTTTTGGTATATATTTCTGAATAGCTACAACATGAAAACTAGTACTATTTATAGATAAAAGGGGCCTTGCCCACGTTTTTCATGGCTGATCATGTTCAGACCCACATTCAACACGTGTGTTAGTGGAGTTAGTGGGCTATTATGCCGCTGGGACCGAGGTATTCCACCGAGGTCTAGGTATGTAACCTAAGTGGTGTAATCTTGTTGCTCGATTGAAATGAATCCGTACCGAACCACAATTTGAGATTCATATTTGGTGATGGACTTCGACGATCGACCTCGGTGATTCTATCATTTGCTCCAATCGTCATCTCTCGGAGCGTAAGTTCAATTGACCTGGGTTTGTCCCACCGAAGTGTTGACTGAGCACGCCGAATTTTACCCAATACACACTTGTAGAGACATATTGGATATGTTGTTGTTGTTGGTCTTCTTTCCACTCAAGTACGGTCAATATGAAGTTGATTTATCCAAAGGATCCAATAACACATTCCACTTCATCACGAACATCCTACGTGCTTGTAGCTCCTAGCTTAACTTCAGGAGATTTGAACGAACCTCGGGCTCGGTCGTATCAATATGTGTCAAGTGAAAGGTCTTGTTGAAACATATATAAAGTTTTTAAAAATACATAATAAATATAATTATATGTTGATTTGGTTCGATTTATTCTCACTCAACGTCAAAATTAAATGAAATGAACATGTTAGTGTGGTTGGTTCGATCATTCGATTTGGTAGTCGGTGAGAATGAATATTTGTGGAAAGGAAAATGAGCCACGTTTCGGAAACCGGAGGGTTGTCCCTATTTAAACTGTCGTCCCCTCTTGACTCTCAAAAGACAAAAGTGGAATTCATTCAGATTTTGCTTATTAATCCGAAAACATGGCCTTCTCCTCCACAGCTCAAACAGCATACCCCGTATCCAAACATTGCCGCCTCTCCTCCGCATCTTCCATTACCAAATTCAAATTAAACAAAATTACACCTTTTAGCCCCTCCAAACAGCTCCCTTCATCTTCTATTGCTTGTGTCACCACCAAACAATCAATGGAGGTTATTGAATCCGCGGTTCTCCAGCGCCCCGATTCGTTTGGCCGCTTCGGTAAATTTGGCGGGAAATACGTACCTGAAACCCTAATGCACGCTCTTGACGAGCTCGAATCCGCTTTCAAATCCCTCGCCACGGATGCTGACTTTCAGGTTCTACTTTTAGTATGCAGTTGCATAAATTTTGTATTGAAATGAAATGGGTGCGAATAGAGTCTAGTGAATAATCTGATAGTGATTGGACATTTGATTTTATTTCTTTTGTCGCTTTTAATTTCTCCTATCATACCATTACCATACATAAATAAATAAAGGCATCTCACCTTTACGCAAGGTCCGGGAAAAGGGGGTGATATACTGATATATATGCTAGACGAATTGGAAAGGAGATATAACTGCGCAACAATTATCAGGAATTACTACTGTAGCATTAGTTAACTAGCTTGGAATAGGGGGTTGGTTTTGGGGGTGGGGAGTAGGATTATAGCACGAGCAGCCTTTCCATTCCGTTTTTGCAACAACGTCATGTTTGAACGCACACCTCCAGCTACAGGTCACCAAAGGAGCAACTTTATCCATTACACCAAGGCTTGTCAGTTTCAAGCTATTAGGGGTAGTAGACATGTAATGCATGGATTAGTGATATAATCATTAGCAATACTGAAAATAGTAATTTAGGGATTGTTTATGTGGTGATTACTTGTGTACTTGTGTATAATGTAGGGATTGTTATGTATTGATCAATAGTTAAGGAACTATTATGTAGTGATTTATAATGAAAGGATTATTATTATACAATCACATATTTTAAGGGGATTTTTTTTGTTGTCTTTAAATGGTCTAATCCCACATTTCTAATACACTTATACTTTAAAAAAAAAATACACTTATACTTCTTCCCATTCTCCCCCCATGAAATGATACATAGATGCCGTAATATTTATAGGAATTGCAAGGTTGCAACTGAACGATGTATAAGTTATATTGAAATTAAGGAGGAGATTAATAAAGCAAATAAACAAGATATTGTTTATGCTGAATTTAATGAGGAGATTAATTCTCCAATTCAACTGACCAAACAGGCTGTTAGTTCATCGAGTCGTCAACCTTGATTAATGAAGTAAGTTGGTATTGTAAAATATACGTGTCTTTCTACCCCTTGAATATGTGGACCCAAGTAAGGCTGAGTACTCAACTAGCATATGCAATTTCCTTATCTTTAATAGTTTTATTATTGCCTTGAACTGGTATACTCGAGCATAGCAATTATCAGATTACAGGAGTGAAACCTTTGTTGAAGTTATAGCACAATTCAGGTTTTCTGAAAAAGCAATATTTGCTATGAGCTTCTTTAGTTAGCACCTTTCTTTTGCTTTTCTTTTCCTATTCCATATGTTGTGAAGGTGTGTGTCACATTTAGAACATATAAATCTTTTTACTGATTTATGCTGATTGCAGAAAGAGCTAGATGGAATATTGAAAGATTATGTAGGCAGAGAAAGTCCTCTGTATTTTGCAGAGCGACTTACTGAGCACTACAAACGTCCAGATGGCCAAGGGCCATTGATCTACCTGAAAAGGGAAGATCTTAATCATACTGGTGCCCACAAAATCAATAATGCCGTTGCCCAAGCTTTGCTTGCCAAGCGCTTGGGCAAGAAACGCATCATTGCTGAGACAGGGGCAGGTCAGCATGGTGTTGCCACTGCTACTGTTTGTGCTCGCTTTGGATTGGAATGTGTTATCTATATGGGTGCTCAAGACATGGAGAGACAATCACTAAATGTCTTCAGAATGCGCCTGCTCGGAGCTGAGGTTTGTTTCCTGCATTATGAGTTACATTATCTGTATTAGCTTACTTAAGTAGAGATCATTGAGAAGTATGCGAAGAACATTTTTATTGACTTTGCTGTTCCGTGGAATTCACCACTTCTATGAGAAAGTAAACATTATTGTGAACAGGCTAAAGGAGTAATTCTCGAACATATTATACTCAAAAAGAAGGAAAATGGAAGTTAAGAGGGTTGTTTTTCCGCTTTCCGCAACAACTTTTTTTTTTTCTATCTTCTATTATCTTATTATGAAAAAGAAGGGCCTGATATCTTCTCCCAACAAATATAGAACAATTCAATTTTTCAACCTATCAGGAAAAAAAAAGTAGAACGATTGAATGTTTTTACTCTTGTGATAATTTCCTTGTATGATTGAACTAGGAAATTTCAATTTGACGTGAATGAGTTTGTATTTTCTTGCATCTGATGCTTAATTGGAGTTATGATGTGGTTAGTGCAGTCCATAGTTTCAGTAGCCAAAAGTTTGAACCTAATAATAGTAAATTGGAAGAATTAGGATGTTATATAAATAT
The DNA here is from genome assembly GCA_029990575.1 of Petunia axillaris subsp. axillaris. Taxonomy (NCBI): domain Eukaryota; kingdom Viridiplantae; phylum Streptophyta; class Magnoliopsida; order Solanales; family Solanaceae; genus Petunia; species Petunia axillaris. Next base: position 121,132,265 of record JARKNS010000002.1, on the reverse strand, counting down.
GATTTTTATGTAGAGCATATCATGAGGGTGTATGAAGATAGGGACATGGAATTACTTTTAAATCCAGGAATGAGCCAAACGGATGCAAATGAAAGGAAGAAGTTTACCTGGAAACTGTGTTGTTTAGCAACACCTGTAGGAGCCATCAGTTTTCTTGATTTGACCATCTAAAAGACCATACCCCAGAAGTGAGATAATGCCTACCTTGACTCGTCTAAAGCACATACATACATAGTATATCTGAAGTATAATACTTGTAGAAAAAGTATTATCTTCTTGAGATGGAAAAAGGATAATACTTTTTTTATAACTAATATGTACATCAATGCTGTGTATAAGAGAAGTATATCTGAAACATAATAAATATGAAAAGAGGTATTTGGTAGATGGTCAGCTGGCTTCATTATCTTCCCCCTTACCACATGTGAAATTGCAAATATTGCTTCTCTATTCAATAAGGATATGCACTCTCAAGAGTATTGAGCCACTTCTTTTTTATATTTTTTAAAAAAAGAGAGTAATTTGATCAGAAAGAATATTGAATCAGTTTCTTCTGTTGAGTTACTAGCATTTTCTAGATAGTTATGCCACTCTTCATTTCATTTTGCTTAATTTACTTGCAGGTTAGAGCAGTCCACTCAGGGACTGCTACACTCAAGGATGCCACTTCAGAGGCTATAAGGGACTGGGTTACAAATGTTGAAACAACTCATTACATACTTGGGTCTGTTGCAGGACCACATCCGTACCCCATGATGGTAAGAGAGTTTCATGCGGTGATTGGTAAAGAAACAAGGAAGCAAGCATTGGAAAAATGGGGTGGGAAACCAGATGTGCTTGTTGCATGTGTTGGTGGAGGCTCAAATGCTATGGGACTTTTTCATGAGTTTGTTGACGATAAAGATGTTAGGTTGATTGGGGTAGAGGCTGCTGGTTTTGGAGTAGATAGTGGAAAACATGCTGCTACTTTGACAAAGGGAGAGGTTGGAGTACTGCACGGAGCTATGAGCTATCTGCTGCAAGATGAAGATGGGCAGATAGTTGAGCCCCATTCTATCAGTGCCGGGTAATAACTTTATTCTTTTGGATCATGAAAGTGCTTTTTTGTTAAATGAAGGTTGGAACAAGAAGTCATTTTATAGCCAGATCTTTACATCTACTTGCTTCCATTTTAATTTTCTTTGTTTCTCCTCCTCATGGCTTACTAGATTGGATTACCCCGGAGTTGGGCCAGAGCATAGCTTTTTGAAGGATTTAGGACGAGCAGAGTATTATAGTATTACAGATGAGGAGGCTTTAGAAGGTGACTCTTGACATTTCTAACTTTTCCTGATTCTAAGCTTGCTTTCTTGTTGGGTTTCATTGGAGCTCACTCCTTTATATTAATATGAGGATTAAGATGAAAAAACAAATCACTTGGTTTAGCTATCATTATTGCAGCACCATTTAAGTCTCCACTAATGTTTTCCTGCTGTGCCGATGTTCGTTTGCAGCCTTCAAGAGGTTATCTCGTCTAGAGGGCATTATCCCTGCCCTGGAAACATCTCATGCGCTGGCTTACTTGGAGAAGTTGTGCCCAACTCTACCGAATGGAACTAAGGTGGTGCTCAACTGCAGTGGCAGAGGAGATAAGGATGTGCAGACAGCTATTAAGTACTTGAAGGTTTAATTGAATCCTTTGGATTCATTTTACTTTAGGAAACTAAGTGAAACAAAGTTTGTTGTATGGGCAAATGCCATTCTGATGAACGAAGATTTTTTTTTTTTTGAAAGTTTGTAGTTGGAACAGCTGGTTCAAAACCCCTGGTGTACCATTTATTAGAAAACACAGCATCCTGGAATTTTTGCAAAAACTGAATAATTCAGGTTTCTCAATCTATTACGTCTTGCCGCTTGGATGTTACCTTACTAGTGGATTCCACTGAAATTCATTGAGTGTAAGGAATCAGGGGATTAGGGTTTCAGAGGGAAGGAAGCTGAATCAAATTTGGGAAAAGAAGGAAATGAGGAGAATAACCTAGTATTGCCTAGGTTTTGGTCGGTCAAAGTAGAGCTGACATGGCACACACGTGGAAGACGCTAAGCGGACAGGTTGGCACAATTCATTAAGCAGTGGACGGGTCAGATTAGAAGAACAACCAACTGTGGAGATTAAAAGTTAGTTTCTTAAATAGGATTTCAACTGTATTGAGTAGTTAGTTGTATTTTATTAAATTCCTAACCACTCAAGCTTCTCTTTCTGTATCTCTCTTCAATCTTTTCCTTATCTTCTTCCTTTTCCACTCTATTTCAGTTACTAGAACTCCTTTAATGGAGGTTTAGCAGTTATCTTCCTCGTAATAGTGAATGTATTGAATTTCAGTAAGAAAAGTTCTCCAGTTTACTCAATTATCACAAATTATATAATTATACTTTTATTACATTACAATTGGTATCAGAGCCTAATACCGGACCCACAACCACGGTGAATTCAAGGCAAAAAACTAATAAGGATCATATTGCTAGGGTTGAAACCCAACTTCAAGGTTACATGGCATCAACGAATTAGAAAGTAGATAGATTACATGGCATCAACGAATTAGAAAGTAGATAGATTGAATGAAACTAATGGTAAACTGGATATTCTGGGAGAAAAATTAGAGCTACTAATTAGGCAATTCATGCAGAGCAATGGGGTTCCTTCATCTTCCAATGCTGCAAACCATGAAGGTATATTGGGCCCTCTACCAAACCAAGATAATGGATTCAGAAGGAGAAGACTAGCGAAAATTGGAGAAGACTAGCGAAAATTCAAGAAGTGGAAAAAGAGTAGGTAGATTATTTCTCCCCAACTTAAAATTCCCAGAATTTGATTGTAGTGATGATCCTAGAGTTTGGCTTAGAAAATGTGACAAGTACTTCCAATTTTACCAAATTAATAACCCAAGAAAGAAGTTAGAGTTAGCATCTATGCACTTGAATGGAAGAGCAGAATCTTGGTTATATTCAATCCAAGTTAGTAGGGGAATGCCTAAGTGGGAGGAATTCATATTGGAAATATGCCAAAGATTTGTTGACATTGCTAATGATACAGTAATAGAGAAATTTAACAAGATTAACCAAAGGTCTACAGTAGGTGAGTACTTGAATGAATTTGAAGACTTGAAAACATGGGTGTTAATTAAGAATCCCACCATAACAGATGAGTTTTTCTTAGAGACCTTCATTGGGGGATTAAGAGAAGAAAGAAAACATGTAGTTAGATTCAGTAACCCTGACACTTTCTCAGAAGCTGTGGACAAAGCTAAACACCAAGAGAGGTTGATTGAGGCCACAAATAGGAGAAACATGTTGAATTGGGCAAAAAGTGTACCAAATCCTAGTTCAGGGAATCCCACCACTAACAAGAATCTCAGTGTTTGGCCAAAAGGAGGGACGTGGGGAAACCCTAATAACAACAAACTCATGGATTACAGGAGGGCCAATGGTTATGTTATAAGTGTGGAGATAAATATTCCTATAACCATCAATGTAAGGGAAATCAACAAGCTTTGGAAAGAGAGGAGCTTGGAGATGGAGACTTACTGAACCTGAAGGAACCAACTGGAATACAAAGGGAAATTCTAGAGGATGGGGCCATTAGCCTCAATGTATTGTCAGGCACCTCTGTGCCAAATACTATAAGACTGAGAGGAGAAGCAAAGAAGATACCCTTAACTATCTTAGTAGACTCAGGAAGCACTCATAGCTTTTTAGATTATGATACAGCTAGGAGAATTGGTTGTGTTAGTGAGGAAGATGTTTCAATGAAGGTGACTGTGGCAGATGGTAACCATTTAATGAGCTTTCACTCTTGTCCTAAATTCAGGTGGAAGGTGCAAGGGTAAAGTTTGAGAACAAGATGAGACTTATCAACTTGGGAGGTTGTGAGATGGTACTAAGTGCGGATTGGATGAGGCTCTACAACCCTATTGTATTGGTCGATTTCTGTTCGATCACGATGAATGTGTTCGATCATGCGATAAGGCCATGGTTGGTTCTGAAGACGTATTTTGAGAAGATCGATGTGGAATGACTTCGATGAAATGATGTGATCATTTACCATGTGGCGTGTTCGGAAAGTTTAAAGACAGCTGTTTTAATAGATAGTGATAACTGACCTTATCCCACTTTTATCGGAACGGAACCAGCGCATTCCATGGGATGTGGGGAGCTGTTGAAGAAACGTGAAGAGTCCAGAGTCCTTCTAGGGTTGGTCATCTCCACTTCAAGCTATAAAAAGGCTCAATTCTCCACATTTGAGGACACGTTCAATTGAATACTACTCTCATTCTTCAGATATACATTTACTCATTACATTATTGTTATTCCCTGATCATACCATAGTTAATCTGTTGTCATCATCAAAGTAATCATTGTATTAAACACCAATCGTGGCTTGGTTCAAGTGTGGAAGCAGATTCGTCTCTTTCATCGAAGCACCATCCTCAGACTCCTCAATACAATAAGCTTTCATCGCTTTATTTATTTATTTATTTATTTATTTATTATTGCTTGTTCTGCTGATTGCATGCTATTTCCATTACTTGACACTTTAATTCATCGCACTCGATCTTATTAATCTACTATCGTTATCTTGGTCGTAAAATTGGTCCATTATTTAATTTGCTTGTTGATATCGAACACGTCAAGTGAATTACTATTGTTGCTTTTCGATCGTATTGTTATCTGATTGAATACATTTTTATCGATCACATTTACTTATCATTATGTCTAATTTTGTCATCGAATCTGTTTAAAATCAAGTATTCGGCATTGAACGAAATTAGCACATAATTCGTATTCGATAGAAACTCGCGCGAAATCACGTCATCGTAAATTGTTAATCTGTTATTTGCTTTAATTTGTCCGTTTACATCAACATCCGAATTGTTCATTCTGATCCAACATCGGATTTGTACACTCATATCTTCGAAATTGATATTTGCATTGTCTTCGAATTAAGACTCTAAAAAATGACTACTTGTCAACGTAATTGTCTGTCAATCGATCGGATTAAGATATAAAATGGTCGCCTTAGACTCAACTAAATATAAATTTAATTGTAAAACCTGAAGTACATTTTTAGGAAATACACCTATTAAGTTTGATTTCAAAATTGTAAGGTTCAAGTCAGGGATAAAGGAAAAAAGGTGCAGCTGAAAGGAATGATTTAAGAAGGAGGCATGCACAGTATGACAGTGAAATCTATGCAACAACTCATCAAGAAAAGGCAGATATTATGGGCACACCTATTTACTATCACCGCCCAGGAAGTAATAGAAGCACAAAAACTGTACCCGAGCCAATTACTGAGCTGTTGCAACAGTATCTAGATGTCTTTGCTGAACCCAGAACTCTACCACCAAAAAGGTAACAGGACCATTTCATTCCCCTGAAACCAGGAGCAGAACCAGTGAGTATCAGACCCTATAGGTACAACTACTTTCAAAAGAATGAGATTAAAAAGCAAGTTAAGGATATGTTAGATAATAGTGTGATACAACCTAGTCACTTACCCTTCTCTTCACCAGTGTTATTAGTAAAGAAGAAGAATGGTACTTAGAGGTTTTGTGTGGATTATAGAGAGCTCAATAAGCTCACCATTAAGGATAAATTCCCTATTCCTTTGGTTGATGACCTACTGGATGAATTATGTGGGGCCACAATTTTCTCTAAAATTGATCTAAGGGCAGGGTACCATCAGATTAGAATGTTTGAGGGTGACATACACAAAACTAGTTTTAGGAGACATGTTGGGCACTATGAATTCAAGGTTATGCCTTTTTGGCTAACCAATGCCCTTTCCACCTTTCAAGGGCTAATGAACCATGTCTTTCAAGATTACCTCAGGAAATTTGTGTTGGTGTTCTTTGATGACATCTTAATTTACAGTCCATCAGTAGAGCTACATGTACTACACTGACGAGGTCCAAAGTGCATAGGAATTGTCTGCTCGTTCTTGTCAAATTCTAATATAGTTTAAGATATCGTCCCACAGAGATTGGGTATTCTATGCTACGGACTTGTAGTATTTTAATTACTATTTGAGAGAATCAAATTGATGAAAAGTGAGTTTTTAATTTAAATTTACTTAAACTAAAAGAAAGAACTTCCGGAAGATTTCAAATTTAAAAAGAGTTGGGAATCGTTGAATTCACTTGGTAATACTTATAATAAATATCTCAGTTTTGACATGTATTTCTCTTAAGAATAATTGCTTATTGCTAATTCAATTATATTTTTCTCACTAAAAAATAATCAATTAATAACACTCCGTGAGGTTATGCATATTAATCAAATTATAACTAGTGACGATTAAACCGAAATATTTTTCTTGCCTGAATTGTGCTAAAAAGTAGTAAAAACTTCGTGAGAATATTTTTACGGAAAATCAATAATCTTACCTACAACAATTCCTCCGTGAGAATTAAAACTGAGGTAAACAAGATTACGGACTTGGAAAAATAGTTTTTACTCTACTATTTTATTCGTCAGTTATCATACATTAATTTTGCTCCGTGAGAATTACAAAATTAATATAACAATAACCTGGAGATAAAATAGAGGGATGTGAAAATATTGATTAAGTGAAAACTATAATTCTAGCACAGTATTAAAATTTGATTAGAAAGTTTCAGGCCAAGCATGTATTAAAACTGAGATAAGTATTATAAATAATACCGAGTTTCATCAACTATCCCAACAAAAGAGATTACTCCATTATGGAGTAAGAATAACTTTAAAAATATAAAGACCAGTATTTCTTCTAAAAAGATGAAAACTACACAAACTTTAAAAGAGAGAAAGAAAGGGAAAGCAAGAGAAATCTTGCAAGTGAATTGATATCTTTCTTACAAACTTTGGCCATCTATTTATAGATGAAACCATAAGCTTAAGGCTTCCAAAGATGCCTAGGTAAGGTGAAATTAATGAGTTCTTCATAGATGCAAAGGTGAGTTGAAGAGAGAAGATTTCTTCCGTCTTGCTCTTTGTTCTTCAGCGTATAAAAATCACGGACATGACTATCAGTGTTATAGTCGCACTATGAATAGTGAAATCATCAATGATTTTTCCCTTATTTTTATTCACTTTGAATATCTTCTTCTTCCTGCAAAATATGTTAGAAAATATGCGAGAGATGGATATATTTATTCACATTTTATTTAAAATACTTAATATTTAACTATAAAAATATATCAATAAACTATATCCATCAAATTCCCCCATACTTGAATCTTTGCTCGTCCTCGAGGAAAAAGAAATATATATATATATTTTTTTTTTAATAAAAATATTTTATTCAAAACTCATGATCTTTGTAGGATAGAAAATTTGTTCAAGATAAACTTCCTTCATCATGATCAATGCAATTATTGTTTTTACTTCACCAAATTTTTTAACTTATTTCTGAATTTTGACTTGATCAACAAGAACTTGCAACCTTCTCCCCTTGAATCTTTCAAAATTGATAGAGTTATGATCATGTATTCAATAAGTATCATAGTCTTGTCCATAAGCTTGCTCATCATGTTCATCTCCACTAATATAGATTCAATACTGACTTTCAAAATCTTTTTAGGACTTTTCATGGCTTGTAATGTTAGGTTTCAGGCTGGTAGGATAAGGATATTTGATAGTGACTGTTCTTCTTCCAGCTTGAAGCTAACATTGCTCAAAATTTTCTCCATTCGGTAATACATATTTTTTTTTTTTTTTGCTATGAATTATATATTCATATATTCACAACATTGCTTTTTTTGGTAATATTTCTTCCTTTTGGTGATGTTTAATCTTTGCTCATTCAAAGCTGGAAGAAATAATAACTCTTTTTTTTTTCTTTATATATATTTAAACAACATATACATATATCATATATATCTTCTTCTTTTTTTTTGGGTAATATATCATGGTGTAGAAAAAAATAGGATTAAGGCTCAAAGAAGGGTTCGAAAAGGTAAAAATATGTATATTTGGATAGAAAATTGAGAGGCTTGAATTGTGTATCAAAGAAGGCCTAATTTCATTTTTCAAAAATCAGTATCATCCATTATTTCGCCTCGAAGAACATTCAGAGCAAGTTCTAGCCAAGTCATTGATTCTACCTTCTTTGTGATCATAATTTTTCTCAATTCTAATGATTTTCTGAGTTGAAGATGTTTGCTCTTGCTTTCACAACGTCAAAATCATAGACATGAAAAATCATATGGTGAATATAAAAAGAAATAATATTGAACATAATAAAAAAAATTTATATTATTAATTAAAAACCTACAATTAAGACCATAAATAATAAGAAAAATAGTATATAATATATAAATAACCTCCCCCATACTTGAACATTTCATTCTCCTGGATGAAAATACTTTTTTAGATAAGTGAAAGAAAGGAGGGTGAAAAAAAAAATAAGAATGAAGAAGGATCAAGTGGTAGTTGGATTATATAAATATAATATAATTAATATAAAAATACTATTTTATTAGTAAAATAAAATTTTTTTGGCTTTCAAATATACGATCACAGAAGAAAGCTTGAAAGAAACTGTGACCACACATGTTCTATGTGTAATAGACTGGATTATTTTTAGACCTTATCAGTCATTAGGTCATAGTTTGAATATAAACTAGAAAATTACCTGTGCCAACATTAGATTTGGACAATGGAATGGTTAACCAACCAGTAACTTAGGCATACCGATCACCATGGAGTTACTCCTGTCTAGGTGACTCTGTTTTTGTAGAGGCCTTCATGAGATGTTCTGGTTGTACAATAATCTGGATATTGACCAGATCAATTGGTTAAGCATTTAATTAGTCAGATCTAAGTTGGACTTATGAGGCTCCATTGCTTCACCCTCAATGGCTACGGGATAAAGAACCATAGTTCTGAGTTTAACGTCGTCAGCTCGACGTAGTAACTGTGGCACTCATCATACTATCATGGTTACTGAAGGGTGTTGTTCAAAATGTCCTCCAAAGTACAATTTTAGCCTGTGACCATTGACCTTAAATTTCTCTCCTCCATTGCTTTGTTGAATTTCAATTGCTCCGTATGGAGTAACATTTGTAACATTGTAAGGACCTGTCCACCTGGATTTCAGTTTTCCTGGGAATAGCCTGAGACGGCTATTGTAAAGAAGTACCTGATCTCCAATTTTAAAATTTTTTGGTCGGATCAAATTGTCATGCCATTTTTTTGTTTTTTCTTTGTAAATCTTGGCATTTTCATAGGCTTCCATCCTCAGTTCATCCAACTCATTAACCTGCAAAAATCTATTTTTACCAGCAGAGGTTAAGTCAAAGTTCAATGCTTTCAGTGCCCAAAAGGCTTTGTGTTCCAATTCAACAGGCAAATGGCAAGCTTTTCCAAAGACTAATTTATATGGAGATGTTCCAATCGGCGTTTTGAACGCCGTTCGGTATGCCCATAATGCATCATCTAATTTTAAAGCCCAGTCTTTTCTTGAGATTCCAACAGTTTTTTCAAGAATTCTTTTTAGTTCACGGTTGGAAACCTCAACTTGCCCTTGAGTTTGAGCATGATACGGTGTTCCAGTTTTATGAGTCACACTATATTTTGACAATAAAGCAGAAAATTGCTTATTCATGAAATGAGTCCCTTGGTCACTAATGATGACTCGTGGTGTGCCAAATCTGGTAAAAATATTTTTTTTGAGAAAATTGCACACAGTTCGAGCATCATTCTTTCTTGTGGGAATAGCTTCAACCCATCGTGAAACATAGTCAACAGCCACAAGGATATATTCAAATGAATGAGATGAAGGAAAAGGTCCCATAAAATCTATACCCCAGACATCAAATATTTCACATACCTGAATAGATTGCAATGGCATCTCATCTCTCCTTGTGATATTACCTATTCTCTGACATCTATCACATTGTGCAACATACAACCGGGCATCCTTAAAAAGTGTTGGCCAGAAGAATCCAGCTTCCAAAACCTTGAAAGCAGTTCGGTTTGCAGCATAATGTCCTCCAATTGCTCCATCATGATAGTGAAACAAGATCTTTGGTATTTCATCTTCAGGTACACATCTTCTAATGATATTATCTGCACAAATTCTAAACAAGTAAGGGTCATCCCACAGATAATATTTAGCATCCGATATAAGTTTTTTCCTCTGTTGGTAAGAGAGATCTCTAGGTGTCCATTTTCCAACCAAGTAATTTGCAATATCTGCAAACCAGGGTGGTTGAGTCACTACTGAGCTGACAGAAAAGATGTGTTCATCTGGAAACTCTTCTTTTATATCACTAGACTCAAGAGGAGGGTTCTCTAATCTAGACAAATGGTCAGCTACCTGATTTTCTGTCCCTTTCCTGTCTTTTATTTCAAGGTCAAACTCCTGGAGAAGTAAAATCTATCTTAACAATCTAGGGCGGGCATCTTTCTTTGCTAAGAGGTATTTTAAAGCTGCATGGTCAGTAAAAATAGTGACCTTGGTTCCTATCAAATAGGAACGAAACTTATCAAAAGCAAATACTACTGCCAGTAGTTCCTTTTCTGTTGTGGCATAGTTGAGTTGAGCTTCATTCAATGTTCTACTGGCATAGTAAATGGGACGGAAAATTTTATCTTTTCTCTGGCCTAAAACAGCTCCAACGGCTGTATCACTAGCATCACACATGACCTCAAAAGGTTGGTTCCAATCAGGGGACACAACTATAGGGGCAGATGATAATTTCTCCTTAAGAGTGTCAAAAGCTTTCATACAATCTCCTGAAAAATCAAACTTAACATCTTTCATCAAGAGGTTAGTCAACGGTTTTGAAATCTTTGAAAAATCTTTTATGAACCGTCTGTAAAAACCTGCATGACCTAGAAAACTTCTAATACCTTTAAAAGTTGTGGGAGGGGGTAATCCTACTATAAGATCAATTTTTGCCTTATCAACTTCTATCCCTTTAGCAGTGATTTTATGTCCTAAAACAATTCCCTCGGTAACCATAAAATGACATTTCTCCCAATTAAGAATCAAATTTGTCTCTTCACATCTCTTAAGAACTAAGGTCAAGTGATTAAGACAATCTTCAAATGTTTTACCAAAAAGGGTGAAATCATCCATAAAAATTTCCAAAAATTTTTCAGTCATGTCTGAGAAAATAGCTGACATGCAACGCTGAAATGTAGCAGGTGCATTACAAAACCAAAAGGCATTCTCATATAGGCATAGGTTCCATGAGGACATGTGAAAGTTGTCTTATCCTGATCTTCTGGTGCAATTGATATCTGGTTATACCCTGAATATCCATCAAGAAAACAGTAAAAACCATATCCTGCTACTCTTTCTAACATTTGATCAATAAATGGTAAAGGAAAATGATCTTTTCTTGTGGCATCATTGAGACGCCTGTAATCAATACAGACTCTCCATCCTGTTACTGTTCTGGTAGGTATGAGTTCATTATTTTCATTTTTTACAACTGTCATACCTCCTTTCTTTGGTACCACCTGAACAGGACTTACCCAAGGGCTGTCTGAAATGGGGTAAATAATACCTGCAGCCAAAAGTTTTATTATTTCATTTTTCACAACTTCCTGCATTGCTGGATTCAATCTCCTTTGGGGTTGGACTATTGGCTTGTAGCTATCCTCCATGAGGATTCTGTGTGTGCAAATAGCTGGACTAATGCCTTTGATGTCAGCTATAGTCCACCCTAGGGCTCCTTTGTGTGCTCTCAACACTTCAATCAATTTATATTCCTGTTCTGCAGTCAGAGAAGATGAAATTATTACAGGAAATAATTCAGGCTCAAGATAAACATACTTTAAATGGGAAGGGAGAATTTTGAGTTCAATTTTTGGTTGAACATTTTCCGATAGCATTTCTCCCACTTCTTCAGAATCATTTTCCAATATTTCATCTTCACTTCTAATTGTTGGATCATCATCCTGTCTTGTGCCAGATTGGGCCAAACATCTTTCCATTGAGTCTGAAATCAATTGGTCATCTTTGAATTCATCTGCAAGATCACTAATCATGTCAATTGAAAAGCAAGAAGATGATGTCTCATCTCCGGGAAATTTTAGAATCTTGTGCATATCAAAAATGACTCTTTCTTCGTCTACTCTCAAAATTAGTTGTCCTTGATGGACATCTATAATTGCTCTACCTGTAGCAAGAAAAGGTCTACCCAAAATTATTGGCTCATCAGGACATTCTTCCATTTCAAGTACTATGAAATCTACAGGGAAAACAAATTTATCTACTCTCACAAGCACATTTTCAATAATTCCCTTAGGTTTCTTAGTACTTTGATCAGCAAATTGAAGAGAGACAACAGTATTTTTTATGTCACCAAGATCCAATTTTCTAAAAATAGAAAATGGCATCAGATTTATTGAAGCTCCAGAATCACAAAGTGCTTTTTCAAAATATACTCCTCCCAAAGTGCATGGAATCGTAAAACTTCCCGGATCACCGAGTTTTTGTGGTAGCTTATTTTGAAGTATAGCGCTGCATTTTTCAGTAAGCATTACCACAGACACTTCTTCCAATTTCCTTTTGCTTGATAAAATTTCTTTCAAAAATTTAGCATATGAAGGCATTTGCAATAAAGCATCAGTAAAAGGAATATTAATGTGAATCTGTTTCAAAATTTCCAAAAACTTTGCAAATTGATTGTCAAGCTTTTCTCTTTTCATTTTTTGTGGAAAAGGAATTGTCACAGGGAGAGGAGTTATTTTTTCAAAAAAATTTCCATCTTTTTTCTTGATTTCATTCTTTTCTGATGGATCAGATTGTATTTCAACATTCTTACCCTTTGCTGCCTGGTGTTCAAAATGGTTATTTTCCTGTCTGTCAGCATATGGATCATCAAGATTCTTACCTGACCGTAAGGCGATGGCCTTAAGGTGTTCCTTTGGATTTTTCTCCGTATTGCTTGGTAAGGGACCTTGAATCTTTTCTGAAACAAGAGTTGCCAATTGGCTTACCTGAATTTCCAAGTTTTTGAGGGTTGAGTTTTGGCTTTCCATCTTTTCATCAGTGGCCTTAATGTACTTGTACAACAAGTCATCAAGACTTGAATGAGCTTGTTGAGGCCTTTGCTGATATGGAGCTGCTTGTTGATATGGCCTGAAATTTGATTGCCCACGATTTTGATTTTGGTATCCAGGTGGACCCTGTGCTGGTTGCTTCTGGAAGCTTTGAGAGTTCTCAGCACCATTTGGTTTGCTCCATTGAAATCCTGGATGTTTCTGTGCCATTGGGCTTCCAAAAGGGTATGACTTGTAACCGATCACATTAGCCTGCTCATCATTCTGATTGTTTGCTCGGCATTCATGGTTAAGATGGTTTCCTCCACACATGTCACAAGCCTCAGACTGGCTTGGTTGTTGTGTATTCACCTGAAAAGATTCAAACTTTTGTGCCAAGGAGGCAATCTGTTGTGTTAGTGTATTAAAAGCATCTGCCTGATTTACCGTGGCAGCCTTTTTGATGGTTACACGATCAGATGGCCATTGGATGGCGTTCTCAGAAATTTCATTCAGCAATTGCAATGCTTCTTCTGTAGTCTTTCCCATGATGGAACCTCCTGCAGCTGCATCTATCACATTTCTAGAAGAACGTGTTAGTCCATGATAGAAAATATATAACTGCATGTGTTCAGGAATGTCATGATGTGGACATTTTCTTAACATTGATTTTAATCTTTCCCATGCTTGATAAACTAACTCAGTGTCAGTCTGCAAGAAATTAGAAATATCTTGTCTTAACTTTGTTGTTTTAGCAGGGGAAAAATATTTGTTCAAAAACTTTTGTGTCATCTGGTCCCATGTGGTTATAGAACCTCGAGGCAAACTTCGCAACCAAGTCTTGGCATCTCCTTTTAAAGAAAAAGAAAATAATCTTAACTTAATTGCTTCAGGAGGCACTCCATTATATTTAGCAGTTTCAACTAGTTCCAAGAAATCAATTAAATGACTATGTGGATCTTTACTTGGATCACCAGTAAAGGTGCAAGACTGTTGAATTGTTTGAATTAGGCCGGTCCTAATTTCAAAGTTATTGGCTGCTATAGGTGGGTTCCTGACACTAGATTCACAGTTGAAGCGGTCTGGTCTAGCATAATCCCTTAGGATTCTGTTTGCAGGTCTTGGTGCTACTTCATCAAACTGATCCTCTACTTGTGGTGCGACTCCTAATGGGTTATTGTTATCTCCTAATTGGTGTTCCATTTTGTCACAAATTATGCTTTTAGAAGACGATGGTTGTCCTTTTTTGCACAATCTCAAAGATCTTTCAATTTCAGGATCGTAAATGACCAACTCTTTATTAGAAGAGCGGGTCATAAACTACTTGAAATTGTTAAAGAAAGTTTTTTTTTTTTTTTAAAGGTACTTGTAATAAAAGTATTATAAGAAAATACTAAAATGTAGAAATAATTAGTAGTAGAAGTTTTGTAAAAAAAAATAAAATAAAATAAAATAGATAATAATATTGTCTAATTAGTTTCACAAGTAGAGGAGTAGTGTTCAAATTAAATATTAAAAAAAAAATATTATAGGACTAAAACTTAATAATGACAGAGAGGAAAGAAGACAAAGTTAAGATAATACTAACACAGTAATAACAATAGTAGTGATAGAGGTAGTTAAAAACGGTGATAGACACAATGGTACAAAATTTATACTAGTGTTAGAGATTATAGCTATATTATTAATAGTAATAGATATAAAGATAACAAAAAGGACAAAAAAAAAATAGTAAGCAGTTAAGGTTTGAAAAGTAGTATTTGTAAAGTAGTACTGAATAGTAGACTAGTAGTTGCAGAAAAGAGAGGAAGAAGAAAAAAAAACTAAGAAAACAAAATAAATACTAGTATATTGTAAATATAATATAAAATAATATTTATAACAATTAGGGGAAAAATGATAGACGATATAGATAATATAATAATAAAATTATACTAACACTAATAATAAAAAGAAAATACAAAAACAGTGAGTAGTACCAATACCAATGAAAAGGAAACAATACTATTTTTATATTTTAATAAGAGTGGTAAAGTAAAGTAGCTAGTATTAATCGTAGTGATAATAAGAGAAGTTATAATCAGAAAACAAAAGTTGGTAAAAATAAAATAATTGAAATATGGTATATAGTTCAAGTAAAATAACTAGTAATGATATAACAATACATAATAAGAAAATATTTAAATAAAAATAAATAATATAATACTATAGATAAAAGTAGCAGTAGAAGCTATTGATAATACTAATAAATAACAGTAGTTAAGGAATTATAGTTTTAGTAACAGTTAATAGTATAGGTACAAATTATAAAAATAGTATAATTTTTTTATGAAGGAGAGACGTTACTGACAAAACAATAAGTAGTGATGCTTAAACAAAGAGAGAGAAAAGAAAGTAGTAAATATGTTAGTTATAATAAAAAAAAAATATATAAGTGACCAAAAATAGTAAGCGGAAGGAATAACAATGAAAGATGATAGAGTAAGGTATATCACTATTAGGATATAATAACGAAAAAGCGAGTAATGGTAAAGAAAGTTAACAATAATAATAATAGATATACTAAAAGAAATAAAAGTGTTAGAAACAAATATAAGAATGTAGAAGCAGTAGTCAATATAATATTGTTAGAGCTTAGTAATCAATAGTTATAGTTATAGTAGTATTTAGTAGATTATATTAATAGGTCCTCAAATTAGTAATCAAATATTTAGTCCGAAGTAGATGTACGCCAATCCCCGGCAACGGCGCCAAAAATTTGACGAGGTCCAAAGTGCATAGGAATTGTCTGCTCGTTCTTGTCAAATTCTAATATAGTTTAAGATATCGTCCCACAGAGATTGAGTATTCTATGCTACGGACTTGTAGTATTTTAATTACTATTTGAGAGAATCAAATTGATGAAAAGTGAGTTTTTAATTTAAATTTACTTAAACTAAAAGAAAGAACTTTCGGAAGATTTCAAATTTAAAAAGAGTTGGGAATCGTTGAATTCACTTGGTAATACTTATAATAAATATCTCAGTTTTGACATGTATTTCTCTTAAGAATAATTGCTTATTGCTAATTCAATTATATTTTTCTCACTAAAAAATAATCAATTAATAACACTCCGTGAGGTTATGCATATTAATCAAATTATAACTAGTGACGATTAAACCGAAATATTTTTCTTGCCTGAATTGTGCTAAAAAGTAGTAAAAACTTCGTGAGAATATTTTTACGGAAAATCAATAATCTTACCTACAACAATTCCTCCGTGAGAATTAAAACTGAGGTAAACAAGATTACGGACTTGGAAAAATAGTTTTTACTCTACTATTTTATTCGTCAGTTATCATACATTAATTTTGCTCCGTGAGAATTACAAAATTAATATAACAATAACCTGGAGATAAAATAGAGGGATGTGAAAATATTGATTAAGTGAAAACTATAATTCTAGCACAGTATTAAAATTTGATTAGAAAGTTTCAGGCCAAGCATGTATTAAAACTGAGATAAGTATTATAAATAATACCGAGTTTCATCAACTATCCCAACAAAAGAGATTACTCCATTATGGAGTAAGAATAACTTTAAAAATATAAAGACCAGTATTTCTTCTAAAAAGATGAAAACTACACAAACTTTAAAAGAGAGAAAGAAAGGGAAAGCAAGAGAAATCTTGCAAGTGAATTGATATCTTTCTTACAAACTTTGGCCATCTATTTATAGATGAAACCATAAGCTTAAGGCTTCCAAAGATGCCTAGGTAAGATGAAATTAATGAGTTCTTCATAGATGCAAAGGTGAATTGAAGAGAGAAGATTTCTTCCGTCTTGCTCTTTGTTCTTCAGCGTATAAAAATCACGGACATGACTATCAGTGCTATAGTCGCACTATGAATAGTGAAATCATCAATGATTTTTCCCTTATTTTTATTCACTTTGAATATCTTCTTCTTCCTGCAAAATATGTTAGAAAATATGCGAGAGATGGATATATTTATTCACGTTTTATTTAAAATACTTAATATTTAACTATAAAAATATATCAATAAATTATATCCATCATACACCTCATGAAGGTACTGGATATCCTCAGGCAAGAGCAGTTGTTTGCTAAGGCATCTAAATGTGAATTTGGGCAGAGTAGGGTGGAGTATTTGGGTCACATACTCTCAGGGGAAGAAGTATCCATAGATCCTAAGAAGATTGAGGTCATGATTGACTGGCCCACTCCTAAAACCATCAGTAGAGCTACATGTACTACTTCAGGTATATAACAGATCCTTGTTTAATGCCTTTACATACTTCATTTCACATTTGAGGACAAATGTTCCTAAGGGGGAAGATTGTTACACCTCGTATGTCCAAAGTGAGGTATATCGTTCTACTGACATGTTAAGAATAATTTAAGTGATCTTAAAGTCATAACTGGACCATATATGACTTTTATATGTTGAATATAAAGGTTGGGAAAAATCACATTTAAGTTGCGGAAAAACCGACTAAGGATTTGCCTTTTAATGGAGCTTTTTCAACAATTAATTCCGTGTGTTATATGAGGTTTTTCGGAGACATATGATATACCAAATTGAAGGTCTTGGAGTGTAGTTTCCAAAAATTTTGACGGTTTGTTCATACAATGTCTGGATAAAAAGATATGAGTATCAGAAATCAGACTAGAAAAAGGGACATAAGCGCAAAAGAGGACTAGAAATGAAATGTTTTTGTTATAAAAGAGAAATCCTTCATTTTCTCGAAATTTTCCAGAAAACCCACGATATAAGCAGACCTCTCTGGAGTTTGAATCTATTTTTTTTTAATTTTTAAAAAACCACATCAATTTTGACTTGAAACGGAAGACGGATTGCGTCAAAACGCTCTACGCGATTAGGGTAACATTATGCTACATTCAATTTCGTCTATAGTTTGAGTTTTAGAATTACTTCATAGCTAAGTAAAGTACCTAAATTCTATGTTATAGCTTGTTTAAGCTTTAGAAGGTGTGGAATTCAAAGGAAACAAAGTTTAGAAGCTAGAAACATCAAAGGTATGTAAGACTAAACCTTTCTTTTGGCAAGGCATGTATCTTTTAGCTTTTGAAGCTTTTCTTAGTTCTAAACTTGGTGTTTCTTGTGAGAAACTTGTATTCTACCAAGGAAACCTTGTATATACTTAATTTGGTACTAAAATCCAAGGTGAAAGACGTCCAAATCAGCAAGACAAAATATTTCAAAATCTGAAAAATTGTTTTGATCTTTGGACAGTTGTTAGTATATTGATCATAACTCCTTGTACAAAATTGATATTAAGATGATTTAAGAATCCCCAGAATCCTAAGACATTTTTCTACATCTTTCATGAAAACCATGAAGTCTATATCTTTGATCTACACATATTAGGTTGAAAGTCAGGACAGTGGTGCTGTCCAGACATTCTATCTGCGGATGAGTTATGTCTTCCAGTTGTCTCATCTTGTTATCCGTTTAACATGTTTATATTATCAGTTTATCCGGGTATCCATTCCCGTGTATAGTATAGTGTTGGTTCTATTTTTGCGGATCATCCAGTTTCAGAGGAAACTCTGCCGAAATTTTTATAGAAATTCAAAGAGTTTGACAAATTCTGAGTTCTAGGTTGTGTTTATAATTCTATCAAGAGTTTTCTTATCATTCCTTGAGTCCATATCTATTGTTGCCACATGTGTTATGCCTCATACATGCTTATGCTTATATTGTGATCATGTTATGTGTGATTTGGAGTCCCCCATAGAGGTTGGACATTGGACACACAATCCGGTCGCGTGTGATACTACCCGTCTAAGGGATACAGCCCCTCTGGTTCAGGCGGGAGTTGAAACACCTAGTGTGACCGGATGTCATTCACACACTCTGACCAGAGAGACTAGATATTACTGGCTGGGGGGGATATAGCCCATAACACCCACCAGGTTTGTTATATACGCGTATATAGCCACAGTATGCACTGTATGATTATATGTGAGGCTAGTTCAGATGTTCAGTTACCTGATTTGGGGGGATATAGCCCATAACACCAGGCAGGTACCAGTTCAGATAACAGTTCAGTTTTAGCTCAGTACCAGCTATCAGTTCTCAGTTATCAGCCACCAGCTTTAGTGTCAGTATCAATTGACAGCTTTCGGTTCTAAATTCTAGTTACCAGTTACCAGTCATATTATAGTCATTTATTAGTGTAGTTCAGCTCAGTCTTCAGTTTCAGATTCAGCTAGACTTCAGGTTATATTCAGACCATGTTTAGTAAGTCCTCAGATTTCCTGATACATTGCTATGCTTCAGCTCATGTCTACACATTTATATTCCAGCCTTACAGTTTCATCCAGCTATGGTTTATTATATTCTCAGGCCTTACATACTTGGTACATATCGTACTCACGCCCTTTTCTGGGGCGCTGCGTCTCATGTCGCGCAGGTGCAGATAGATCAACACTTAGACCACGTTAGTAGGCCATCTATCAGCTATTGTAGTCACTCCGTTTACTCCCGGAGTTACTTACCTTTTGGTATGTGTACAGCCAGCCAGTTTGGGGGCCTTGTCTCGTCCTTTGTATATTCAGTTCATCACTCTTAGAGGCCTGTAGATATGTCCCTGTGTGGTTCTGTCAGTATGTTATGTATGTCAGCTTATATTAGCCTTGTCAGCTTTTTGCATTGCATAATCCTTATCAGTTAGGTTTATGCTTATTCTGTTTATCAGTTATATTCATGGTTAGTAGATTATCAGCAAGATTAGCGATGATCGACAATTAGTGTTGGTCATCCGTTGCAGCCCTAGGTTGGGTCGTTACAGATTTCTTGGTCTCACAGGCTACTATAGGAGATTTGTGCAAGGATATGGGATTATCAATAAACCTTTAACCAGCCTATTGAAGAAGAACAATTTCCAGTGGAATCCAGAAGCTGAAGCTGCCTTTCAGTCCCTTAAAAATGCTATGTCAACAGCTCCTGTTTTGGTCCTAACTGACTTTACTAAAACTTTCATAGTGGAAACTGATGCATGTTCTAAAGGTATGGGAGCAGTTCTTATGCAAGAGGGCAGGCCACTTGCTTATTTTAGCCAAGCATTAGCTCCCAAACACTGGGGACTATCTACCTATGAGAAGGAGTACATGTCAATGTTGGCTATTGCAGATAGATAGAGGCATTACTTGCAGGGATGTCATTGCATAATAAAGACTGATCATCACAGTCTCAAATATCCTAGAACAAAGAGTGATAAATATATTGCAATAGAAAGGACTGACCAAGCTGTTGGGTTTGCACTATAAAGTCAAATATAAGAAGGGAATTGAGAATAGAATAGGTGATGCTTTATCTAGAAGGCTGGAAGAATCTGGTGACTTATGTGCCCAAACTGAAGCTAATCCTACTTGGATGTCAGAAATTATGAACAACTATAAAAATGATTCCACAACTAGCCAATTACTACTTGAGCTCATTGCAGGTCCTACTGGGAAGTCACACTACTCATTGGAGTAGGGTTTGATCAGGTATGATAAGTGGATTTATGTGGGAGAAACTACCAACCTAATGGAGAAAATATTTGAGGCAATGCACCAGTCACCATTGGGAGGACATTCAGGTCAGCTGGGGATATATAAGAGAATATGCAGGTTGTTCTATTGGCCTAAAATGAAGGAGGATATCTATAGGAGAGTGTCTGAATGTGATATTTAACAGAGAGTGAAGGTAGAAAATATCCACCCTGGCCTACTTCATCCCTTACCCATACCAGACCAACCATGGCAGGATATAGCCATGGATTTCATAGATGGATTACCTACATCAGGAGCCAAAAACTCTATCCTAGTGGTGGTGGATAGACTGACCAAGTATGGTCATTTCCTAGCCCTCAGACATCCCTACACAACTGAAGATATTGCAGAGGTATTCCTTAAGGAGATATACAAATTACATGGTCTCCCA
This sequence comes from Petunia axillaris subsp. axillaris, assembly GCA_029990575.1. NCBI lineage: Eukaryota > Viridiplantae > Streptophyta > Magnoliopsida > Solanales > Solanaceae > Petunia > Petunia axillaris. The sequence goes on along the minus strand of JARKNS010000002.1, from coordinate 121,111,297 downwards.
AGGACCATTGTAACGGGCAGAGACCCTCTATTTACCAGTCAGTTCTGGTAACAACTATTCAGAGGCATGAGGACTAAGTTGAACATGTCAACAGCCTACAACCCTCAATCTGACAGCCAAGCTGAAAAGCCCAATCGTTGTTTGGAAAATTACTTGAGAGCTATGACTGCCCAATACCCAAAGAAATGAAGCCAGTGGCTGTTACTAGCAGAGTGGTGGTATAATATTGACCACCACACTTCACTACAAGCAACACCTTTTGAGGCACTATATGGCTACCCACCCCTTCAGATTCATATGGGGTCACTACCCTATTCAACACATTCAACAGTGGAGGTGTGTCCTGGTCAACGCCAACAGATGCTACAAAACCTAAAGGACAACCTTCATCAAGCTCAGTCTTAGATGAAGTACTATGCAGATCAGGCCGCACAAAGAGGGCCTTTCAAGAAGGGGAATGGGTTTACCTTAAACTGCAACCCTATCGTCAGACATCAGTAGCTATCAGACGCAACCTCAAACTTAGTGCTAAATATTACAGACCCTTTAAGGTTCTACAGAAACCGGGGAAGGTCGCTTACCGATTGGAGTTACCATCAGGATCTCAAATCCATCCGGTGTTCCACGTGCCACAGTGGAAGAGATGCGTGGGTCCAAATGTTCATATCCAGTAGCAAACACCTATGTGCGATGATGATGGAGGTGTAGTGGTCCAACCCTTGGCTATTTTGCAGCGCTGAATAGTTAAATGCAACAACAGAGCAGAGGTGAAGGTCTTGATACACTGGGCTAATTTGGGACCGGAAGAGGCGACTTGGGAAGACTGGTCCCATATTAAGAGCCAATTCTCTGAATTTGTTTCTCAGTTGGGCCTTGAGGAGAAGATCAGTTTGAAGGGGGAAGGATTGTAAGGAATCGGGGGATTAGGGTTTCAGAGGGAAGGAAGCTGAATCGAATTTGGGAAAAGAAGGAAATAAGGAGAATAACCAAGTATTGCCTAGGTTTTGGTCAGTCAAAGTAGAGCTGACATGGCACACAAGTGGAAGACACTAAGCGGACAGGCTGGCACAATTCATTAAGTAGTGGATGGCTCAGATTAGAAGAACAACCAACAGTGGAGATTAGAAGTTAGTTTGTTAATTAAGATTTCAACTGTACTGAGTAGTTAGTTGTATTCTGTTAAATTCCTAACCACCCAAGATTCTCTTTCCGTATCTCTTCCTTATCTTCTTCCTTTCCCACTCTATTTCAGTTAGTAGAACTCCTTTAATGGAGGTTTAGCAGTTATCCTCCTTGTAATAGTGAATGTATTGAATTCCAGTAATAAAAGTTCACAAATTACATAATTGTACCCTTAGTGCATTACATTAAGTAGAACCATGATAATTAATTGTCATGTCATAGATTGGATCTGCATTCCACTGAAATTAATTGAGAGCACCATGATAATAAATTGTCATGTCACAGATTGGATCTGCAAACAATAACTGAAGTCAATAGAATACACAAATCTGGTGTTAAATGAGTCCCGCCATTGAGGTTTCATCTTTACATTGATTATCTGACTCTTTTGTAATCATAGAAAGAGCCAATATAATTTTTTTGTTGTTGTGGGAATACAAGTTCAAGGAACTCCTTTTGGTAAACTTGCTCTGCAAATTCAGGAGACGAAATTTTACGATTATTGGCCTGAGACTCCACGCAATGCAAAAAATGGAATGCTATTGAACACCCCTCATCCTAGCCAAACTAAACTAGTGATCTAATTCGTCAAATATAATCTGAAAAGAAGGGAAAGAAGGATGCACTGATGAGTACGGGCAGAGAGAGAGAGAGAGAGAGAGAGAGAGAGAGAGAGAGAGAGAGAGAGAGAGAGAGAGAGGAGGGGTTGCCTTTAGCTAGCCCATGATGTCTTTTTGAAGTTTTTCATGAGTTGTACTTCTTTTGAACTCGACTAATCTAGATAAACAAAGTTTTAGTATTGGATTAAATTGCTCATTACCAAAAGCATTATATAATCGGGGCTCAAATAATACTTATTTTTTTGTATATGAGTTATGTTTGTAAAAATATTTTACACAATTTTTTCCGTGTTAGTTAGTGTATATATCTTAAATTTTATTTTTGACTTATTTTGATTTATGCGGCATATTTCATTTCTTTTTCTGTCAAATAAATGTTCTTAGTACATTAATACTAGTTTTTACAAAAAATCACTTTCATATAAGTTGTTATTGATTATTCTTTTATATTTTTCATTTTGGTCTTGGTAATAATTTACTTATCTCCGAAGAGTACTCCAAATTATTATAAGAAAGTCATAATGCACCTTAGAATGAATGGGTTCAATATAATAGTTCTATTAAATATTACTTCTCATGAGAGGATATTTTTCGACTAGAAATGCATATTTAGAGCCATATTTTGCTTCATATTTGCAACTGTTATGCATTGATTAGGTATATATTTTAGTATTTTTGAGCTTATTACGTGTATTTAATTGTGTAGGAATGCATATAGACGAAATGAGGGATCTGGAGCTTAAATGAGAAGAAATGGAGCTTCGAAATCTGAGTAGAAGCTCAAGATCTGACAAGAAATAAAGGCGAGGACGTAAACCAAGAGAAACTTGGGAAGCAGTAATAAAGCCCTGCCTCACCGTACTGGCATCGCATGGCGCGATGCGGTAATGGCAAAATCCTCAGAAAAAAGGTCTGTCGCGTCGCGTCGTGCGGCGAGCGACGCGGTAGGTTTAAGTTCTTGACATTTTGACTTCGATTTTATTTTGGATTTTCGATTTGGGTGGGTCTTTTGGGACAATATAAAAGTCCTAAAACACCCAAAAATAAAATCTGGAAAGGAGCAAAAGCAGGCTAGAGTTTTGGAGACTAACACAAGATTTTTTTCTTAACTTCTTCCCTTCTTCTTATAATCTATTCATTCATGAATCATTTTGACATGATTGTTCTAAACATGAGTGGCTAAGTTACCCCATCTAAGGCGTGATGGAACCATTATAGGATGATGTGTTGAATATTTTATTAATTTAATCGAGTTTGATATTATTATTTCTGATTATTCGATTATGTTATGATTGCTTTTGATTGTAGATCTCACAATTGAATGTACTTTTATTCTTGTAAATCCTTGGAAGAGTGTTTGGAGTTAGGATTAGTTTAATAACGGTACTTTAACCCAAATAATGAATTGTTTAGACAACAAGAGAAGGGTGAGTTCGGGAATAATGAACCCTTTTCGTGTCACGTGAGTAGTCCATTTTATCATCTTGTATTAACTTAAAAAAGTAACTCAGGGTAGTTATTGCTTGTTATTGGAGAATAGTAATGATAAACTAGGAGCTCACGATGATTAGGAATAGTGAAGTGAGATTGACTGCATTGTATTTGATACATCACCCCGATAATCGAGGAAGTACTACCCTAGGTCTTTTATTCTTAAAATCTTCTCTAGTACTTATTACTTGCTTTTAGTTAATTGTTATTTATTTCTAGTTTTCAAACCAAAACCATTATAAATTCCTCGTGGAAATGTCTGAACAGAAACTTGATAAAACTTGAGTTACGAATTAATATTTGCTCCCTCAGAAATTCGACCGCGAACTTATTGAACCAGGTTATATTTGCAACAATCAACTTAGTCATTCTTAAAGGAATAGTTGGGCGTAATCAGAGGATAATAAATATTTATAGACATGCTTTTCAAAGAAAACCACATATAAAATTTTAAAAATACATATTAAATAAATAAATTTTATATTTCAGGGTGGTTGGACTTTTGCTAGCTTAATACTAAAATCAGACAAATCAAATATATTCAGTTTTTATTTTAATTCGATATTGGTGTTCGGTAATAATAATAATAATAATAATAATAATAATAATAATAATAATAATAATAATAATAATAATAGTAGTAGTAGGAGTAAAAAATTTATTTGAAATAAGTTGCATTTGGAAAGAAGTTATTCCCAAATGGGATAATGAAAAGCAAATAAAATAGAAGGTAGAAGAAGATTAGTAAAAGGAAGAAGAGGAGGACAAGGAAGACGAACAGTAGTAGGATTTGAGAAATTGAAGATGTCCAAAGAGTTGGATGTGCATCTAAGATGCTTATCTCACAGTGCCAGAGACTCCAATGACCCTGCCTCCGATCCTTGTCTTCTCAATTCCGTTAGTGCACATTACACAATCATTTATATTACTCTACTAATTGATTATTGTTGATTCTCATTTTCAATTTTCAGGTCAAAAGTCTTTGTGATTTATGTAGGACTCAAAATTCCCAAGATTTGATTGCTAGGATTTATCCTCATCTTAACAGGATATTTCAACGATCTCTTGCTTCTATTTCCCACTCCCAAACTTCTAATGCCCTTCTTCTTTTGGTACTCTTCTACTTCCTATGCATTCATACTTGTATCCCTAAGAATACTCTAAAATATTCTGAATATGTGTATTTACATTCCACATGCTTTTATTTCCTACCCCAATAATCCCACTGCCGCATTCTTAAATACTACTATGATTTTGATTGAACTCGTGAGGTGCACTTAAACATATGTTTTGATCCTTTGGTTGGAGTTGGACATGATCAGGTGCACCATTAAGTCTAAGAGAAGTTCTGGATGATCAGTTTCCCCCCTGCGAACTACACTTTATTTAGCAAGTGTTGCTGCTGATTATTTGAAATTTACCTCCTACTCTGGAAGATGATTAATATTCGAGCCTCTTTATGGGCGTCGTATCCACAATAAGCATTATTCCTACTGTCATTTTTTTATTCGTAACTCTCCTTTTGTTTTCTGGGATAAGGTATATACTTTTGCTATAGATTCTCTTTCTTTGTTATACAGGCAATACTCCAGTTTTTTCTTGACTTCGGAGATGTGGTTCTGCATGATGCTGATCCTAGTTTACGCACCTTTTTCAAGTCATGCTTGAGCCGGTAGGGAGAATATCATTCCTTTCTTTGTCGAAACTTTGAAGATTTTCTTTTGAGACTAACCTTTCATAGATGTGTTAATGTTATATGATGAGTTAAACTTTAAAGCACGGTAAATAACATTTTTGATGAAGTAAGAAGTTTCATTAAATGGCATCAAGAAGATGCAAATTGTAGAAAAAGTTGGCTTACAAAAAGCCAAAGATTTAGCCCCATTACAGTGAAAGGATTAAGTTAAGATCAGTGAGCTAAAAAAGTTCAAAAAGTCATCAAGGGAATCTACAGGACACAAATTATGCCAACTAAATAAATACAATAGGCATTTGGCCCTGAGGGAATGAGTGGGAGTTGATAAACCATCAAAACATCTTCTGTTCCTTTCTGTCCAGAGACACCAAAAAATGCAAGCAGAGATCATTCTCCAGATTTTTCTGATGGCTTTACCAACTTTCCATAAGCTCCAACATTGAAAGGCTTCCTTTGTACTTTGCTGCATGACCCAACTTAAACCAAAAATAGATAGGAACATAGACCACAAATCAATAGCTACTCTACAATGTAGAAATAGGTGATTGTTTGATTCTGAGCAGCATTGACACATGTGACATCTATTTACAATGTGGAAATTCCTCCTGGTAAGATTGTCTTGTGTAAGGCAGGCTTCATAGAACATATGATCTTTGTTGGGAGCTTAGTCCTCCAAATTAGCTTTCGTGGCCAACAATTAATCACTTCATTTTGAGCACATAGGTACTTGTAACCGGCCTTAACTGAATATCTCCCACCATTTGTATTGCCCCATTTAAGGCAGTCAACTGAGTGGTCATTCACTGTGAAACTATTCAGTCTAGAAAGAAGGCCAACCAAACTGTCAAACTCCCAATCTTGAATATTTCTCGTGAAGGTAAGATTCCAGGAGTTGTTCTCCCAATTTTGAGAAATGGTTGAGTCCGGGTCACTAGAAATATGGAAAAGATTTGGGAAATCAACTATTAATGAATTGTCGCCCAACCATTTGTCCTTCCAAAATTTTACATGCACACCACTGCCCACTTCTAAGCGAGTATTCAGAGAGAATTCATTCCATAGTTTGCAAATGTTTTTCCAGAGACCTACGCCATGAGGAGCATTAGAGACCTTGGTGCACCAATGATTATGTACACCATGTTTTGCATTGACTATCTGCTTCCATAGAGCTTGTCCCTCTTGTACGTATCTCCATAGCCACTTCATCAAGAGACATTTATTGTGCATAGCTAAATCCTTGATGCCTAAGCCTCCCTGATTCTTAGGAAGAGTGACTGTAGACCATTTCACTAAATGAAATTTGTGACTCTTACTATTTCCTTCCCATAAAGATGTTCTTCTGATCTTATCAATTTGATTTAGAACTTTAATTGGCATGGGGTAGAGTGACATATAATATGTTGGTATGCTATCAAGAACACTATTAATTAGTGTTAGCCTGCACGGTAAATAACATATATTTCAGTGTTCACTACCTTCCGTGTATCTTTATTTTATATATTTTTTTGATGTAGTAGATTGATTATTATTATTTTACCAGACATAAAGTAATAAATACACTTTACTTTGTGGATTTTATAACAATACCTAATGCTTACTACAGTGAGTTTGCAGACCCTATTGTTGCAGAAGCAACCCTTGACTTCCTGAATGCAAACAGGAAAAAATTGTCAAGTTCGTTCTCCACTTTGCTTCCACAGGTACATATTAATTTGAGCTGCTGTCTTGCTGATATTATATCTAAGCTATTGGAATATAATGCTCAAGCATCAATCATAACAAAGAGTAGAACAACATCTTTTAAAGAGTGCAAATTCAATACCGTCATGTTATACAATTTTATCTTCTTCTTGATACATTGCAGGTGAAGTAAATATTTGCTGCCCCTCTCCTTTTATAATTGTGTAATTAGTGAATCATGGTACTGAAGTTGGACCTCCTTTCCTTATATATTCCTAAGGCAGTGTGACAGTTAGAATGCCTTTGACATAGTTCTAACTTCTATGGGAAAGGACTTTGGAATTACATCTCTACAATTATCTGAAAGAAATTATGACCTAAATGGAACACGTCAAATAAAGGGTACATATAACTGGCTCCAACTAGTTTCGGATTGAGACGTAGTCTGTTGATCTCTATAATCATCGAGCATAATGTTTACCTACTATATTATACACATACTTCTACGAGAATGGTATATACTGGTCAAGTTTTGGGTGTTTATATGCATTTAGAAGCATCCTAATGCTGTCATCTGATCTCTGATGACATTGCAGTTTTTCCCATTATTGCTGAAGCTAATTGCTTGGAATGGGGAGAAGTAAGTCTGTCCGTCATCTCATTTTATTTTATATATAAAGATCGGGAATTCTTTAGAATTATTCCAATGGATGGGTCTGCTTTATTATTATTTTGTCTCTTCTTTTTCTTTGTTCTTGTGTTTTCTTTCTTTTGATTGGTAGAAGTATTTACAGCGGGAAGCCTCATAATAGATTGTGTAGTGAGCTCAAAAAGTCGATCATGCTTCTCTATCATTTGCAATTCCATGTTACACAATAATACACTAAAAAAAAACATCTGCATTTGATGCTAATAACAGATACCTTTTTGCCTTAATAAATTCTATTGTTCCTCTCTTTCCCGATGATCCACCAAATCGTAACATGCAATGAATTCCATGTTTTCAGCTTATCCTTCCTCGACCCTTTCATGAACCAGCAATGTAATAGCTTAGAAGTTGTCTTAGGCATTGCCCAGCTAAACCCTAAGATGTCCAGAATAAAATGCCAAAGTTGTGAGGTGAAAAAACAGTAGATGAAGAGATGGTTGACATTCTCACCTGTGTTTCACGCAAGGGGCACCTGCTACAAATGTTGATCCCCCTTTTCTGAAGGTTATCCTGTGTAAGGCATGCTCCATATGCCACTAGCCATGAGAAGCAGTCTTTGCTTCTCCATGGCCAGTTCTGAGAGCTACCAGATGAACTCCTTAAATGCTTGCAACAAGTTTTAACCTTAATTAACCCCTTCTCAACCCTATTCCAAAATAAGGAGTCGGCTTTAGTTGGAATAAGATTGACACTATGGAGCTGAAGGATTAAGGAAGACACCGTATCGAGCTACCAGTCATTTATGCCACGCCTAAAACTGAACTACCACCATTGCTCCAACCACTCTTTCTGTTCTTGTATTTTATAATTGGCTACCTTGGCTTTGAACCGGGTAGAATATAAATCCAATTTCTTTTCTTTTTTTCAGCTTCCTTTTGACTGTTCCTTTTTTTGAAAATTGCGCTGAAAACTTTCCTTTACTGCAAAAAAGCTAGATAAGTCTTCTAAGTAACATATAACAGATTTGGTTGTTGCTCTGTTGTTTTGAAACTGTATGATTTTACAAGGAGTGATCCATTGATTACTTTTAGAAAATGGAACCTGTTGGTTGTTCTTGCATATGCATGTAGAGGGCATTTTATTTATAATTTTGGATGGCAATGCCCATGAAGGTACCGGAAAATGCCTCTTAAGATGTGGTATCATCCTTTAGGAGTTGGTGTTGCAGCCACAAGCAAGGACATCTAAGTTCCCTGGGTTTCTTAAATTAAGAACCTTGGTTCACTTGCCTCTTGGGCCGTTTTTGAGGAGGATCAGATACTAACACGAACAAGACCACTACTAATGTGTTAGATTTAGAAACAAAGACGCAAAAACTTTGAAATAAGGGGAAAGGGATAAGAAGAAGACGGTATAAGTTTGTGATTCCTTTTAAAAGGGATGTATTTGTATAAACTTGTGAATAATCTATCAAAGAGCAATAAACCCTGTGAGTCCAAACATATGAAGGTGAACTCCATCGAACTGATAAGTTCTAACATCACAAAACAACATATTCAAGTCTTCAGAAGCTACAACAAAGTATATCAAGCATCTAAATTACTTAGAAGTGCTTGCAGAAATACTATTAAGATGATTAATCTAGTGGATCTTCTCCTCTTCTCTTCTTATATGCAAGCTGGTCCTGTAAAAGAGTGACATCTTTAGTGTATCCTAAACAATATTAAACCTTTTTCTTTTGTAGTTCCATTTGTGTTCCCTAAAAGGTGATGAACTGTTCAGAAGTAGGGCGCAGTTGGAGTGCAAAAGAATGATACAAATCACAAAATTTAGGGGGAGTGCCTGAATTTTGAGAAAAGAATTTAGAAGTATAGGAAAAGTAACAACCACATAACAGGGTGTCTAAATATTGTCATGTTTGGCTTGAGTATTACTCTTAAAGCAACCTAAAATTTGGTGGCCCCGCTTTCTCTCATTTGTAGAATATAGCAGTTAACCAGATTATGCCAAATAGCCATGATGGATGTAGGTGACCTCTCCATTATTTCAGGAGTCTTTCTTGAAGGTTTGAATTCTCAAGTGTCCTTCAGTTTTAGAAGTTGACACTTGTGAGACCTCTTACCATTGATGGTATCGAAATTTATGTCATGAATGGGCACTCCTTGCAACATTTGATCTCATATTATTGAACAATTGCTGTACTTAGGCTGGGCTAAAATAAACAGTAGTTAATCAATTGTATAGCTCTTATGTAATTTTCTCAGCCAGTTTCTCTGGAACATTGCTTTATTTCATTTTAATTGTTGTTTAGTCCGTCGTCCGATGGCTAACAGAATCTTCTGTATGGAGTACTTAATTGTATAGAGTATGTTAGTCCTAATGCTCTTAATAGTTGTTTATGAAACTGCATTTAACAAAAATTTTTGATCATCCATGCAGATTGGAAAAAGCATTTCTTAGAGTATGTCCTAGTTTGGTTTCCCCGGGGTCATTTCTTCCACTATTTCCATCAATCGTAGACTTGCCTAGTGAGTGTTTCTACTTTATGGTTTTCTTGCTCACCCTCACCCCAAAAGGAGAAAAAAGTAAAACAATAGGACCAGGGGTTGTATATGACTTTCATGAACGGAACAACAATGGACCATTGCATACTTTTGCTAACCTTAATAAATGTCCCTCTCCCTCCCTTAATGGCATCAAACTAGCCTTATTAGCATTCTAATTTTACTCGCTTGAATTTTGAATTGTTCTAAACAAACTTGAACTTACAAAGTGATTTATACCAAAAAACAAAAACAGAAAGAGGTATGGAATTCGGTACTTTCAGCTGTTATTCTATCGAATTGAGGCAAAGATCCATTAGTGGTGTGTAGATGTCATCTTTTTGTGCGAGAATAAGACCCCTTTTTCATCTTTGCCAGTATTGATTGTGGCATTGGAAAAGGTGGAGAAAAGTTCAGGATCACTGGTTGGTACTAGCATAGCTTCAATTCAGAAGAGTACAGCTCCGGAGGTTATTATTTACTCTTCTATTTCATAGCTTACTGAAATTTTAGTATTCTGGATATGATTGAGGAGATTCCTTTTGGCAACAGATGTTGCTAGCACTCATGGATGAAGCATATACTGGATCAACCATAGGAGATGGAGGGGCGGACTCTGAATCAGAGGATAGCAGCACTATGGCAGTAGCTGATCCGTTCTTTCTTGAGCTTCTCAAGGATGAGAATGATGGTCTAGCTGTATGGTCTTTGCTATGTTGTATACTCTAGATTGCTGCTGGTTGCATGCTGTAAATAGAGAGATTAGACTTCTGAGTGAAACCACTCGCATTTATCTTGCTGCAGATTGCAGAATGCAAATAACTCTGTTTCTCTTGCAAAAATGTTTATCTATGCTCCTTTTGGCGCTCTCTTTGATTATATCTTCTACTTGATCATCCTATATTTGGTTCTATTACCAAGTTTCTCTGAGTTTAATCTTTCATGGTTCTTTTGATGTTTAGGAACGCCATTGGTCTTCTCCTGCAGTGGCTACGGCTCTACAGGCAGCAGTTAGTGCACCTATGTCTGATAGGCTGAAACAAGCACTGAGGATGACACCTCGGCTGCTTGATATGTATACTGCTATAGCGATCCATGAAATCAATGATTGTAAGTTAATCCATTTTATGGACAAGAGCTTTTTCTCTTCATACAAGAGGAAACAACTTCATAAGAGCTTGATCCATAACATTCTGTTGCAGCTCTTGTTTGCGCTCTTGTTCCCCTACTTATGGCAAGATATTCCAATCTATTTCCGGAAAAGCTATTCTTGTACGAGGTAACTAAGTTCATGTGGATAAATTGAAGAATTCTTTCTCAAATGGTATTATATTGTTGAAGATGCAATACTCTATCGGAGAAATTCCCTGGTAGTCTACCAATTATCATTCTTTTCTATCATTTTTTTTTGCTTTTGTTTATTTTTTAATAATTGCTGTATAGTTTTAAGGGAGAGTAATGGTCCTTTCACAATTCTTTGAAAATGAAGTTCGCTTGCTTTTGAGTTTAAGATCACTTCCAAGGCATTAAAGGTTTTACTCAAAACTGAATGATATCAATGCAACGAAACGTGGTACGACAACAACATACCCAGTGTTATCCCACAACTAGGGTTGGGAGGGTGAGATGTACGCAGACCTTGCCCCCACTAAGGTGGAGAGGCTATTTCCCATAGACCCTCGGCTAAAAAGAACATTATAAAAAACATGTTTTGAAATAAACAAGATGAATTAAACCATGGTAAACAAAATACTGATGTAAAGCTAAAGATGCAACGAGTGGTGTCTAGTAGAAATATAAGTCCAACCTTGTTTTTAGAATTTAAGAAAGAGGAGAATTTCACTGATCCAGAAAGGAGGGAAAAAGATTGAGAGAATGAGTGGAGGCTTCTTGAACAAGATAGTCATAGTTCATTTCTTATAGAAGGGTCCTTCTCGTATTGGCGGCAGCCCTTTTTGTGGCTGCCACCTTTACAGAGTGAACATTATCATATTAGTGCATTTTACTGTTCGAGTATACTTGATTTTTAATTAGTGATATTTTCAAACTCATATTTATAGGTTCAGAAGAGGATCTTAGAGCTCATGCTTGCTGCCTTTCATAGATCTCCCAGTTTCATTGCGCTTCTGAAGGTATTGCCTTATTTACACCTGGCAAATCCTCACCTTTGATCTTGAATACTTATTGAAGACTGAAATTGGTATTAGTGATATAAAGTCTGGATTCCTTCAGATTAGTGATAAGAAGTGAACAGATGATCTTTTGTCTTTGATTTTGGCCATATCTCATCTCATAACTTCTCTTTTTCTACTAATTTTTTTTATGTCTTGAATCGTAAAACCTACATATCCCTTTCTTTCCATTTTACTCCCCCTTTTTCCTCAATTTGTGCAGAAGCCTATAGTGAACAGACTTGGAGAAGCTTATGATAGCCCAACAAAGGCGAGTGGACCTTCTTTCCCAACACACGCACACTCACCCTATCCCATTTACCTGAAAGAATTGACTGAAGGTGAACTTTTTTCCAGACTGAATTGGCATTACAGTTATGCTGGGCAATTGGGGAGTATGGAGGTGGTGGTGAAGACCGCAAAGATGCTGCTCGTGAACTCTTTGAGAGCTTGGAATTACTTCTGTACGAGAACCTTTCATCAAGGTAGACTGTTTGACTGCTTTGCACAGCTTCAGAGGTTCATTTTGTGATGCTAATCTTTGCTGACTTTTATGTTTCCGTTGTGCTGATAAGCCGTCTGGGTCTGAGTGAATCAGCTCTTGGGTCTGATACTTCAAAATTCAGAAAATCATCACAATCAAGGCTATTGTGTTTTGTTGCGACTGCCATTGCAAAACTTGCCACGTATCACCGCGAACTGTTGCCCAGGGCCCGTGTATCCTTAACAAAGGTCATACCTAGCTTTTATTGCAGGAGTTTACAGCTCTCATCTTTTGGAGAAAGTAGGTCTAAGCTTAATTTGGTCAATTTGGTTGACAGGTTGCCCGTTCTCGGATCTCAGATGCAAGGGTTGGGAGGCGCGCACGTGACTATTTGGGTCTGATGAATGAACCTTCTATATGTTTGTCTGTATTGGGCCCATGTGAATCTCCAAGTAAAGGGATGCAGAAACCTGGCACTGTGAATTGGAGTGAAGGGGGAGCTAAAATGATTTCCCATGTTCCGTTTTACATTTTAGGTGAACAAGAAGGTAAGCTGAGCGTAAGTAAATATTACTATCCATCCCTGATTTTTCAATCAAGGAAACTTGAATTGTTTTTAATGAGGTACAAAACATGATCTGCAGGTCCTCCTCATGATTTCTCATTCATGGATATTCTTCCTGGAAGATAATCTATTGTAAGGAATTGTTTGTCCTTCATCACATATATTTTCTGGGTGAGTAATGCTTGCAGAAAATAGAGAACAAAGTGTTCGAGAAATGACGTAAGAAGTATATCCACACTTTCATTGGTAGGAATCAAATGTACATTATCGATCTGTTGCATGTATGCATTCGGTCATTTGCCCCTTACCTTCATGGGTAGGGTCGACTGGTTTTACTTCAGATAACCTACCCTAACATCAAAATAGTTAAAAAAAGAAGAAGAAGAATTTCTGGGTGCAGGGAAATATTTATCCTTTTTAAATGTACATTAACTTGATCTGTGTATATACTTCTTGGACCAACTATGTATAATTTCATATTAGTTGCGGTTTTGTCTTTATACTATTGTGGTTATTTCATTCTTTGAACCATCTTCTATATCTAGAGGATTTAAAAGGAATTCTAGCCCCTAAAAGGAATTCTAGCCCCTGAGTGATTAAATCCACCAAACACTTGGAAAGCACAAAAAGACAAGAACCTCACAGAAACAGAAGGAAACAAAAAAGAGAATTTAATTGCCGTGCAGCAATATATATTTATTAAGCTCCCTTGGGCAGTTAATGGGACAAGAACAGGCAGAATGCTCAGCATCTTTTCAAATATACTGTAGATAGCAGCCTGAATAGGTAATTTACCAGAGAAAAGACAGGTAAAAGTTATGCAGGGAATTCTTATACTCACTCTGGAAAAACAATTGTTTCCGCAAGAAGTAGTTGTTAAGAGGTCAAAAGTCAAATTGGAGTGCACACGTTTGATTCCTAATAGCCTCGACCAGTTCAAATATATATGACTTTCATGCATGTTGCTAGCCGATTGAACCTTCTCTATTCTCTAGTACCTAGGTTAAGGGGATAAAAAACAAGGGAAATAATAGTCTTGGCAGTTACCAAGGTCCTCTGACTTCAGTGAAAGAGGAATACGAGAAAAGAATCAGAAAGTAATGGTCTCAACATGCAGAGTTGAAGATCAATGAAGCCTTGATGAGGTAGACTGTTTCAGATATGAGTTTGTTTGCAATGAGCAGCGATTGTGGGGGAAGATACTCAGGTGTGGATAGCTCTTCATCCATCAGCTGAAATGCTATGGTTAGAATACTTGCAGCATTAACAATCTTCCCCGGAGAGCTTGTCCCGTCAGGAGAGCAAGGCAGGACCGCAAATCCTGAAGCCAAGATGGCTACACTATCCGAGTCTTTACCTTCCATAATGTACTGCACAGCCGACGCATCAACTGGGGCATAAATTATGTACATTCCTGTTGAATCTGTGGAGCTCTCTTGTACATAAAACATGTCTAGCTTGCCTGCTCCTTCACTGGGAGGCTATTAAACAACAAACTATTAGAAACATTGCTTCAGTCAGCGTAGAAGTTTAATATTACCTACTAGTCTAACTGTCTAAGTCATTAAATGGCTTACCTCCACCATGATTAGTGAAAGAGAGTTTGCCGGGTCTCGTGCTGATGATATATGTAGTGCATCTCGAGTCATACACCCATAGGAGAGCAAATCCCACTACAACAGTATGTGGTAGCAATGAAAAATAGCATCAGCTTCTAATATAGATGGAGTACTGAAGAATGAGGATGGACAGAATTAGAGGAGTTGTAAATGGATAAACTCGGGCAAGTTATAAATTAGAAACATGATGTGAGCTAAGTATGTTTATCAAGCTATGATAGTGACCTTTTAAGCGTTACTCTTTTTCAGAAAACTTGAAATAATTCAGGAACAGCAAAAAATGGCAAGCTAGTGACAATAATTATCGTAGGTACTCGAACTAAGCAAATGACAATCTAAAGATAAGTTTACCTTTGTGAAATTTATCAGCATTGAAAAATCAGACACCTCTAGAAACAATTGTTCCACTAATCTATCTATCTGTACGTTTTTATCATTGAACCTTGATCTGGTGCAAAGGGAAAAGGAAAAACAAAAGTTGAAAATTTATGTTTGCAAAGCCCAGGGAGGATCGCTGTAAGAAGATCAGAGATACACTACTAATGTAGTAGCATGGCTAAATGTTGAGACATCTCTGTAGCAGTCGTCAGAGTACCTTGCTGCGATTTTCCCCAGCTTGAAGGAACTCAAAAACGTCCTTTTGTGGGATTGGTAGCCACAACGAAGTTGAAATCGTCACTGCAACACCACGAGGGGTTCCTGGATCATCTAAGTTCAAGCTTGTTTTCACAAAGATATCCTCACCACCATGTATCCCTAAGGGCATCCACTGGTTTTCACTGCATGAGCTAAAAATAGCATTATAACTTCTGACCATCCGTTCTGCTAGCTTCATTAAATTCTTCTTTCCTTCACCTGAGTCTAGAATGTGGAAGATAATACAAGAAACACCAATTATTAACATCAAATTTATATTTTTTCTTTCTCAAGGAGTAATATGTTAGTTATACTTAATCACACAGCATAAAGAATGACGACAAACAAGGCTAGAATCATATGGTATAATTTTGAAGATAAAGCAGAGCAGCTTACCATTGTCTTGCAAGGGTTGTTCCAATAGTTGATCATACTGTTTCTCCATAGTTGCATGCCTGTCATAATGCCTCTCCATGGTCAGCATCCAGCATTTTGCGCTGAATGCAACACCTGATTTAAGTGTCTGCCTGAACATTTGGGGAACCAAACCATTGCATACTACATTATTCTCCACCCATGTAACCTAAAATTGAGAAATGATATACATTTAGGATTAAATGTACTAACTAGGAACTGAAATTGCAGTAGCTGATCGAGTCCATAAGACATTGTTCACTTTACCAAAGATAGCCCACTTCGAAGCCCTTGAATTAGGCATCCTGATGGTCTTCTTTGACATTGGACTAATGGAGTAGGAAAAACACTTTCCAAGGAGATATCAGCTACTAACCAAGTGTTGAAATCTAGTTGTCGAGAGTACCTTGCAAAGTAGACCTCCCGGGGCCTAACAAGTGTTGAAGGAAGATGAAATTGGGCTGTCATCTGGAGAAAACCCAATCTCTTAATTTTCTTAGATAGACCAACAATCCTGGTGCTCACTGAAGTAACAAATCTTGAGATTTTTTAATAACAAAAGCTTGGCAACATTTGCCAACATTTGCAAGTGGCATCATATATGGTGCAATGCAACCTGTGCCTACGAAATGAGCTAGAAAAAACTAGTAGCAGAATTCAAAATGGCTCTCTAGCTCAATAAGACATGCAATTGCTTATAATTTACCACTTGCAAAGCTCCATTAGCTGTTCCATCTCCTCCCGCCAATATAAGTCCAAGATTTGTCGCTCTTGAAACAATGTTGGAGAACACACATGACCACTGATCCTGCATCCATAATAATATTCTTGACAAATCAAACTCAGAACAGTAAGGTTAATAGTGCAATATATGTAACTTACAACATCAATCAACATATGCACAAGGTTGATTGGGTCCACAAGGACAATCCCAATGGCTCTGGATGCTTCAATTTCAGAGGGCAATGCTGAATTTTCCATTTCAGATATGGACATCTGTGGCTTGTCACTTGTGGCTTCAATAGGCCCTCCTCTTGCAATGACTTTAATTATCTCCTCTAAAGTAGGATCAAGATGGACGAATCTTCGCTTGTATTCTGCTTCATTGAGAACCTCAGTTTGCTTATTGGTGTCAAAGAGCCATAAAGGTTCTTGTTTTTGAGTCATTTGTCTTAGCTCTTCACTTGCTGCTAAGGCAAGATCTACAACTTTTGCTTTGTACACTTCAGCACATAGTGAAACGGCTAACAATAGATCAGTTGCTCGAGGGATATCCCTTTCGTATGCTGGGATCGACTGACAAGAAAAGTTTAAGATATTTAAGTAAAGAAATTTGTACATCAAAGTGCAGTCTCTACACAATTTCAAGCTTTTCTTAATCCCGTCCCAGCAATTTTTCTGATTTTTTCATGGTAGAATTGTGAATGTATTTCAAATTGAATACCTCAAAATATCCATAGTGCTCCACCCCTGGTTCGTTGTCAGGTGACATCTTATAATTTGGAGAACCTAACATTAATGACAAATCTCATCAGAGATCTCAGACGGAACAACAGAAAAACAGGTTGCTGCATTTATAAGATGTTAAAGAAAAAATAATCAAACTATAATGACGGCAGGCTGGGCAGAATGTATCGTCTACAATTTAAAGAAAAATCGTGCAAATAAAGCTCGATAACGAAACAACAGTGCATGCATGGCATGCATAGTAGTTTATGTGAAACATAATCAAGAAATGAAATTACTGAATCTGCTGCTGTGTCTGTGTATCTGTTATTCAAATCTGTCGCTCTTAGGGGGTTTTCTTTTCTTTATTAAATTATCCACTATGTAAGTGGTGTCATCTCTGAACCATGATGATGATGAGAGGAGGGTCGATCGGCACTTTTCTGAACAGAGGTCAGTGCAGCTACGTCTCTCCCCTAGGTTTTTCATGCTAGTTTAACTACATTTTCGTTAACATTTATTATTTTTAGCTTTTTTTAACTATATGAGTAAATAGATGTAAATTTGTTTTCTGTAGGATAAGGTCATTAAAATTCAATAGTTACTGATCTGTCTCATTTTATGTGAAAATTTTCGGATTTGGAGATTTAAACTTATTGTTTTGACGCTGGACTCAGACATAAAATATTTAAGTAAGTTTGAAATAAAATTTATATATTTAAATATTGTATAAAAAGTTTTATAAATAAGAAAAGTTTATAAAAGTTTTAATAAAAAAGCTTGGCAGATGGCCTGACTAGCAACAAATAAATTTATTTTCATTATACCGCTTCTTAATGATATGCAAAATATGATAAATTATTTTTTGTGTTTGTTGAATTACTAATATTTCATTTTTTTTTTTACATAAATGAGCGTTTCAAGTCAGTAAAAAAATATTTATGGTCTTCTTTATCATTCTTTCTTAAGAATAGTTCTCGTTATCATTTTTCTTACGTTCATTACTATTTTATTTGTAAAAAATCGATAAACCAAATCAAACCAGCAATAACCAAATCGATGGTTTTAATATTACTTGGTTTGGTTTAGTTTTAAGAATTTAAAAATCGATTAAATTGGTTTGGTTATGGTTTTGATAGAAAATAACCAAACCAAACCGAACCGTGAACACCCCTAATTATATGCATAAACACATCATATTGTCGTTATTTCTAAATATATGAGCACTTGAAATTATTTTAATTGAATCAATAAAGTACGATTTGGCATCATTTATTTTCAAAATGAACATGATTTTTTACTCATTATATGAAGAAATGATGTCGGAGTGGTCTTATATTATGTTTTGCTTTGACTTTTGTATAAGAGCGAAACAATGACGATTTGACCTTATTTTTTCACGAATGGATGTGAAACACAGACGGATTGATATTATTTTTTGCTTTGTAGGAAGCAGTGTCATATTTTATAATTTTAAATTTAAAAAAGTTTGATAGCATTTTTGTGATTACGGCTTCAAAATGGTCCGGTGATATTTTTGTAATTACGGGAAGTGCTCTTTTAGCAAGGGTATTTATGTACTTTCAATTTCATTTAATATAAAAGTGCTCAAATCTTTGAGACCACTAAAAAATAGCTCAGGTTTTTGAAACCACTCCTTTTTACTTATTTGTGTAATTCTCCGAACTATAATGAGATGCCTTAAAATTATTTGATAAATTTTTTTTTTATATTTTTTTAATTTACCATCATATGTGTCTTGATCATTCATGGGGATATTTGGTAACTTTACTCACTATCATTTTGATAGTAACTTTATAAGATACGTATTTTGGTGATAAATAATAATCTGATATCTCAATTAATATATGTCAGAATATATGATACAATTTGAATAACTCATGTCTTTTTGTAAGTGATGGTTTAATTCACTTTTTATAAGAAATAATCTAACTCGAAAAATACATTTATAAGATATTTCATTTTTTTAATTATCAACATTGTCATCAAACTGTTCATTTTCATATTTGCATGTTTTATCTGAAATTTGGATTACTTATCTGAATAACCTCTACCACGTTCTAAAAAGATATATAAGTTAAATCTATTACTTATCTTTGTTGATAATTTTATTACATGTAAATAGTAATTGTTTAACCTAGATTCGATTTTAGGCCAATTAACAATTAAATTTGTATTTGCGGAGTCACGATCAATAGTTGAGATTAAGAGTTTATACGGTGAGCTAATATGATGATAATATGAGAGAGAGATGCGAGTATCAACTAATAAAAACAAAGCATAAACGGAAACAAGGAGAAGTAACCGTATCGCATCGCTCGTCTTCGGAGAGAGTTCTTCGATACCAATCGCACTCCAGACGATCAAAGAACTAGAGTAATAATCAAAATATGAGCAAAGAGAGTATCTGAGCAAGAGCGAGAGAGTATTCTTATTGATATTGTAGACAGGAAGTAAAGTTATGTAAAATCGATTAAGGCGAATGCTATTTATAAGCCTGGTAGGCACCCGTTGGGGTTTTGTAACCGCTGGGCGTGGATCCGTTTGGATAAGTAACTGCTGGTCACGTATCCGTTGGAGTCATAACCCCTGGGTTGTAATGATTGCCTTAATGACCATTAATAGATTGATCGTGGATGATCATGTTAATAAATGCTCAATTAGACCGTGTTGACTGTTGAAGTGTTTCATAACTCCTTTAGGTCTGCTCGTGATGAATGTCTATCCGTTGGATGTCTGTCCGTTGAAATGTCTGCCCGTGCCACGTGGAAGACACGTGTCACCTTTTCAAATCCAGTCAGCTTTTATCCAATACAGATAGTCCCCGCACTTCTCGAGCAGAATATCTGTTCGAGGAGTGGATATAAATTTTGGCGGGAATTTCTTGCAAATTTTGTCTCCGTGTGATGTATCTTAATGACGTACGAGCCTTATCAGCTAAGTGACAAGCCCTCATGACGTGCGCATTTAATGCGCCGTATAAAAAAGTAACTGCAGCTGGCACGCCTGCGAGACTGCAACCCATTCGGAAGTGACTATTGCGTGCCCCAAGGGTAAAAGTAATGGTTTTAACCGCTTCAGTCACGTGCACACGTCGTCTGTTGATCGCGAGGTGACCGCTACTTTCCAGAATAATGATGATACTATAAAGTTTTGACGAACCCTATTCTTTCTCTCAACGGCCATATCTGATCGAGGTTTCCCTGATGGCCTCCACGTGTCTCGAAGGAAGTTTGTGGGGCTGAATTTTCACTCCTATAAATAGGGGTTTGCTTGATGAGAAACTTTTTACTTGCCTTTATTTCTTCTCCGCTGTTCTTTGAAAATACTTTGAACTAGCTTTTGAATTCTTCTTAATAACTTCACATTTTTCTTGCAACCATGACTTCAAGATCTAGGAAAAATCAAAGCACTGATGTTGCTGGTAGTTCCTCGGCGGCCACTCCCAGGCCCCGGGCTACTCAAGCTACTGCTGCGGAAATAATCCCCAAGAAGTGGGGTGAACTTGAGGCGGACTGTAACATTAAGTCCTTCCATAATAGAGAGGGAGATACGCGGAACTGGCCGGCATATAGGTTTAAGTCTGGGATCACGAAAGAGGTGATCCCATGAGTGAGGACGGACTGCCACTGGGGCGATGAGGTTCCCCTCTTGCCAGTCTCCGAGGAGGAGAATATTACTTCCCATAGGGCTGGGTGGACAGCCATGTGCACCTATCCTTTCACAGTGGGATGTAGATTACCCCTGCACCCTGTGTTGAAGAGGCTCTGCAGGGAGTACCTCCTCTGTCCGGGGCAACTGAGCCCCATTATATATAGAATAGTTACTCTTTTGGATTGGTTCGCGGCAGGAACCGATCAATCTTTTGGTTATGAGCATTTTATTTCTTTGTATAGTATACAAATTTTCAAAGATGGCTATGTAAATGCCAGAATGAGCGGAAGCAAGGGCTTGGTGCGCAGTTCTGAGGATACTAGTGACCGAGGCTGGGTACACTGGTATCTGTTTGTGCGCTCCTCGGCCTTGACTTTTGACGACAAGGCTTACCTTCCAAAAGTCTGGAATAAGAAGCGTAAGTCCCCGAGTATTTTTGAAGTTCTTTGTGCTCTTTCTTCTTCTCGTCTTCTAACTCCGTTCAATTTTTGTAGCGGCCAAGCAACCCTACGACGGACTCATTTCTGTCGAAGATTTGACCGCGTGGGTTGAGCCAATTTTGAAGGAGTTTACTCCTGAGAAGAGAGAGTGGATGTATTTTGCCACTGAGAAGAGTTTGGTTGTACAAAATCATGGTGAGAATATTTCTGCTTTCATGATCGTTCTTCTTCTTTGAACCTTCTTTACGTCTGACCGTTTTACCTTTTTATAGGTTTGGGCACTTCGGAAGATTTCTTTCCTGCTCCCCCCCAAGATGGGCCTTCCAAGCCTGTTGCTGACCCAGAAGCTGAAGCTGAGGCTATACTGGCTTCAGTGGGTGCTCTGCGCAGCAGGGAGGGGGGCAAAGAACTCCTGTCCGGTGGACTGGGCTCCCTGAAGAGGAAGAAGAGGAGCCAAGGCGAGGGCGGAGCACGGAAGAAGTATGCTCGTAAGACTTCCGTGGCTGCTGGGCAAACCTCGTCGGCTGGCAGTGATCCTTCTTCTAGGGCCAGTGTTCCGGAGCCCGTAGAAGAGAATGCCGATGCTGCTGCTGGAGTCCCCGAGTCTGTACGGGGAGAGGGTGTAGCCAAAGAGGTTATCGATCTTTCGGACACTGGTCGAAATTGATGTTCCTCTTAGGCGAAGGCCTCATCTTCGTAGTGACAGAAGAAGGGCCGAGGAGGAGGCTGTCCGTACTCTGCAGAGGAGTCCCCGAGTTGATGATGGGGTGGATACAGGTCCTTCTCGTGTAGACAAGGGGAAGAGAAAAGTAGGTGAAGAAGAAGAAGAAGAGGTGAAAGAAGAAGAAGAAGAGGTGAAAGAAGAAGTAAGAGAAGAAGCTTCCCAAGAGGGTAGCCAAGGTCCTCGTGTTTTTCGTTTCGAGGACCAGGAGAATGTGGCTACTGAGGGGGCAACTCCCGTTGGTCTTCGTGAATGTGAGACAATAAATCCCGGAGTGGAAGGTGACGCTAACCTTTCCTCGTCAAGATTCGTTTGGCGGTCAGTCATTGGTGGCCGGACAGAGTTGAATGATATCAGGGGGGTACGTTACAAGTTTGGGGCAAATTACCCCTCCGAACAGGCTTGGGAACCCAAGTTCTGCGAGAGGAAGCACACTTTGAAACTTGCCCCTGATGTCAAGTTCATAACTAGGCCACGCAGCTTGGCTAAGGCGGTCTCCTCGCTCATCAGTCCCCGTAAAGAATGGGTGCTGAGGGAGCTGACCGATGAGGAGTTAGCCTTCTAGATTGCTTCTGACTCTGCCCGGGTAAGTATTTTTCGCTTTTTTTTGGGAATAACTTTAGCCTCGGACTTCTAACTCTGACTTACTTTTCTTTTTCAGTCGAGTATGCTGGCTGCCGAGCTCATGTTTCGCTCCAGGCTTAACAACGTCGATCAAGTGGTTGAAATAAAGAAAGAGCTGCTGGAAGCTCTGAAGGAGAACAAGACTCTGATAGAGCAGCGTGGTCTCCTTGGTGGTGAGGTTAACCGGTTGACTGGTGTCAATAACGAACGTGTTGAGCAAATCAACGTACTCACCAGGGAGAAGGACCTTCTTCTCGAGGAGAGAGAAGGGTTCGCACGCTCTGCCTAGGGTTTAGAGAGACTGCTTGAAGTTTTTCGAAATTCTTTGAACGGTGCTATCGAAGATCGTGCATCCCTTGAGATGGGTCTGTAGAGAGCTAATGAAGAATCTGTTAAAGCCAGGGCTGATCTCCAGGTTGCCAAGGATCAGGTTGCTCAATTAATGAGTGCTCAGACCGCATTAACCAAGGACTTGGCAAACCTGCGTGATCAGTCTGAAATCAAAACCAAGCTTACTACTCTTGAGGCCAAGCGTACACTGCTCGTGCAGATTCAGGCTGGACAAGTTAATGTCGAGGAGATGCTGCAGACAACAAAGAACGCTGTCTGAAGAATAAAGCAAGCATTGGGTCTCTCTCCTGAGGAGTCTGAAGGTGACGATGATGATGAAGACGAAGACGACGGTGAGGATTCAGGGGACGACGGTAGGACTGATGGAGCTGGTGCGTCGAGTTCTGGTCGTAGCCCTAAATGTTAATGCCCTTTTCTCAATCTGTGATTGATGTACTTTTTTTATTGTCTGGCGAGAGCCGAACTTGTTTGTTGGTGGACAAAAGTCTAGCAAAGACTTTCTGGTCCTTTATATGGCTGGTTTGTTTGGCCTTTGAACACTCTGCAAATTTCTGTCAGCCGTATTCGGCATTTTATCAATTTACATTATAATGTATATATGCTACTTTAGATCTGTTCAGTGGCTATATTTAGTTTGAAATCTTGATCTTTTTGTTTGCATGTGTTTGTGGCTTTCGTGCCTTGTGATTGAGAGCTTTCTGAAGTTTGAACTTTATTAAGTTCATATCTCCAAGAGTCTGCCCGAATGTTTTTAACTTAGCCTTTCGTTAGGAAGAGGTCGTAAGTTATAGGTAGTCTGACCGAATCGTGGTCGTTTAGAGTTTTGGCCAAATTATTGCTCTGTGCGTATAACTTTGCTTATCGTTTCGTTAGTTGAAAGTTGTTGCATGGCTTTGTAGATTGGCTCTGGCCGAGTCATTGGCCTTGTGAACGACTTCTCTTATTTTCGTGGAAGCCCTGTCACATAAAGGTTTTTGTTTTGTGAATGACTCCTCTTATTGCCGTGGAAGTCTTATCACGTAAAGGTTTTTGTTTTGTGAATGACTCCTCTTATTTGTGGTGGAATTCTTATCACGTAAAAGTTTTTTGAAAAACTTTGAAAATTCGCCTTTTTGTAAGGTCTATTGCCTTTATGAAGGTCTTATCTGGCCTACAGGGGCCTCTCACCACCCCCCTTGTTTTTATGTTGGAGCACGTAAAGTGACAACATGAAAAGAGTTTTCGGTGAGTTGCACATAGAACACATATAACCAAACGAGGAGTGTGTCCGTTGTGGGATTCGAACCCACAGCCGCGAAGTTGAAGAACTTCGAGCTCTACCAGTTGAGCTAAACGGATCTGACCTTGTTTAGGTCGTTAGTACCATTTAGAGAGAATATATAATAAAAGTAAGAACTTTTGTAAAGATAAAAGGTAAGTGTAAGATAACTAACCGTCTTACCACTTAAAAAAGATACCTTTTGAGGTGAACCACATTCCAACTGTTCGGGACAGTGGAGCCGTCTGGTCGTGCCAAACGATAAGATCCTTTGCCGACCGAAGCAATTACTTTGTATGGGCCTTCCCAGTTAGGACCAAGCTTCCCTGAATTTGTTTCTTGTGTGCTCTGGGAGACTTTTCTGAGTACAAAGTCCCTGACTTGGAAGCTTCGTACGTGTAGTCCCCGATTGTAGTATTGCTCGATTCGGTCTTTTTGAGCGACTACTCGTACAAGAGCTAGTTCTCTGCGTTCTTCGAGGAGGTCCAGCTCTTCGGATAGGTTGACTGAGTTTGATTCCTCAGTGGCATGTGCGTATCGTAAGCTGGGCTCTCCGATTTCAACTGGAATTAGAGCATCTGCACCATATACTAATGAGTAAGGAGTTTCTCCGGTACTCATTTTTATAGTTCTGCGATAAGCCCATAGTACTCCTGGTAACTCCTCTACCCAACATCCCTTTGCCTGCTCGAGGCGCTTTTTTAAGGGATTCAACGATGATTTTGTTGGTAGATTCCGCCTGTCCATTTGCAACAGGATGATATGGAGAGGAGGTGATCCTCTTGATGTGCAGATCGTCGTGGAACCTAGTCACTTTCTGGCCGATGAATTGCGGGCCGTTGTCCATGACTATTTCCTTAGGCGCTCCAAAGCGACACACGACAAAATGCCAGAGGAAGTCGACGACTTCCGTTTGTCGTATCCTTGAATATGCTGCCGCTTCGACCCACTTTGTGAAGTAGTCAGTGATGATCAATAAGAAGCGCATCCCCCTTGGTGCTGTGGGAAGAGGACCAACGATGTCCATCCCCCATTTCATGAAGGGCCACGGGGAGATTATTGAATGGAGTGGTTCCGCTGGCTGATGGAGAAGATGAGCAAACCTCTGGCATTTGTCACATTTTTTAACAAATTCGTTCGTATCTTTCTCCATTTTGTCCCAATAGTAACCTAAACGAATCAGCTTCCGGGTTAGTGCCCTACCTCCGGAATGATTTCCGCAACAGCCTTCGTGGACTTCTCTCATCACGTAATTGATCTGATTAGGTCCAAGGCATTTTGCGAGAGGTCCTGCGAACATCCTCCGGTAAAGCTCGCCGTTGAGAATTGTATATCGGGCAGCTTTTACTCAGAGTTTGTGTGCAGCTTTCGCATCTGTAGGTAGAGTTCTATGGATAAGATAATTGGCAAAATGCATAAAATACCCCTCAAAGTAGTCCCGAAACGCCCTTTACGACCTTTAACTATGCGGGAGACCTATTACCCCCTATAGTTGTCTGAAGTGGTATTATGAGCCCCTTTTTGGGTGAAGCCCAGTTTTAAAAAAGAAGTTGATGTTCATGCACCAATTAAATCTTGACATGTGTCAAATTATAAAAAATAAATAAAAAAATCCTCTTTTCGTTCAGCTTTTTATTTTTCATTTTTCTTCTTCCACATTCCATTTTCTTTATTCTTTTTACTAATCCTCTTCCCCACCTCAATCGAAAATCAAAGCAAAACATCACCAATTTAAAACAAATCGAAAATTAAATTGCCCTCATCAAAGTCACCACCAAAAATCACCTAGAATCATCAAAAACAACAAAGTCAATAAGAGAAGCCGAAACAGCCATTCTCTTCAAGCACAACAAATTCAACATTTTCTTTCTTGATACCATAATCTGGATTTTACTGCTGTGCAATTATTCGTATTGTACCAATTTTAGTTAACTTAAAAGTAATCTTATATGACATACCAATATTTTTCATCAAGATCTTTTTGAAATTTTAGAGTGGATCAGTAAGCCGAGGGATTTTTGCAATACCAATATCTTTGATGAATTTGCTTCAATGCTGCTTCACCTTCAATTTGGGTGGGTTTAAAGTAAAACCCATGTAATAAAATCAAGACAAACAAAACCCAAATGAAGGTTGATGAAGAAATAAGACTTAAGAGTGGTTGGCTATGGTGTTTCGATGGCCAGAATAATTTAATGATTGCCGTACCATTTTTTTTCGGTGGCCGGAGTTTGAATTGGTGGAGAAGAAAGAATAAGGAAGAAGAGAAAGAAAAAGACAAGATAAAAAGTAAAATAAAATATTTAAAATGTAAGGTATATTAAAAAAATGAACTTTTAAACCTTTTTTTTTTCATCTCACTCTCCTTGGGAGAGTGTAGCACACTTTCTTTGGTGTCAGGCGTTATAAGGGGGTAAATAACGTGTTTCAAACGTGTTCAGGGGGTAATAGGTCTCCCGCATAGTTAAAGGTCGTAAAGGGCGTTTCGGGACTACTTTGAGGGGGATTTTATGCATTTTGCCTAAGATAATTTGTTATCTCATTCCGCCAGTCCCAAGTAGCGTTGATCGTGTTGACTTCGAACTTTTCTCTATCCATGGTCGTGTAGAGAAGTTGGACAACAGTTGAAGAGCTGGCTGCCCCCTATCTCTTCCACTAATCCCATGTTTGCAAGAGCATTAGCTTCATGGTTCTCTTCCCGTGGAATCTGGACTGCTTCCCATTCGCCAAACTGTGCTAGGAGCTCTTTTACTCGGGCGAGGTACACTTGCATCCTGGATTCTCGTGCGATGAAACCTCCATTGATTTGATTGACCACGAGCTGAGAGTCACTTTTTAGCTTGACGATGGTTGCTCCATAACTTTGGGCTAGTTCCAATCATGCAATAACGGCCTCATATTTGGCCTTGTTGTTAGTAATAAATTGGCACCTGATAGCCTGCCTTACCGTTTCGCCGGATGGAGCAACAAGAACCAGTCCAAGGTCGGACCCTTTGATGCTCGAGGAGCCGTCTGTGTGAAGTTATGCCGGGAGCCTGCCCTGCATAAAGAATAGATTCCCTTTTTGCTTCAGGGTATATGTTAATGCTGAAGTCTGCCACGAAGTCAGCTAAACTTGTGACTTTATTGCTACTCTAGCCTGATAGGTGATATCAAATTCAGATAATTCTATAGCCCATTTTACCAGTCTTCCTGAGAATTCAGGTTTGTGCAGAACATTTCGCAAAGGAAAAGTTGTAACCACAGCTATCAAGTGGCTTTAAAAATAAGGGCGTAACTTACGAGCAACAGTTACTAGTGCCAATGCCAATTTTTCCAAAGGTTGATAGCGTGTTTCTGCATCAATTAGAGCTTTGCTAATGTAATAGATAGGAATTTGTTTACCTTTATCTTCCCGAACTAGTACATCGCTTCTGAGACTGCCAAATAAATCAGCAGCTGCTTACCTTCCTGAGGCGTGGAGAGCAGTGGAGGATTGGATAGATACCTTTTCAAATCCCTCAATGCTTGCTGGCATTCGAGAGTCTATTCGAACTCCTTGTTCTGTTTTAAGACATCGAAGAAACTTTTGCAATGGTCAGATGACCGGGAGATGAATCTGCGTAGAGCTGCCACTCTCCCTGTTAGTTTCATGACATCTTTCCTGTTGTGAAGTATATCTGGGATTGATTCAATGGCTTTAATCTGAGCGGGATTGACTTCAATGCCACGCTGAGAAACAATGAATCTTAGAAATTTCCCTGATCCGACCCCGAAAGCGCATTTCTCTGGATTCAGCTTCATATTATACTGATCCAAGATTCGGAAAGCTTCTTTCAGATGTGCCAGATGGTCTTCTGCTTGTTTGGATTTTATCAGCATGTCATCGATGTACACTTCCATGGTCTTCCCGATATGATCGTGGAACATTCGATTGAGCAGACGCTGATAGGTTGCACCTGCATTTTTCAGTCCAAAAGGCATAACTTTGTAACAGTACGTACCTCGACAGGTTATGAATGCCATTTTCTCCTGGTCTTCAGGATCCATCAATATCTGGTAATACCCGGAGTACGCATTGAGGAAGGTTAGCACCTCGTGTCTGGCTGTTGCATCGATCAGTTGATCTATCCTGGGAAGAGGATATGAATCCTTCGGGCAGGCTTTGTTTAGATCTGTGAAGTCAATGCAGACTCGCCATTTGCCGTTCTTTTTAGGTACGACAACTACGTTGGCTAGCCAGTCTGGGTACTTGACTTCACGTACTGAGCCGATTTTCAGTAGCCGGTCGACCTCATCGTTGATGACCTGGTTCCGAAAGGCTCCTTGCTGGCACGTCTTTTGTTTCACCGGTCGGTGATATGGATCAACGTTCAACCTGTGAGTAATGATGTCAGGAGAAATACCTGTCATATCTGCGTGGGACCAGGCGAATGTTGTATGCCGTTCTTTGAGAAACTGGAGGATATCTCCTCGAAGGCACTCGTTCAGCTTGGTCCCTGGATACACCTTCCGCTCTGGCTTGTCGGCGAACAGTTCTTCGGGTTCCAAAGCTTCTAAGGTTGGCATATGGTTTTCTCTTTCGTCCATCCTCGTGATGAATTCTGGGACCTCGTACTTAGCCTCTTCAGGTGGTATGTCTGGTCCCGGTCGCTGTAATTGCTATTTGTTCTCTTCGGGCAGTTTGAGAGCCACAAAATAGCAGTCTCGGGCAGAGCGTTGCTCTCCTCGAACCTCACGTACTCCCCATTCAGATGGGAACTTCAATACTTGATGGTAAGTAGAAGGAACAGCTTGCATGTCGTGGATCCAAGGTCTACCCAAAATGATATTGTAGGCTAGATCTTCATCGACAACATGGAAAGTTGTTTCCTTTGCTACCCCTTCGGCAAGAGTCGTCAAGGTAATCTCCCCGAGAGTCTTCTCGCTTGAGTTATTGAAGCCGGACAGAACTCGAGATATGGGCACGATCTTGTCTGACAGCTGCATCTCTCTGACAACTCGTGACTGGATAATGTTCGCGGAGCTGCCTGCATCAATGAGTACTCTCTTGACGTCGAATTCCGCCACGCGTAACGTTTTGACTAACGCATCAGCATGTGGGAATTGCGAGCCATTTGCATCAGAGTCCTCAAATGTGATTACTTCTTCTGATCATAGGCGCTTGTTGTTTGTGATAGAGACCTTTGCATACTTCTTTGCTGTGAAAGTAACGGAGTCCACCTCGATCCCACCTGAAATAACATTAACTATCCTCCTCGGAGAGGATGCTCGTGGAGGGACAGGTTTGTTCTGCTGTGCCTTCGCATGAGTCTGCTTTCCCTTCTCGGTCAGGAACTCCTTCAAGAATCCCTATTTCAACAAATAAGCAATTTCATACCTGAGGGCTTTGCAGTCTTTGGTGGTATGGCCATGGTCACGATGGAAATCGCACCACAGATTCTAGTTTCGCTTGCTTGGGTCGGACTTCATGTCTTTTGGCCATTTGACCTTCTCTCCCATGTCTTTGAGTGCTGCCACTACTTCAGACGTCTCCACGTTGAAACTTGGCAGGCTTGGAGCTCCACGGAGGCTTGATTCTGAATCATCTCTCCGGGATAACCCTTTGTTGTTGCGATTGCGTCCTTTGGAATGGCTGCGTGATTGATCAGGGTACGGTTCATAACGTACGTCTGTTCTCTCAGACTCTGCCTTTCCGCCGGATCCACCGCTATGTGCCTGAGCTCTTTCTCGAGTACCTGTTCCAATCAATTTATCTTCATCGATACGTACCTTAGAATTGTAACGGTTGTAGACGTCTGACCAACTGGCTGCTGGGAACTCGCGAAGAGACTCATAAAGTCTACGCGTGGCCTCTGAGCTCCTGATGTCCAGGTTGTTGGTGAATGCGATCGCCGCCCATCTGTCTGGTACTTTGGGGAGCAACATACGTTCCCTCTGGAAGCGATCCATGTACTTGCGGAGAGATTTGTCGGGTCTTTGCTTGATTTCAAAGATGTCCTCAATGCAGGTCTCCGTCTTCTGAGCGCCTGTGTGTGCCTTCACGAACAATTCGGCCATCTCTGCGAAAGATCCAATGGAGTTGGGTGGCAACATTGAATACCATCGCAGAGCGCCATCTGCTAGGGTTTCCACGAACTTCTTCAATTGGACAGATTCGATCTCCTCGTCGATGAGATCGCTGGCTTTGATAAAGTTGCTGAACATCATGAGATGGTCGTTGGGATCAGATGTTCCGCGATACCTAGGGATGTTTGGCATTTTAAACGTCTTAGGTATCGCTTTTGGGGCTGCCTCCTTCTTCCAGGGTCGCTGTGAATAACGTTGGACATCAACTTTCTTCAGTGTGGGTGGAGCGCCTGGTATCTGATCGATTGTCTCGTGGAGAGACTTCTGAAGTGCTTCCTGGCTTTCCTTGAATTATTTGGTGAGAGCTTCCACAACAAGGCTCACATTTGTAGGCGCCATAAACCCTCCGTTTTGATTCTGATTGACTTGGGTCGTAGGGTCTGCGGTACCGCTGTTGTTCCGCTCTCCACCTTGCCTCGAGGTATGTGAAGATGGTTCGTCACGACCAGGTGCCGCAGCGTCAACCCTTGCAGTTGAAAGGTTACTCCTTTGGAGAGAGGTGAGTGCCTCGTTTATTCCTCGATTTACTTCTGCCTGTTCCTGCATGAAAGCAAAGAGTGTTTCTTGGAGGTTCCCTCGGCCAGGGGAGAAACTCCTATGGTGTCGTCTCCTGGGTGGAGTAGTGCTCTGAGAGCGCATACGCCTGTATCGCTGCCTGACCGGTCCTTGGGAAGATTGTTGCTGCCCATCAGACGAATAATCGGGAGAATAATTAGGAGAGTAATCAGGACTGAGTGAAGGAGTATTTACCTGTTCTCCGCCTACGATAGTTCGTTGAGAGTTTCTTTCTGCCATGTTAGTTATAGACCAAAAAGATAGACGAAAATAGGTATAATATCAAAGATAAACTATTAACCTACGAAGGCTATTAACCGGCTCCCCCTGTGGTCGCCAAATTGTTTAACCTAGAACCGATTTTAGGCCAATTAACAATTAAATTTGTATTTGCGGAGTCACGATCAATAGTTGAGATTAAGAGTTTATACGGTGAGCTAATATGATGATAATATGAGAGCGAGATGTGAGTATCAACTAATAAAAACAAAGCATAAACGGAAACAAGAAGAAGTAACCGTATCGCATCGCTCGTCTTTGGAGAGAGTTTTTCGATAACAATCACACTCCAGACGATCAAAGAACTAGAGTAATAATCAAAATATGAGCAAAGAGAGTATCTGAGCAAGAGCGAGAGAGTATTCTTATTGATATTGTAGACAGGAAGTAAAGTTATGTACAATCAATTAAGGCGAATGCTATTTATAAGCCTGGTAGGCACCCGTTGGAGTTTTGTAACCGCTGGGTGTGGATCCGTTTGGATAAGTAACTGCTGGTCACGTATCCGTTGGAGTCATAACCGCTGGGTTGTAATGATTGCCTTAATGACCATTAATAGATTGATCGTGGATGATCATGTTAATAACTGCTCATTTAGACAGTGTTGACTGTTGAAGTGTTTCATAACTCCTTTAGGTCTGCTCGTGATGAATGTCTGTCCGTTGGATATCTGTCCGTTGAAATGTCTGTCCGTGCCATGTGGAAGACACGTGTCACCTTTCCAAGTCAAGTCAGCTTTTATCCAATACAGTAATTATTATAGAAGATACAAATATTTGGCCCCCTAATTTGGGGGCCTAAAGAAATTTCTTTAGGGGAGAATTGCAGAACTACGACACCATAGGCAATGGCTTGCCTTTTTTTTGAGCCCCATAACAGTGGCTTAGCAAAAATAATTTTCGCTTTGTCATATGTATAAATTCTGGACGAAAATACCCTTATAAAATCTTATAATGACGCCCGTATCCTGCCTGCCTTTCTCATATGTAGTGCCTAAGAGACATCACTTGCGTTTGACTCCCTCTTGCTTAGGCAACATATTTTCTTTATTCCACATTCTCCCAGATAACTTGAAGTGTTGCCCCCTTCGATCTCTTCTCACATTCTCCCAGACAACACTTTCCCTTTAATCTATTCCTAAAAAGCAGTACTTGTCGATACATAACTTGAGGTATCGCCTACAGATGAAATAGAGGTCTCTTTGCTAAAACCATCTTAAATGGGGAATAAAAGGCAACACTAGTCAATTTTGAGGACGCGTGGTGAAATTTTTTGTTGCTTTAGTGGCCTCTCCCTACGTCCAGCCCTCGCCTCCGTCAACACTATTGAGCCAAGAATATATTGTTCCAGTAATCTCAATTTATGTGGAGTAGCATGGATTTCAAGAGTCAAATATTTTTATTTTTACTGTTAGTCGGTCATAGAATTTTTAAATTTTTGAAATAAAATTAACATATTTGGAACTATATTAAAAGTACTTCCTCCGTCCCACTTTATTTATCATAGTTTGACATGACGCAAAGTTTAATAAAAAAAAGAAAGACTTATAAATTTATGGTCTAAAACAAGCCAAAGATATTTGTGCGGTTATAAATCAATATTTCGTTAAGGGTAAAAGAGTAAGTTTGAAGTTAAATCATTTCCACGTACATTTAGATATATGATATTCTCTGTAGGATGGACTGATAAGGAAATTATGACAAACAAAGTGGGATGGAGGGAGTATTGATGCAGCCCGAAGTGCTGATCAAGTGCTCGACAATCCACCGAGGCCAATGACACGAAGCCAAGGAAAAATGCTACATGATATGCACATTCAGTTGGCTTGGTCGGGAGGAAGCATGTGTTCGGAAGAAGAATGGCAAAGTGCTAGAGTCGAATACTAGATCTTCAAATTTGAGCCAGAGGAAAAAGTGACCGAACACCAATCCTTGGCGCTGAGCAGCACAGAGCCGAACACAACAAATTGTGTTCGAAGTCAAGTGGGCGCCCGACGATAAATGTGTTCGAACAAGCAACCGAGCATCGAAGTCAAGGCTGCGGAACACTCACCCAAATATGTTCGAGCAAGTAACCGAGCATTGAAGTCAAGGCTGCCGAACACTCATTATTTCAACCTTGTGTGGCTTGCTTTTATTGGTCACATGTGACCATTTTACTAGTTTACCCTTAGTATTTCCTATATAAACCTTGTTGCATTTCATTGTAAGTAGCTAGTTTTTGGTTATTGATTAATGAATGAAATTTCCGAGAGCATTTCTTTTGTCTCAGATGTGAGCAAACCCCGACGTAGGCTTTTGGACTTGTGGCTTTCGGTAACTCCGATTGAACATTTCCTCTTTGATCATTCAGTTTGCAAGAGGAAATGTTCTCTTGAGGATTGTCGCATATAGGTGCTCTTTTCTTCCGCTTGAATCGTATCGAGACCAGTTTCTCGGTGCCGTTCAAGCAAGAAAAGCTGTGTCTGGCTTTTAATCGTGTTATTCTTTCCGCTGTTGACCTCAGTTGCTAAGCTACCAATTCAGCTTGCACCATCTTGGTATCAGAGCACGGTTTGGGCTTGTTTCTACAACCCCAAATCCTGTTCGACGTTATCTTTAAATTTCGTGCGTTTGTGTCTTTGTTTTCTATTTCGTGTTCTTGTTACTGTTGGTGTTACTGTTGGTGTTTGTTGTTGGTGTTGTTATTTTACAAAAAAAGAAGTAGAAAAGAAAAAAATTCAAAAATTTGGGTTTGAATGTTGGTTGTTTGAAACCAACCATTGATTCTTGTTCACCATCGTTGCTGATTCCAACGAGCACCTGTCGTACACGATTGTCGACTAGGGTTTCTCAAAGGATTTTTGGACTGTTCTCGACGATTGGTGGTGTGATATCGAACCCCAGCTGAATTTGGTTGTTATCACTGAAGGTTGGTGGTTCTTGTTGATTTGGGTCAAGTTTTTGAGCTTAAAATCGAACTTTCTTCGTTTAAACTACCGCCCATATGCTGGAAAATTGTTACATTGTAACAGTGTACGGACGAAGTAAGCCGTGTTCTTAGCTCAAAACTCTTGAAAGTGTTTCCTCTGACATTGATTGTGATCGGAGTGAAAAAGCGACCCAAAGTTTGTGTAAACCATGGTCGGTGAATAAGTTTGAAGTTTTGTCCGTACACCGGAGCAAAAGTTCACTGTTCCATTGAAGAAGAAGGGTTAAAGTTTCAAATTCTAAAACCCCAGGTGAAATTTTTGTCGGCTTAAAAAGGGAAAATTGGATAAGGTAAAACTCTATCCGCACCAAGGAGGGACTACTTTTGTACGAACAAAGTTGGCGTGTTCGGAGGAAAATTCAAAAGTGGAACCGAAGGGTAGATTCTCGTAGGATTTCACTTTCTTTGTGTTAGAAAATTCACGATAGTGGATCTGTGGAGTAAATCTCTTCTACTCGAGGTCATACTATCGAATTTGAGCTTTTAGGAATTCGTGCGAGGGGTGACAGAAGTCCAAATTTCGTAGAAAATTTCTTTGACTCCCCGTGCTCAGTTTAAAAGTGTCTGTTCCATCGAGTCAAACATCACTTCACTCTTCCCGAAGAGACAATGACTATTGTCGAACTCGAAGGATCTTAGAGGATATTAATCAATCCGATGAGCCACTGCTAACAAGTCTATGAGTGACCGAGGACACTTACCCCCAAAATGAGTGCAACCGAGTGCAACTAAAAAGTGAGGGAGTGTGTGAGGTTGTTTTCAATAACGTTTGTTGTTTTGCAGGTGTAATGGCTAACGAAGGAGATGATCCCATGAAGAAAGCCTTGTATACTATCATGTCCAAGTTGGAAGACATAACCTTGAGACTTGAGAACGTTAAAAGAAGGACCCCGAGCGTCCAAATTGAATCCGGAGAGGGAACAAGTCAAGGTTCTACTATAACTCCCAAACCCTTTAAGGAGGTAGTGAAGAAATATGAGCTAAAGACTGATATAGCTCCACAAGAGCATGAGTTGGGCACCCCCAACAAGTGGGCATTCCCCAAAGAAATGTTCCACTTCCAAAACTCATTCGAAATGTTCCACCACTCGAGCAAGCTGATGAAGCTCAAGTTGGGGAAGGAGCCGAAGATGGAAATGATGACTATGGGTATGATGTTCCCTATCTGAATTGGAGACCAATGATTGGAGGCCGGAATGAAAATGGAGGAAGAGGCCGAGGTCGAGGCCCATACTTTGGTTATGAAGGAGGGAATGCGAGGAGGGATTATGGTGTTTTTGGTGACAACTTGGGAGCTCAACCGGAGCCCTACCAAGGGGGTCAAGATCACTTCAACCTCAACAGTGTGAAGATAAATATGCCCACAATCAAAGGGTGTAGTGATACTTCCAAGTACATCGAATTGGAAGTGACAATGGATCGAATTTTTGACACCAATGACATGATCGAGTGGAAGAAAGCCACTTATACTATATTATCTTTTGAATCTTATGCATCTGTATGGTGGGAAACAGTGAAGAGATCAAGGAGAAGGTCAGATTTGCCTATAAATCTTACATGCGAAGAGCTGAAGCGAGTAATGTGGGAGAAATATGTAAACGCTTCATATCGACATGATCAACTCAAACGACATTACGAGTTGAAGCAGGGTTCACGAACTGTGGATGAATACTATTATGAGTTCTTACAAGTTCAAATGACCTTAAATATGGTAGAGGAGGACGAAGTACAAGCTGCTGTTCTATTCAAGAATGGGTTGGGTCGAGATGTAGCCTACCAATTGAGATTTCAAAAGTTCCAATGTCCATTTGAAGTGTATGAAGCTGCAGTTGAAGCTGAGAAATGGCTTAAGGAGGAGAAGTCCAACCGTTACCGGAGTACAACTACTACCCCGGTAAATAAACCGAAAGAGTGTAAGAGCCCGAACACTAGTGGCACCAGTGCAAATCGAGAAGTGGAAAAGACTTATGAAAAATCGACGCCAAATGTGGGAGGTAACTCTAAGACTCCGTTGAATACGCATCATCTTCTTCTTACCAATGCCATAAGTGTAGAGGATATGGAAATTTTTCTAGAGATTGTCCTACTCGGAAGGCCATAATTCTTATCGATGGAGAACCCCACGAGCAGGATAGTGATCCCAAGGAGGAGAAAAGTGATGAAGGGGAATTGAATCCCGAAGGTGAAAATGCAGTCGAGGATGATGACTCTCGAGCATTCCTTGTTGTGAGGAGGAGCTTGAGTGTAATGTTAGCCGAGGACAATGAAAATGTACAATGAGAGAATATTTTTCATGCTAGATGCCGAGTCATGGGTGTGGTCTGCTCTATGATCATTGACTCCGATAGTTGTGCTAATATCGTTAGTCAAACATTAGTTTACCAATTGAAGTTACCCACCTTAAAGCATCCGAACCCATATCGGTTGCAATGGCTTAATGAATGTGGTGAGCTAAAAGTTGTGAAGGAAGTGTTGATTAAGTTCAAAATTGGAAACTACATTGACGAGCTCATGTTTGATGTGGTGCCAATGCAAGCTTGCCACCTTCTATTTGGGAGACCTTGGAAATTTGATCAGAATGTTGTACATAATGGTAAAGCTAACACTTATACTGTCACTCACGAGGGAAGAAGGTTTGTGCTTAAACCGTTGTCACCGAAGCAAGTCAGTAAGGATTATAAAAGAATGAAGGAGCTGAAGGAAGCGGCTAAAGCCAAAAACCCCATCGGAGGACCAATTGTGGCTGAAGCCAAAGCTCCATCACCCGAAGTAAAAAATATTTGTGCAATCATGCAATCGGGTGAAATTTTACGAGGCAACGACACCGGTCGAATGATGATTTGCCTCGTGCATAAGGGTATTCTTTTAACTTCAAATGAAGATTTAACTAACGATAACCCTTTGCCTTTGTCTATTCGTAATGTTTTGCAGGACTTCGAGGACATGTTTCCTGAAGAAATGCCAGGTGGATTGCCTCCCTTGCGAGGAATCGAGCACCAAATAGATTTTGTACCGGGGTCATAAATTCCCAATAATCCTGCCTACCGGTGTAATCCCGAGGACACCAAAGAGCTCCAACGATATGTTGATGAGTTGCTGAACAAGGGCCTTGTTCGGGAAAGTTTGAGCCCTTGCGCCGTTTCAGTGATCCTTGTTCCGAAGAAGGATGAAACTTGGCGAATGTGCGTGGATAGCCGAGTAGTCAACAAGATCACGGTGAAATATCAACATCCCATACCGAGGTTAGATGACATGCTCGATGAGCTAAGTGGTTCTTCTTGTTTATCAAAATTTGATCTTCGGTCCGGTTACCATCAGCTCCGAATGAAACCCGGTGACGAATGGAAAACCGCATTCAAGACTAAGTTTGGTCTGTATGAATTGTTGGTGATGCCTTTTGGACTCTCCAATGCACTGAGCATGTTCATGCGCTTGATGAACCACGTGCTTAAACCCTTCATAAATAAGTTTGTCATTGTTTACTTCGATGACATACTTGTTTATAGTAAATCTTTGGATGAACATGTCAAACACCTAAGGCTTGTGCTTGAAACACTTAGAGAAGAAAAGTTATATGCTAACTTTAAGAAGTGTGCCTTTTGTGTTGAGCGTGTAGTCTTTCTGGGATTTGTTGTGAGTGCTAATGGTGTTGAAGTCGATGAGTCCAAAATTGAAGCCATCGAGGATTGGCCGACTCCTATTTCGGTGACACAAGTGCGAAGCTTCCATGGTCTAGCTAGCTTCTACCGAAGGTTTGTGAAAGACTTTAGCACCGTGACAGCTCCTTTAACCGAGCTGATAAAGAAAGATAATCCATTTGTTTGGGAGGAGTCCTAAGAGAGGGCCTTCCAAGAGTTGAAACAGAGGCTTTTTTCTGCCCCGCTGTTGCAACTCCCTGACTTCAGTAAAGCATTCGAGGTCGAATGTGATGCATCTGGAGTTGGGATCGGTGGAGTGCTGATGCAAGAAGGAAAGTCGATCGCTTACTTTAGCGAAAATCTTAAGGGTGCAACCTTGAATTATTCGACATATGACAAGGAGTTGTATGCCCTCGTTCGAGCACTCACCCATTGGCAGCATTATTTGTGGCCTAGAGGGTTTGTGATTAAAAGTGATCATGAATCTTTGAAGCATCTCCGAGGCAAGGAGAAATTGAACCGAAGGCATGCCAAATGGATTGAATTCATTGAAAGTTTTCCCTATGTAATTCATTACAAAAAGGGAAAAGACAATGTTGTGGCCGATGCGCTATCGAGGAAGTTTGCCTTAGCGACCACTCTCGCCTCGAGGCTCATGGGATTTGAAAGTATCAAGTCGATGTACGAAGACGATCCCAAACTAAAATGCGTTTGTGACACAATCTTGAGTGGCCGAAGGGTTGATAAATATCAGTGGCACGATGGCTACCTTTTCAAGAATGGGAGGGTTTGTGTGCCAGTGTCATCACAGAGAGAGCTCTTGGTCCGAGAAGCTCAATCCGGAGGCTTGATGGGACACTTCGGTGTCGACAAAACTCTTGGTATCTTAACCGAGCAGTTCCATTGGCCAAAAATGCAACGAGATGTGGAAAAGCTTTGCAGCGCTTGTCTCGTTTGCAAGAGAGCTAAATCGAAGTCCAACCCTCATGGTTTGTATACCCCGTTGTCTGTGCCTGATCGACCTTAGGTTGATATATCCATGGACTTTGTGTTGGGGTTACCGAGGTCGGGGGGAGGACATGATAGCATCTGTGTTGTCGTAGACCGATTTTCCAAAATGGCTCACTTTATTCCTTGCAAGAAATGCGATTGTGCACAACATGTTGCTTCCTTATTTATTGATCATGTGTTAAAATTGCATGGTGTGCCACGTACAATTGTGAGTGATCGAGAATTAAAGTTCTTGAGTCATTTTTTGAAAAGTTTATGGGGTGCCCTCGGCACCAAACTACTATTCTCGACGTCTCACCATCCTCAGATTGATGGACAGACTGAGGTAGTTAACCGAACCTTGGGATTTTTGCTTCGAGCAATGACCAAAAGCAAGGTCGGAAACTGGACTGGTCGTTTGCCAATGATGGAGTTTGCATACAATCAAACGGTGCACCACATGATAAATATGACCCCGTTGGAATGTGTATACGATTTTAATTCTTTAATTTCACTTGATCTAACCCCATTGCCTCGAGATGTTGTTATTGATTTTGAAGGTACTCACCGAGCCAAAGGTTTGCTCGAGTTACACGCCAAGGCAAAGAAAAATCTTGAGGAAGCTTATGCCAAAGTGGCATTGAAAAAGAACAAGGGGCGAAAGAGATTGGAATTGAAGAAGGGAGATTGGGTTTGGGTTCACTTCCGAAGAGAGCGATTCCCGAACCAAAGGAAAGGAAAATTGGCACCTCGAGGGGATAGTCCATTTCAAGTGCTGAGCAAGATTAACAACAATGCTTATGTGATCGACCTCCCAGGTGAGTATAATGTGTCCAACACTTTCAATGTTGCTGACTTAACTCCTTGTGTTGTAGGCCAACTACCGGGGAGAGATGCTGAAGTGATTTCGAGGACGAAATCTTCTCAAGAAGGGGAGGATGATGCAGCCCGAAGTGCTGATCAAGTGCTCAAAAATCCACCGAGGCCAGTGACACGAAGCCAAGGCAAAATGCTACATGATATGCACATTCAGTTGGCTTGGTCGGGAGGAAGCATGTGTTCGGAAGAAGAATGTCGAAGTGCTAGAGCCGAAGACTAGATCTTCAAATTTGAGCCTGAGGAAAAAGTGACCGAACACCAACCCTTGGCACTGAGCAGCACAGAACCGAACACAATAAATTATGTTCGAAGTCAAGTGGGCGCCCGACGATAAATGTGTTCGAACAAGCAACCGAGCATCAAAGTCAAGGCTGCGGAACACTCACCCAAATGTGTGCGAGCAAGTAACCGAGCATTGAAGTCAAGGCTGCCGAACACTCATTATTTCAGCCCTGCATGGTTTGCTTTTATTGGTCACCTGTGACCATTTACTAGTTTACCCTTAGTATTTCCTATATAAACCTTGTTCCATTTTATTGTAAGTAGCTAGTTTTTGGATATTTATTAATGAATGAAATTGCCGAGAACATTTCCTTTGTCTCAGATGTGAGCAAACCGTGACATGGGCTTTTGAACTTGTGGCTTTCGGTAACTCCGATTGAACATTTCTTCTTTGATCATTCAGTTTGCAAGAGGCAATATTCTCTTGAGGATTGTTGCATAGTTCTGGTGCTCTTTCCTTCTACTTGAGTCGTACTGAGACCAGTTCCTCAGTGCCGTTCAAGCAAGAAAAGCTGCGTCTGGCTTTTAATCGTGTTATTCTTTCTGCTGTTGACTTCGGTTGCTAAGCTACCAATTTAGCTTGCACCAAGTATAAATTAAAATAGTTAAAAATTCAATAATTCAAAAGGAATATGCAAAGTCACTATGAAAGAGAAACTCGTTCCACTCCCAAAATATGAAAAGTGACTAAAAGAGTACTTAAATTCAGTTAAATTATTTAGAAACACTTAAAAAAATAAAATTTTGATGGAAAAACTTGTCAGAAGGCGGTCAAAACTTGAATCTTTCGACGTCTTTCAAATTGAAATAGGTTAGTCGAAAAAAAAATCCCGTCGGCAAATATTTCTAACAGAATCCATCAGTACTTTCGACGAAGTAAGTTTACATGTTTAATTGTTAAAGTCCGTTCATATGTAAGGAATTTCTGACCAACTCGATCGAAAACTTAAAATAAATAACTACTTTTTGAACTTATTTTTTTGACCGATCGATCTAAAATTCGATCAAAAAATTAAAACAATTAATAGTTTTATATTATTTTCTAACCTAGTCAGTCGAAACAATTGAATAAATAATTTTTATGAACGAAAAATATTAATATTTGAGAAAAACATCGATGGAAACAGTCAATAAACTAGGATATTTGAAATTTTTTTTACCACATCGCAACAGTATTTTCAACTGAATCCGTGAAAAAGGGTATTTAACCTGCAAAATAAAACATAAAATCAAAGTGTACAACTCCACCAAATGTAAAACAATAATCATCCAATAATATCCTTCCACAATATCAATTTATGTACTTCTAAAAAAATAATATAATCTACCAAATCTAATAATCAAATATCTAAAACAAGTCTCAACATAAAATCAAGTTTGAACATCAAACAACAAATCTAACAAATCAAATATAAAGTTTAAACATCAAACAACAAGTCTAGACATTTAAAACCAAAACACAAGTCTAAAATTTCAAATTGTTAATGGGTCTAACAATCAAACATAAGTTTAAAACATCCATCACATCACTATTCTGTTTCTTCGGAGTCAAATTTAGACGAAAAATTATTTCGACGTTTTCTAGAGATGGATTTACCTTAGTGGGAGGGGTTACACGACACTCCGGTATCTTCGGTCAAGACTAATGACTATGTATACCTTGGTATCCCCATATTAGAGTAGTTGCAAATATTAAGAATGACACCTATACTCACAATAGGTGCTGTGGTGCCAGTTGGTAATGAGTACTCACTTTTTCTAAATGGGTAGGGACTGAAACCCCCTGTAGAACTTTTTTCAAATTCTTTTTATCTTGTAACAACGAAAAAAAGACCTGATGTCCCACCCTAGAGAGTAGGCACCACTCTTTTCTTCCTTTTCCCCCTTTATTTGCTAAACTCACCGCTTTTTCATTTTTTTTCTATTTGTTGTTGTGTTTCTTCATGTTTTTCTTCCATTATACCTTATTTCATTGGAAACTTATTTTCGTAAAATAATTTAAATTTATTTTAATTAATATAAAGTTGGTCTCTCTTTGATGAGACAAACATTAAATTATATATGTTAGAAGAAGAATTTGAGCAATCTTTTATTGACTTTTGGATAATTAATTGACTTTATTAATATATATTTTGACTTAGTTCTCATAGATTGAAAATTTAAAGTTTTTGTTGTGAAAAGAATCTTCATAAAATTTGATAATTAAAATAAAGAAATTAACTCCAGATTATTGAAGGTAAACTACTCTAGTAAAATAAAAAGTATATAATAATAGTTTTTTTTAGCAAATACCACTAAGCACGCAGTTTAATAGCTAATTTTATTAATAATAAATAAGCAAAAATAATAAATACGGTCTTTACAATCATGAATGAAATACGAACTTGCTAAGACTAAATAATGCCTAGCTAGAGTACTAATGGCTACATGCCAAGTTACTATAGTCACCTCATTAGAATGAGCATATAAAAATGCTAATACCACCAACGGAAGTAAACATAATAACTTGACACTAAGCTTTACAAACAAGCTACTAGCAAGCAATAAAAATAATGAAAATTCTAAGTAATGAAGTATACTCCTATTAATCACATGAACTACCATTATTTTCTTACTTTTTTCAATTATAACATGTCCTATTTGATGATCATGGATCAACCTTTGATGCCTTGAAACAAATGAAAGAAGCATGCCACCAGATAATGAGAAGCTTAATCACAGGCGTCGCCTCGAAGATCGCCCCCAACTTGTGAAGGTTGTACTCCTTGCGCCGCCTGAGAAAAGCATGCACAAAAATCGTATCCACTGTTTTGCCCAGGCTGTGTGAAAGGTGCCGCCTTCAATAACGCCTGTTGACACCCAATTTTGTCCCTCCTGTTTTAAAAAGCAGTAGTTTTCAAATTTTTACACGCAATCGTGCATTATCCTTGCCCCGTCCATCTCTTTCAAACCATCTTCTCGTAGTAGCCTGACAATCAAGGCCATTTTTAAAATCATCGTCTCAAACTATAGCCATTTTTACAAGATGTGCGCTTCCATTTTAAATTTCTGCAATTACCTCTGTTTTGATAAAATTACCCAATTCATTTTGTACTCTAACATACATTTTTATGCGCTTCCTTAGCCATTTTATTGCTTGAAAATTAACTCCCTAATTTTTCTATGGTTTTATACCTATTTTGTACCATTTCTATACCTATTTTATATTAAATTATGCTAATTATACACCACCTATACACTATATATACATATATACGTATACACATATATGCACATACACCCGCACACATCAGCTTAATTTTAACACGTCAGCGTCGACGTGGCCTCAACCTGGCCCTTCGTTTCTTTGATCTAACGGTCGAGATGAAATCTCCTATTCTTACCTACACAACCCCTAAACTTCCCCCAGCTTTTCTACTTCTCTCCCCACCCCCGATAATCGTTCTTTTCTCTCTCTCTTTGGAGAAATGAAACGCCGCCACTGTCGCAGAATTTTCTGGTCGATTTGGCCGGTGAAAATTGGGAAAATGGTACCATTGCACTCCAGTGGGGTTCAGGTTATGTTGAACGATGCTATAGCTTTAAAAAAAGGTAGGAAACCCTTTATGCAAGGCCGACTCGCGACGAGTCAATGCGACCCGATTCTGATTTCTGCAAACGGGTAACCCTAAAGCCTTTTTTAATTTTTCCTGATTGTTTTCTGGATTTTAAGTGATGATAAACGTGAAATTGCTTGAGTCTTTTGGCATGTTAACATAATCGATTAATTATTATAGATTCAAAGTCATCAGTCTTGGTCGATTCCACTATTTTAACAAGGATACCTGTTTGTATGCCTGAATTTCCCTAATG
This sequence comes from Petunia axillaris subsp. axillaris, assembly GCA_029990575.1. Classification (NCBI taxonomy): domain Eukaryota; kingdom Viridiplantae; phylum Streptophyta; class Magnoliopsida; order Solanales; family Solanaceae; genus Petunia; species Petunia axillaris. The sequence continues at coordinate 121,067,479 of JARKNS010000002.1, read as the reverse complement.
TAGTTTGAGTATACCTGTTCTTGTTCAACTAATTAGGGCGAGAAACTGCATGATTCTTAGTCTCACTGTTATTTCACTAGGACAAATGGAACTTTGTTTTTGATTTTGTTTATGTGGTTTTATTATGTGCACTGAAAACTGATACCTCATAGCCTGTGTCCTTTCTCACTACTACTGAGGTCTAATTTGACACCCATGACAATGTATCCATCTTTAACAGTGTATTTTGATCTTTACTTTATTTAAATGTATGATTACATGGTTTAAAACTTGAATGGTTTAATTTAGACATGATTTAAGGGATTTCGACTAGGCTCAGTTTGAATTGGTGATTGGAAGTTAGTTTTGTTGATTGACACAGTGCCACTTAGAGATTGAGTGAAATCTGTTAGAAGACTAATTGATTTTGGATTCTGATTATGTTTGTACAACTAGTTGTGAATCTGGACTTCATTTGGGTCAAAGGGAATGAGTCTCAGCTGGTTTGGGATTTGTTTTACCCTAAGATTGTGGGATTGATTAATCTATATATGGAAAGAGTACAAAAATGATTTTCTTAACTATAGGAAGTAATATTCCATTGCCTTTTTTTGGCTCTTTTACCTGTTAGAACTAAGGTTTCCTCACTCCTATATAAACTAGTCTCTTTTGTTCACTAGGGACAGGTTCAGACACACTTTTAACACTTAAAAAGCCTTAGAAACACGCAGAGAGTTATATAGCACTGCTCAGGCTTCCAATTGTCCACATATGTTTCTTTTCTCTCCTGAAGAGCTCCTGCTCTGCTTGTGTGTTGACCCTGTTTCTCTCTTTTCTCCCTGCACCCTATTGTTTCATAGTGTTCAAAGGTACTTCTTCATCCCTGACTGCTTATTGTATTTATTTACCCATCTATGTCTGTGTAGTTGTCTGTTACACCCTTACCCTGCCTCCGTGTCATGTAAACTGCTTATTGTTTGTTTGCTCTACTTGTTTTGGTCTTGGATGTTCTAGCAAACCTAGGGTTAAGGGTGCAGTATAAAACTATGGTTCTTTTTCATTTTTTGCTCTGTTATTCAGACTATTTATGTCTAAGTCCTTTGGTATAACCTCTATCTGTATGTTACCCCTGGGCATACCTCTGTTTGGGCTCCATTTATGGCCCTGCTAATCTTCTTCATGCAGCATGTGTGAGGATAGCTTCAAAAGCTATACCAGTGTTAATATTGCAGTGTTTTAGTGTGCTTGAAGGGTTGAGAAAAAACTCCTTCTTCCCTAAAGAAAACTAAGCCTAAATAAGCTACCAGTGCAGAGCACTACTTGACATTACTCTTCTTCTTTTCTCCTTGGGAACTGCCCCCTATCTGTGTATATTCATTAGGCTTCCCGTTTGTATCTGTATAACACAGGGATCATAGCTGCTAGGCTGTGTACATGGGCTACTCAGGAGCCTCTTCTTCTCATTTACCCTCTTACCTGCTGCATCATTCAAAGCATGATTCTTCTTTCGAAATCTGTGTAGCATGATAGGTTACGTCACAATTTTAAGCCTGCATGTTTCCTGGACAACGACAATTCCCTATATGTTATATCTCACAGGTCTTGAATTCTTAATACTTGAAAACATGCTTTGATAACATCGAATCTGGAATTCTGCTTAAGATTGAGGCTATTTGCAAAACATGCAAAAATTTGGTCTGCTTTGTTTAAACTTGAACTGCCTCTGTTTACACAAATGATCCAGGCCCAAAAAACATTTTCAAAAACGGCCTTTATGTGTATTAAATCAGTTTTTAAACTAGTCAACACTCGTATACACTAATCTAATAGTGTATGGTGGGTGTATAAAGTATTATAGGTCACTTATACACTTTATAGGTATTTTTCTAAAGTTATAACTATTATTTAGTCATATATTTGCATGCTTATACCTATCCATATATACTTTACGTGCGACAGCCTTTGTTTGCATCTCTGTGCTTATAAGAAACCCATTTTCAAAAACAGCCCATTCCGCCTATATATATTTCCGAGTCATGGGAGAAGCTTTAGAAAATCCTGGGTAGGAAGACAAGTCATGGGAGAAGCGTCGTTAGTATCAGATAGATACAACGCTAGATGCGAACCAAATTACAAAAGCTGGTTACGCTCTAGTATAAAGGGAAATGTGGTAGTGGGGCCAATTCAAGGGAGTGACATAAGAGATCGTGAGGCGGAAGATCAAATTCGATATCGTGAATTCATGTTAAAAGCTGTCAAAATGGATAAGGAGAATAAAGAAGAGATCGAAGTGTGGAAGAAATGTACATCAGAGCTAGAGGATAAGATAGAGGTATTGGAGATAAAACTTGAACAATGGAACTCGGAGTGTGCAGAGGTAGACATTTTACACTTAGTGGCGGCTAAGGGATACTTAATCAAAGCTATGGAAGAAGTTAAGGAGCTTACGTGAGAAGCAAAGAGGGCCAAGATGGAAAAGGAGCGTGTTGCCTAGTCGAAGTGTCATTTCATTTTTTCTTTTGTATTTTACTTTTTCGAAAGACATCATGTACTGATTTTCAAATATTGGGGAATTTATGAGAATAATTGGTAACAAAATGTGTATTTATTTTCTATGCATAACGACAAACTTAGGAAGGCTATACGTCCTTGGTGCGTAATAGTCCATTAGTAAGCCTACGTCCAAATGTCGAGAGGGTTTTTAACCCGAAAATGACAAATTGCATCTCTTCATTTATTCGAAGAAACGTTTGCACAAAATATTGATCGTCTATTTAAACATGATCAAAACTATAAGAATGTTTTGGTCTTTACCTTTTCCTTGTTTTTGTTTTCAGACTATGGCTGCAAGAGGTACACTCCAATTTGAGAATGTTTCCCGACCTCCTCACTTGATCAGACTCTGGTGGGAAGACTTGGTCATTGTCAGCAAGGTCACGTTCAAAAGGTGTTGGGGGAATTGGTGGCCCTCAAGGCCTACACTGCCATGCCTGGTTTGGTAGAAGCTGCCACACACTTCTGGGACTACAAAAGGGTGGTCTTTCACTTCAATGGTTTGGAGTTGGCATCAATGTTGGAAGAATTTGGAGGATTAGCAGGGTTACAGCCTGGACCCGAGACTATGATTTATCCCCGAGACGTGGACCCTAAGGAGTTCATTGAACTATTGAGTGCTCCTTATGATCCATATATCGAAGGGGTGCATGATGGAAAGTCACGTTGGAGTACTTTCATTCTAGGTTTGGAGATCCAATACTTAGGCATGACTGGACTGGGGCATGGGAAATTCAAGACTGGGAATGGACTGAATCCAATGTTTTCATCATTGCTTTTTTAGGATGCATGGTTTTCCCCGAGAATGGAGGAAAGATCGACATAAGGTTGGGAAGAGTGGTAGAGGGGTTATGTAGAGGTGCTTTCAAATACAAGAAGGAGCTGCTGAAAAAATACAAGAAGCTGAGATACGAGTTTGATCAAAGAAAGAAGGAGCTAAGGGTGACACAAGAAAGGGAAATGAGGAGACAATACAAGGATAAGATCAAAGGGGATGAACTCAAGTATTAGACCGGCAAGGTCATGGCTGCAAGGCAAGCTACTGAGAATTTGCAAGGGATGTGGAGAGTATTTTAAGTCAGTACCACTAGAGGAGAAGGAAGTAAAAGGAATAGAAATCTGCGAGTTCTTCACAAAAGCTCTGGGTGACATGGAAGCTGGGAAGGACCTGATGGAGACATTTGCTGATCCTCCACCCATGAGCTTGGTTCACAAGCCTAAAGACGAGGTCAAAGAGAAGAAGGAAAAAGAGGATGCTGGAACTGATGATTGACCTGAACCCCCTAAATTGGCACGTGGTCTGGTCGTATTGAGTCGAGTCGTCTTGTCCCTTTTGTCATTGTTTTCATTTTAATCGAGTCGTTGTCTTAAATTGGTGGTTGTAATAAAGCCAAGCAAATTAAATAAAATTTCGTTATTTTTGGGTTTTTAGACTGGTTATGATCATGTTTATACAAACAAAATGATGTGTTTGGTGCAAACGTTACTTCGAATCTTTGATAGGCCTACCTCTGGCACAAAAGAGGTCTCATGCATGATAGGACGCGATTTTATTTAAACTAACGTATACTCACAGTCTCTTTCTTTGTTTTTGATGTATAAGTCCCCCAAGTCCTTGATAGCTTGGTTTGTGCATTCTGGCCGCGCTGCAATACCGATTGAGATCCAGAGGATCGATCCCAACACCTCCCCCTTTGCCTACAAGGACAAGGATGAGATGAAATATCATGGCTGAGTTTGACAAATTTGGAAATGGAACTCCTGAGAAGCAAGGTGTGGTTGCTTACGAAGACTATGCCAAGTTGGAGCAGAGGCTGTTTGAGTTGGAGAATAGGATCCCTTTTGCCCGCACTGATGAGATCGTTGAACCAAACAAAACTACCCACCCTCACGACAAAGATCCACTCTACACTAAAAAAGACATTCCTTACCCTACCTACACCGCACCACCAAAAGCACCACAAAACAACTTACCCTCCTTCACCGTCGAAACAAAAACCATCGCATCACCCACCAAAGATCATGAAATATATGCATGGACAAAAGAAGACCCATACAACACCAAGGAGCAAGTCCAATTGCTGGTAGAGAAGTTCAAACATCTCCAAGACACCAAAGGAACCCGAGGGCTAGCATATGAGGACCTCTGCTTGTATCTTGACATGAAGCTGCCTGAAGGTTATAAGACACCCAAGTTCAATATGTTCGACGGTAGTGGAGATCCAATGGCTCATTTAAGGTCTTACTGTGACAAGTTGATCGGAGTTGGGCATGATGAAAAGATCCGCATGCAGCTGTTCAACAGTAGTGTGACCGGAGATGCGCTAGTGTGGTATTCTAAGCAACAAACAAAGAAGTGGACGAGCTGGGAAGAATAGGTGGAGACTTCGTCGACAGTTTTGGGCACAACAATGATGCTATGCCTGATCGGTTCTACTTGGAGAAATTGAAGAAGAAGCCCACTGAGACTTTTAGAGAATTTGCAACTAGATTGAGAGCTGAAGCCGCCAAAGTCCAACCTCCCATGGAAGACGCCGAGATAGTTGCAACCTTCATCCGCATACAAGAAGACGTCTATTTTGACAAGATGCTGAATCTGCAAGATAAGAAGTTTAGAGAGCTGATCAAGATTGCGGACATGGTCGAAGATGGACTGAAGACTGGAAGGATTATTAGCTTGGCTGCACTAAAAGCCGCTAATAAAGCCCTACAAGCTGGTAGCACTACCACATCAAGAAAGAAGAAAGACGATGTCTCCTTCGTGGCCGCATCAGTTGACCACTCCCCCACCCATAACCAAACACCTCCTCCATCGTACTCATACATTCCACCCACATCCACCTGCCCAGTCTACAACACTCAGCCCATGTACCAAAACCCACCATCACAAAGACCGACATACCCACAAGGCCCCAATTACCGAAACACCAATACCTACTCACCAAGGCCTCACGCCAATAACAACCCAAGACCCAAAAGAAACTGCACCCCACTGGCTGAACCTCGCACTCAGTTGTTCGAGAGACTCAAAGCAGCCGGCCATATACATCCCGTGCCATTCAAAATGCCTGATAGGATGACACCCTATTTTCATCTAACCAAAACCTGAGCCTATCACTCTGGAGGACATGGTCACGATACTGAAGAGTGCTACGCCTTGAGTGACAAGATAAAAGACTTGATCGACCAAAAGGTGATACACTTGAAGACTCCGAACGTGCACAACAACCCCCTGCCTAATCATGGAGATAATACGGTGAATCTGATCGAGTTGGATGAGGAATGCAACTTGGAAGGGACCATTGTTAAGGTAAAGGAAAGTTCACCAGTAACCGCTTCAGTTGCTCAAGCTGCTACAGCACCAGAGCCCATCGAGGTGGAATTAGCTCCCAAATTCTATGTCGATGTGGTTCCCCCATACAGAGACAAGGCGGTACCATGGGATTATGAAATAGAGAAGAAGAACAAGTCAACAGTTGAGACTGTTGCTGCACAAGGGATGACTAGGAGGGGAAGGATTTACACTCCGAGCATCTTGTTCAAGATAGACGAGGCATCAGCGAGGAGGAGTCCGAAGGGCTGTGGAAGAAGGTGCAAGCAAAAGAATACTCCGTGGTTGAACACTTGGGCAAGAATCCAGTGCAAATCTCTGTTTTAGCCTTACTCCTCAAGTCGGAGAGCCACCGAAATGCTTTGATGAAGATGTAGGACGAAGCACATGTTCCGGTGGAAACCTCAGTTGAAAACTTGGCTAGCATGGTTGGACAAGTCATGGAGTCCAACCGAATCGCTTTTCACGAAGATGAGCTACCACCTGAAGGCTTGAGGCACAACAAAACTTTGCACGTCACTGTCAAATGCAAAGACTGGTTCGTAGGGAGGGTCTTGATCGACGGAGGTTCCGGTCTGAATATATGCCCATTCATCACTCTAAAAAGTATGGGAATTGATCAAAGCATGATAAGGGAGAGCGACATGAAGGTAAAGGCATTCGATGGGTCGCAAAGAAGCACCATTGGGGAGATTGACCTGACTATCATGGTTGGGCCTGTGGAGTTCGCATCTGAATTTCATGTCATGGACATCTCCGCTTCCTATAACCTGTTGTTGGGGAGGCCTTGGATCCATATGGGTGGAGCGGTGCCTTCTACATTGCACCAAATCGCAAAGTTCAGGTGGGACCATAAAGAGATTGTAGTATTCGGTGAAGGGAACAACTCAATCTACAATGAGCAAACCATACCAGCAACCGTAGGGAACGCTCCTGATGGGCAGACATTCTATACTGTAGAACTTGTGGAAGCAGTGCAAGGCACTCGAGGAGGACACCGCAAGAACTACAACTCAAGTTGGAATCCTACGGACACAATCCAAAGAGGGTATACTGCACATTTTGCTCCCAAGTTGGTCAACGCACCACCTGGGGTTTAAGAAAGGAAGATGAACTTTTACAGCGCCTACTGGGATAGCCGAGGCAAAGGCTATGAAGGGAGGAATTTGGTGTGGGAGCCAGTCATATCTGATTGGGGAGTGCCCTCACGCGAATTTCGTGAGACCCTACAAGCTAAGACCGAGAAGCGACCGATGTACTCACCTAATGCCCATCCCAATTGAAAGTGCATCTCTGAAGAAACAAAGGGAAAGAAAGTGTGGATACCTAAAGCACCCGAACCTATGGAGGTAGTGATCGAAGAGCCATATGTACTCCCACAACCTGCAAAAAATGGCCCGGAGACTGGGTCGTAGGCATCACGATTAAGCAAGGCTATGAACTTGATAAAGATTTGGGCAAGAACCTTGATGGCATGGTCGAGCCAATCAAAATTGTGATGAGGCCCAACAATGAAAAGGCTTGCATAGGGTATATTATGACCTACGAGGAGAGCATGGAAGAAGTATCACCGGACTTTAAGTTCTATAAGAAAAGCACCAAGACTCTTTTGCATATCTTCGTCTCGTCTGGATACTTGGATGGCCGAAAAGGAGAGGTGTCCATAGCATAAGGAGTGGAGCCGAAGATAGCTGATGTTGAAGAGGATCTGCTGGCAGGGGTGCAAAATCTATTCATATCTGATGAAGACTGCTGTGTGATCCTAGAAGAACATGCTGAACTTCTTGGATTGACAAAGGCTGGATCTGGAGTGCTATTGAATAACTAGATCAGCAATCAGTCCTGAGCTTACCGTGGACCTTGGTAGTGCTGAGGGGATAAAATTTATTTTTATGCTTTCTAAAATAAAACTCGACTTTGAGTCTGGAATTTGCATTGTTTCTTCTTTGTTGCACATGTCTCCCTACAAACTTTGTTTTGCAAGGATTCATAAATAAAATATCGCACTATTTCCCGTTAAACTTTTGCTTTAATCTTTTAATTTTGCAATATCTTATTTTTCAGCATTCAAACTAATAATCACATTGAGTCCACAATCGCAACGTGTAACGAAACAATGGAGCTTGAGGAAACTGGAGTTGATTATGATGATTTTGATGAAACCACACAAGAAGAAATTGAAAGATTTGAAAACAAGCCTAAGCTAAACCTAGAGGAAACTGAGGTGATAAACCTAGGAGATGAGGAAATTAAGAAAGAGACAAGGATCAGTGTGCATCTCACCGCCGAGGATAAAAAATGGTATACTGAGTTTCTTAATGAATATGAGGACGTATTCGCCTGGTCGTATGATGACATGACTGGCATAAGCACGGACGTGGTAACTCACAAATTACCTATCAATCCGGGCTTTTCGCCTCAAACAAAAGGCCCGAACTTTCAAGTCATCGGTTCTGTTGAAAATTGGTGAAGAGGTGACCAAGCAGCTCAATGCAGGAATCCTAAAAATAGTCAGATATCCAACTTGGTTGGCTAACATTGTCCTAGTGCCGAAGAAAGATGGAAGACTCCGAGTTTGCGTGGATTACAGAGATCTGAATAGAGCAAGCCCGAAGGGTGATTTTCCCCTGCCAAACATACACATCCTGATTGATAATTGTGCGAAACATGAGCTGCAATCCTTCGTGGACTGTTTCGCCGGTTATCATCAAGTGCTCATGGATGAGGAGGATGCCGAGAAGACAGCTTCCACTACATCTTGGGGGACTTATTGCTATAAGGTTATGCCATTTGGGTTGAAGAATGCTGGAGCGACTTACATGAGGGCGATGAAAACTATGTTCCATGACGTGATGCACTAAGAGATTGAAGTCTATGTGGATGATGTGATCATCAAATCAAAGAAAAGTTCAGAGCACCTTGAAAACTTGTGCAAGTTTTTCAATTGATTGCAAAAGTACAATGTAAAGCTAAATCCAACAAAGTGTGCTTTCGGTGTTCTAGGAGGGAAGTTTTTGGGTTTCATCGTCAGTAGAAGAGGTATCGAGTTAGATCCATCCAAGATCAAAGCCACCAAAGAATTGCCGCCGCCAAAAAGCAAGAAAGAGGTTATGAGCTTCCTGGGAAGGCTCAATTACATCAGCCAGTTCATAGCACAATCCACTGTCATCTGTGAGCCAATCATCAAGTTACTGAAGAAAGACGCAACAATCGAGTGGACAGAGGACTGCCAAGAAGCATTTGATCGAATAAAGGAGTACTTGTCTTGCCTGCCTGTGCTAGTTCCACCGAGTCTGGGCGACCTTTGATCTTGTACCTATCCGTGGTAGATTCGGCCTTTGGGTATGTATTGGGACAACATGATTCGACAGAAAAGAGCAAGCAATATACTACCTAAGAAAGAAGTTTACTCCTTACGAGGCCAAGCACACATTGTTGGAACGCATGTGCTGTGCGCTAACCTGGATAGCACATAAGTTGAAACACTACTTAACATCTTACTCAACGTTGTTGATATCAAGGATGGACCCTCTCAACTAGATCTTCCAAAAACCAATACCTACTGGAAAGCTTGCTAAATGGAAAGTGCTGCTCAGTGAATTTGACATCAATTTTGTCACCCAAAAGGCGGTGAAAGCTCAAGCCTTATCTGATCATATGGCCGAGAATCCGGTGGGAGATAACTATGAACCTCTGCACACCTATTTCCTTGACGAGGAAGTAATGTTCGTAGGGGAAGATATCACCGAAGAGTATGATGGCTGGAGGCTATTCTTCGATGGAGCGGTAAACTTCAAGGGAGTCGGCATCGGAGCGGTATAGTTTTCGAGACTGGACACTGTCCAGTCACGGCCAAATTAAGGTTTCCTCGCACCAACAACAAGACGGAATATGAAGCTTGCATCTTAGGTCTTAGATTGGCAGTAGTCATGAATGTACAAGAGCTTTTAGCAATCAGGGATTCTGACTTACTGATTCACCAAGTCCGAGGAGAGTGGACAACAAAGAACTCTAAGATACTGCCGCACCTAGAGTGTATAAAGGAGCTGAAGCAGAGGTTTACCTAAGCGTTGGTTGAGGGTACACAGCTCGATATCGATTTGTCATTTACATTAGCTGAGGGTACACAGCCCGAAGTGTCGATTGAGGGTACACAGCCCGATATCGATTTGTCATTTACATAAGCCGAGGGTACATAGCCCGATATCGATTTGTCATTTACATTAGCTTAGGGTACACAGCCCGAAGCGTCGATTGAGAGTATACAACCCGATATCGATTTGTCATTTATATTAGCTGAGGGTACACAGCCCGAAGCGTCGGTTGAGGGTACACATCCCGATATCGATTTGCCATTTACATTAGCTGATGGTACACAGCCCGAAGCGTCGGTTGAGGGTACACGGCCCGATATCGATTTACATTTACATTTAGCTGAGGGTACACAACCCAAAGCATCGGTTGAGGGTACACGACCCGATATCGATTTGTATTTACATTTGCCGAGGGTACACAGCCCGAAGAATCGGTTGAGGGTACACAGCCCGATATCGATTTGCTATTTACATTAGCCAAGGGTACACAGCCCGAAGCGTCGGTTGAGGGTACACAGCACAATATCGATTTGCATTTACATTTAGCTGAGGGTATACAACCCAAAGCGTCGGTTGAGGGTACACATCCCGATATCGATTTGTATTTACATTTGACGATGGTACACGGCCCGAAGCGTCGGTTCAGGGTACACAACCCGATATCAATTTGCATTTACATTTAGCCGAGGGTACACAGCCCGAAGCATCGGTTGATGGTACACAGCCCGATATCGATTTATATTTACATTTAGCTGAGGGTACACAGTTCAAAGCATCGGTTGAGGGTACACATCCCGATATCGATTTGCATTTACATTTTTCGAGGGTATACAGCCTGAAGCATCGGTTGAGGGTACACAGCCCGATACCGATTTGTTATTTTAATTCTTTGCGGAGGGCACACAACATGATGCACCGACGGAGGGCACACAACCCGATGTCGAATCTAACACTTGACAGCAAGGGACACATCATGGCATAGCAGACACAACTATGTACGACAAGAATCCTGGAAAGACAATCCAACCCGGTGGGAAGGTATGTTTTACATATACGTTATGTTGCAGGCACATCTTCATTGCAGGATATACGCCCCAACCAAAGCAAACATTTCAACCTGACGCCCTCCACATTCTCTTAAGTCATAGGAACTTCTCTAGAATCATGAAAAAATTGACCGTGTTGTCAACGTCTTTGCCCGAAGACTCTTTCATCATCCCTGGGCAAAGAGGGGCAGCTATTGGAACCCAATTTGGTCCCTCATATTTTTAAAAGCAGTAGTTTTCAAATTTTTACACGCAATCATGCTTTATCCTTTCCCCGTCCATCTCTTTCAAACCATTTTCTCGTAGTAGCCTGACAATCAAGGCCATTTTCAAAAGCATCATCTCAAACCACAGCTATTTTTACAAGATGTGCGCTTCCATTTTAAATTTATGCAATTGCCTATGTTTTGATAAAATTACCCAATTCATTTTAAACCCTAAAATACATTTTTACGCTTCCCTAGCCATTTTATTGCTTTAAAATTAATTTCCTAGTTTTCCTATGGTTTTATACCTATTTTGTACCATTTCTATACCTATTTTATATTAAATTATGGTAATTATACACCACTTATACACTACACACACACACACACACACACAGATATATATATATATATATATATATATATATATATATACGCACACACACCTGCACACATTATCTTAATTTTAACACTTCAGCGACGACGTGGCCTCATCCTGGCCCTTCGTTTCTTTGATCTAACAATCGAGATCAAATCTCCTATTCTTACCTACACAACCCCTAAACTTCCCCCAACCCTTTCCATTTCTCTCCCCACCCCCAATAATCACTTTTTCCTCTCTCTTTCGCAAAATGAAATGTCGCCACTGTCGCGGAATTTTCCAGTCGATTTGGCCGATGAAAATTGGGGAAAATGGTACCATTGCACTCCCTTTGTCACCCGCTACAAAACCTATATACTTTTGACAATATTTGGACGAGGCCAAATCTTGACCCTTGTTAAATGAGTCACCACCACCAGGAATAGCCACTGGCGGGGTTCAGGTTATGTTGAACGATGCTATCATTTGAAAAAAAGGTAGGAAACCCTTTATGCGAGGTCGACTCACGACGAGTCAATACGACCCGATTCTGATTTATTCAAACGAGTAACCCTAAAGCCTTTTTATTTTTCCTGATTGTTTTCTGGATTTTAAGTGATGATAAACGCGAAATTGCTTGAGTCTTTTGGCATGTTAACATAATTGATTAATTATAATAGATTCAAAGTCATCAGTCTTGGTCGATTCCACTATTTTAACAAGGATACCTGTTTGTATGCCTGAATTTGCCTAATGTCGTTTGAGTATAGTTGTTCTTTTTCAACTAATTAGGGCGAGAAACTGCATGATTCTTAGTCTTGCTGTTATTTCACTAGGACAAATGGAAATTTGTTTTTGATTTTGTTTATGTGGTTTGTTTATGTGCACTGAAAACTGATACCCTCATAGCCTGTGTCCTTTCTCACTACACTGAGGTCTAATTTGAAACCCATGACACTGTATCCATCTTTAACAGTGTATTTTGATCTTTACTTTATTTAAATGCATGATTACATGGTTTAAGCTTGTTTTTAATTCCAGCTTTTTACGCCCCTTGTTTTTCATCGATACAACTTTTGCATAAGCTTCCTCGAGGTTCTTCTTCACCTTTGCATGCAACTCGATAAAGGCAGTGGCGCGCCAAGTACCTTCAAAATCAATAATAGGATCTCGGGGCAATGGGGTTAAATCAAGTGGATCAAAGGATTAAAAACCATACACACATTCTAACGGAGTCATTCCAATCATTCGATGCAATGTTCGATTGTATGCAAATTCCATCACGGGCAAACGATCAGCCTAGTTTCCGGCCTTGCCTTTTGTCGTTGCTCGAAGCAAAGCTCCCAAGGTTCGATTAACTACCTCGGTCTGTACATCAGTCTGAGGATGGTGAGACGTCGAGAATAGTAATTTGGTGCCGAGGGAACCCCACAAACATTTCCAAAAATTACTCAACAATTTCGAGTATCGATCGCTCACAATAGTACGCGGCACACCATGCAATTTCAACATATTGGAAATAAATAAAGTAGCTACATGCTGTGCATCATCACACTTCTTGCAAGGAATAAAGTGAGCCATTTTGGAAAAAACGGTCGACTACGACAAAGATGCTATCATGTCAACCCTCCGACCTCGGTAACCCCATAACAAAATCTATGGATATATCAACCCATGGTCGATTAGGAACAGGCCATGGAGTATACAAACCATGAGGGTTGGACCTCGATTTTGCTTTCTTGCAATCTAATCAAGAATTGCAAAGCTTTTTCACATCTCTTCTCATTTTTGGCGAGTGGAACTGTTCGGTCAAGATGCCAAGAGTTTTGTCGACACCGACGTGTCCCATCAAGCCTCCAGAGTTAGCTTCTCGAACCAAAAGCTCTCTCCACGATGATACAGGCACACAAAACCTCCCATTCTTGAAGAGGTAGCCATCGTGCCACCGATATTTCTCAACCCTTCGGCCACTCAAGATTGCGTCACGAATGCTTTTCAGCTTGGGATCGTCTTCGTACATCAACTTGCTGCTTTGGAATCCCATGAGCCTTGAGGCGAGAGTGGTCGCTAAGGCAAATTTTCTCAATAGCGCATCGGCCACAATATTGCTTTTTGTAATGAATTACATACGGAAAGATTTCAATGAATTCAACCCATTTGGCATGTCTTCGGTTCAATTTTTCCTGACCTTGAAGATGCTTCAAAGATTCGTGATCACTTTTAATTACAAACTCTCGAGGCTACAAATAATTCTGCAAATGGGCGAGTGCTCGAACGAGGGCATACAACTCCTTGTCATACGTACAGTAATTCAAGGTAGCACCATAAGCTTTTCGCTAAAGTAAGCGATTGGCTTCGATTCTTGCATAAGCACTCCTCCAATCCCAACTCCAGATGCATCACACTCGACCACGAATGCTTTGCCGAAGTTAGGGAGTTGCAACAACGGGGCAGAGCAAAGCCTCCGTTTCAACTCTTGGAAAGCCCTCTCTTGGGACTCTCCCCACAAATAGATGGTCTTTCTTTACCAAGTCCGAGGAGAGTGGACAAAAAAAAACTCCAAGATACTGTCGTACCTGGAATGTATAAAGGAGCTGAAGCAGAGGTTTACCAAGATAGAGTTCCAGCATGTCCCTAGGATGCAAAATAAGTTAGCGGATGCTTTGGCTACCATATCTTCCATGATCAAACATTCAGACAAGAACTACATTGACTCAATACCCGTGATAGTGAGGAAGCAGCAAACATACTATAATCATGTATAAGAAGAATTAGACGGACAACCTTGGTTCTACGACATCAAAGGGTTTCTCAAAGACGACGCTTACCAAAATATGCAACAAATCTTCAAAAGAAACCACTAAGGGGGCTAGAAAATGGCTTCTTTATGAACGGAGAAGTTTTGTACAAAAGGACACCTGATTTGGGGCTGCTGAGATATGTGGACGCTAAAGAAGCTGCTAGATTGTTGAAGAAATACACTTTGGGACATGCGGACCACATATGAAATCGTGCTTGCAAAGAAGATTTTAAGAGCCAGCTATTTCTAGATGACAATGGAGCATGATTGCATAAAGCACGCAAAGAAATGTCATCAATGCCAAGTCCATGGAGATATGATTCGAGGGCCTCCCAATGAATTGAATATCATGGGATAACCGTGGCCTTTTGCCACCTGAGGAATGGATGTTATAGGACCTATCGAGCCAGCTGCTTCTAATGAACATCGTTTCATACTGGTAGCCATTGACTATTTTACCAAACGAGTGGAAGCTGCATCGTACAGGTCAGTAACAAAGAAGGTGGTGTCCGATTTTGTTTGTGATAAGATGATCTGTTGGTTTGGCATTCCTGAGTCCATAATCACCGACAATGGGTCCAACCTCAATAGTGACCTAATGAAAGCAACCTATGAGGTTTGTCAAGATCAAGCATCGCAATTCCACTGCATACAGACCTCAAATGAATGGTGCGGTCGAGGCGGCCAATAAGAACATCAAGAGGATATTCCGCAAGATGAAAGACAATTCAAAGCAATGGCACGAGAATCTACCCTATGCTCTGTTAGGGTATCGCACCACAATTAGAACATCAACAGGGGCTACTCCTTATTTGTTGGTGTATGGCACTGAGGCAGTGATATCCGCGGAGGTCGAGATACCATCTTCGAGAATCATCCAAGAAGCACAGTTGAAAGACGCCGAATGGATCAAAAGAAGAATGGAGCAATTGGCCCTTATCGATTGCAAGAGACTGAATTCGATATGTCATGGGCAATTATATCAGAAGAGAATGGCTAAGGCATTTAGCAAGAAAGTTCGAGAAAGGTTCTTCAAACCTGGGCAATTAGTACTGAAAAAGATATTTCCAAATAAAAAAGAAGCAAAAGGAAAGTTTGCACCAAATTGGCAAGGGCTGTACATGGTTCATCGAGTTCTGAATGGAGGAGCATTGATATTGGTAGAGATGGACGGAGAAGTTTGGCCGAAACCAATCAACTCAAACTCTGTTAAAGGGTACTATGTATAAGAGCTTGTACTAATTAGTGATTTCCCCATTCTGGAATACATTATGTAATCTGAACTACGTCACGACCTGATTACCCAAGTGGGATACGTAAGCAACCTACTCAAGGTTTGGTCGCATAAATAAAAAAATTTCACTTTCCCACAAAGCAAACACTGGGGCATAATTTTTGAGGAACTCTAATAAATTCCTAGAGGAAAAACATAGCTGACACGGGGGCAGAAATATTGGAGGATCTCTCAAAAATTTCAAACACAAACTGGGGTAGAATTTTGAGGTCACCCTCAAAATTCACTTGTTGGAGTTTGGAACAGCATGAAGAGCGACAACTACGGCATTACACTACGCGACTCGTGGCCTAATGGGATATTTTATTTCATTTCATTCCTTTTCTATAAATGTTTTTCAAAAGATTGCATTATTCACTATTTCATGCATATCCCTGTCAGCTCGGCCAAGATCCCGGCACTCGTGGACAGCGAGCGCGAAGCAAGCCAAGAATGCACGAACCAAATCACCCCGCACAACTCACCAATATTTCTTTGGATGCAGGCACAAAAAGATACATAACTGGGCAACACGCGACATATGTGTTTCAACTAAGGTTTGTCATTTAAATTAGCTGAGGGTACACAGCCCGAAGTGTCGGTTGAGGGTACACAGCCCGATATCAATTTGTCATTTACATTAGCTGAGGGTGCACAGCCCGAAGCGTCGGTTGAGGGTACAAAGTGCAATATCGATTTGTCATTTACATTGGCTGAGGGTACATAGCCCGAAGCGTCGGTTGAGGGTACACAACCCGCTATCGGTTTGTCATTTATATTAGCTGAGGGTACACAGCCCGAAGCGTCGGTTGAGCGTACACAACCCGATATCGATTTGGCATTTACATTAGCTGAGGGTACACAGCCCGATGCGTCGGTTGAGGGTATACAACCCGATATCGATTTGCCATTTAAATTAGCTGAAGGTACACATCCCGAAGCATCGGTTGAGAGTGAACAGTTCGATATCGATTTTCCATTTACATTAGCTGAGGGTACACAGCCCGAAGCATCGGTTGTCACAACTCGATATCGATTTTCATTTACATTTAGCTGAGGGTACACAGCCCAAAGCGTCGGTTGAGGGTACACAACCCGATATCGATTTTCATTTACATTTAGCCGAGGGGACACAACCCAAAGCGTCGGTTGAGAGTACACGGCCCGATATCAATTTGCCTTTACATTTAGCTGAGGGTACACAACCTAAAGTGTCGGTTGAGGGTACACATCCCGAAATCGATTTGTATTTACATTTGTCGAGGGTATACAGCCCGAAGCATCGATTGAGGGTACACAGCCCGATACCGATTTGTTATTTTAATTCTTTGCGGAAGGTACATAGCCCGATGCACCGACGAAGGGCACACGACCCGATGTCGGATCTAACACTTGAGAGCACACAATCATGGCATAGCAGACACAACTACGTACGTCAAGAATTCTGGAAAGACAATCCAGCCCGGCGGGAAGGTACGTTTTACATATACATTATGTTGCAGGCACATCTTCATTGCAGGATATACGCCCCAAGCTAAGCAAACATTTCAAACTGACACCCTCCACATTCTCTTAAGTCATAGGCACTTCTCTAGAATCATGACAAAATTGGCCGTACTGTCAACGTCTTTTCCCGAAGACTCTTTCATCATCCGTGGGCAAAGAGGGACAGCTATTGACACTCAATTTTGTTCCTCCTGTTTTTAGAAGCACTAGTGTTCAAATTTTTACACGCAATCGTGCATTTATCCTTTTCCCGTCCATCTCTTTCAAACCATCTTCTCGTAATAGCCTTGCAATCAAGGGAATTTTTGAAAGCATCGTCTCAAACCATAGCCATTTTTACAAGATGTGCACTTCCATTTTAAATTTCTGCAATTACCTCTGTTTTGATAAAATTACCTAATTCATTTTAAACCCTAAAATAAATTTTTATACGCTTCCCTAGCCATTTTATTGCTCTAAAATTAATTTCCTAATTTTCCTATGGTTTTATACCTATTTTGTACCATTTATATACCTATTTTATATTAAATTATGCTAATTATACACCACTTATACACTATATATACATATATACATATACACGTAATTCCTCAATCAAGCAAGGACCTCTTTCTTTTTCTTTTAATAGATAAAGTGGTGGCTAGATTCGCGTTCCCTTTCCAGACTATCAAGGATTTCAAAGATCTTTGATTTGGAGAAGAATTCTTTCCTCTCCAAGCAGTGAAGTGCCATATCCTAGAGAGAGGGCTTTAGTCAAGAGCTAGAGCAATAAAGTAGGAATTTACGCACACACACCCACACACATCATCTTAATTTTAACACTTCAGCGTCGACGTGGCCTCATCCTGGCCCTTCGTTTCTTTGATTTAACAGTCGAGATCAAATCCCCACACAACCCCTAAACTTCCCCACAGCCTTTCCATATCTCTCCCCACCCCCGATAATCTCTCTTTTCTCTCTCTTTGGAGAAATGTAACGCCGCCAGTGTTGCGGCATTTTCCGGTCTATTTGGCCGTTGAAAATTGGGGAAAATGGTACCGTTGCACTCCCCTTATCAGCCACTACAAAACCTATATACTTTTGACAACATTTGGACGAGGGAAAATCTTGACCCTTGTTAACTGAGCCACTACCGCCGGGAAACGCCTCCAGCTGTTTCAGGTTATGTTGAACGATGCTATCGCTTGGAGAAAAGGTAGGAAACCCTTTATACGAGACTGACTCGCGACGAGTCAATACGACCCGATTCTGATTTATGTAAACGGGTAACCCTAAAGCCTTTTTTATTTTTCCTGATTGTTTTCTGGATTTTAAGTGATGATAAATGTGAAATTGCTTGAGTCTTTTGGCATGTTAACATAATTGATGAATTATTATAGATTCAAAGTCATCAGTCTTGGTCGATTCCACTATTTTAACAAGGATACCTATTTGTATGCCTGAATTTGCCTAATGTCGTTTGAGTATAGCTGTTCTTGTTCAACTAATTAGGGTGAGAAACTGCATGATTCTTAGTCTCACTGTTATTTCACTAGGACAAATGGAACTTTGTTTTTGATTTTGTTTATGTGAACTAAAAACTGATACCCTCATAGCCTGTGTCCTTTCTCACTACTACTGAGGTCTAATTTGAAACCCATGACAATGTATCCATCTTTAACAGTGTATTTTGATCTTTACTTTATTTAAATGCATGATTACATGGTTTAAAACTGGAATGGTTTAATTTAGACATGATTTAAGGGATTTCGACTAGGCTATATTTGAATTGGTGATTGGAAGTTAGTTTTGTTGATTGACACAGTGCCAATTAGAGGTTGAGTGAAATCTGTTAGAAGACTAATTAATTTTGGATTCTGATTATGTTTCTACAACTAGTTGTGAATTTGGACTTCATTTGGGTCAAAGGGAATGAGTCTCAGCTAGTTTGGGATTTGTTTTACCCTAAGATTGTGGGATTGATTAATCTATATATGGAAAGAGTACAAAACTGATTTTCTTAACTATAGGAAGTAATATTCTCATGCCTTTTTTGGCTTTTTTACCCGTTAGAACTAAGGTTTCCTCACCCCTATATAAACTAGTCTCTTTTGTTCACTAGGGGCAGGTTCAGACACACTTTTAACACTAAAAAAGGCTTAGAAACACGCAGAGAGTTATATAGCACTTCTCGAGCTTCCAATTGTCCTCCTCTATTTCTTTTCTCTCCTGAAGAGCTCCTGCTCTGCTTGTGTGTTGACCCTGTTTCTCTCTTTTCCCCCGTGATGAGGGGCAAAATACGCGGAAGCTAATAATCTATACGAGCGGAAGCAAATAATAAAGATAACAAGAAATCGAGACTAGGAAGGCAAGAAATTAGAAGAAAGAATCGAATTCAATTTACTAACGTTAATTGAATTCAAAAGGGAGAAGGGAAACTCGAACCTTACAATGGAATCAAACTAGGTGTCGATCTCCATAGGTTCCAAGTCGAGACATACACGAGCCTCGGGCTCAAACAAGAAGGGCTCGGCCTCTTCAATGTTCTCTCTCAAATTCTATCTTCTAAAATGACTAACTTCTGAAAATGAAAGCTAATGTGCTATATATACATTTACATTGTTATTTGGACAAAAATGGCCCTGCAGCTGATTCTGGTTCGCTGATCAACCTCTCTTCATCGCGATCGCGCCAGGGAGGCTCGCGATCGCGCCGGCAAAACTCTAGGCATCGCGATCGCGCAAATGGATCGCGATCGCGCAGGTCTCCATCATCTTCACGACCTTCAGGATCCTCAGCTTCGCCTTCGCGCTCAAAGACACGCTGTCGCGCAGGCCAATGCAATACTCTTCGCGATCGCGTGAGAAGCTGTCGCGATCGCGAAGAACAAAAGTTCTTCCTCAGGCAGTGAGCTCCCAGTTTGCTCCCCTGTTTTGCCCTGTTTTGGGCTGCCCAGTTTCCTGCCTTGTTTCCCTCCGTCCTTGGCGCTCCAATGCACGATCTTCAAGATGTTTCCGGAGGCCTTGACCCGTATCCGTTGTGCTCTCGAGCTTGGCTTTTGATGGTTGTCGTTTAGGCCATTTTGCCCCGCATCATCCTCCCCTTCTTGAAAGGATTTCGTCCTCGAAATCGAACCATCAAAACCTACAATCAAAGCAAGCACAACCAAAATTTCCTACTTCACAAGTAGGTTAGCTTAACAAGAAAGAGTGCAAGGTGTGTGGAAAACACGCTCTTGTGATAGAGCCAAGCATCAATACCTATGAAAAAGCTTATGTCCCCAAAAGAGACAACATGGTCTTGGCTCGACAAGAACAAGCACTCATTTTCAAAACAAGCAAAGAGATCAAAGTCATGCAAGATGTAGCAATCAAATGTCCTATGACCCCTAAGCTTACTAGCAACACACCAAGCCTTCAAATCAAGTTTATCACAATGTGACACATTGGCTTTGGTATGTCCATCACTCAAGGTGTGCTCAACATATGGGATGGAGTAAGTAAAATAGTTCAATTCACAACTAACATCAACTACTCCACTCCCCTTCTTAAGAGCATTCTTACACACACCGAGAGATACCTCCTCACCTCCCAAATCAACTCCAAGACAATCCCCCTCACTAGGCAAACTCCAAAGGAAAATCTCCAAAATAGGTTCTTCATCATTATAGTCCACACAATGAAGGCTAGGACCACTAGAAGAAAGGTCAACACGACCATTATCAAGGCTACTCTCCTCACTTGGAGTTCCAAACGTCGGATCATCCATAGAGCCTAACTTTACAAACCATGGAGGTTCGACTCTACTATCGACTCTAGTCCGATACAATTCACCACCACAAATGAGATTGCCTTCAAACAATAGAAATGTAAAGGCATGCACCTCAAATTCATGGTTACGCAAAAGCATAGAATCAAGACTAGGTCCTTCACTCTCACTCAAGGGGTCATCGAAAATAAATCGATCCATCTCACACTCTAGAGACTCCTCAAGGGTACATCCACCCTCACTACGACACAAGAGACCACCATTATCAATGAAGCAATCAAAGGGAAGAATAAGATCATCATGCAATTCATCTTCTCCTTTATCAAATATGGGTGGGGTGTCATAACAAGGTTCACAAACAAGGTCAACTTCAACATTCTCACTAAAGAGAGGTTCAATGAAAACCGAGCTCACATCATGATGTGGCGTTTCAACCCTCTCAACTAGTGGTTCAATTTCACACACAAGTTGACCCGAAGGCTCTACACTAGTTGCAAACACATTATACTCATGCAAATCATCAACTAGCATAGAGTTGTTACAAACAAGATCATAAGACAAGGAAGTAATAGGCTCATGGGAAGAAGAACTAACACTTACACTTGAGTCGCATCCGGGCTCACTCAATGTACTTGAAGCGTCATGGCTAGCTTCTCCTCCTCGTAGATCACATTTGGCATCTCCTTCACCTTGTCTTTCCATCACGGAATATGGTTGAGGCTCCATCGGTTTGCCTCCAAGAATACCTACACAAGTGCTCACACAAGTAGAAGAAAAAGATAAAGGGTTAAGGTTAGAATAAGGGGTGTCCTCACTCTTTTTTCCCTCTTTCTTTTCCCTCATTTTTCTTTCAAGGCTAGGTGTAGATTCGGGTGGTGACATCCCGCTCACATCACTCAACACATCCTCTCCTTTTTCCACTCGAGGAATGTCACCGGTCACTCCCTTACTCCTCTCAATCTTTTGTCTCTCAAATTCGGGCGAATTGGGACGAGGCCCAAGAATGCCCATAGCCGGAGTAGGTGGACTTTTCACGTCAACCCGAAATCTAGGACTAGGAGACTCATCACTTGACGTCTCCTTCTTCTTCGTTGGTGAACCACTTGGAATTGAAACTTGTGGTCTCGGGTTCACCTTGTTGATGTCTATCAACCCTTTTCTAGCACATGTCCCACCATTGCTTGTGTTTGTAGGACTTCTTGTTTGCACATTGTCAACCATGGAATTAAGTTCTTGCTCCTTGCTCCTTTTCCTAGCCAAAGAAGGCGCACTAGTAGGCACTTGGCTCTTCGCCCGGTAAGGCACAAAGTCATAAACTCTTTGCCCTACGCCCACAAGGTATGCACCCTCCACCGCACTATATTGCACCCCCTTCCCCTCCAACCACCGGTCACCTATCCACACATCAATATGACGCATGGGATACACATCACACCACACATAGCATTTATAGTTCCTATGAGATATGAGTACCCGAGCCTCCTTAGAAACCCACACTCCATCATACTCATAAGGATGCTCTAGCTTGTGGCATGGTATCCTAAGCCTATCAACCAAAGAGGTGCTAATACAATTGGCATCGGTACCACCAATTTTGAGCAAGTATCCTCCAATACCATCTACCTCAACAACGAACCTACATCTACCCAAGTCTTGCACAATGGCACCCAAATGAGAATTTGGACGCCCACAAGTGTCAACACCAACAACTTGGGTATTCCTTATCCCTCCACTAGTGGCAACACCACTAGAACATTCTCCTCTTCCCGTCACTCTCCCAACATTAGCAATGTTGTTGGAAGTCAAGGAAGGAACCATGCCATGGAACCCATAAGTGCCTCTCGCCTTGGTTCCATAGCCCATTGTACTACTCCTACTACAACCACCCACGCCCTTCACGGCATATAACCCCGTTGTAGCAAAAGCAACACCATCTCTCAAACCAACCTCCACATGGGAATTAGAAGCATTAGGTCGCTTAGCGTACCTAGAAGATGCAAGCTTCTCCTTCCCCACGGAACAACCACCACCACCTCCCATACTAATGGAAGGTCCTCTACTACTCCCTTGTACACCGTTAGCAACACTAAGAGAAGATGCATAAGAATAACCCATATGTTCAACATCATCATCAACTCTATCTATGTCACTATCATCAATATCAAATTCTTCACAAGAAGAGTAAGTAGGATCATCATACCTTGAAGCGTCACCATTCTCGGGTTCTTGACTAGAAGCATTAGATTCATCAAATTCATCTTCATGGGCTTCATAGTCGTCATCAACCTCACGATCATCATAGTGAACCGCTTCATCTTCATAGGGGCCATGGTTTCCATCATCATAGTAATGGCCATCATCCTCATCAAAGGAACCATAGTCTCCATCTTCACCATACGAGCCATAGCAACTCGCATCATCCTCACAAGAGCCATAATCCCCACAATCAACATCCGACATTGTTGTAACACCAAAGAACAAAACCTCCCAAAAGTCACTCCCTCACGTGTATCACTCAATATATGTACACTCAAGAGCGAGGCCTTATCAACTTGGGAACCAAGGTAATCACAACTAGCATGTCCAAGTTAAAGTTCGGAGTGGAATTAATGAGACTCTATGTACGGACGGCTATTTAAAGTGCGCACTTGAGGCCAAAAGGAGTTCTACGACTCTTCTTTGAATTCTAGTCTCCTCTACGCACGAATACCTAATACGCTAAAGGATTAGTGTCTTTCAAGTAGGCCAATTACCTTCAAAACACTAACCAAGAGGTACGGTAGAAAACGGGACACAAAAGATTCGACTCGAATCGGCACCAAACGGATTTGGAATCGGATGAAATTTTGTTTGTGATCTACAAACTCATCATATTTAATGGTCCAATTGGAGTCATGATGTTTGGGAACTGTTCGGAAGCCGTTGCGAACGTTCTGTCCCAAAACTGGAATTCTGAAATTTTTTTTTGTTCTACGCTATCGCGACCAGACGCGCGCGATCGCGAAGGGTTAATTTTTTCAAAAAATAATTTTGTTCTTCGCTATCGCGAAATTGCTCTTCGCGATCGCGAAGGGTTAATCCCTGCACTTTCACAGCAGCTCAAAAATGGGTTTTTGGGCGATTTTGGCCAAATTTTTGGCTCGATTCCAGCCCGAAACACAAAACCAACGATACCCAAAGGTGTATACAACTATAACAACCAATCCCCAATAGTTTTCAACTCCAAACAAACAACAACAAGCTTCGATTCAAGATTGAAGCGTCTTCAAGAATTTTCAAACTTTTGGATTTTGATTTTCGAAATTTTTTGAATCGTAACACCAAAACACGATATATGGGTATCAAAACGACGGGAATACAATAAGGAACAAACCCCACTACTTTTTAACACTCGGGGATTCGTATCCAACCCGCTCCACCAATTTTTTTCAACTTTTCTAGTTTTTCAATTTTTTTTTGTTTTTCTTCAATTTTCAAGAACAAACAACAACACAATAACGATACTATCACGTTGAACAAGGAACGGGGGTTTGTAAGAACATAACCCGAGCCTTGCTCTGATACCAACTGATGAGGGGCAAAATACGCGGAAGCTAATAATCTATACGAGCGGAAGCAAATAATAAAGATAACAAGAAATCGAGACTAGGAAGGCAAGAAATTAGAAGAAAGAATCGAATTCAATTTACTAACGTTAATTGAATTCAAAAGGGAGAAGGGAAACTCGAACCTTACAATGGAATCAAACTAGGTGTCGATCTCCATAGGTTCCAAGTCGAGACATACACGAGCCTCGGGCTCAAACAAGAAGGGCTCGGCCTCTTCAATGTTCTCTCTCAAATTCTATCTTCTAAAATGACTAACTTCTGAAAATGAAAGCTAATGTGCTATATATACATTTACATTGTTATTTGGACAAAAATGGCCCTGCAGCTGATTCTGGTTCGCTGATCAACCTCTCTTCATCGCGATCGCGCCAGGGAGGCTCGCGATCGCGCCGGCAAAACTCTAGGCATCGCGATCGCGCAAATGGATCGCGATCGCGCAGGTCTCCATCATCTTCACGACCTTCAGGATCCTCAGCTTCGCCTTCGCGCTCAAAGACACGCTGTCGCGCAGGCCAATGCAATACTCTTCGCGATCGCGTGAGAAGCTGTCGCGATCGCGAAGAACAAAAGTTCTTCCTCAGGCAGTGAGCTCCCAGTTTGCTCCCCTGTTTTGCCCTGTTTTGGGCTGCCCAGTTTCCTGCCTTGTTTCCCTCCGTCCTTGGCGCTCCAATGCACGATCTTCAAGATGTTTCCGGAGGCCTTGACCCGTATCCGTTGTGCTCTCGAGCTTGGCTTTTGATGGTTGTCGTTTAGGCCATTTTGCCCCGCATCACCCCGGCACCCTATTGTTTCATAGTGTTTAAAGGTACTTCTTCATCTCTGCCTGTTTATTATATTTATTTACCCATCTATGTCTGTGTAGTTGTCTGTTACACCCCTACCCTGCCTCCGTGTAATGTAAACTGCTTATTGTTTGTTTGCTCTACTTGTTTTGGTCCTGGATGTTCTGGCAAGCCTAGGGTTAACCTCTACACACCTATTAGGGTGATCCACAAGGATCATGCCAATGCTATTTAAAAGTGTAGTATA
Source organism: Petunia axillaris subsp. axillaris (assembly GCA_029990575.1). Lineage (NCBI taxonomy): Eukaryota > Viridiplantae > Streptophyta > Magnoliopsida > Solanales > Solanaceae > Petunia > Petunia axillaris. The sequence goes on along the minus strand of JARKNS010000002.1, from coordinate 121,041,946 downwards.
AAACTATGGTTCTTTTTCATTGTTTGCTCTATTATCCAAGCTGTTTATGTCTAAGTCCTTTGGTATAACTTCTATCTGTTTGCTACCCCTGTGCATACCTCTATTTGGGCTCTTTTTATGGCCCTGCTAACCCTCTTCATACAACATGTGTGAGGATAGCTTCAAAAGCTATACCCGTTTTAATATTTCAGTGTTTTAGTGTGTTTGAAGGGTTGGGAAAAAACTCCTTCTTCCCTGAAGAAAACTAAGCCTAAATAGGCTACCAGTGCAGAGCACTACTTGACATTACTCTTCTTCTTTTCCCCTTAGGAACTGCCCCCTATCTGTGTATATTCATTAGTATTCCCATTTGTATTTGTATAACACAGGATACACAACTACTAGACTGTGTACATGGGCTACTCAGGAGCCTCTTCTTCTCCTTTACCCTCTTACCTGCTGCATCATTCAAAGCATGATTCTTCTTTCAAAATCTGTGTATCATGATAGGTTACGTCACAATTTTAAGCCTGCTTGTTTCCTGGACAACGACAATGCCCTATATGTTATCTCTCACAGGTCTTGAAATCTTAATACTTGAAAACATGCTTTGGCAACATCGAATCTGGAATTCAACTTAAGATTGAGGCTATTTTCAAAACATGCTAAAATTTGGTCTGCTTTGGTTAAACTTGAACTGCCTCTATTTACACAAATGATCCTGGGCCAAAAAATATTTTCAAAAATAGCCTTTATGTGTATTAAATCAGTTTTTAAACTACTCAACGTTCCTATACACTAATCTAATAGTGTATAGGGGTCCATAAAAGAATTTGAGGTCACTTATACACTTTATAAATATTTTTCTAAAGTTATAACTATTATTTAGTCATATATTTCACTACAACAAAAGTGGCTTTTAGCAACGAATTAGTTCGTCACCAAAAATTTATATTTCGTCACCAAAAATTATTTTCGACGAATTTCTTTTTGTCAACCATTCGTCCCTATACCATGAGTTACTAAAAGTATATAGAGACGACTTAGTGTTTCGTCACTAAACATCACTGTATTAACTACGAAAACTTATTTTGTCCCAAAATATATAGTATTTGTGACGAATTTTTTTCCGGTAAAAGTATACAATTTTGTACTTGATAGTGTACTTTCGTCACCAAAGAGGTAATTAATATTGACGAAACTACTTTGTCGCTAACTAATATTTTTATTAGTGACGACATAAATTGTCTTTTAAAATATGCGTAATTCGTAGTAAAAAAATGCATTTTTCGTCACTAAAGACTATCTTTTAGATACAAAACATAGTTTGTCCCAAATTATTCTAATTAGTGACATAAAAATAGTGAAGAAGTTCATCCTTAAAAATTATAATATCATCACTAAAAATATGATCTTTACCGACGTAACAAAATTATCACCAAATTTGTCATAATTAAAGACAGTTACAATTGTCAAATAACAAAACTCTAATTCGTAGTCAATTGAAATGGATATCTGCGACAAAAATAATTTTTGTCACTAACTAATGTGTTCTGTGACGATAATCGAACCGTCTTGAAAAGTATACTGTAGTCGTAGTTAAAAAATGAGCCTTTAAGGATAAATATTATTGTCACTAATTAATAGCATTTTTGGTGATAATTTTAAATTTGTAGTTGTACAATTTATAATTTTTGTTTGATTAGTTTTTCAAATAATTGAAGAATTATAAATTGTGACAAATTTTTTCGTATTTTACGGGTAAGCAAAAAGGTTTTATAAGAAAAACTCATGGAGCAACAACTAAGAACAAGTGAAACTATATTGAGATAATATTTCATTACAACACCATAACTAAAACGAAATAAATAAGTAAAAACATGTCCAACATGAAAGTCTAATTGAGCTGTACTACTACCATTAAACTAAAACTAAAAAGTGGAGGTTGCTTCTCACGGTACCAATGCAGCAACAATATTCTACCAACTAATCTTGATTAGTGGGTAGATACCTGTGAAAAAGAGGGAGAAAAAATAACAAAGAATGGATTACATACTTTGACATCATGATATAAATAAAATAAAATATAATTTTAATTGGTGAAATAAGTAGTACAATTGTGAAAGTTATAATAATTGAGAACAAATAAAGGTGAAGCGTAATGTACCCAAAGTTGATTATGATTGTGGAGTTCATTGTGCGCTGCATCACATAAATGAAAAAATCAAAGTTAGATGCTATTTCGATACAACAAAGTGAAAGGTACTTAACAGTCATCGACCTTAATAGCCGTGCATTTGGAACATGAAACAAACAAAAGGAATAAAAGTACTCAAGCTTACAGCAAGATGACAAGCAAAAATAAAAAAAGGACCAAAAATGGGATATAGAATATAGGATAAACGAATATTTACCTCTCCAAGGTGATGAATACATTATTTAACGAAAATTAAGATGGAAACTAATATGAAGCAAATAACAGTGACAACCCAGTCCAAAGGACATTCCTCACAAGTAGTTATACAGCTCCCGGAAGCCATTACGGGATAAACTAAGCTTACTCTTTCAGATAGAAAGTTTTTGTCTTTTTGAAGTTGAAGGGAAAAGTTTATTTGCTGGGATAAATCCAAGGCATTTATCAAGAAAGCGTTCTATTAAGAGAGGCTTTCTTTAATTCTATCGTACTTAATTTGAACCTGATATCGTGCTCTGGAATTTATATAGAACACAACTTGATGACTTTTCTAATTCGATTCAATTACAGTCACTAGTACAACAAAGTGCTAAGTCTGTATAGTGCAATGTAGCAGTAAGGTATAAGTAATTTTCGAAAATTACAGTGACAGGAGCTCCTCCTCTAAAACTCATCTCTCAACCCAATCTAACTAAGTAGTCTGATAGTAATATTAAAAGTAACATGGATGGCAAAGAGTATTGATATATTAGAGACTGCAAAGCGGGTCCTTTCCATATACAGAGGAAAAGCTACACTATACCAAGTCAAGGATGCCTTAACATGCTCAATCTCGCTAACTATAACTACTTTTCAGAGATAGTCCAACTTTAGAAATATCATATATTTTAAATTTTTACACGTACGAACCTTACAAGCACATGAGCGACATGGACGAGTAATATATAAAAATAGTGCAATAGATAAAAAAGTAGTGCAGAACTGCTTGTTGAACCATCACATATATATAGTAGCCATTTATTCATCTATGACCATTAGAATTATTGCATACAACATATATTTGCTAATCCAACAATAGGAATGACAAAGCATAAAACAGTTTTGACTTGGGGAGAAAGAAGTTGAATATGATGAAGAAGATTGAGGATAGGTCAGGCAAAGAGTGAGAAACGAGAAGAATGTAAAAGAGGAGAAATTTTCAATGTTGTATATAACATACTAGTAAACTTCCAAGTTTAAATTTTAAATTCCAGTACAGTGTAACAGTAATATATTGCAGAAGTTTCACCTTGTGGTTATTGCTACATGGAAGACTACAAACAATTTATATGTTCATTGTCATTACACAAAAGAAGTATGAGGTAAAGTAGTGACATGGATGCAAAGAACAATTCCAGCAACTCAAAATTGGGATCAACAGGAGAATATGTGAAATAATTGACTAAATCAAAGACCAGTCAAGCTCAATCATTCAAGTTACCGTACACTGAGTTTCAACTTTCACAAAGATGGTTTTGACTTGGTTTTTGTCGAGACAGTGGTAACAGACACAATGATGAAACAATCACCATATAACAATTCAAATGACAAGATGGTCACAAAAATATTTAACATCATAAAAATCACCAATCGACGCAAGTTGCTGCAGTCAAGTACAAAGCACACGCTAGGACAATCAAATGGAGTAATTTTCTACAACAACATAGTAACTCGCATCTGTTTATTATCTCTTAAAATGTAAATTGAAGTAATTTCTTTGACTATACTCTGACTGGTGTCTGTTTTAAATTATTTGTAAGGAGAACATGATATAATCAACACTAACAAACAAAGGAAACCAAACACCTAATCTTGCTAGAAGAAGAAAACCAGAATGAAAAGAATACTTACAGCATATATCTTATAAAAATAAGTATAATAGAAATAATCGAAGTTGTAGTACTACTAACCTTGACGGCAGTGAGCTAGTAAGACGTTCCATTTCTCGTAGAATTTTCTCTTGACATGCTGATACAATATCCAACTGTGAAATTAATTCTGCTATCTTGTTGCTTTGATTTGCTACGATGGCTTCAGCAGCATCCAGTCGTTCTTGTAAGTCATTTTGTGCAATAGCAGCATCCTCTTTTGCTTTTCTAAGAGCGTCCTCTAACTCCGCTGTCCTTCTTTGTGTTGCTCTAGTCGTATTAAGTTTTGGACCATAGCCAAGGCCTTTAACATACCTCAGCCTTTTACCAAGTACAACATCAGCAATTTCATCAGGTGTCATTGGATTCTCTTTTGAAATAGATTGAACTCTCAAATCTTGCATTTTGTTCTGCAAAATATATTAGATTTTTGAATTGATTGTTAGAAGAAATTCATTGGACAATGTACCAAGGCATAAAACTCTTACATAGTTAGTCTTTGCCTCTAGAGAGGACCACCCTTTGTCTTTGTTGTAATGGGTAGTTTTATAAAACTCAATCCTTTTAGGCTCTTCCCTATTTTCCTTTTCACCCTATAAAAAAAGAAAATCAGATGAAATAGTACTAAAACATCATCAGATAAAAAACTAATGTAACTTACAATTTCAGCACGAGCAGGTACAAACGCTTTTGATCCCATGAAATGATTCGATTTAAGCTTAGTTCGATTGACCTTGTTTATCTCGCATCGTTTCTATAAAGAAGATACAAATATAAGTTAAATAGCATTGCGACTAATAAAGCATATATTTATTTTGAATATGATCTGCCTTATGCTCTGGATTAGACCACATGTCACAAAATCTGTTCCAATTTTCTGGCGTTAGCTCTGGAACTTCAATTTAACGAGCCTCTTCCTCAGAGCTTGCACTTTCAAATAGTCTTTTCAGCTTGTAGCGCCATTGTCGGCTTCTATTTTTCAAGATATCCTCGCAACTATCTTTCACGTAATGGTCATCTAACTTAATTTCAAATCTCTCCTAGAAAGAGAGAAACATTGAAGAAATGTACAAAATAATTAAAATCTCTTTGATTTATGAATAAAAAATAACATAGTACAACATAATAAAATTACTAGAGTAGAATTCTTACGTGGCATCTAATTAATGCTTCGTCTTTCTCCTCTGTTGTGAGTTCCTTCCATTTGTTTGGAAGTGGCAGAAAATTTCTAGCAATTATTCCTAGCTCATTTGAGAGCTTTGCCGACTGAATTGAGTTAGTTGGCCTCCCTTTACCAACAGGGATATCTATTGCCAACTTTCTTCCTATTGACTTCTTTATTTTTTCAAGACCTTTTCCTCTAATATTTCCGCGACCTTTCTTGATTCCAATAGAGTCATCTAATTGAAAAAAGGTCATTCAAATATACTAAATGTAAAAAGATGATGGAGTGTGCGTGTGCGCGCGCGCATGTGCATATATTTAAAGAGTAATTTCTAATGTACAATTGTTGTTACAACTATAACACAAGTGAAAGTTTCGAGCGTTGATGTTTTCTGTTTCAACTTAGAAGGTAACTAATCATTATAAGCCAATTAATATAAGAAAAGGTAAAACCTTTATTAGTAGCAGGAGTATTGCTATTTGATGCATCTTCTGATTGAGTAACTTGAATTCTTTCCCCATTAAGTGTCCTTTCTCTGAAGATACGTCCTCCTGGTGGCACGGTTTTGAAGAATTCTGTCAAAAACATAAATATTTGTGTAAGCATCTCTAAGATGTAAACTTATAGTTTTACTACCAAAAGTTAAAAGTGCAACAGTAAGTATCACAATGAATTGCCAAATCTGGAAATGCACGGTAGCAATAGCTATCAATGTACCCAAATATAAGTTAGAGTGTTTTTATGTCGAGGCAATAGTAACAGGCATCAATGGCAAAGCAATCACCAGATAATAATTCAAACGACAAGATGGTCATAAAGAGATTAAATAGCTCATAAATCACCAAATGACGTCAAGTCGCTAAACTTAAAAACTCAAGTACAAATCACACGCCTGGCGAAACAAATGAGCTAAAACATTAACAATTGAAACTTTCATGATTCTCTAGTTATGTGCAACACAACATCTATAAATATACACAACAAATTAGAATTTATCTGTGTCAAATTCTTCTAATTGATTGCTTTCTTTTAGATTAATCATATGAAACAAGGATAAAATAAGATCGATGAATTAGACAAAAATAATCATTGAATTAATCATTCCATATTTTATGGTCACAACAACAATCTGTTTAATCTAATTCAAGTATAAGTACGAGGAATGATTACCTCCTCTGTTGCTTCAGGTTCAGAAATCTGCTTCACTTTGTAATTCATTTTTTCCATTTGGTTTCTCATATATAGGTAGTGGTTATCCTGAAAATATTTTGAGGCAAAAACATAAAATTGAAGCGCGAAAAGACGGTTTTTTTTCACTCAGATCTAGTCTTCGGTGGGAATCAAAACAACGAATTTGAAGGAATTTTACCCTATAATTCTGTAAATGGAGAAGTGGTGGACTCTAATCCTAAGATTTTCCAATTCCCACTAATACTTATCTTCTAGTAGTACTAAAATTCAGAATAAATGTAATACGGCCCCAACAAATTAAATTTTTATTTTTTTTAAAAGGAAAAAACTTAATGTGAGATCACATCATCAAGTCAAGTGAGACGAGTATAAAAGAGTTTTCTTTCAATATAACCTACCAAGAGCCAAGCACGAATCGACTCTTTAATTGATTTCGAGCTTTGACAAATTAATAGTAAACTAATTTACTAAGAAAAATAGAATTAATAACTTAAACAAATAATTGATTTCCAATATGGTTGAATGATGCATATTATTAGTTTATTAGAACTCCGATTAAATTTGATAAAGAATTATATTTGAGCACAATGGATTAATTTTGGTTAATTGTAATAGTATATGACACAATGAGCTAACAGAGCTGAGCCGAGCTAGTTGTATTAGGTTCGAGCTTGATCAAATCCAGTTTCAATGAGCTTTGATTGAACCGAACTTTGATCTAGTTGAGCTGAGGAAAACTTCGAGCTTTGGTCGAGCCGAATTTTGATCGAGTTGAGCCGAGTCAACCTTGACCAAAACAAATAAATTTAAGAAGTAATATCTTAAATAAATGTTTGAATTTAAATGTGATGGAATGTAACATATGTGCAATCCGAACTAAAACTAAATTCGATACATTTGATATTTAGGTTAATGGATGGATTTTAGTTTTAATTTGGTACTTACGTTATTCAAAATTAGCCAATAGAGCTAAGCCAACCTAGCTTGATCAAACTCGAGGTAGATTGAGTTGTATATAAACCGAGCTTAATAGAGCTCAGTCGATAAAAATTTGATCAAAACATAACCGAGCCAAGTCAAGCTTTTATTAAAACATAGTGGTCGAGAACATCATGTGTATGCCATATGACCACCAGTTAGTTGTTCAAGCTTTATTACGATATAATTGAACTCGATCCAAGCACGAATCAATTCTTTAACATATTTTTTTACAAGTATTAATCAGTTGACTTGATCCAAACTATAATTTGAGACAATGTATGAATTTTGGTTAAATTGAAATAGTTACATGATTCAATGAGCTATTAGAGGTGAGCAAGCTAGGTTTTATTAGGTTTGAGTTTGATGAAGTTGATTTTTGAATGAGCTTTAATTTAGAGTCGAGCTTTAATCGAGTTGAGTCGAGTCAACTTTGGCCAAAATAAATAAATTTAAGTATTAATAGCTTAAATACATAATTCAATTCAAATGTGACAGAATGAAATATATTATAAGTTTAGTCCGAATATAAACTAAATTCGGTTCATTTAATATTTTGATTAATGGATGAATTTAAGTTTAATGTAATAATTACGTAATTCAAAGCGAGCCAATATAGCTAACCCAAGCTAGCCCGATCAAGATCAAGGTTGATTGAGCGCTGATTTGACTGAGCTTTAATTGAGTTGAGTCGATACAAACATTGACAAAAATATAGCTCAACCAAGTTGAGATTTTACCGGAATATAGTGGTTGAAGATATCACGTGTGTGTCATGCGGCCTACCAGTTAGTTAACTCTTCGACATATATTTTCTACGAGTGCTACAACTTTAAAGAAATTAAATTAATTAATAAACCAACTAATTAAGAAAAAAATATCAAGCTTAACTAAACAGTTGAATTCAAATGCCGCTGAATGATACATATTATTAGTTTATTATGAATTCAGAGCTACGGCGAGGTAGAACGAGGTAAGCTGGGCTACCTCGATTAAGTCCGAGGTTGAACGAGTCGAATTTTTGATGAAACTTTTGTTGGCTTATGATAGAAATTGAAAAACTTGTGCTACGCATAATAAATTCAATTGATTAAATCGAATTTCATATGCCAAAATAAAGTGAAAGACCAGAGCAAAGCTGAGCTACCTTGATCAAATCCGAGGTTAAACGAGCCAAATTTTTTATGAAAATTATATTTGGCCGCTTATGCTAAAAATTGAAAAACCTATGCTAGGAATAATAAATTCAATTAACTAAAGCTAACTTCATATGCCAAAAGGAAGCGAAAGACCAACAGAGCTAAGCTGGGCTAGCTCGATCAAGTCCGAAGTTGAACGAGCTGAATTTTTGATGAAAATTGTATTGGCTCATGATAAAAATTAAAAAAAAAACTTATGCTAGGTATAATAAATTCAATTGATTAAATCGAATTTCATACGCCAAAAAAAGAAAAAACAAAAGATGTGCTAGCTCGATCAAGTCTGAGGTTGAACGAGCCGAATTTCGACCAAGTTGTAATTAAGTTGGGAAAAAGAAATTTTAATTGCTTACTCATATTTTCTTTTCTTTTCCTTTCCAAACTCCTACGGGTTTCTCCTTTTGTCAAATAAGGAATGCCCAAGTCCTTAACATATAAGTCTCCTTTCGCATATCATAATATAATTTGCTGCTTCCTCACCCAACCCTGTATCTTGCTGCTCTTGGTCCTCTTTTGTCCGTCACCATCAGAGCTCGCTGGTAAGTCTCCTCTTTTATTTCAAATTTAGCTTTATTCTTATAATCACACTTCCTTCTCCTCTCTATCTGATTCTTAGCATCCAAATACTGATTTAAGTTTAATGAATCGATAATGTTATGAGGAATAAAGTGAAGTTTGAATTATTATTATTGTGAATTGAATAGTGCTTATTTTGGTTGAGATTGAGAGGAAAGCTGTGAAATATAAATAGTCACACAGCAAAACTGTTTGGATTCTCCACACCAAAAGCAAAAAAAAAAAAAAAAAAAAAAAAAAAAAAAAACCATTCACTAGAAATCCAGGATATTCAAATACCTTTAAAGTATTGAAGAATATGAGAACTTCAACGGCCAAATTACGAAATTAACAAAAAATTTACAAAAGTGCGTACCTTGGCCATCTTTTCTGAAAACGCAGGTTCGCCTATGGGTTCTAATAGTGCATCTAAGAAAGAATGAAAACTTGGCTTGCCAATGTAAGCAAAACAGAGTTAGAACTAGACTGACTAGAACAAATTGAGTATCCTTAATAGGTGAAAGATAATACAAGCTTATGTGTTACATTCACTAAGAAATTATCTCAGATAATCCTTCAAATACAACAACTACTTGTCTTGAGGTTAAATGATGAATTTTTTCAATGTATCTATTACCTAATTCAGAACTAAGCCGAGCAAGGTTGATCAAGCCGTGTTTTGTCCGAGCGAATTGAAATGATCCAAAATTTTGACCAAAACACAGCCGAACCAAATCGAGCTTTTGATGAAAATTATTTTGGCTTAATGAATTGATTTGTTATAAGAAATGGATTAAAGATTGAATTTTTTATGTGGATTTATTGAATTTGTTTGGTGGTTGATATGTTTATGCAGCGGATCATGGATAAAAGCTGGATGCATGCACCTAAGTTTTCTCAAAGACATGTGAAGGGTGTCCAATCTTTTATGCAATTGGTTCGGTCTCGCTTTAAACGAACTTCTATAGTTCGATGTCCATGCCCAGATTGTTTAAATATATATTTTCAAACACAAAATGTAGTGTATGACCACTTGTTGCTAAGAGGAATTATGGAATGTTACGTGGAATGGGTACACCCTGGGGAACAACCACAAATGAGAGGCAATAATGAAGCAATTTACAATGAAGATGAAAATGAAGAAGATATGATGAGTAGTGATGGAATTCATGACATGTTAGAAGAAGTTGGTGGAAGTTTACTTTCCAATCTTTCGGATGAGACAAACACCGGTAATAATGTCTGCGGTGATATGAGTGAGAAAGAAGCTAAAAAATTTGACAAATTATTGGAAGAAGCTGAACGCGAATTATATCCGGGATGCAATAAATTTTCAAAGCTTGCATTTCTTGTGAAGTTGCTCCACTTGAAAGTGTACAACCAATGGAGTAACAAGTCATTTAATATATTGTTGGGCTACTAAGAGAGGCATTACCTAATGGTGGGACACTCCTTAAGTCATATTATGATGCTAGAAAGATGCTTCAAGGCTTGGGATTAGGATATATTTCGATCCATGCTTGCAAGTATGATTATGCGCTTTATTGGGGTGAATTTAAAGATAGACAAGAGTGCTCACATTGTGGTACTTCGAGGTGGAAAACTGATAAAGGAAAGGATAAAAAATTCCTCATAAAGTCCTGCGTTATTTTCCCTTAAAGCCGAGACTACAAAGGTTATTTATGTCCAAGAAAATAAGTGTGGACATGAGGTGGCATAAAGAAAAACACATCGATGAGGAGAATGTTTTAAGGCATCCTGCTGATTCTGAGGCGTGGAAAGAGTTTGATAACAAGCATCTGCGGTTTGCACAAGAACCTCGTAATGTTAGACTCGACCTTGCAACTGATGGATTTAATCCATTTGGTAACATGAGCACATCTTATAGCATGTGGCCTGTTATTTTATTTCCATATAATCTTCCTCCTTGGAAATGTTTTAAGGGCCCATTTATGATGATGTCACTTCTTATTTCTGGTCCCCAAGCACCAGGAAAGGACATTGATGTTTATTTGCGTCCTTTGGTGGATTAATTGAAAGAGTTGTGGAGCGAAGGTGCAGAGACATTTGATGTATCAACTGGGGAGCACTTCAAGATGCATGCTGTTGTTTTATGGACCATAAATGACTTTCCAGCTTATGGTAAGTACTTAAATTTCTTAATGTCCATTATGTCAAAATAATAGTTAAATAGCATATTTTTTATACTAGTGTCTCGGCACGTGCGTTGCACGTGAATTAGTAGTATAGTACTATCTCGACTATAGTTTCACCAATGACATGCAACAGTCCTCCTCCCTGCTGTTGCTGCTGCTTGCTTGCTTGCTTGCTTTCCTCTCTTCCTGATTCTTCCCATTCTGCTTCCCATTTTGTTTCTTGGTATTTCTCACTATAAAGCTCACATCCACTTTCTCCCTACAAACATGTAAACGAAATTAAATCTAATGTGTCATTAAAGGGTATCTCTACGACAACATGAGAGAATTAATTTCTTCGAAGTCTATTTACATAGAAAGAAATGCCACTAAGCTTTAATGGATATTGTATTGTATAACTGATTTGTTCATGCAAAGTTCTTGACCGATACCTTGTACACCAGTGAAAACAATCTTGAAGAGGTATCTTTTATCTCTTCCCCGAAATAAACTAAGCCCATCTTCTTTACTGTATTAGTGCATTTATTATAGTTGCGTGTATATATCCAGAGAGATGAAATCACATCTTCACTATGAATGATAAATCCATAAGTAGTAATCTGACATGATAAAATGACTTTTGGCTTCTTTAGGCTCATGCTTTTATACTAATATGAAATGACAAACATAACAAATAAAATACTTATGTTTTATATAATTTACGTGTATAAGCTATTACTGAACATAATTATGCTTTTGTGAATAAGGTAACTTACCTGGATGGAGCACTAAGGGATACATGGCATGCCCTGTTTGCAATAAGGATATGTCTTTCCAGAGGTTAAGAAGTAAAATCAGTTATATGGGTCACCGTCGATATCTTGAGCCCCATCACTCATGGCGAAAAATCAAAAAATTTGATGGGAAGATAGAAAAAATAATGAAATCGAAAGAGCAAAGAATGAAACCGAAAGAGCTCTCAGAAAATGAAATCTTACAACAGTTGGATGTTCTTAGTACTTATAGACCCGGAAAGCACCCCAATACTAAGAAAATTAAACGTATTCCAGAAAAGTTGAATTGGGTGAGGAAAAGTATTTTGTTTGAGTTACCATACTGGAAGAGCTTGAAATTGAGACATAATTTAGATGTCATGCATATTGAAAAGAATATTTGTGAGAGTATTTTGGGGACATTGTTAAATGATGGGAAAACTAAAGACACGAATAAAGCAAGGTAAGATCTTAAGGATATGAACATAAAAAATGAATTATGGTTGAAGCATAATGGTTCTACTTGTGAGATGCCCCTTGCTTGCTATAATATTAAACCAAAAGAAATAAAAAAGTTCCGTGCTTTTCTAAAATCTGTTAAATTTCCTAATGGTTATGCTTCAAATATATCACGATGTGGAAGTGAGGATGAAATGAAGTTAAGTGGACTAAAAAGCCATGATTATCATGTTTTGTTACAAAGAGTGCTGCCTATTGTTGTTCGTAAATTTGTAAATAAAGATGTCTCTTCTGCCTTGATTGAGTTAGGTACTTTCTTTCAACGATTATGTTGCAAGACTTTTGAGGAGAGATGACTTAGAGAAACTTGAAAGGGACATATATATATATATATATATATATATATATATATATATATATATATATATATATATATATATTATATTGTGTAAGCTTGAGTTGCTCTTTCCTGCTTTTTTCGATGTTATGGTGCACTTGGCTGTGCATTTACCACGCGAGGCTACGTATGGAGGGCCAGTACAATATCGTTGGATGTACAAAATTGAGAGGTTTTTGTGCAAGCTTAAGCGTTATGTGCGAAACAAGGTACGAGCAGAAGGTTCCATTGCTGAAGATTATCTTATTGATGAATGTCTGAAATTTTGCTCCATGTACCTTACTGGCATTGAGACTAGATTTTATCGTGAAGATCGAAGTGATGATGGATCTAGCAATACAAATGAACTTGTTCTGGACATATTTTCAAAGAATGTCCATTTGCAGAACAAGATTATGATGAAATACCAAGGAGTGATTTTGCTACGGCTAGGTGGTATGTGTTGAATAATTGAGAAGAAGTAGAACCTTTTCTTGAGTAATTAGCTTATTACTTAATATATAATTGTACTTTGTTGTTTTAACCTATTTCTTATAATAATTTTTTTCTGCATGCAAAGAGCATAAAGGAGTGTTGGCGAACCAAGTTGTTGTGGATATAGAAGTTAAACATAGAGAACAATTTCATTTATGGTTCAAAAGGAAAGTAAGTGCTTTATAAGACAATAAAATCATTTTGCTAATTTTAAATTTTAATTGTTCTTTTATTTTGAACTGATTGAACGCACTAATTTTTTGTTTTAGATTATGCAATTACATAAGAAGGGAAAGTCAATGTCTATCAAGAAATTATACTCTTTGGTAATAGGACCCGATATGCGCGCAAGGACATATGCGGGTTGTATTGTAAATGGTGTTAGGTACCATATTCAAAGTCATGATGACTTGCGCAAAAGTCAGAATTACGACATAGTTGTTGAAGGGTATCATGAAAATGAGTTGATTGATTTTTATGGCATTATAGTTGGCATTGTTGAGTTGGGGATAACAATAGAGTTGTTCAATTTAGATGCAAGTTGTTTGATCTTCGTAAGAAAACGGGGATGCAGAAAGATAAATACTTTACGAGTATTAATATTAGTAGATTTTGGTATGAACATGATTCTTTTGTATTAGCTACTCAAGCAAGGCAAGTATTTTACATTGATGATCCAAAGTTGGGGGAAAATTGGCGAATTGTGCTAAAATTTCAAGATAGACACCTATATAATGTGCCAGAGAAACAAAATTCAGACGTAGAAATTGATGTGTTGCCTACAAATGATGAAGTGTATCAAGATGTATTACTTGAGAGTAACACAATTGTCAATGATAAAGAAGATATGCCAAGTGAGTTACATAGAAATGATGTTGAGTCTACTACTTTAGATGCAAATGCAATTGAATTGGAGGCTCCAGTAGATCATAAAGTTGGTTCCAACCAAGAAGATTCAGACCAGGAGGATGACACTATGGTAGAGTACATCACTGATCATGAGGGGAATGAAAGTAATAGCAGCACTAATGATGAGGACGATGATACTACGGATGACAATGATGAAACTAATTAATGATATAATCTCATATAGTAAGGTCAGTAACCTATTAATTGTTCTTCTGAGTTTTTGTTTATCTTTTTTCCTCGTGCTTGTTGCATATTATATCAATCTAAAATATGTCGTTTAATTGCCGCTATGATTGTGAAAGCCCTTGGTACATTCAGTAAAGTTAACTGCTGAAGGGAAAAAATCAGCTGATGTATCCGGAAACCTGGTTTTCTATGTTTGTTGTGGCTGTTTGTATTGTTGCATAATGAATTATCTCAATAAAGTGACTAGATACTATTCCAACTACTTTTGTGATGAAACACATTTTATATATGAACTTACTTTTTGAATTGAGCTGTTATTCTTCCTTTGAGATTCTAAGAGAGCCTTGAAATTTCGCCGCTCCTCTTCTCTTTCTTTTGTTAAATTCCCTTAATTCCCTGTTGTTCGTGGATCTTGTGCTTTCCCTGTTTATTCATTTGCAGAAATAAAAACTAAGAGACAGTGTAGAAACTATGGTATATGGATTTAGGTAAATATTTAGGCAAAACATATAGAAAAACGTAACTATTTTTACATTTGCCCTGTTAGTACTTCTCTTACTGACATTTACCTAAGACAGCCTTGAATTATTAGCAAAGAAGTAAACATATGGTTCCCTACAAAATATGCTCAGTCAGTTATACTAAGTTTACAGTTATAAGATTAGATTCGCCTATGTAATCTTAGACTTGATGAAATTATGTTTTGAGGTATATGCTAAAATATTGAAGATTGATTAGTTCCTATGTAATCTACATTTTTTGCACAATGATAGTTTTTCTACATTTTCAGCATAATGTTTTGCGTTTCTGCAGTGTATCTACGTTTTCGCATTTTCTGCACCGTGATTTTGCATCTGTGTAATTTTATGCATTTGTGTGTTTCAACATTTTTTGCAGCGTTACTGTATTTTCAGTACAGTTTTTTTGCACTTCTGCACAGTCAATCTGCGTTTCTGCATTGTGTTTGCTACATTTCTGTACTGTATTTCTGCAATTCTGCACTGCGCTTTTGTGTTTCTGCACTGTGTTTCTGAAATTTCTGCACTGTGTTTCTGAAATTTCTGCACTGTATTTCTGAAATTTCTGCACTGTGTTTCTGCATTTCTGCATTTTCTGCACTGCGTTTCTGCATTTTCTGCACTGTGTTACTGCATTTCAGCACTGCATTTCCGCATTTTCTGCACTGCATTTCCGCATTTTCTCACTGTGTTAGCGCATTTCTGCACTGCGTTTCTGCACTGCATTTCCGCATTTTTGTAATGCATTTCTGCATTTTTTGCACTGTGTTACAGCATTTCTGCACTGCGTTACTGCATTTCTGCAATTTCTGCACTGCGATTTTGGAATTTCTGCACTGTATGTTTGAAATTTCCGCATTTCTGTATTTCTGCAATGCGTCTCTGCAATGCGCTACTGCAATTCTTCACTGCGCCTTTGCTTTTCTGAACTGCGTTTCTTTGAATTTCTGCAATTCGTTAATGAAATTTCTGCACTGCGTTTCCGCAGTTTCAACGCCAATGTTGTATTTCTGCCAAATATTTACGTTCCTCCTAGCATCAAGTTGTCTAAAGTGAAGTGGTACCTCAGCCTAGATGCAGACATATTTTCTACAATTTTTGACAGTGTAGTTTTTTTCTTTAGTTAAGACTGCCTACAAGCTTGCATTTAACTTTATGAATATTTTTTCCCTGGAATGAGGGAACATTTGTAAGCTAGGTGGGACATATGTACTACCTTCTACTTTATAACTCACAGATACCTATTTTGGCATTGCAGTTTCTTTAGTTGATTAGTATTTATTTTGCTTTTGAAGGTACTTCAATACTCCTCCATGTGATGTGGTTTTTGGAATAGCTAAGGGTGCCTCCTGCTCATTTGGGACATTTAGTTAAAATGTGTTTTGCTTGAAAGATACAAACATTTTGTGTATCTTTTCTTTTCGATATTATGTCTTATATTATTTCGATATTTCAAAATTTGATCCCCTCAGATATTTTAACACATTTGAAAGTATAAAACAGGGTCTAACTATATATATATTTGGTTTTTGTGCCATAGATATTATATGCAGTCACATTCATAAATATTGTGTTAGTCGTGCCTAGTAATGAAAAGGAATGTTAAATTACTATTAAGTTTTTTTTCTAAGTAAGTTACATTGTCGACAAGTTACTTGGTGCAATAATTATAAATGCTCGGATAAAATGAACCAAACTATTCAATATGATTATGAGTTTGCTAAAGGTATGTATAAAATGCATCACGATATCAGTTTTGGTACTGGAGTGAAATTTTACCATCTCATATATCTCGTAGTTCCTAAGCCATACTTAAACCAAAAAGTTATTTGTAAATGTAGGATATTTTAGGGACTTGCGCACTATGCAGCTTATTCAATCATAGTAATTGTTTCCATTATTAGTAAAAAACATTAAGGTCCCAAAAGAATAAGTATTAAACATTTGTGGATAAATTGTAAGTTATTTAGGAAAAATAAAATAAGCATCTCGAATTGATTGAACTATTAGTGAAAAAAAATAAGGTTCCAAATAAATTTAAAAAATTTTGTGGCTAATTGTAGGTTAAATAAAGACAATAACAGAATCGTCACTATGAAACGACCTCCGTCAGTTGTTTCAGAAGTTAGAACTCCGATTGGCGAGCCGATAATTTTAAAATATTCGTAAGGTCTATTGAGACTTATCTGTAAAATTTGAGCTAAATCAGACCTCGTCTGGTAGGCATCGGAAGAAGGTTTCAATTTTTATTGTCAATAAATATTAAAAAGAGATTTTTGAGCTCGGTTTTGGCGAATGAGCTCCGATTTGAAATCCGACAGCGCTGTTAGATTCGTATGATTATTTGTAACTTTTGTGAACTTTTAAAAGTGAATTTCGATGTTGTTCGGCTAGTTTCCGCTAAAATACCGAAAGTTAAATAATTTGATCTTTTTCTATTTAATTTGGATATTGAGTTTCGAGAGTCCAATTTGAGATCCGCCTTCGCGAGTATGTTACATATATTTTGTATAACTTGTATGCAAAATTTGGAATTATTTCGAATACCATAGTGTACCGTTTTAATTTTTACTGTAGTAGCGAATTTATAAAAAAAAGAAGGGAAAAGAATGAAAATGGGAAAAGGTTAGGCGGTGCCTAACTTATATATATCAGTACGTTGAGTTGAGGAACAGAAACATGATAAGAGGAAATGAAATGATGCAGAACAGAAAAAAATATCAGAAAATAAGAAAAGAGCCGGAGAAAGATAGGATTTTTACCCCGAAACATCCAGGTAATGATGTTAATTCATTATTTGAGTTTATTACGTATGTTTGAATATATTTTAACGGTAAAAATTGGGATATTAGACATCATTTTAATAAGTTCAATTAATAGTTTAAAGAGTAGAATGGACCCCAATAATGAAATTAATTATATATTCGTACTCAGTGAGTTATGGGCAACATATAAATGTAATTTATATAGGGTTTGGTTATGTGACCTTAAACCCTATACATTGGCCTGGCCTGCGTATTGCGTATGCGAATAGGGTATCAGGATCCTCGATTGCCCTAAAATGTGAGGAATGAAGCCTTTAGCCTAATTTGATATATTTTTCTGCTTATTGAATAGAGTGGGATCGTTTAGTAATGAAATCAAAGGATAAAGCGGTTGTTGATCAGCAGAGCTAACTTTTGGAAGAGGTAAGTGTTTATATCCATTTCTTTGGAGGCACCTTGCCTCGTAATTTTCTACCACGTATTTCTTACGTGTGTAGCTGCCAATAGGCGTACTCATTACGCCTTAGCTTTGGATTTTTATTGTATATTATATGTTATGTCCTGTTGTTGGTATTGCATTGACGATCTGAGCATTGTACTCTGGCCGTGAGTTGGCATATACTTCCCGGCAGTCGATGAGAGTCCCGCGCCGGGGAAGGGTTATCATTGCATTATATTGAGGGTAGGAGGATTCCGCCCTCGGAGCAGGAGGATTCCACTCCATTGCATTATATTGAGGGTAGGAGGATTCCGCACTCGGAGCAGGAGGATTCCACTCCAATGCATTATATTGAGGGTAGGAGGATTCCGCCCTCGGAGCAGGAGGATTACGCTCCATTGCATCATATTGAGGGTAGGAGGATTCCGCCCTCGGAGCAGGAGGATTCCGCTCCATTAATTTGGCACATGTGACCCTTTGCATCATATTTCATTTCATTTCATCCCATTTCATTTCGTTTCATTTCATACCATTGTTTTGATTGGTGATACATAACTACTGTTTTGCTTATATGTGCATTGCTTATTTGTTGATATGTTTCATGCACGCACCCTTGGTTGAGTATAGAAGTTTCTTACGTGTTTCTGGTTGTTATCTGGCTCTGCCTTTTTATAATTTAAATAAAAGGAATTTGGTCTATCAATTTCTTTTCTCCCTGGCTAGCTATCCTATTCTTTGAGGTGGCTAGTCTGCCCCACTTATTGAGTCTTTTTGACTCACCCTTATTTGTTGTTTGTTTTTGTCTATCTATTTCGTTTCGGCAAGTTTGCTCCAGGATTGAGTTCGCCACGTTGTAAATGTGCGAAGACGACTTCAGCTGTCAGGGTGAGCCAGCTTTTATTCTGGATGGCCACCAGTTTATTGGTTATTATTTCTGTTGCATTTCACTCCCTTCAAGAGGTATCTGTCTTCTTTTGTACTCTTAGATGTCTAGTCTGGATAGCCCTAAACCTAGTATGTTGGGTAGTCAGCTGTAATTTCTTTTGTATAGCTTAGAGGTATCAGTATGTCTGTATTTTTGTTTTAAGTCTTGTTCTTATTTATGAATTGTTATATTTATTTTTCTAATTTAATTGGTAAGGGTTCGCCCGACGGGTCTAGGGGAGGATGTCGGGTGCCCGCACGGCCTAATCGGATTTCGGGTCGTGTCAGTTAGTATCAGAGCGCAGTTTAGAGTTTATCCAGACTAAAACAGTGTCTAGTAGAGTCTCGCGTCCGTACTTATCTACGAGAGGCTATGACGACATTTAGAAAGTTTCACTTCCTTCATTCCTGACCATGCGTCGGTCTAGGATGCAAAAGTATTTTCGTTAATTCGTTCGTGGTAATTGTGAACCCTCGTACGACAAATCAGCAAACGGAAGGAGTTCAGGACGAAGCAGTCTAGCTTGGGGCTAGCACTGACGAAGCCCCGAGAGTTTTTGATCGTACTGACGATCTAGTTACGGATGTACGAGCTCGCGATTGGCAAGGGAGCAGGGCCTTGTGGTTCCCTTGGCTCTCTACGATGCTTTTACAAGAATCTTGGCGACGCAGATACCACAAGAATCTATTATTCGCTAGGCAGCTTATCTGGTTTCCGCATGTGCAGACGTTCGATCTCAGGGAACTCCTATTCCAGTTCTTAATATTGCCGCAGTAAAGTATGTTCCAGAGACAGCATGTGTTACGCCACCTATTGTTTTGGCTGGTTAGTTAGCCCAAGTAATGGCTCGGTCCGAGTGTCTGAAGAGGCTGTATTATTTTACTCAATTGAACCTTCCGATATTCTTAAGCAATACATCAGATAAACCTCGTAAATTTTTAAAATACAATGATGTCAGCATATCCTTCAGGCTCTTGATTATATCGAGCGGTATAGTGTTGATTATTCTTCTTTCCAGTTTCAACGCACAACCCTGGATTGGTGGACGGCTCTCTTATTAGCTAACTTGGTTCGGTTTTTCTTCTAGATTCGTGGAAAAGTTCCTTTCGAGTAGCGAGCGAGATGAAAAGTGTTGCCAGTTTGAGTGGATTAGACAGGGTAGCCTGTCGGTTAGCCTGCTATTTTCAGAATATGAGATTGAATTCTATAGAATGGCTGAATATGCATTAGAACTAGTGCATGAGCCTTTCGAGAGATTAAAAGATTTATTGATGACCTTTCTCCTTCCTTGAGATCCAAGATGGCTCGAGAGATTGAGGTTGGGACTTCATTTGATGTCGTTGTTGATATTGCTCAAAGGTATTAGACATACCATAAGTTAGAAGGGGAAGAGTTAGAGTGGGAGAGCAAGAAATTTCGTGGCCCTGGTGGGCAACCATGGTACCTCATTTAGAGGTACAAGTTCTGATTAGTTTGGGAGGTCACCTTCCAGGTTATCTCAGTGTGTGTCACGTGATTCTTAGAGTGCGCTAGTAGCTTGTCAAGATTAGATTCAGTCTTTTCTTTGTAGCTATCTATAATCTATCCAGTTTCCATTTTTAGGGAAAAGGGTGTTATCACTGTCATGAGTCTGGTTATCCTTTGAGGAGGTTTTCCTTACTCCAGCAAGTAGACAATCTTCCTTCTTCTTGCCCTCAGGCACCTGCACAGTCGCAGGAATTTCATTTAAATTTTAATCAACCAGAGAAATGCCACCATCCAGTAGAGGTCGAGAGCATGGTGGTAGTGGTTCTTTTAGAAGTAATTATCATGGTAGTGGATCGACTCAGCTGTAGAGGCAGTTCTATGAACTGCTAGTCTGGCAGGATGCTGAGGCATCCGATGTAGTAGACCCATGTGTTTCTTCTTCCCTTATCTGTAAGTAAGATTTATCTTTCCGATCGATCTGGAAATGGTGTGTCTTATCATGTTTTGATGGTTTCCGTGGATATTGTCGTAATTAAGAATCGGTTGCGGTAGAGGGGTGAGTTTCTGATACGATTTATTCCTGGCATTTATGAGACCCTACTAGTTTATCTAATCTAAATATGAGAGATTTGATGGTGAGTATTGCTATTGCCTGCTTGGCATCCTGTTATTCCACCTTGTATTATTATGTCAAGTCATTTTATCTCTCTCATCGGAAATCAGTATTGGTTGGATGATAGGATTGTTATTCATCACCATCAGGAAGTGTCGTTGTTCCTTCCGGTGTAAAGTGGCTGGTAAGTAATGCTCGATCTATGTGTCTCCTTTTGGTTCGAGATTCTAGTAGAGTCATGTTATTCTATGAGCTTGTCTTAGTTATAAAAGGGTATTCTGGTAAATTGTCAGAGTTTCCTTCTTATTGGGAGGTTAAATTGGTATGGATGTTTTTCCATAAAGCTTATTTAATGTCTATCTCTTCAATTGCGATTCTTTGGCTCGCCTGAATCGAAAGTAGTCTAGCTTTGGTAGGCAAGCAAATAAGAAGATGAACTTCTTGAAGCTCTAATTATTTCTATCCTCGATCCATTTCCATTTCTTCTTTGTCCAGCACTAGTGAGCTTGGGCGATTGGTAGCCGCTTGTGACGTTCCCTGTGTTGAGCCAGAGTACGTGTTATTGTAGCCGGGTAAGCATATTATTGTTTTGGATATCAGTTTATCAGGGTATCCATTCCCATGTATAGTATAGTGCTAGTTCTATTTTTGCGGATCATCCAGTTTCAGGGGAAACTCTGCCGAAATTTTTATATAGAGGTACCATCCATCAGGCAGTGGTGTTTACGGCAAAGGTATGGAGTTGTGAACTTGAGAGTTGCAACTATTTGGCAACTCGAAAGGGTAGTTGGTAGCTTAGGTCTGCCTACGTTCAGCTTTTAGCTAAATCTTATTTAGTCCAGCAGACTGTGCGAGGATGGTTATTCCTATTCAAATGACTGCATGAGTTTGTGCTTTAAGTGGAGGAGTCTTCCTCCAAATACTGAATGGTAATATTAAATCTCTGCCACTTTTCTCACGACCCAAAGTAAGGCCACGGCAGAAATCTACAATGAGTATTGATCATTGCTAAACCCACTAATAATCTATTAATGACAAAGATAAGCTGGAAACCGGATCATATATACGTACCTATCCGCTGAAAGCAAAAAGTTTGGAAAGATGACACGACTTTAACTTGCTGGCAATTAGAACATTGAGCCACAAATTCTGCTATGTCACACTTCATTCCTTCCCACCAATAAATCTGCTTAGGATCATGGTACATCTTAGTCGAACCTGGATGAACAATGTATTTGGAATAATGTGCTTCTATCATAATCTGTCCACGTAAATCTGCAACATCAAAAACACAAAGTCTATCTTTATACATGAGAACACCGTCAGTAGTAACCTTGTATGGTGACTCTGGTTTTCTTCTGGCTATCTGCCTGTATTAAACTAGAACCGGATCCTCATACTGACATTTTTATACTTCATGAAAATTTAGAGTTAAAGGTCTAGTGCAGCTTATCGTCCATCCATCATTGGCATATCTCTTTCACACCTCAACTCTTTGAGAAGTTACTTTAGCGTTATAAGTGCACATGTAATCAACTCTTTTGCTGGTATTCTGCCTCAGCTCATGGTCCAACTACATGTCTCCTTTATTTTTACTTTTGAAAGTTATAATATTTCTTCAAAGACAATACCCTGAAGTAGATGTTCAGTCTGAAGATCATTCCTGGTCTGCATCATACTATCCAGTAGTATTTGCATGATCTTTATCCTTATATGATAGACCCTATTTAGATGAACCTTTGACATATATTAGGATATGAGTAACTACATTTCCAAAAGGAGCTTGCGGAACAACCCTAACATCAACTGAGGTGTTACATAGTGCGTTCGAAAAAATAATATAGCTTGCATCAAATGTTCTATAGTGTGTAATGACAAGGTACTTCAAAATCTCCTCCTATTGCATCAAGCATGAGCTAATTCTTAGTTCCATCGACATGTTCTATATTGAAAGGTATATCGAAGAGGTGATTATCGGGTGAATCATGCTAACCCATTTAAAGTTTCGTATATCTTCGTTTCGAAAATGTAAAACTCTCTTCTCGTGATCGAAGAAGGATCAGCTTAGTCAGAATAAGCCGTATAATGGTATTATCATATTATCCAGATATATTTTATTCCAAAAGTACGATGTGCATAATATAATTCTGATCCTGTAATCAGGAGGTAAGGCCCGTGGAGTAGTTTATGAAGGTCGTGCAAGTTGTTTTGTTATCAGCGTGAATCTTGCTTTAGGCTTAGGCTCGTTCGAGGACGAACGAGAGTTTAAGTAGAGGAGAATGAAACGACCTCCGTCAGTCATTTCGGAAGTTAGAACTTCGATTGGCGTGCCGATAATTTTAAAATATTCGTAAGGTCTATTGAGACTTATCTGTAAAATTTGAGCTAAATCATACCCCGTCTGGTAGGCATCGGAAGAAGGTTTCAGTTTTTATTGTCAATAAATATTAAAAAGAGATTTTCGAGACAGGTTTTGGCGAATGAGCTCCAATTCGAAATTCGACAGCGCCGTTAGGTTCGTATGATTATTTGTGACTTTTGTGAACTTTCAAAAGTGGATTTCGATGTTGTTCGACTAGGTTACGCTAAAATGCCGAAAGTTAAATAATTTGATCTTTTTCCATTTAATTTGCATATTGAGTTTTGGGAATCCAATTTTAGATCCGCCTTCACGAGTATGTTATATATATTTTGTATAACTTGTATGCAAAAGTTGGAATTATTTCGAATACCATAGGGTACCGTTTTAATTTTTACCGTAGCAGCGAATTTATTAAAAAAAATGGAAAAAGAATGATAATGGGAAAAGGTAAGGCGGTGCCTAACTTATATATATCAGTACGTTGAGTTGAGGAACAGAAACATGAGAAGAGGAAATGAAATGACGCAGAACAGAAAAAATGCCAGAAAATAAGAAAAGAGCCGAACAAAAGATAGGATTTTTACCCTGAAACATCCAGGTAATGATGTTAATTCATTATTTGAGTTTATTACGTATGTTTGAATATATTTTAATGGTAAAAATTAGGATATTAGACATCGTTTTAATAAATTTAATTAATAGTTTAAAGAGTCAAATGGACCCCGATAATGAAATTAATTATATATTCGTACTCAGTGAGTTATGGGCAACATATATGTAATTTATTTAGAGTTTGGTTATGTGACCTTAAACCCTGTACATAGGACTGGTCTGTGTATTGCGTATGCAAATAGGGTGTCAGGATCCTAACCGGATTGCCCTAAAATGTGAGAAATGAAGCCTTTAGCCTAATTTGATATATTATTCTGCCTATTGAATAGAGTGGGATCATTTGGCAATGAAATAAAAGGATAAAACGGCTGTTGATTAGCAGAGCTAACTTTTGGAAGAGGTAAGTATTTATATCCATTTCTTTGGAGGTACCTGGCCTCGTGATTTTCTACTACGTATTTCTTACGTGTGTAGCTGCCGATAGGCGTACTCATTACGCCTTAGCTTTGGATTTACATTGTATATTATATGTTATGTCCTGTTGTTGGTATTGCATTGAGGATCTGAGCATTGTACTCTGGCTGTGAGTTGACATATACTTCCCGGCAGTCGATGAGAGTCCCGCGCCGGTGAAAGGTTATCATTGCATTATATTGAGGGTAGGAGGATTCCGCCCTCAGAGCAGGAGGATTCCGCTCCATTGCATTATATTGAGGGTAAGAGGATTCCGCCCTCGGAGCAGGAGGATTCCGCTCCATTGCATTATATTGATGGTAGGAGGATTCCGCCCTCGTTGCTGGAGGATTCCGCTCCATTGCATTATATTGAGGGTAGGAGGATTCCGCCCTCGGAGCAGGAGGATTCCGCTCCATTGCAATATATTGAGGGTAGGAGGATTCCGCCGTCGGAGCAAGAGGATTACGCTCCATTGCATCATATTGAGGGTGGGAGGATTCCGCCCTCGGATCAGGAGGATTTCGCTCCATTCATTTGGCACATGTGACCCTTTGCATCATATTTCATTTCATTTCATACTATTGTGTTGATTGGTGATACATAACTACTGTTCTGCTTATATGTGCATTGCTTATTTGTTGATATGTTTCTGGCACACATCCTTGGTTGAGTTTAGAAGCCTCTTACGTGTTTCTAGTTGTTATCTGGCTCTGCCTTTTTATAATTTAAAAAAAAGAATTTGGTCAATCAATTTCTTTTCTCCCTGGCTAGCTATCCTATTCTTTGAGGTGGCTAGTCTGCCCCACTTATTGAGTCCTTTTGACTCACCCTTGTTTGTTGTTTGTTTTTGTCTATCTATTTCGTTTCGGCAGGTTCGCTCCAGGATTGAGTTTGCCACGTTGTAAAGGAGCGAAGACGACTTCAGTTGTCAGTGTGAGCCAGCTTTTATTTCGGATGGCCACCAGTTTATTGGTTATTATTTCAGTTGCATTTTGCTCCCTTCAAGAGGTATTTGTCTTCTTTTGTACTCTTAGATGTCTAGTCTGGATTGCCCTAAACCTAGTATGTTGGGTAGTCAGCTGTAATTTTTTTTGTACAGTTTAGAGGTATCAGTATGTCTGTATTTTTATTTTTTAGTCTTGTTCTTATTTATGAATTGTTATATTTATTTTTCTAATTTAATTGGTAAGGGTTCGCCTGACGGGTCTAGGGGAGGATGTCGGGTGCCCGCACAGCCTAACCGGATTCTGGGTCGTGTCACACTAACTATTTGCACTATTAATAACTTAAAATTAAGGTCATCTTTCTATGTAAATTCTTGTGACGAAATAGTGAGATAAATGAAGACAATGAAATAAGCGTTCCTAATCGTTTGCATTATTAATGACAAAAATTAAGGTCACAAATAAGTTTAAAACTTTGTAGCAAAAATATAAGTTATATTAAGACAATAAAATAATCATCTCTAATGTATTTCTTTATTAGTGACGAAAGCTAATGTCACAGATTGTGTATAAATTTTTGTGGCTAAATTTTAAATTAAATAGAGACAATAAAACAAACGTCCTTAATTCTTTACATTATTAGTGACAAAAACTAATGTCACAAATAAGTACACACTTTTGTGGCTATATTTTTGGTTAAATAGAGGCGATGAAATAAAGGTTCCTAATTCTTTGCGCTATTCGTGACAAAAATTAATATCACAAATAAGCCTAACTTTCATGGCTAAATCTTAGATATAATAGAGACAATAAAATAAACGTCCCTAAATATATGCACTATTGGTGACAAAAATTAAGGTCACAAATAATTATAAATTTTTGTGGCTAAAAATTTGCACCTTTTAACTACGAAGTTTAATTGTCACTATTGGGATAATATATTTTTGTGGCGAATTTTTTTTTTTTTCTGTCGAAAGATTAACTAATAAAAAGACAAATAGTAAGTTTGTCACAAATTGTGTGCATCATTAGAGACGAAATAAAGCGTCACCCATTAATTTAATTTTGTGGCTAATATTAGTCAATAAATGGCGCCAGCCCTGTTTTTTGGTGGGAAAGTTTGTTGGACAAAATTTTTGCTACGAAATTTGAGTTTCGTCACTAAAAATATACGACTTATAGATTTAGATACGGAATGTAAACTTTGTTACTAAAAGTGAATAATTAGTGACAAAATTTTTAGCGTCACTAAATTTTTCGTAGCTAAATACCATATTTGTTGTAGTGTTTGCATGCTTATACTTATACATATATACTTTACGTGCGACAGCCTTTGTTTGCATCTCTGTGCTTTTGTGAAACCCATAGCCCCTTCCGCCTATATATATTTTCAAAAATTGACCCCTAAACAAAAAGACCATTAAGGTTAGGGCTCAAAAATTAATAACGAGTCACACCGATCCTAATAGCCAACATTTCTTTTTAAAACAACACCCATTTAATTTTTGGTACAAATCTGAAATTTGTTTGCAACACTGCCTATTTATGCAAAATTTCCTTAAATGCTAGAATTACACAAAAAGGTCAAAATTGAACACTCTTACATGCTTGAACCATACTTACGATTAGACGTTTGTATTAGAGGCCGCAAAAATATGACTAGGGTTAAATATAGGATGTATGTGAAACCTATTTTCATGTGTATGAGTTGATTTGCCTAGATATGCTACCTTCTTGAATCAAATGCTAAAATGACCTTCCAAGTTAGTATTTATGATAATATTCACCATTTTTATCCTAAATATAGACTCGGATGGGAACCACCATTCGTGGGACTCGGGGGAGTGCCTAACACCTTCTCCCTTGAGTCATTTGGACTTCTTACCCATTCGAATATCTGAAAATAGACTAGTATGGCTATCAAACTTGGCCCTACACACTTAGGTGGCCTAATACACCTTAGAAGACTATATTAGGTGGCGACTCCATCACTTGAACTCAAACGACTTACCCAGTCAAATTCAAAACCCGAATCGCTTCGAGTTGAATCCAAAATCGGGTGTAACAATGCCCGTGTGAAAAAATCTGAATGCTGTATGCAAGGCGCCGCCTGCCAAAACGCCCGCGATCAAAAAATTGGAAGCTGTTTGGTATGTGCCGCTGATGTTTGACATTTTATGCCTATATTTCCTTAATATTTCCTCACGTTTGAGTACTTTATTCGCGCGTTTTCTAGTTGATGGATGTGATTTTGTACTGATTTTATGTCGTATGATTGTAGGTTGTTATGAAGTGCAATTGGAGCTTTAAAGAGCATGATCGAACAAGAAAAGATTGGATTTTGATTGAGGATTGGATCGAGCACACGAAGGCATGACACGATGCGAGCTGTGGAGCAAGGCAAGGCAAAATATGCCTGGCGCTTTGAGTGGCGCTGGGCGCCCCCGAAAGCACCCAGTCTTCTAGCGCGGTTACTGGCGCGGGGCGCCCCAAAAGTGCCCAAGCTTTGACGGGTTCTGCTTGAGTCAGCGCGTTCGGAGGCGTGGGGCGCTAGCTACAGCGCCCCTGGAGCGTTTTTGGACTTCCTATTTTGTCTAGGCTTAGGTGTAACTTATTACTAGGCCTTTGTAAACCCTATAACTACTCTTTTACTTAGTTTTTGATAGAAGTTCAGACCTTGGAGCAAATTGGAGAGCTCATAACATCTTGAACAAGGGTTTTTCTTCCTTCCATCAATCTATTACTTCATTATTTCATTATTTCATCAAATCCTTGTGTTGTTATTATGAGTATGCGTGGCTAAATCTTACGCTCTAGGGTTAGAGTATTTCATGAAAGTTGATGTTTGAAGATATATTTTCATTAATTGAATCCCATAACGGGTTGCTTATTCTTTCTTGATTTTACTTGTGTAATTGTCAGGGCCCGATTATTACGCATTATCTATGGTTTTTAGATTGAACTCGAAAGAGGAAATTTATGAACGCAATAAGAAAGAGTAGGGCTAGATTGTGAACCCAAGCATCGGAGAACCAATTTGTGAGTAGGATAGACATATACTTGCTCGCCTAGCTTAACTAATTGCAGAATTCATTAATGCATGCACGTGATTCAACCCATAGACATATAGGGATCGGAGTAGCCTGCATAGACCTTGAAGAATCGAAAGGTTTTCACGGGTACATTTAATCTGTTAAGTAGTAATCCGGGATTTAAGAAGTGGAATCAATTGAAAAACTCAACTGGATTGTTCGTAACTCTGACCCTGGACCGTCTCCTTATTACTTATAACAACCAAGTTTTGCTCCATTGCTTGAATTCACTTCTTCCATTTTAATTAATGTTCTTAGTTAATAAAATCCTCACTATTGGAAAAAATCCCTGGATAGTTACTTAGAAATTGTTTGTTAGGAGTCCAGTCTGAATAGTCCTCATGGGAAGGATACTCTACTTATCACTTTATTAATTGTCGACCACGTATACTTGCGTGTGCGTTGGGAGCAACAAGTTTTTCCAATCAAATTAGCAAGCTAGCTCTGCCGAAGACTCAGCAACCAGTGGCTCCAGTGCAACAACTCCAGAGTTTTTGTGAGGTTTGTGGTCAAGATCATGCTACAGAGGTTTGCTCCTCTAATCCAGAGTAAGTTTATTACGTGGGTAATCAAAACAGGCTGCAGGGTCAAAATAAGTTTGGTAATGCTTATTATCAAGGCAATATGAGAGCCCCAAATAATTACCACCCACTTCCAGCTCCACCACAGCAGGTTAGCAATTCAGTTGAAAATATGCTAAAGCAGATAATGGCGGGCCAGCAGAGAATGATAGCTGACACTGCAGCCTATGCACAGGCCATACAAGATCTTGCCAAAGCTCAAAAGAACCTGGAGCACCAGTTGGGGCAGTTGGTGGGAGAAATAAGTACTGTTAAAAAGGGCCTGAGCAATGTCTTGCAGTGACTTTAATTGAAGGTGGAGAGCTGATGGCCAAGTCTGAGGAGAGAGCTGAAATAGAAAAAGTTGAAAAAGTGGAGAAGGTAAGGATGAAAGAAGAGAAAAAGGAGGCACCTCTGCCGCCTCCACCATTCCCGCAGAGACTTATACCATAGAAGGAATTGTCCCAGTATCAAAAATTTGTGAGTATGTTGAAAGAGCTTCAAGTAAACATTCCTTTGACTGATGTGTTTGAATTGATGCCATCCTTTGTGAAGTTCTTAAAAGAGATTTTACTCAAGAAGAAAAAGCCTCATGAGATAGATACAGTTGAGTTAGTTGAGGAGTGCAGCACAATCTTGAGTAAGTTACCTCCAAAACGTCAAGATCCTGGGAGGTTTACTATTCCTTGCACCATTGGAGGGCATAATATCACTGGTTCATTGTGTGATCTGGGTGCGAGCATAAATCTCATGCCTCTATTTATTTGCAAAAGGTTAGGGCTAGGAGCAATCAATCCCTCTTCAGTTACTCTTAAGATGGCGGATGGATCACTCACTCACCCTGATGGTAAGTTGGAGCATGTGTTGCTTAAAGTTGGTAAGTTTACATTCTCTGCTGATTTTGTAGTCCTAGATTATGAAGAGGACCGAGAAGCTCCAATCATTTTGGGGAGACCATTCTTAGTCACCTTGAAGGCACTGATTGACATGGAGCTGGGAGAGATGACTGTTAGAGTACATGGAGAAAAGGTTACTTTCAAGGTTTATAATGAGAAGGAGCACATAACTAAGGTTGAAGAGTGCTCTATGATTGAATGTGTCAAACAAGAACATGGAAGTAAACCAAATGACGTGTGTGAGCAGGGTGTGGAACAAGATAGCAATGGCACATCACATGTGAAGTTGAAGATGGGTTCTCTCAAGGAAAGGAAGAAAGCAAAGGTTCGTCGTAAGAAGAGAAGACATAAATGTTGGAAGTGAGCTAAAAGTGTCGTCGTGCCACGACGTTAACTAAGGCGCTTCTCGAGAGGCAACCCGAGTTTGAACTTGTATTATTTCATTTATAGTGTCACGTAGTTTTTGTTTTTCCTTAGATTGCAGGTTCATGTAATGCCGAGTTTAAGTGTGGGGTGTCCTCACCCCTGCCTAATATTGATGACCTGTTGGGGGAAGTCTGAGTACCTCATACTATACGGAAGCTTGGAGGATGCTAGCACCAAGGACTAGAGCCTTCAGGGAAGTTATTTTACCCCTTGTACTTTATGTCGCACTGAGGACATTGCTGAGTTTTAAGTGTGGGGTGGGGAACTCTCATTTATTTTGAGGTTATGGATGCATGTACCGTTAGGATTTTCTTTTGTCACTTGACTTTATTTTTATTTGTTTCTTGCTTTAATATATGAAAAAAATGAATTTTTTTTTTTAGAAAATTAATAAAAAATTTCAAAAAGATTTTCTTTTTAGTCTTTGTTAGTGGTACATGTCATCCACCCCGTGGTTTTTCTTATGGGCTCGGTTCTTTTCCACGGGGAGGCCTTTGAACCGGGTAGTTTTTATTTTATTAGGATTAGAGTAGTTAGTTATAGGTGGCCCTAGACGACATAAATAGGTAAAATGCTAGTTGCCTTTGATTTGTTTGATACCGATGGACTTGAAATTATTGCATGTGCTATTTGTGGTGTCTTTTTATTTTAAATTGTGATGCATGCCGAGAAAAAATGGAATGACCCCCTTGAGATGCTTGAGTCCACTCACTTGACTTTGTTGTGAACCTTTGTGCATTAGTTCTTAATTTTCCACAAGTTGCACTCTACTTGCTTGATTGAGAGTTGTGATGAAGCCTTTTGTGTAGACTGTGTGCAATGTGTGTTATGAGGCATATTCTTATTGTACTCCGTGTTGTATATAGGTGTCTAGAACTTGCCCCGTGTTAAATCCTAGGTTTACTCTAGTCGGGAAATGATATAGGCCTTCTCTTGATTTTCCTACCCCTTTGTATACACCTTGGACTTGATTGTTGTGATCTCTTTGACCTTTTTGTTGGCACCCACACCGCAAGCCTACCCACTTGTTCTAAATTGTTCTCTTTTGGCCCTTTACTCCTTAAGCACTTTAATTGATAATATGATATTATTGTGGAGTTGTGGTTGAAATATTGGGAGGTTTTTTAGTGGAACCAATGAGGGAAATATGTAATGAATTGTGTAGTAGTTGATTATGAGCATTGGCAGGGTTAGAAAGAAGTGAATAGAAAAAGAAAACAAATGAAAAAAAGAAGAAGAGCAAAGTTGAAAAAAAATTGAAAAAAAAATAAAGAGAGAAGAATGTCCATCTTTGCTAGTGTGTGCTTAAAAGAAACAATTTGTTACTTTGTGAGAAGGTGTGTGTGAAAGTTGTTGATTGGGTGCCTTTGATGAGACTTGTGCTTAAATTGTATTGTGATGTATTAAAGTGCTTAGGGAGGTAGTCACTATTACCCATATGTATCCTACCAGCCCCTTAGCCTACATTACAACTTTTTAAAGTCCTAGTTAATCCCGATTGGAGTGAGCTTACATTAGTGGAGTCCGACACTACGGGCAAGCCTATGGTACATCGAGTGTGACATGTTAGTCTTTCATGAGAGTGAGTGAATTCTTTCTATGCTATTGTCCCCATTCTATTCTTGATATTCATTATTGTGTGTGATATTTGGGGGACACTCTCTTGCTTCATTTTGGTAAAGGCACATGGTTTGCATGAGGTAGGTGAAGTTGTGGCTTCTTGGTTGAGTAGATAAGTGTGGCTTTGTGGGAGCATGGTTGCAATGAGTTGAGTTTGTGCATTTGAGTTATCTTGGGGTGGTTGTTCTCACATTTTGATGTTTGATAAATTATTGGTATGTTTGATGGACCCATAGTAGTCATGTGTGCATTTGTTCAATGGTCGGTATCAACCATAGTCATAGGCAGACCTATTCTACCTAGGTTGGGAAGTTATTGGTAATTGCTCGAGGGCGAGCAGCTGCACGCCAAAATGAGGTGCATGTTGAGCACGAAAAATTTCTACCCAGTTGTGTACCTCTGTGCGGTTTCTAATGAACCGCCTCCTCTATAGCGCACCACCACGTTCTATCATCAAACATCCCAACGACGAGCACCACCACCCAAGCTTGAAACATTGCAATGACAAAGCATTCCAAACCTTTCCAATCAAACAATTGAGCATGAATAAACTTCACACAATGAATTATAATCTTGAAAGTGCCTAAAAAAAGAAAACAAAGTTAGTAGTAAAAGCCTCCATGCTCTTCTCTACATAGATTCGAGCATGAAATTTCCACGTCCTACGTTTCTATATATTCCTCCTCGGCCTAGTGCTAATGTAAGGCTCATTATACTTATCCCCATTCACCAACCTCATTCCCATACTATCCAACTCATAAAACGAATTCACCATGACATCCGTTTGATCAAACGCCAAGTTTGCCGAGTAATACGCAAATTGATTACCTTCTCTAAACACATGCATCACCACCACCTCTATACTTTCCATCAAACTCCAAATCTCCTCCATTATTTGCACAATTTGCCAAGGCACCTCCCAAATTTTTGTCACTACATTCTTGAGCAACATTGAGTCTGTTTCAATAATAACTTGTGAATAGGAAGTAGAGACCACATACCTCAAGGCCATAAGAAATGCAGTTGCCTCTACTTGAGTATTCGTGGTCATACAATCCTCCATCTCCTTAGCACAAGAGTGCACAATATCACCCCTGACATCCCGAACACAAAATGACCAAGAACTAACACCTGAATTACCTGTAGAAGCTCCATCCATATAACATTTGATCCACCCCACCTGAGGCGGACTCCAAGCAAACTTTGTCATCACAAGCTTAGGCGTATAGTGCAAGCTAAACCGAATTTATGCTAAACACGAAGAAATGCGGAAAAATAACAATAAAGTAAAGATAGAAGCAAGACAATTCTTGCTTCGATTCAAAGGAGCATTAAGGAACTAGTCTCAAGCTCGATCAAATCGGAGGAAAAGATCACCTATACTAAGCAACAATCCTCAAGAAGAACAACGCTTCTTCCGAATTGAATGACCAAGAAGAAAATATTCAAACGATAACACCGAATGACACAAGTTCTTTGAAAATCCCACGTCGGGGTTCGGGCTCCATCGGAGACACTCAAATAGCAAATGCTATATCAATATTCATCAAAACTAGCTACTTACAATGAAATGTAAAGGAGTATATATAGACTACGCTAGGGATTAAACAGTAAATGGTCACAGGCGAGCAATAGGAGTAAGCCACATAGGGCTGGATATCTGAGTATTCGGTCACTCCTTCAACCGAACACTTGAAATTCGAACACTTAAGCTAGAGCTCTTGACTTCAGTGCTCTTTACTCGGCTTAAGCTGACTTCGGTCGCTCTTTCTTCGATTGTTTGTTTGATTTACTTCGGCGCCGATGTTGAGTGTTCGGTTTGGGTTCGGTTACTCCTTTCGTCAAGCTCAAACTTATAGATGAAGCCTTCGGTTCTTGAGCTCGGCCATTCAGTTTCGGAGGGGTTTCTTTCTTTCGACCAAGCAAATTGAATATGGACATCGTGCAATAGCATGGCTTGGCTTCGTGTCATCGGCCTCGGTGAATCGAACACTTGATCAACACGTGTTCGGGATGCATCATCCTCCCCTTCTTGAGAAGATTTCTTCCTCGAAATCGAGCCCTCTTCATCCTCCAAAGTTTGGCCTACAACACAAGGAACTAAATCAGCAACATTAAAGGTGTTGGACACGTTATACTCACCAGGGAGGTCGATCACGTAAGCATTGTTGTTGATTTTGCTCAGCACTTGAAATGGACTATCCCCTCGAGGAGCCAACTTTCCTTTCCTTTGGTTCGACAAACGTTCCTTTCGAAAGTGAACCTAAATCCAATCTCCCTATTTGAATTCTATTTTTTTATGCCCCTAGTTTTTCTTCGATGCAACTTGTGCATAAGCTTCCTCAAGGTTCTTCTTCACCTTTGCATGCAACTCGATCAAGGCAGTGGCTCGCCGAGTACATTTAAAATCAATAATAGAATCTTGAGGAAATGGGGTTAAATCAAGTGGACTCAAAGGATTAAAACTATACACACATTCGAACGGAGTCATTCCAATCATTCGATGTATTGTTCGATTGTATGCAAATTCCATCACGGGCAACCGATCAGCCCAGTTTCGGACCTTGCCTTTGGTCATTGCTTGAAGCAAAGATCCCAAGGTTTGGTTAACTACCTCGGTCTGTCCATCGGTCTTAGGATGGTGAGACGTCGAGAATAATAATTTGGTGCCAAGGGCACCCCACAAACATTTCCAAAAATGACTCAAGAATATCGAGTCTCGATCACTCACAATAGTACGCGGCACACCATGCAATTTTAACATATTGGAAATAAACAAAGTAGCTACATGTTGTGCATCATCACACTTCTTGCAAGGAATAAAGTGAACCATTTTGGAAAAACGGTCGAAACGACAAAGATGCTATCATGTCCTCCCCTCAAACTCGGTAACCCCATAATAAAATCCATGGATATATCAACCCATGGTCGATTAGGAACAAGCAACGGAGTATACAAACCATGAGGGTTGGACCTCGATTTAGCTTTCTTGCAATCTATATAAGCATTGCCAAGCCTTTCCACATCTCTTCGCATTTTTGGCCAATGGAACTGCTCGGTCAATATACCAAGAGTTTTGTCGACACCGAAGTGTCCCATCAAGCCTCCAGAGTGAGCTTCTCGAACCAAAAACTCTCTCCACGACGATACGGGCACACAAACCCTCCCATTCTTGAAGAGGTAGCCAACCTGCCACTGATATTTCTCAACCTTTCGGCCACTCAAGATTGCGTCACAAATGATTTTCAGCTTGGGATCGTCTTCGTACATCAACTTGATGCTTTGGAATCCCATGAGCCTTGAGGCGAGAGTGGTCGCTAAGGCAAATTTTGTCGATAGCGCATCGGCCACAGCATTGTCATTTCCCTTTTTGTAATGAATTACATATGGAAAAATTTCAATGAATTCAACCCATTTAGCCTGTCTTCGATTCAATTTCTCCTGACCTCGAAGATGCTTCAAATATTCATGACCACTTTTAATCACAAACTCTTGAGGCCACAAATAATGCTGCCAATGGGCGAGTGCTCGAACGAGGGCATACAACTCCTTGTCATACGTAGATTAATTCAAGGTAGCACCCTTAAGCTTTTCGCTAAAGTAAGCGATCGGCTTCGATTCTTGCATAAGCACTCCTCCTATCCCAACTCCTGATGCATAACACTCGACCTCGAATGCTTTGCTGAAGTAAGGGAGTTGCAACAACGGGGCGGAGCAAAGCTTCTGTTTAAACTCTTCGAAAGCCCACTCTTGGGACTCTCCCTACAAATGGATCGTCTTTCTTTACCAGCTTGGTCAAAGAAGCTGCACGGTGCTAAAGTCACGACCAAACCTTCGGTGAAAGCTAGCTAACCAATAGAAGTTACGAACTTGAGATACCGAGGTTAGAGTTGGCTAATCTTTGATGGCTTCGACTTTCGACTCATCGGCTACGACACCATTAGCACTAACAAAAAATTCAAGAAAGACTACACGCTCGACACAAAAGGCACATTTCTTGAAGTTAGTATATAACTTCTCTTCTCTAAGCTTATCCAACACTAGCCTTAGGTGTTCAACATGTACATCCACAGATTTACTATAAACAAGTGTGTCATCAAAGTAAACGACAACAAATTTATTTATGAACCATATGAGCACATAGTTCATCAGTCTCATGAATGTGCTCGGTGCATTAGAGAGGCAAAAAGGCATCACTAACCATTCATAGAGACCGAACTTGGTCTTGAATGCAGTTTTCCACTCATCCCGGGTTTCATTCTGATTTTGTGGTAACCGGTCCTGAGGTCTATCTTTGAAAAGCATGAAGAACCACTTAACTCATCTAGCATGTCATCTAATCGAGGGATAGGATGACGATATTTTACCATGATTTTGTTGACTGCTCGGCAATAAACACACATTCGTCATGTTGCATCTTTCTTCGGGACAAGGATAAAAGGAATGGCGGAAGGACTCAAGCTCTCTCGAACAAGACCCTTGTTCAGCAACTCATCAACCTGCCTTTGGAGCTCACTGGTGTCTTCGGGATTACACTGGTATGCAGGTTTGTTGGGGATTTAAGACCACGGTACGAAGTCAATCTGGTGCTCGATTCCTCTCAACGGAGGCAATCCATCTACTACTTCCAAGGCCACGAAGACAAGTTGAGGTTGTTGATGATGGAGATTTTTTCGATGCTGAAGCTGAGTATGAGCCACCGTTTTTTCAACGAAGGCAGGTTCAACAAGGTCGTGGGAACCCTCGAGGACGAGGCCGAGATGCATATGTTGATAGTAATTATGAGCGTGAGGCTGATGACTATTATGATGAGTATACTGGAACCGATCCGATGTGCTCGAGATTCAAATTTGAATAGTGTCAAGATCTTTATTACACCATTCAGAGGAACTAGTGATCCAGGCCAATATCTGGATTGGAAGGTTCGAATGGAATAAATCTTTGAAACTAATAAGATGACCGAGGAAAGAAAAGATGCATATACTATTGCTTTGTTTGAGGCATATGCTTCTACATGATGGGAATCTGATAAGAGAATCGGAAGAAGACATATCTATCTGGAGATTCTTACTTGGGTGCAGTTGAAGAGAGTGATGGATGCTAAGTATGTGACCGCCAAATATCGGTAGGAGCAACTTTGGAAGCTCTATGATTTGAAACAAGGGTCTAAATCGGTGGAAGAATACTATTATGAGTTTAAAAATATTCGATTGGCTCTTGATATAGAAGAAGATGTATCATTCGGTTCAAGAATGGGCTGACTCGAGAAATGTCATCTCAACTAAGACTACATGAATACCAAATATTGGATGATGTTTTCCATGCAGCCGTTGATACTGAGAAATGGGTGAAGGACGATAAAGCAAATCGGTACTAAGGGGTTACTACTTTAACTCCTTTGAACCGGGCTAAAGATTGGAAGAGTCTGAATCTTACAAGTGCCAACACTGGCCGAGATCTAAGAAACCTTCGAAAGGGGAGTGACCGTTAATAACTCCAAGGGGGTAGGAGGTAAAGCTCAAGTTAATACTCCTACTGCTTCAGATATTAAGTGTCATAAATGCAGGGGTTATGATCACATAGCAAAAGAGTGTCCGAGTCGCAAAGTTATACTTTTGCTCGAAAATGGAATCGTCCATGAGCTGGCGAGTGACTCCGAAAGGGAAAATGGAGAGGAGACTGTATGAGCTAAAAATGATGATGGTCGAGAAGCTACCGAGGTTGACCCCTTGGAAATGTTTCTTGTGGTTTGTAGGAACTTGAGCACTATGAACTTGGGAGAAGAGGACAACAAAAGGGAAAATATCTTCCATTCGAGGTGTTGGGTGAGAGGGAAAATGTGTTTAATGATTATTGATTTGGGTAGTTGTGCAAATATTGTGAGCCAAACCTTGGTTTTGAAACTAGGTCTACCTACCTTAAAACACCCTAATCCATATTGATTGTTATGGTTAAACGAATGCGGAGGACTAAAATTTGTCAAACAAGTGTGGATCAAGTTCAAAGTGGGAACTTATCAAGATGAGATGATGTTCGATGTGATCCCGATTCAAGCTTGTCATTTACTGTTAGGGCGACCATAGCAATATGATAGGTTGGTTATTCATAACAGGAAATCCAACACATACACGTATAAGCTCGGAGGAGAGAACTTTAACCTCAAACCATTGTCTCCAAAACAATTCAGTGAGGACTATAAAAAAAATAAAGGAGTTGAAAGAAGCGGCCAAAGCTAAATCTCACGTGGGGACACAAATTGTTGCCAAGGACAAAGAGATACCACTCGTGGCTGGTACTATTTGTGCAATTATGCGGCCGGGTGAGTGCCTCCGAGGTAAAACGCCAAGTTTGCTGAGTAATACGCCAATTTATTACCTTCTCAAAACACATGCATCATCACCACCTCTATACCTTCCATCAAACTCCAAATCGCCTCCATTATTTGCAAAATTTGCCAAGGCACCTCCCAAATTTTTGTCACTACATTCTTGAGCAACATTGAGTCTGTTTCAACACTAATTTGTGAATAGGAAGTAGAGACCACATACCTCAAGGCCATAAGAAATGCAGTTGCCTCCGCTTGAGTATTCGTGGTCATACAATCCTTCATCTCCTTAGCACAAGCGTGCACAATATCACCGCTGTCTACCCGAACACAAAATGCCCAATAACTAACACCTGAATTACCTCTAGAAGCTCCATCCATATTACATTTGATCCACCCCACCTGAGGCGGACTCCAAGCAAACTTTGTCATCACAAGCTTAGGCGTATGGTGCAAGCTAAACCGAATTTATGCTAAACACGAAGAATTGCGGAAAAACAACAATAAAGTAAAGATAGAAGCAAGACAATTCTTGCTTCGATTCAAAGGAGCATTAAGGAACTAGTCTCAAGCTCGATCGAATTGGAGGCAAAGATCACCTATACTAAGCAACAATCCTCAAGAAGAACAACGCTTCTTCCGAATTGAATGACCAAGAAAAAAATATTTAAACGATGACACCTAATGACACAAGTTCTTTGAAAATCCCACGTCGGGGTTCGGGCTCCATTGGAGACACTCAAATAGCAACTGTTATATCAATATTCATCAAAATTAGCTACTTACAATGAAATGTAAAGGAGTATATATAGACTACGCTAGGGATAAAATAGTAAATGGTCACAGGCGACCAATAGGAGTAAGCCACGTAGGGCTGGATATCTGAGTATTCGGTCACTCCTTCAACCGAACACTTGAAATTAGAACATTTAAGCTAGAGCTCTTGACTCGGCTTAAGCTGACTTCGGTCGCTCTCTCTTTGATTGTTTGTTTGATTTTTTTCGGCGCCGATGTTGAGTGTTCGGTTTGGGTTCGATTACTCCCTTCGTCAAGCTCAAACTTATAGATGAAGCCTTCGGTTCTTGAGCTCGGCCATTCAGCTTCAGAGGGGTTGCTTTCTTTCGACCAAGCCAATTGAATATGGACATCATGCAACAGCTTGGCTTGGCTTAGTGTCATCAGCTTCGGTGGGTTGAACACTTGATCAGCACGTGTTCGGTATGCATCATCCTCCCCTTCCCTAGAAGATATCGTCCTCGAAATCGAGCCCTCTTCATCCTCCAAAGTTTAACCTACAACACAAGGAACTAAATAAGCAACATTAAAGGTGTTGGTCACGTTATACTCACCAGGGAGGTCGATCATGTAAGCATTGTTGTTGGTTTTGCTCAGCACTTGAAATGGACCATCCCCTCGAGGAGCCAACTTTCCTTTCCTTTGGTTCGGGAAACGTTCCTTTCGAAAGTGAACCCAAACCCAATCTCCCAATTTTAATTCCAACTTTTATACCCCTTGTTTTTCTTCAAAGCAACTTTTGTATAAGCTTCCTCGAGGTTCTTCTTCACCTTTTCATGCAACTCGATCAAGGCAGTTGCTCGCCGAGTACGTTTAAAATCAATAATAGAATCTCGAGGCAATGGGGTTAAATCAAGTGGAATCAAAGGATGAAAACCATACACACATTCGAACGGAGTCATTCCAATCATTCGATGCAATGTTCGATTGTATGCAAATTCGATCACAGGCAAACGATCAGCCCAGTTTCCGACCTTGCCTTTGGTCATTGCTTGAAGAAAAGCACCCAAGGTTCGATTAACTACCTCGGTCTGTCCACGAGTCTTAGGATGGTGAGACGTCGAGAATATTAATTTGGTGCCGAAGGCACCCCACAAACATTTCCAAAAATAACTCAAGAATTTCGAGTCTCGATCACTCACAATAGTAGCTACATGTTGTGCATCATCACGCTTCTTGCAAGGAATAAAGTGAGCCATTTTGGAAAAACAGTCGAAACGACAGAGATGCTATCATGCCCACCCCTCGACCTCGGTAACCCCATAATAAAATCCATGGATATATCAACCCATGGTTGATTAGGACCAAGCAACGGAGTATACAAACCATGAGGGTTGGACCTCGATTTAGCTTTCTTGCAATCTATATAAGCATTGCAAAGCTTTTCCACATCTCTTCGCATTTTTGGCCAATGGAACTGCTCGGTCAAGATACCAAGAGTTTTTTCGACACAGAAGTGTCCCATCAAGCCTCCAGAGTGAGCTTCTCGAACCAAAAACTCTCTCCACAATAATACAGGCACACAAACCCTCCCATTCTTGAAGAGGTAGCCATTGTGCCACTGATATTTCTCAACCCTTCGGCTACTCAAGATTGCATCACGAATGCTTTTCAGCTTGGGATCGTCTTCGTACATCAACTTGATGCTTTGGAATCCCATGAGCCTTGAGGCGAGAGTGGTCGCTAAGGCAAATTTTGTCGATAGCGCATCGGCCACAACATTGTCTTTTCCCTTTTTGTAATGAATTACATAGGGAAAAATTTCAATGAATTCAACCCATTTAGCATGTCTTCGGTTCAATTTCTCCTGACCTCGGAGATGCTTCAAATATTCATGATCACTTTTAATCACAAATTCTTGAGGCCACAAATAATGCTTCCAATGGGCGAGTGCTCGAACGAGGGCATACAACTCCTTGTCATACGTAGTGTAATTCAAGGTAGCACCCTTAAGCTTTTCGCTAAAGTAAGCGGTCGGCTTCGATTCTTGCATAAGCACTCCTCCAATCCCAACTCCTGATGCATAACACTCGACCTCGAATGCATTGCTGAAGTCAGGGAGTTGCAACAATGTGGCGGAGCAAAGCCTCCGTTTCAACTTTTGGGAAGCCCTCTCTTGGGACTCTCCCTACAAATGGATGGTCTTTCTTTACCAGCTCGGTCAAAGGAGCTGCCACGGTGCTAAAGTCACGAACAAACCTCCGGTAAAAGCTAGCTAACCAATGGAAGCTACGAACTTGAGATACCGAGGTTGGAGTTTGCCCATCTTTGATGGCTTCGACTTTCGACTCATCCGCTTCGACACCATTAGCACTCACAAAAAACAAAGAAAGACTACACGCTCGACACAAAAGGCACATTTCTTGAAGTTAGCATAAAACTTCTCTTCTCTAAGCTTATCCAGCACTAGCCTTAGGTGTTCAACATGTTCATCCACAGATTTACTATAAACAAGTATGTCATTGAATTAAACGACAACAAACTTATTTATGAACGGTTTGAGCACATGGTTCATTAGTCTCATGAATGTGCTCGGTGCATTAGAGAGGCAAAAAGGCATCAC
This sequence comes from Petunia axillaris subsp. axillaris, assembly GCA_029990575.1. Classification (NCBI taxonomy): domain Eukaryota; kingdom Viridiplantae; phylum Streptophyta; class Magnoliopsida; order Solanales; family Solanaceae; genus Petunia; species Petunia axillaris. The sequence goes on along the minus strand of JARKNS010000002.1, from coordinate 121,000,067 downwards.
TAACCATTCATAGAGACCGAACTTTGTCTTGAATACAGTTTTCCACTCGTCCCGGGTTTCATTCAGATTTGGCGGTAACCGGACCTGAGGTCTATCTTCGAAAAGCATGAAGAACCACTTAACTCATCTAGCATGTCATCTAATAGAGGGATAGGATGACGATACTTTACCATGATTTTGTTGACTGCTCGGCAATAAACACACATTCGTCATGTTCCATCTTTCTTTGGGACAAGGATAACAGGAATGGCGCAAGGACTCAAGCTCTCTCGAACAAGACCCTTGTTCAGCAACTCATCAACCTGCCTTTGGAGCTCGCTGGTGTCTTCAGGATTACACTGGTATGCAGGTTTGTTGGGGATTTAAGACCACGGTACGAAGTCAATCTGGTGCTCGATTCCTCTCAACGGAGGCAATCTATCTACTACTTCCAAGGCCCCGAAGAGAAGTTGAGGTTGTTGATGATGGAGAGTTTCCCGATGCTGAAGCTGAGTATGAGCCATCGTTTGTTCAACGAAGGTAGGTTCAACAAGGTCGTGGGAACCCTCGAGGACGAGGCCGAGATGCATATGTTGATAGAAATTATGAGCGTGAGGCTGATGACTATTATGATGAGTATCCTGGAACCGATCCGAGGTGCTCGAGATTCAAATTTGAATAGTGTCAAGATCACTATTCCACCATTCAGAGGAACTAATGATCCAGGCCAATATCAGGATTGGAAGGTTCGAATGGAACGAATCTTTGAAACTAATGAGATGAACGAGGAAAGAAAAGCTGCATATGTTATTGCTTCTTTGAGGCATATGCTTCTACATGGTGGGAATCTTATAAGAGAATCGAAAGAAGACATGTCTATCTGGAGATTCTTACTTGGGTGCAGTAGAAGAGAGCGATGGATGCTAAGTATGTGACCTCCAAATATCGATAGGAGCAACTTTGGGCTCTATGATTTGAAACAAGGGTCTAAATTGGTGGAAAAATACTATGATGAGTTTGAAAATATTCGATTGGCTCTTTATATAGAAGAAGATGTATCATTCGGTACAAGAATGGGCTGACTCGAGAAATGTCATCTCAACTAAGACTGCATGAGTACCAAATATTGGATGATGTTTTCCATGCAGCCATTGATAATGAGAAATGGGTGAAGGACGATAAAGCAAATCGGTACTAAGGGGTTACTACTTTAACTCCTTTGTACCGGGTAAAGATTGGAAGAGTCTGAAGCTTACAAGTTCCAACACTAGCCGAGATTTGAAGAAACCTTCGAAAGAGGAGTGACTGTTAATAACTCCAAGGGGGTAGGAGGTAAAGCTCAAGTTAATACTCCTAGTTCCTCAAATATTAAGTATGATAAATGCAGGGATTATGGTCACATAGCAAAAGAGTGTCCGACTCGCAAAGTTATGCTTTTGCTCGAAAATGGAATCGTCCATGAGCTGGCGAGTGACTCCGAAAAGGAAAATGGAGAGGAGACTGTATGAGCTAAAAATGATGATGGTCGAGAAGCTACCGAGGTTGAACCATTGGAAATGTTTCTTGTGGTTCGTAGGAACTTGAGCACTATGAACCTGGGAGAAGAGGACAGTAAAAGGGAAAATATCTTCTATTCGAGGTGTTGGGTGAGAGGGAAAATGTGTTCAATGATTATTGATTTGGGTAGTTGTGCAAATGTTGTGAGCCAAACCTTGGTTTTGAAACTAGTTCTACCTACCTTAAAACACCCTAATCCATATTGATTGCTATGGTTAAACGAATGTGGAGAACTAAAATTTGTCAAGCAAGTGTGGATCAAGTGCAAAGTGGGAACTTATCAAGATGAGATGATGTTCGATGTGATCCTGATGCAAGCTTGTCATTTACTGGTAGGGCGACTATAGCAGTATGATAGGTCGGTTATTCATAACGGGCAATCCAACACTTACACGTATAAGCTCGGTGGAGACAACTTTATCCTCAAACCATTGTCTCCAAAACAAGTCAGTGAGGACTATAAAAAAATGAAGGAGTTGAGAGAAAGGGGCAAAAGCTAAGTCTCGCGTGGGGATACAAATTGTGGCCAAGGACAAAGAGACACCGCCCGTGGCAGGTACTATTTGTGAAATTATGTGGCAGGGTGAGTGCCTCCGAGGTAAGGGTATCCTCTTGAACTCTAATGATGATTTCACTAACGATAATCCTTTGCCTAGTACTGTACAAAATATTTTGCAGGACTTCGAAGACATGTTCTCTGAAGAAATTCCAAGTGGATTGCCTCCGTATAGGGGAATCGAGCACAAAATTGATTTCATCCCGGGGTCTCAAATCCCGAACAACCCAGTCTACCGGTGTAATCCCAAAGACACCAAAGAGCTCCAACGGCAGGTGGATGAATTATTGAACAAAGGACTCGTTCGAGAAAGCTTGAGTCCGTGCGCTGTTCCTGTTATACTTGTCCCAAAGAAAGATGGAACATGGCCAATGTGTGTTTATTGCCGAGCAGTTAACATAATCACGGCAAAGTATCATTATCCTATCCCTCGATTAGATGAAATGCTTGATGAATTGAGTGGTTCTTCTTGTTTTTAAAAGATAGACCTCATGTTATGTTACCATTTGTAATCACCTAATTTTGGCGTCAAATCCTTAATTTGGTTTAGTTTAACTAAATTTTCATGATTCTTTATTAGCGTCTTAGTTGAATTAATTAGCAAAATATATCAAAAATTACAAAATAATATAGTTTTAATATACGTTTGGGTACCTTCGGATTGCCAAAACAACGTGAGAATCGTTGGATTTTTGGGTGCAAAACCAAGAAAACACGAAGTGAAACTGTGCTGAAAATTGCAGAAGGCGGAGTGCCTAAGCATAGAGGCCGAGCGCCTCAATTTTTTGAACTCTCTGGATTTTTAGGAGGCGGAGCACCTAGCTCAGGAGGCGGACCGCCTACCCTGCTACTTTGTGCAGGGCGGCCGCCTACTCTGAACAGGCGGAGGGCCTCAATTTCAGGGCGGAGGGCCTCACACCTGAAGCCTTTTGGGTAGTTTTTCCTAGGTTCTCTTGCTTCCTTGCTTACATACCATCTAACTAGTACTTCCCTAAGTAACTTTTCTACTTAGTTGGTACTAGTCTTTGAAGCTTTTAGGATCATTGTGCCTTAGAAAGGTGACTAGAATTCAAAGAAGACCCGTAGTATCATTTGACTCAAGTCCTCGCTTCAAAGTTCTTATCATCCAATCGAGTCCTATTAACTCCACTCACCTCGGAGAGAATTGAGCTTGTGGGTTGAGTGATTGAGTTGTGGTTTTTTGATCAACTACGTGAAGCTTCTAGACTCAAACTTGAGTGAAATATCCATCACCACTAAACGAGTGACCCGAGTGCTATACACGTGAGGGTGTGTGTGAGGTGTTTTCACTAACGTTTGTTCTTCTTGTAGGTACAATGGCCAATGAGGGTGATGATTTCATGAAGAGTACCTTGACTAATATCTTAGCAAAATTGGATAGCATGAGCCTAAGGATTGAAACTCTTGAAAGAAGGGCCTCAAGGGCCCAAGTTGAGAAAGGGACCTCAAGTGCCCAAGTTGAGAAAGGGACCTCGAGTGTCCAAGTTGAAGCCGGAGGAGGCCCAAGTGGTTCAACCTTTATGGAAAAAGTTGTTGAATTGCCTAGCCAACAACGGGTAAAGGAAGACTGTGAAAGAAATGAACAAGTATTGGGCAATCCCCAACAAGTAGGCAATCCCCACCCTTTGGGCAATCCCTAAAGAAATACTCCACTTCCAAAACCCATTCGAAATGTTCTACCTATGGATGATGTGGAGGAGGATAATCCTCATGTTTCCTGATAAGAATCAAACGCGGAAAATAAAAAGGATAAGAACGAGATGTATCTCGATCACAAATCTCAAGTAGCAACGGAGAACTTGTTCCGCTACACCCCGAGAGGAGGTCAAGAACACCTACGCTAGGAAACTACCCTCGAGCTAACGTGAGCACGCAAGTAGAATGGTTGGGGGGATTGGAATTCATCTAGATCCAACTGATAAGAATCAAACGCGGAAAATAAAAAGGATAAGAACGAGACGTATCTCGATCACAAATCTCAAGTAGCAATGGAGAACTTGTTCCGTTACACCCCGAGAGGAGTTCAAGAACACCTACGCTAGGCAACTACCCTCGAGCTAACGTGAGCACGCAAGTAGAATGGTCGGGGGGATTGGAATTCATCTAGATCCGCTAGAGGAAGAACAAGTCCCAATTCAAGGTTTTTCATTCAATAAGAGTTCAACTCTTCAACACAAGTATTTGTTTTTCATCAAAGGTAAGCTAATGAAAATAATAAGACATCTAGCTATTTATAGGTGTTTTTAGACACCATATGAAAGGCCTAATATGCCCACAGTTAGGCTTAAGAATAAAGGACCACGTAGGGTGAAAATAGTCTTAACATTAGCTAAATTCCCATTCTTCAGCAATCCGGGCGGAGCGCCCAATGGTGAGTCAGAGCGCCCCAAAAAGTGAGCAGTGGGGTGGCCTAGGCGGGGCGCCCAGAGTTTGGGCGGAGCGCCCAGGCCTAGGCTTCCTCAGGCGGAGCGCCTGGCTCTTCAGGTGGGGCGCCCAGGCCTAAGCTTCTTCAGGCGGAGCGCCTGGATGACTGGGCTGCTCCCCTTGCACTTTAAGCACTCGGAACGGCTTCCAATCGCTTCCTTCTTCTAGGCCCTTCCTCATCCAGTGTAGGTGTACTCCTTGGATGTCCTTAGCTTGGCTCCGAGTGAAGGGTCTTGTGGGGGTTTGGGTCTTATCATTTCCCTAGTTGTGAGGAGGAGCTTAGGTGCCGTATTTGTGGAGGATAGTGAGACTTGTCAAAGGGAGAATCTTTTCCATGCTAGATGCCGAGTCATGGGTCTTGTTTGTTCCATGATTATTGATTCGGGAAGTTGTGTCAACATAGTGAGCCAAACCTTGCTTTCCCAATTGAAATTACCCACTCTAAAGCATCCAAACCCATACCGTTTACAATGGTTAAGTGAGTGTGGTGAGTTGCAAGTGGTAGAGCAAGTATTGATCGAATTTAGCATTGGAAACTATAGGGACAAAATCATGTTTGATGTGGCCCCGATGCAAGCTTGCCATCTTTTGTTTGGGAGACAATGGCAATATGATAGGTGTGTAGAACATGATGGTCGGACCAACTCTTATACGGTCAAGCAAGATAGAAAGAAGTATGTACTTAGACCTTTGACTCCAAGGAAAGTAAGGGAACTCTACAAGAGAATGAAGGAGTTGAGGGAAGTGGCTAAGGCAAAATCACCTATTGTACATGCACCTGAAGCAAACAATCTTATTGCCTTGCCATTGCATGATGAAAGTGAGAGTCACTCCACTTCAATTGAGAGAGAAAAAATAGAGAGAAGTGAGGGAGAGACCGGTGACAATCCAAGAGAGGAAAAAGGAGAGGAATTGAGGAGTGATGTGAGTGGATTGTCACCACAATCTACACTTGACCATGAGGTAAAATTGAGAGAGATGAGAGGTGAGGAAGGAAAAATTGAGAGTGAGAGCACCCATTGATCTAACCCTTCTTTATCTTCTAATTTTTCTTGTGAAAGTTCTTGTGTAGGTACAATTGAAGACAAGCCATTGGAGCCTCAACCATGTGCTTGGAAGGAAAGACAAGAGGAGGAAAGTTCTCAATATGAGCTTCATGAAGGAGGAGTTGCATATGACACTTCAAGCCTTGTTAGTGATCAAGGAAGTACTACAAATGTAAGTGTTACTTCACCTTTTCATGAGCCTACTAGCTATTTGTCTTGTGATGACTCAACACTAGTTGGTGTTTTTGATGCATCTAGTGAGTATACCATTAGTGAAGAGTCTAGTTGTCAACTTGAGTGTGCTTGTGAATCACTAGTTGGGAGGGATGCTATGCCACATCATGATGTGAGCTCATTATTCATTGAACCCCTTCCTAGTGTAGATTTGATAGTTGACAATGAATGTGACCTTTGCTATGACACACCACCAACCTTTGACAAATGGGAAGATGAGATGGTCGATCATTCCCTTTTTGATATGCTTCTATTTTGTGGACGAATGTGTTGTAGTAAAGATGGAATTGACCTTGAGGATCTAAATTGCCTGAATTGGACAAGGATGTCTATGATGACTCCTCAAGTGAACCTAGTCTTTATAACTTGTCTATGGTTGATCATGATAGTGAGATGCATGTTTTTACCAATCCATTATTTAAAGGCATCTCATTAGTGGTAATGACTTGTATCAGACTAGGGTGAACAGTAGAATGGAACCCCCATGGTGTGATTCCTTAAGCAACCCATTGCTTGAGAATTTGGGTGAGGTGGATGGTTCTTTGAGTGACCCTACTATTGCTTGTTGGGGTTATGATGAAGAAGAAACCATCATTAGTGCCTTCCTTGAGAGCTTGTCTTTTGAGAAGGGTTGCTTAGGTGATGAAAGGGGAGGGGAAGAGGAATCCCTTGGTGTGAGTAAGTATGCTCTAAAGAAGAGGAGTGGAGTGCTTGATCCTACTTGTAGGTTGGGCTATTTTATTCACTCCATATGTTGATCACACCACGAGGATAGATTGGTGTGTTGATCTTGAGCTTAAGGTTCAAGGGGATTTTGATAGCTTGATCTTGCATTTCCCATGTCCCCATGACCTATTTGCTCATTGTTGTGTTAAGTGCATGTTGACCTTTAACCAAGTACTTGTTGTTCTCTTTGGAGACTTGATATTTATACTTCTCATTAATGCTTGGTTATATCACAAGAGTGTGTTTTCCACACTTCTTGCACTAACCTACTTTCAAAGTAGGAAGTTTGCTTGTATTTGCTTGTAGGTTCTATGCTCCATGCTAAGGCAAGGAAGACCTCGGAGGAAGCCTATGTCAAAGTGACGATCAAGAAGGACAAAGAAGGAGAGTCTTGGTCACCCCAAGGAGTTGATGATGCCATGAGAGACCATGCCTTGATTTCGAGGATGAAATCTTATCAAGAAGGGGAGAATGATGCGGGGCAACTCGAGCAACCATCCAAAAACACCATCCAAGGCCAAGGAAGAGCACTTCAAGGTCATGCATTGGAACGCCATGGAAGGAGGAGCATCCGGGACACATTTCGAGGCGTTCCAAGAAGCTTCAGGAAAAGGCGGACCGCCCACAGAAGGAGGCGGACCGCCTAGTGAGTTTTGGCTCTCTGGACTTTTGGAGGCGGGCGCCTAGTTGGGGGAGGCGGACCGCCTACCCCCTGTGACAACATTGCGGGATTTTTAACTTAAGCTGCTAAGTAATTCCTATTCTAGCCCTACGTGGCCTATGACCTTTAAACAATTCTGGGGGTACTTTAGGCCTTTCATTAATGTCTAGCTGAGGCCTATATTTACTCCATTAACTTTTCATTTTTGGTAGTTAGCTTTGATGAATGATTGAATGAACAATATTCAAGAGAAAAGTCTCTTTGAATGAAAACTTTTTTGATATGGTTTGAGTCTAACTAGTGGATTCTAGTTGATCCCCAAATCCCCCCCCCCCCATCATTCTACTTGCGAGTCCTTTATCGTCTCGAGGGTAGTTGCATAGTTGTAGGTCCTTCTAGACGCCGATACGAGGGTATCACAGAACGAGTTCTCTGTGGTCACCTTGTAGGGAGTTCGAGAAGTGTCTCGCTCTCCTATCTTTTTATCATGTTTATTTTGATCCTTATCAGTCGTAGTTTAGCTAATAGCCTATTATATAATTTGTATGTGTTTATATTTTGATTTAAAGTCCGCTTGGAGAATTTAAATCAGAAAAAGGCCAGCCCATTTCCATCAGCCCACTTTCTGTGTTGACCCGGCCCACAATATAAGTATATATACAAGTCCATTACCATCTTAGGCAATTTTCACCAATTTTTCAGTCCAAATAGAAAAAAAACTCTTCCCTAATTCGACCCGTGCCGGATTCTGCCAATAGACCCACCGTTGACCACCCCCTCCGGCAACAAAATACATCCTCGGACTTCTCTTGACCCCCTCTCTTTGTTTATGAGGTCAATTTCTCCAAATTATCACTTGTTTGAGATATATTGAAGTTCAAAAGTGAGGCAAAGCCAAAGCTCCGGCGACAGTGAGTTTTTTCGGTCAACCCTTGAATTTTCGGGGTCATCTCACGCTTCGCTTTCACCTTCCCTAGCTCGATTCTCCAAATTTCCTATGATTTTTTTTGGACCCGACACTAGCGGGTCATTTGTGGTCCGTTTGGTTTGTTAATTCTGTTATCTGTTACGACGGGTGTGGGTAGTAGCATTCGAGTTTGTTGTGGCGAGGCGGATTTGATGGCGATACAAGTGAGGGAGAGTAGCTATGGTGTTCGAATGGGTGATGGAAGGATGTAATGGTGGTATGGAGATTGCAAAGTCGTGTATGGTGATGTTGGTTATTTTGGCAGTGACGGGAGGCAGCTTATTAATGTTGCTGTGATGCTTAAATTTACCCGAGGTGGTGATGCGACTGTGATGTCTTTAGCAGACCGAGGTGTCTAGTGAGATGCTATGGCATCAGGGACGCGGTGAGGCAGCATTTAAGTGGTGAGGTTGCGTAGTAGCTTGGCAGTCGCTAGATCTTTCAACACCGGTTAGAGAAGAGACCTTTCTCGTAACTCGTTAGTTTCCCTTTATGTTTTTTATTTATAATGTTTAGATATAGTTTAGTTTAGTAATAGTAGCATGTGCAATGAGCAATTACCATATATGTTGTCTGATTATTATAGTTTGAATATGTGAGTCGTCTAATTAGTATGTTAAAATTTCCTCTTGTTAATAAGAATTCATGTTTAAAAATTCCTAGTCTGTTTGACTGCATTGGATGAATGATTTGAGTTTTAAATGCGCCATGACTGTATTTAGGAGATCACACCTTTTTTTGTCTATTTATGCTTGATTGATGAGTTTGTTTAGCAGTCAAAGCCGTGTGTATAAGCTGGTTTAGTAAACAACTGTTGCCTGAACTTGCTCGGTTCATTTTATATCAAAGCATGTAGGTTTTGATCCTCTTAGTTTTTCCATTGCTCTAAACATGAAAGAATTGTACTAGGCTTTTCCTGTGTATGAATCTTGAATGGTTTAAGCATGAAGTTGTCGTTTGTTTAGATTATTTTGTTCAAGTGTGTTCAAATATAAGAGAGTTCATGAGGGTCTTAGTTTATCTTGGGCTGATTCTTAGTGTTAGAACAGATTTATGATTCAATTGTTTATGTAAAGGTATTCATAAGTTCAAGATTCAAAATCTGAAAATATAAAAAATGTGGTCAAAAGTCAACTGAAAAAGGTAAGCTTGGCAGACATTAAAGTAGGCTTTGTTGTCATCACTTTTGTTGTTTAGTTAGGCATGCCAAGTTTCATTAAATTGTTGTCCGGTAAATGTAAAAAAAGCAAGAAGAGGTCGCAGGGTCTTGTCCCTTTGTCCAACCACACACTCATCCTCTTTGGTTTTGTTTGTATAAGAGCTCATTCAGTGCTCTTAAAGGGCACAGACACTACACCCTTATGAAACTCATTCACACATCAGAAATACACCAAATGAGATAAAAAAACTCTTCTTAACTTACTCTCTAAAACTTGAGCAGATCTGAGACAGTCACTACTCTTAAAAAATACAAAGTCTAGATCTGAAAAATGATGGCAAATTCAAAATTAAATAGAGAGCTAAAAGAAAATAGAGAGAAAATAATAGATGAAAAGAGGTGAAAATAATAGGGTGTGTTATTGAGTTTAGATGTCTTAAAGAAGCTGTTTCTGAGGGCTATTTTTCTTCGCTGGTTTAAAGAGTGTTCCCTAGTCTTGAGTTGTTGGTTTGTGTTCGTTGGTGCTGCTTTTACGTTTCATTTCTGTAGCTGTGGGACTTCTAACGCACTAGGTATTTCTCCTTGAACTTGTAAGAACTATTTTGGTATGTTATGCTTAAAGTGAAATGAGGAGTCTCAAAGAATTTTTACTTTTGTACTAGTGTTCATCTCTATATATAGATATTGCTGTTGTTGTATGAGAATGTTGAAGTTGTTTGGTCTAGGTGGTTGGGCCATTGAATTTATCTTGTAAAAGACAACCATATTCTAAAACTGTGGATGATTTGTGTAAAAGGGATAAGATTGAAAGGATTAGACGAATAGGACATGAATGCAAACACTCAAACTTGTGAAATTTAGCAAGTTGTCATACACATATTACTAGTAAATCTAATTCATGATGTCTTAATGAATTCGAAACATATGATAAGCAAAACTGGACCGTATGAAACAAGTAGGCAAGGTTAGGACACAAAATGCAAACAATTCATGCTAGTAACTCAAAGGTTGGTGGGACAGTGTTATAAGATGAATAGTCTCATTCAATGTTTAAAATAAAAATATAATCTTGTGGTGAAAACAAAGGAATACATGCAGATGTTATAATGTACTTAAATTAGTGACACACGGTTAGGCAGCCATAGGCCGAAAGCAAGATCATTTCATAGTTGACGTCCAAATGTTCACATGGAACTTGTTCATGTTGTAAGATAGAACGGACAATGTGTCCGCAGATAATCTTCGATAAAGTTTTCATCCATGAACGAGCAACATTCAAATTAATTTAAGTATAATAAATGTTTGATGTTTATATGAAACTCACTTTTATCGGGATTCGAATGGATAAAGGTTCGCGGATAATCTTTGATAGAGTTTTCATCAATGAACATACGACTTTCAGATTAAATCAAAGAGTAATAAATAAAATGGCATTAAACAAAAAACATAATTCACTAAAGTCGGAGTGCGTCAATAAATCAAACTGTGCTTGGCATATGACTAGAGGATGCCGAACCCCTTCCTGAGACTCAACCGAGATCCTTATCCAGAACACTGACGCGGACCACTAAACGAATCATAGGTGTTCTAGGTACACCATTTTGGTGATTTGACACACCTTTAACTTGTAAAGTAGAGAATCCGATATCTCTTAATAATTTCTGAACCTTAAAGCACCCCGTCACAACCTTTAACAGACTTTCTTAAAAAATTTAGGTCGTGACCCCATCAAATCCAAATGAAACCAGGTTATTAGTGGAAAATTGCATTCAAGACAAAGTTCGGTCTCTATGAATGATTAGTGATGTTATTTGGCCTCTCTAACTCCCCGAGCACTTTTATGTGACTGATGAACCATGTGCTTAAACCGTTTATAAATAAGTTTATTGTCGCGTATTTCAATAACATACTTGTTTATAGCAAATCTATAGATGAACATGTTAAACACTTAAGGCTTGTGCTTGATACACTTAGAAGTGAGAAGTTGTATGCTGACTTCAAAAATTTGCTTTTTGTGTCGAGCGTGTAGTCTTTCTTGGATTTGTTGTGAGTGCTAGTGGTGTTGAAGTCGATGATTCCAAAGTCGAAGCAATTAGATTTTGGCCAACCCCTACTTCGTGACTCAAGTCCGTATTTTTTATGGGTTAACTAGTTTTTATAAAAGGTTTGCCTGTGACTTTAGCACCGTGGCAGCTCCCCTAACCGACCTGGTAAAGAAAGACCATTTTTTTGTATGGGGAGAGTCCTATAAGAGGGCTTTTCAAGAGTTTTAATGGATGCTAAGCTCTGCCCCGTTGTTGCAACTCTCTGACTTCGACAAAGCGTTCAAGGTTGAATGTGATGCGTCCGGAGTTGGGATCGGAGGAGTGCTTAAGCAAGAATCGAAGCTGATCGCTTACTTGAGCGAAAAGATAAAGGGTGAAAACTTGAACTACTCTACGTATCACAAGGAGTTGTATGAGCTCGTTCGAGCACCTGCTCATTGGCAACATTATCTATGGCCCCGTGAGTTTGTGATAAAAAGTTGTCATGAATGTTTGAAATATCTCTAAGGTCAAGAAAAGTTGAATCGGCGGCATGCCAAGTAGGTAGAATTCATTGAGAGCTTTCCGTATGTAATTCATTACAGGAAGGGTAAAGACAATGTTGTGGTCGATGCGCTGTCAAGGAAATTTGCCTTAGCGACCACTCTCGCGTTGAGATTAATGGGGTTCGAGAGCATCAAGTTGATGTATGAACACGAGCCCAAGCTTAAGAGCATTCATGATGCTATCTTGAGTGGCCGAAGGGTGGAGAAATATCAGTGGTGCGATGGCTATCTCTTTAAGAATGGGAGAGTTTGTGTGTCCGTGTCCTCTTGGAGAGAGCTTTTGGTTTTAGAAGCTCACTCCGACGGCTTATTGGGACACTTCGGTATCGATAAAACTCTTGGTGTCTTAACCAAGCAGTTTCATTGGCCCAAGATGAGAAGAGATGTGGAAAAGTTTTGTAGTGATTTTATAGATTGAAAGAAAGCAAAATCGAGGTCCAAACCTCATGGTTTGTAAACTCCGTTGCCCGTTCCTAATTTTCATTGGGTTGATATATCCATGAATTTTGTGATGGGATTACCGAGGTCGAGGAGTGGACATGATAGCATGTTTGCCGTGATCCACAGTTTTTCCAAAATGACTCACTTTATCCCTTATAAAAAATGTGATGATGCACAACATGTAGCTACATTATTTATTTCTAATGTGTTGAAATTGCATGGTGTGCCTCGTAAAATTGTAAGTGACTGAGACTCTAATTTCTTGAGTCATTTTTGGAAATGTCTATGGTGTGCGTTTGGCACCAAATTACTATACTCGATTTCTCACCATCCTCAGACTGATGGACAGACCGAGGTAGTCAATCGAACCTTGGGAGCTCTACTTCGAGCTATGACCAAAGGTAAGGCCGGAAAGTGGGCTGATCATTTGCCCATAATGGAATTTGCATACAACTATACTATGCATCGAATGATTGGAATGACTCCGTTTGAGTGTGTGTATGGTTTTAACCCTTTGATTCCACTTGATCTAACCCCGTTGCATCGAGATGCTGTTATTGATTTTGAAGGTACACGCCGAGCTACTGCTTTGCTCAAGCTACACACCAAAGTGAAAATGAATTTTGAGGAAGCCTATGCCAAAGTGGCCTCAAAGAAAAACAAGGGGCGAAAGAGGTTGGAATTAAAGAAGGGAGATTGGCTTTGGGTTCACTTCAGAAAAGAGAGGTTCCTGAATCAAAGAAAAGGAAAGTTAGCTCCTATAGGGATGGTCCATTCCAAGCACTGAGCAAGATCAACAACAATGCTTACGTGATCGACCTCCCAGGTGAGTATAAAATATCCAACACCTTTAATGTTGCTGACTTAACTCCTTGTGTTGTAGGCCAAGCACCGAAGACTAAAGAGTGTTCGATTTCGAGAATGAAATTTTCTCAAGAAGGGGAGGATGATGCAGCCCGTGTCCATGCTGATCAAGTGTTCAATCCATCGAGGCCAGTTACACGAAGTCAAGCAAGCCTTTGCATGATATTCACATCCAGCTGCATGGCCGGGAGAAAGCAACCGTTCGGAAGCTGAGTGGCCGAGGTCGAGATCGAGATCTGAAAGCTACATCTGAAAGCTCGAGCCTAAGACTAGAAGTGACCGAATGCTGATCATTGATGCCGATTGATGAGTGACCGAGGGTCTACAAGTGCACCCGAGGCAAGAGAGCGCATGTTTTCATTGTACCGAGCCTGAGCGACGGAACACAAGTCAAGAGCGTCCGCGCACACTACTTCGGCTCTACGTGTCCTTTTGTTACTAGTCGATTGTGACCTTTTACTATTTTACCCTTGGGGATATCTATATAAACTCATATACATTTCCTTGTTCAGTAGTTGATTTTGGATATAGATATTGACAAGCCGAGTGCTTTGTACCTCCGTCGTGAGTGAAACCCATCGTAGGCTTGTTAATGGAACTTGTGTCAATTAGTGGAATAAGTTTGAACAGTTTCTTCTTTGATCATTCGATTTGCAAGAAGCTTGTTTAAGTCTTCTTGAGGAATGTTTCCTAGTATAGGTGTATCTTTCGTCTTCAACTCGTGTGGCTCCGAGACTAGTTCCTCAGATTCATTAGATTAAAGCTAAGATTCGTCTTGCTTTTATCTTTAATTTTATGTCATTATTTTTGCTTTTTGACTCGGTTGCTAAGCTTCCAATTAGCTTGCACTATTGCTCATAAGAGTGATAAGCTATGGATCAAATGGATCTGTACCTAATACATCAAGAACCAAGATGTATGGACCTGTCCCATCCCTACGGAGACCTGTTGGATGGTAAGAAGAATACTAAGTACCAGAATAGATGTGCAACAAGTCTCTATAATCTCCAGTGGCAAGAAAAGCTTGATAAGGCAGATCTGCTGTCAATTGCTACAAATGCCCAATATTATTAGCTGGATACCTAGCAAGACCCAAATCAAAATTCATCATGTGGGTGATTCTGCATAATAGATTGTATACAACTGATAGGCTAAACAAATGGAGGCTTCATGTGAGTCCAATATACAGGTTGCGCAAAAAATTTAATAAGTCCAGGGATCACCTTTTTGTGACATGTGAATATACCCAAGCTCTATGGAGTAGAAGCTGCACATGGATCCAGAAACAGCTGATCATGCCAACAACATGGGAACAACATATAAAATGGGCAATCAAACAAGCCAAAAGAAAGACAAAATCAGCTCACGTTTTCAAGATACTATATGCAGAACTGACCTATGCCATCTGGATGGAGAGGAACCAGAGAAATTTCGAGAACAAGGCGCAAGAGAGTGAAGGAATTGCAAAAAGTGTAGCTGTTATTGTTACTGCTAGAGCTTTCAGAAGGCTGTGTGAGACTGTCCAAGCTTTTCATTTCTAAAACTAGATAGAGTTGTAATAGTGTGTATTCAGTGTAATGGTTATAGATGGTAGGGTTTGATAGCATCCAGTGGTAGCTAAAACTTTTGCAGGGATTTTCTATGCAAATTGTAATAGCTGAGGTAAGGAGTCTCATCCATGAGACAGCTAGCTAAGCCTAAAGCTAAGCTGTGGTTATGTACTAAACATTGGTAGTTATAATAAAAATATTTAATTACCAAAATAAATAAATAAATAAAACAATACACTTGAGAATCTGATCCAAACTGCTTCGGGATGATGCATGACAACTTTTAGACTTCTAGAAGCACTTTGTTTGTTCAATGTGTTATTTCGTAACCTGCTCTGTTTGCATACCATAACATTCGATTCCTAGAGTTTTTGGGCGAAAATCTCTACTGGAAGACACACTAAACTATGGCTAAGGAAAGTGAGAACACAGAGTTGGCTCGCTTGGGTGAGCAACAGGCCAAGATGGCTGAGGATTTTGCAAGTATGAAATAGATGATGACAGAAATATGCTGTAACTTCACGGCAGCACGGACCACTCATGTTCCAATTTATATCGAAGGTTTGGTGCCAAACGCCCAACTACCTGGGCAAGTAATGCAAGAAAAACTGAGGGGTCAATGATAAGACCCAAACCCCCACAAGACCCTTTACTCGGAGCCAAGCTAAGGACATCCAAGGAGTACACCTACACTTGATGAGGAAGGGCCTAGAAGAGGGAAGCGATTGGAAGCCGTTCCGAGTGCTTAAAGTGCAAGGGGAGAAGTCCAGCGCCTTGGGCGCCCCGCCTGAAGAACCAGGCGCCCCGCCTGAAGAGGCATAGGCCTGGGCGCCCCGCCTGAAGGAGCCAGGCGCTCCGCCTGGGCAAGCCTAGGCCTGGGCGCTCCGCCCAAATCCCAGGCGCCCCGCCTAGGCCACCCCACTGATCAAAATGTTGGGCGCTCCGCCCCAAATTCGGGCGCCCCGCCCAAAACGCTGAAGGGTTATTTTCTAGCTAGTGTTAAGACTATTTTGACCCTACGTGGTCCTATGTTCCTAAGCCTAAGTGTGGGCATATTAGACCTTTCATATGGTGTCTAAAAACACCTATAAATAGCTAGTTGTCTTATTATTTTCATTAGCTTACCTTTGATGAAAACAAACACTTGTGTTGAAGAGTTGAACTCTTAATGAATGACAAACCTTGAATTTGGGACTTGTTCTTCCTCTAGTGGAACTATATGAATTCCAATCCCCCCCGACCATTCTACTTGCCTTCTCACGTTAGCTCGAGGGTAGTTGCTTAGCGTAGGTGTTCTTGACCTCCTCTCGGGGTGTAACGGAACAAGTTCTCCGTTGCTACTTGAGACTTGTGATCGAGATACGTCTCGTTCTTATCCTTTTTATTTTCCGCGTTTGATTCTTATCAGCTTGGTATCAGAGCAAGGTTCGGGTATTGTTCCTACAAACCCCGACCCTTGATTCTTCGTGCCTAGTATCTTCTTTTAGTTTTCTTGTTGTTGAAGTTATTGGGAAAAAAAAATTACAAAAAAATTGAAAAATTCAAAAATTCAAAAAAATTGGTGTAACTTTTTGGTGTTGGTGATTCTTGATATGGGTGTTATGGATTCTTGATTGTGATTGAATTCCCGTTGCTTGGGTACCAAAATTACTTGGATTGGTGAAGTTTGAAAAATTGAAACCCCAATTTTTCTTAAACCCTACTAAACCCTTGTTCTTGAGGAATTTGCTTGATTTTGGGTTGTGTGTTGATGGGGTTTTGGATTTGATTACCGGGGATTGATCTACTTTTGAAAACGAACCATTTGCAACAAATTTGGTGTGAATCGGAGTTGTATAACATTGATTTCGAAAGATTGAAACCCACCTTTTTGACCCTTTTTCAAAAATTGAGGAAACCCAACTTGAAACTTGAATCATGATTGTGCCTTGTTTGTTGCTTGGTTGGGTGTGAAAATCATTGGGGTTTGGTGGTTATACCAAAATACAACTTCGGGTACTTCGAATTTGGGAAGAACACGTTGGAATCGACCAAAAAGTTGGGTTGAAATCGAAGAACACGTTGTTGGAAACCCAGGTTGTTCTTCGTCCAGGCGCCCCGCCTAGACCTTGGGCGCTCCGCCTGAACTGTTCTTGCCCAGGCGCTCCGCCTAGTTCCCAGGCGCCCCGCCTGCTTGACCTCACTGACCAATTTTTGAGGCGCTCCGCCCTACTTCACTAGGCGCTCCACCTGAGCCCTGAAACTTGGGAATCGGGTAGTTTCTTCTAGGATTACTTGTTTCCTTGTTGCCTAACCTCTAATTAGTGTTTATCTAAGTAATCTTCCTACTTAATTAACACTAATCTTTCATTGCTTTTAGGTTAATTCGTGCATTAGTTGGAGAGTAGAATTCCAAGAAGAATCCTAGACTCTTTTTGATTCAAGTCCTCACTTCAAAGTGCCTAGCTTTCATTGAGTCCTATTAACTCCACTCACCCCGGAGTGTGCTTGACTCGTGAATAGTTTGGTTGAGTTGAGGAATTGCTATTCATCTACGTGAAGCTTTGGAACCACAAGTCGAGTGAAATACCCACCGTCACCATACGAGAGAGCCGAGTGATCTCAAGTGAGGGAGCGTGTGAGGTTGTTTTCTAACGTTTGTTACTTGTGTAGGTACAATGTCTTCCGAAGGAGATGATTTTGCAAAGAGTGCCCTTGCTACTATCCTCGCCAAGTTGGATAGTATGCACTTGAGGATTGAAAGCCTCGAGCGGGTGAACTCTAGTGCTCTAGTTGAGCAAGGGACTTCTAATGTCCCCTCGGAGAAAGGGACCCCGAGTGTCCAAGCCGAGAAAAGGACCCCGAGTGTCCCGGTTGAAGTCTCAAGCACTCCTAACTTTACTCCGGAGCAAGTTAGCCATGTCATTGAATTGCTCAATCAACAACGGGCAAAGGAGGAGCGAGAGAGACTTGATCAAGTGTTGGGCAATACCCAACGAACGGGCATTCCCCGTATCTTGGATAATCCCCCAAGAAACATTCCACTACCAAGGCCCATCCGAAATGTGCAACCTCTTGAGCAAGCCGATGAAGCTCAAGAAGGGGAGGAAGCCGATTATGGTGATGATGTGTATGGGTTTGATGATCACTTTCAACCAAGGCGAGGTATGAATTGGGGTCGAAATATGGATAGAGGTAGGGGCCGAGGTCGAGGGCCACCTATGGGTTATGTTGGAGGGAATGTGAGGAGGGAGTATGTTGTGAATGAAGATCACTATGGGGGCCAACCGGAGCCTTTCCGTGGGGGTCGTGACAACACCAACCTCAATAGTGTGAAGCTTAATCTCCCAACCTTTAAAGGGAATTGTGATCCGGCGGCTTATATTGAATGGGTGCTACACATGGAAAGATTGTTTGACACAAATGAGATGACCGATGAGAAGAAAGGTACCTATGCTATTTCATCCTTTGAATCCTATGCATCTACTTGGTGGGAATCCGTCAAGAGATCAAGGAGGAGAGCGGGCGTTCCCGTGAATGTGGGTTGGAATGACTTGAAGGGTATCGTGAGTATCAAGTACATCACTCCTAGATATCGGCAAGAGCAACTCAAGAAACTTTATGAGTTGAAGCAAGGTGTCAAGACGGTGCATGAATATTTTGATGAGTTTGAAAGAACTCGAATGGCCTTAGATATGGACACCGAAGATGAAGAGCAAGCCGTGATCCGTTTCATGAATGGTTTGAGCTATGGTGTAGCTTCACAATTGAGATTGCATGCTTATCTTTCACTCCAAGAAGTTCTTGATGCCGCTATTCAAGCCGAGCAATGGCTTGAGAAAGAGAAGTCCAACCGTTACAAGAGAAACACTCCTACTTCCATGAACAAGTCAAAGGATTGGAAAAATCCTACTCCCAATGCAAAATTCACAAATGCAAGTGGCCCTAGTGGAGCAAGTGCTAGCAAAGATGTGAAGAAGCCGTTTGAGAAGTACACACCCAATGTGGGAGGTAATTCTAAAACCCAATTGAATACTCCTACTTCTTCTTCCATTCAATGTCACAAATGCAAGGGGTATGGACACTTTGCTAAGGAGTGTCCTACGAAGAGGACCATGGTTATTGTTGGTGACAATGCATATGAACAAGAGAGTGACCCGGACGATGATGAGGGTGTAGAGGGAGTTGAGGGAGTAGAGGAGGATGATCTAGATGACACGGTGGAGGATGAGGAGCCTCATACTTTTCTAGTTGTGAGGAGGAGCCTAGGAGCTATGATTGTGGAGGATGGTGAAACCTTGCAAAGGAAAAACCTTTTCCATGCTAGGTGTCGTGTTAAGGGTGTTGTATGCTCTATGATCATTGACTCCGGGAGTTGTGCTAATGTTGTGAGTCAATCTCTTATAACTCAATTGAAGTTGCCTACCGTGAAGCATCCCAAGCCGTATCGATTGAAATGGCTTAGTGAATGTGGGGAGCTAAAGGTAGTGAAGCAAGCAATGATCAAGTTTAAAATGGGTAGTTATGTTGATGAACACTTGTTCGACGTTGTGCCCATGCAAGCTTGCCACCTTCTCTTTGGAAGGCCTTAGCAATTTGATCGACAAGCGGTCCATGATGGGCGTGTCAACACTTACACGCTCCAACATGAAGGAAGGAAATTTGTGTTGAAGCCCCTAACTCCCAAACAAGTGAGTGATGACTACAATAGGATGAGGGAGTTGAGGGAGGTGGCAAAGGCAAAGTCAATCATTGAGACTAGCCCTTTGTCCAAGAGCATGGTGGCAATCCCACCTTCTTCTTCTACCGGTGGCATTTGTGCCATGATGCAACCGGGCGAGATCCTAAAAGGAAATGATGGCACCAAGTTTCTCCTATGCCTAGTGCACAAAGGTATGATCCTAAACTCTAATTGTGATTTTTCTTCTAACCCTTTGCCTAGTGTGTTTGAGAATGTCTTGAAGGATTTTGGGGACATGTTCCCGGATGAGATGCCGGATGGATTGCCTCCTTTGAGGGGCATTGAACATCAAATAGACTTTGTCCCGGGATCTCAAATCCTAAACAGGCCGGCTTATAGGAGCAATCCGGAAGATACAAGAGAATTGCAAAGGCAAGTTGATGAATTGCTCACTAAAGGCTTGGTGAGGGAGAGCTTAAGTCCTTGTGCCGTACCCGTGATCCTTGTTCCAAAGAAGGATGGCACTTGGAGAATGTGCGTTGATTGTCGGGCCGTGAACAAAATAACGGTAAAGTACCGTCATCCTATTCCCCGACTTGATAATATGTTAGATGAACTGAGTGGTTCATGTGTGTTTAGCAAAATTGACCTTAGGTCCGGCTACCATCAAATCCGGATGAAACCCGGTGATGAATGGAAAACCGCATTCAAGACCAAATTTGGTCTCTATGAATGGTTGGTGATGCCCTTTGGGCTCTCCAATGCACCTAGCACCTTTATGAGGCTAATGAACCATGTTCTAAAGCCATTCATCAACAAGTTTGTGGTCGTCTACTTTGATGATATATTGATCTATAGCAAATCAATAGACGACCATGTTGATCACCTTAGGCAAGTGCTTGAAAAGTTGAGAGCCGAAAAGTGTGCCTTTGGTGTTGAGAAGGTAGGCTTCCTTGGGTTTGTTGTGAGTGCCCAAGGAGTAGAGGTGGATGAGTCTAAGGTAGAGGCCATACGTGATTGGCCTACTCCTACTACCGTGACTCAAGTAAGGAGCTTTCATGGTCTTGCTAGCTTTTATAGGCGATTTGTGAAAGACTTTAGCTCCATCGCCGCTCCACTCACCGAATTGGTGAAGAAAGACCAACCTTTTGTTTGGGGAGAGCCTCAAGAGAAGGCCTTCCATGAGTTGAAAAGTAGGTTGAGTATCGCCCCTCTATTGCAATTGCCTGACTTCGGAAAGGCATTTGAGGTTGAATGTGATGCCTCGGTGGTGGGAATTGGTGGTGTATTAATGCAAGATAGCAAACCCATCGCCTACTTTAGTGAGAAGTTGAAAGGGGCCTCCTTGAATTATTCTACATATGACAAGGAGTTGTATGCCCTTGTGAGAGCCCTTGCCCATTGGCAACACTACCTTTGGCCTCGTGAGTTTGTGATCAAGAGTGACCATGAGTCACTCAAGCATTTGAGAGGCCAAGAGAAGCTCAATAAGAGACATGCCAAGTGGGTTGAATTCATTGAGTCCTTTCCCTATGTGATCCAATACAAGAAAGGGAAGGACAATGTTGTCGCGGATGCGCTTTCGAGAAAGTTTGCTCTAGCCACCACTCTACCCTCTAAGCTCATGGGTTTTGAGAGCATTAAATTGATGTATGCTCATGACCCAAAGCTAAAGAGTGTCCATGACACTCTAGAGAAAGGGGAGAGAGTTGACAAATACCAATGAGTTAATGGATATATCTTCAAAAATGGTAGGGTGTGCATACCGGAGTCCTCTTGGAGGGAGTTGCTTGTGCATGAGGCACATTGCGGGGGACTCATGGGACATTTTGGCACAAGAAAGACTTTGGCTATTCTTAAAGAACAATTTCATTGGCCAAAGATGGGGGTGCAAGTGGAAAAGTTTTGCAACAATTGCCTTGAGTGCAAGCGTGCTAAATCCAAAGCCCACCCCCATGGGTTGTATACCCCTCTCCCCGTACCTACTAGTCCATGGTTGGATATCTCAATGGATTTTGTGATGGGATTACCAAGGACTAGAGGGGGCCATGATAGCATTTATGTTGTTGTGGATAGGTTCTCAAAAATGGCTCATTTCATTCCATGCAAGAAATGTGATGATGCACAACATGTGGCAACTTTGTTTATTGAAAATGTTTTGAAGTTGCATGGGGTGCCTCAAACCATAGTGAGTGATAGGGACACTAAGTTCTTAAGTCATTTTTGGAGGTGTTTATGGGGTGCTTTAGGCACCAAGCTCTTGTTCTCCACATCCCACCACCAACAAACCGATGGGCAAACGGAAGTGGTAAACCGAACCTTGGGTGCTCTTCTTAGAGCCATGACCCGAGGTAAGGCCGGGACTTGGATTGATCGTCTACCTCTTATGGAGTTTGCCTACAATCGCACATTGCATAGCATGATAGGTATGACTCCATTCGAGTGTGTCTATGGATTTAACCCCTTGATTCCCCTTGATCTAACCCCTTTGCCAAGGGAAATGGTTGTTAATTTTGAAGGTAAAGCTAGAGCCAAGGCTTTGATGCAGGTTAATGCTAAGGCGAAGAAGAACTTGGAGGAAGCCTATGCAAAGGTAGCCTCTAAGAAAAACAAGGGACGCAAAAAGGTGGAACTCAAGAAGGGTGACTATGTGTGGGTGCACTTCCGGAAAGAAAGGTTTCCAAACCTTAGAAAAGGGAAGTTGGCACCCCGTGGAGATGGCCCATTCCAAGTGCTTTCTAAGATAAACAACAATGCCTATGTGGTCGACTTGCCAAGTGAGTATCAAGTTTCTAATACTTTCAATGTTTGTGACTTGGTTCCTTTGGATGTAGGTAATGAAGAGGTCGTGAATGATGATGAAGAGGTCGTGAATGAAGCTCCAATTTCGAGGACAAAATCCTCTCAAGAAGGGGAGGATGATAAGACCCAAACCCCCACAAGACCCTTCACTCGGAGCCAAGCTAAGGACATCCAAGGAGTACACCTACACTTGATGAGGAAGGGCCTAGAAGAGGGAAGCGATTGGAAGCCGTTCCGAGTGCTTAAAGTGCAAGGGGAGAAGTCCAGCGCCTTGGGCGCCCCGCCTGAAGAGGCTTAGGCCTGGGCGCCCCGCCTGAAGGAGCCAGGCGCTCCGCCTGGGCAAACCTAGGCCTGGGCGCTCCGCCCAAATCCCAGGCGCCCCGCCTAGGCCACCCCACTGATCAAAATGTTGGGCGCTCCGCCCCAAATCCGGGCGCCCCGCCCAAAACGCTGAAGGGTTATTTTCTAGCTAGTGTTAAGACTATTTTGACCCTACGTGGTCCTATGTTCCTAAGCCTAAGTGTGGGCATATTAGACCTTTCATATGGTGTCTAAAAACACCTATAAATAGCTAGTTGTCTTATTATTTTCATTAGCTTACCTTTGATGAAAACAAACACTTGTGTTGAAGAGTTGAACTCTTAATGAATGACAAACCTTGAATTTGGTACTTGTTCTTCCTCTAGTGGAACTATATGAATTCCAATCCCCCCCGACCATTCTACTTGCGTGGTCACGTTAGCTCGAGGGTAGTTGCTTAGCGTAGGTATTCTTGACCTCCTCTCGGGGTGTAACGGAACAAGTTCTCCGTTGCTACTTGAGACTTGTGATCGAGATACGTCTCGTTCTTATCCTTTTTATTTTACGCGTTTGATTCTTATCAGTCAAGCTTAACACGATGAACACGGAAAAATAACAAGAATCAGAGGTAGAAGCAAGACAAATCTTGCTTTGATTCAAAAGAACGACGAGGAATCAGTCTCGGGCTCGATTGAATCGGAGGTCAAGATGCACCTATGCTAAGCAACAATCCTCAAGAAGTCTATGCTTCTTGCAAATTGGATGACCAAAGAAGAAGATTGCTCAAACGATTCAACACCGAATGACACAAGTTCTTAAAATTCCACGCTGGGGTTTGTCTCCATGGGAGACTCACAATAGCTACAACTATGTTTGATCATTCAATAAAAACTAACTACTTACAATGAAATGTAAAGGAGTATATGTAGACTACGCTAGGGATAAAACAGTAAATAGTCACAGGTGACCAATAAAAGAAGGCCACGCAGGGCTGAACTAATGAGTGTTCGGCAGCCTTGACTTCAGTGCTCGGTTGCTTGCTCGAAACACATTTAGTGAGCGTTCGGAAGCCTTGACTTCGATGCTCGGTTGCTTTCTCGAATACATTTATCATCGAGCGCCCACTTGACTTCGAACATAATTTTTTGTGTTTGGCTTTGTGCTGCTCAGCGCCAAAGGTTGGTGTTCGGTCACTTTGTCCTCGGGCTCAAATTTGAAGATGTAGCCTTCAGCTCTAGCACTTTTCCATTCTTCATCCGAACACATGCTTCCTCCCGACCAAGCCAACTGAATGTGCATGTCATGTAGCAATGTCACTTGGCTTCGTGTCATTGGCCTCGGTGGATCATTCATTAACTTCGGTGGATTGTTGAGCACTTGATCAGCACTTCGGGCTGTATATGCTCCCCTTCTTGAGAAGATTTCGTCCTACAAATCGCTTCAGCATCTGTCCCCGGTACTTGGCCTACAACACAAAGAGTTAAGTCAGCAACATTGAAAGTGTTGGACACATTATACTCACCTGAGAGATCGATCATATAAGCATTGTTGTTAATCTTGCTCAGCACTTGAAATGGAGCATTCCCTCGAGGTACCAACTTTCCTTTCCTTTGGTTCAGGAATCGCTCTCTTCGGAAGTGAACCCAAACCCAATCTCCTTTCTTAAATTCTTTCTTTGTTTTATAGTCCTTGCTGACTTGCTTCGGAGACAAGGGCTTGAGTACGATACTATTCCCTTCGAGCTTAGCAGTGTAAGTGTTGGATCTTCCATTATGAAAAACCGACCGATCATACTGCCATGGTCGACCTAATAGCAAATGACAAGCTTGCACCGGTACCACATCGAACATCATCTCATCTTAATATTCTCCAATTTTGAACTTGATCCACACTTGTTTGACAACCTTCAATTCTCCACACTCATCAAAATTTTCTTCCTCGGTATCAATCGATTGCTCACAAACATCTCCATTGTCGAGCACAAGCATAACTTTGCGAGTTGGACACTCTTTTGCCATGTGACCATAACCTTTGCATTTATGACACTGAATACTTGAAGCACTTAGAGAATTAAGTTGAACTTTACCTCCCACTTCTCTTGGCTGGTTAACGATCACACCTCTCTCGAAGGGTTTCTTCTGATCTCGAACAGTGTTAGCACTTGTTGGATGTGGACTCTTCCTTTCTCTACCTTAGTTCAAAGGAGTTGAAGTAGAGACTCCGTGGTACCGGTTTTCTTTATCGTCCTTAATCCCTTTCTCAACTTCGATGACAGCCTGAAACACATCTTCCAAAGTTTGGTACAGATGCAGCCTCAATTGAGATGATACATCTCGAGCCAAGCCATTTTTGAATCGGATGATGGCTTGCTCGTCATTTTCTTCCATATCAAGGGCTAATCGAATTCTTTCGAACTCATCATGGTATTCCTCAACTTATTCGCACCCTTGTTTCAATTCGAAGAGCTTTCGAAGTTGTTCCTGCCGATATTTAGCATTCACATACTTAGCATCTATTGTTCTCTTCAACTGCGTCCATGTGGTGACTTCGGGATAAGCATTCCTTCGTCTCAGCCTTTTGTCAGACTCCCACCACGTTGATTGGTGCAAGCAAATCCGAAGGAAATGCTAAACACAAACGCGGAAGGAAACAACAAAGAAATAAAAGATAGAAGCAAGACAAATCTTGCTTCGATTCAAAAGAACAGTGAGGAACCTGTCTCAAAGCTCGATTGAAGGGAAATCAAGACGCACCTATACTATGCAACAATCCTCAAGAAAGACCCACTTCTTGCAAATTGAATGATCAAGAAGAAATTGTTCAAACGAATAACACCGGTTGACACAAGTTCTTTAAAAGCCCACGTCGGGGTTCGGCTCCATCGGAGACTCACAATAGCACTTGCAATGTTTTTCATATGCTAAAAACTTGACCGTCTACAATGAAATGGAAATGGACTATTTATAGACTATGCTAAGGATAAAGTAGTAAATAGTCACAAGTGACTAATAAAAACAAGCTACGCAGGGCTGAGTTAAGTTTGTGTTCGGCAGCCTTGACTTCGGTGCTCTGTTGCTTGCTCGAACTCATTGTCCTCGGATGCTCACTTGTCTTCGAGTTTATTGTCCTTGGTCACTTTGCTTCGGGCTCAAATCTGAAGATAACACCTTCAGTTCTTGAGCCCGGCCACTTAGCTTCAGAGCAATTGTTTTCCTTCGGCCATGCTAAGTGAACGTGCACATCGTGCAGCAGTTTGGCTTGGCTTCGTGTCATCGGTCTCCTCGGTGGATCGAACACTTGATCAGCACGTGTTCGGGCTGCATCATCCTCCCCTTCTTGAGAAGATTTCTTCCTCGAAATCGAGACCTCCTCATCCTCCGAAGTTTGACCTACAACACAAGGAACTAAGTCAGCAACATTAAAGGTATTGGACACGTTATACTCACCAGGGAGGTCGATCACGTCAGCATTGTTGTTGATCTTGGTCAACACTTGAAACAGACCATCCCCTCGAGGAGCCAACATTCCTTTTCTTTGGTTCGGGAAGCGTTCCTTTCGGAAGTGGACCAAAACCCAATCTCCCTTCTTTAATTCCAGCTTTTTACGCCCCTTGTTTTTCTTTAAGGCAACCTTTGCATAGGCTTCCTCGAGGTTCTTCTTCACCCTTGCATGCAATTCGATCAAAGCAGCTGCTCGTCAAGTACCTTCAAAATCAAGAACAGAATCTCGAGGCAATGGGGTTAAATCAAGTGGAATCAAAGGATTAAAACCATACACACATTCAAACGGGGTCATATTTATCATTCTATGCACCGTTCAATTGTATGCAAACTCCATCATGGGAAAACGATCAGCCCAGTTCCCAACCTTGCCTTTGGTCATTGCTCGAAGCAAAGATCCCAAGGTTCGGTTAACTACCTTGGTCTGTCCATCAATCTGATGGTGAGACGTCGAGAATAGTAGCTTGGTGCCGAGGGCACCCCACAAACACTTCCAAAAATGACTCAAGAATTTTGAGATTCGATCACTCACAATAGTACGAGGTACACCATGCTATTTCAACACATTAAAAACAAACAATGTAAATACATGTTGTGCATCATCACACTTTTTGCAAGGAATAAAGTGAGCCATTTTTGAAAAATGATCAACCACAACAAAGATGCTATTATGTCCTCCCTCCGACCTCGGTAATCCCAACACAAACTCCATGGATATATCAACCCAAGGTCGATCAGGCACAGGCAATGGGGTATACAAACCATAAGGGTTGGACTTCGATTTAGCTTTCTTGCAGACGAGACAAGCATTGCAAAGTTTTTCAACATCTCGACGCATTTTGGGCCAATGGAACTGCTCGGTTAAGATACCAAGAGTTTTGTCGACACCGAAGTGTCCCATCAGACCACCGGAGTGAGCTTCTCGAACTAAGAGCTCTCTCCACGATGACACTGGCACACAAACCCTCCCATTATTGAAGAGGTAGCCATCGTGCCACTAATATTTCTCAACCCTTCGGCCACTCAAGATTGCGTCACGAACGCATTTCAGCTTGGGATCGTCTTCGTACATCGACTTGATGCTTTCAAATGCCATGAGCCTAGAGGCGAGAGTGGTTGCTAAGGCAAATTTCTGTGATAGCGCATCGGCCACAACATTATCTTTACCCTTTTTGTAATGAATTACATAGGGAAAGCTTTCAATGAATTCAACCCACTTGGCATGTCTTTGGTTCAATTTCTCCTATCCTCGGAGATGCTTCAAGGACTCATGATCACTTTTGATCACAAATTCTCGAGGCCACAAATAATGCTGCCAATAGGCAAGTGCTCGAACGAGGGCATACAACTCTTTGTCATACGTAGAGTAATTCAAAGTTGCACCCTTAAGCTTTTCACTAAAGTAAGCGATCGGCTTCGATTCTTGCATCAGCACTCCTCCGATCCCAACTCCAGATGCATCACACTCGACTTCGAATGCTTTGCCAAAGTCAGGGAGTTGCAACAACGGGGCAGAGCAAAGCCTCCGTTTCAACTCTTGGAAAGCCCTTTCTTGGGACTTTCTCCACACAAATGGATGGTCTTTCTTCACCAGCTCGGTTAAAGGAGCTGCCACGGTGCTAAAGTCACGGACAAACCTTCGGTAAAAGCTAGCTAAGCCATGGAAGCTACGAACTTTTGATACCGAG
The DNA here is from genome assembly GCA_029990575.1 of Petunia axillaris subsp. axillaris. Classification (NCBI taxonomy): domain Eukaryota; kingdom Viridiplantae; phylum Streptophyta; class Magnoliopsida; order Solanales; family Solanaceae; genus Petunia; species Petunia axillaris. The sequence continues at coordinate 120,972,342 of JARKNS010000002.1, read as the reverse complement.
GTCGGAGTTGGCCAATCTTTTATGGTTTCGACTTTTGACTCGTCGACTTCAACACCATTAGCACTGACAATGAATCCTAGAAAGACTACACGTTCGACAGAAAAGGCACATTCTTGAAGTTAGCGTATAACTTCTCTTCTCTAAGTTTATCAAGCACTAGCCTTAGGTGTTCAACATGTTCATCCACAGATTTACTATAAACAAGTATGTCATCGAAGTAAACGACAACAAACTTATTTATGAACGGTTTGAGCACATGGTTCATCAGTCGCATGAATATGCTCGGTGCATTGGATAAGCCAAAAGGCATCACCAACCATTCATAGAGACCGAACTTGGTCTTGAATGCAGTTTTCCACTCGTCCCCAGGTTTCATTCGGACTTGGTGGTAACAGGACCTGAGGTCTATCTTCATAAAGCATGAATAACCACTTAACTCATCTAGCATGTCATCTAATCGTGGGATAGGATGACAATACTTTACCGTTATTTTGTTGACTGCTCGGCAGTCAACACACATTCGCCATGTTCCATCTTTCTTTGGGACAAGTATAACAGGAACGACGCAAGGACTCAAGCTCTCTCGAACAAGGCCCTTGTTCAGCAATTCATCAACCTGCCGTTGAAGCTCTTTGGTGTCTTCGGAATTACACCGGTATGCAGGTTTCTTGGGGATTTGTGACCCCGGTATGAAGTCAATTTGGTGCTCGATTCCTCTCAACGGAGGTAATCCACCTGGCATTTCTTCGGGAAACATGTCTCCGAAGTCCTGCAAAACACCTTGTACAACACTAGGCAAAGGGTTATCATTAGAAAAATCATCATTAGAGTTTAGAAAGATACCCTTGTGCACGAGGCAAATCATCATCTGATCGTTGTCGTTGCCTCATAGAAACTCACCAGGTTGCATGATTGCACAGATTCCTTTTACTTCGGGCAGTGAGTTTGTCTCTTCGGCCCCCAATTTTGCTCCCATTGAAAGCTTAGCTTTGGCCGCTTATTTCAATTCTTTCATCCGTTTATAGTCCTCGGAGACTTGCTTTGGAGACAGGGGTTTGAGTATGAAACTCTTCCCTTCGAGATTTACAATGTAAGTGCTGGATCTTCCATTGTGAACAACCGACCGGTCATACTGCCACGGTCTTCCCAATAGCAAATGACAAGCTTGCATCGGCACCACATCGAATATCATTTCATCTTGATACTCTCCGATTCTAAACTTGATCCACACTTGTTTGACAACTCTGAATTCTCCACACTCATTCAGCCATTGTAATTTATAAGGGTGGGGATGCTTCAACGTGGTTAGTCCCATTTGTGAAACCAAAGTTTGGCTCACTACATTGTCACAACTACCAGAGTCAATGATCATCGAACACACCTTGCCCCTTACACGACATCGGGCATGGAAGAGATTTTCTCTTTGGTTGTCCTCTTCTTCAAGAGTCATGCAGCTCAAATTCCTTCGAACCACAAGAAACATTTCCGGATGATCAGCTTTGGTAGCTTCATGATCATCATCACCTTCAGCTCGGTCAGCCTCCTCAATAAATTCCACCTCGGTGTCACTCGCTTGCTCATGGACGGTTCCATCTTCGAGCAAAAGCATAACTTTGCGAGTTGGACACTCTTTTGACATGTGACCATAACCCTTGCATTTGTGACACTGAATATTCGATGCACTAGGAGAGTTTAGTTGAACTTTTCCTCCCACTTCTCTTGGTTGGTTAACGGTCACACCCCTTTCGAAGGGTCTCTTCGATTCTCGAACAGTGTTGGTACTTGTTTGGTTTGGACTCTTGCAATCTTTACCTCGGTTCAAGGGAGTAGAAGTAGTGACTCCTCGATACCGGTTTGTCTTGTCGTCCTTTACCAATTTTTCAACTTCGGTGGCAGCATTGAACAGATCTTCCAACGTGTGATACACGTGTAGCCTCAATTGAGATGACACATCCCTAGCCAAGCCATTTTTGAATCGGATAATGGCTTGTTCTTCGTCTTTGGTCAGATCAAGATTCAATTGAACCTTTTCGAACTCATCATGATATTCTTGGACTGACTTGGACCCTTGCTTTAACTCATAGAGCTTTTGCATTTGAGTTTGCCTGTACTTAGCACTCAAATACTTAGCATCCATTGCTCTCATAAACTGTGGCCAAGTATTGACTATGGGATAGTCATTTCTTCGTCTATGCCTTTTGTCAGTTTCCCACCACGTGGAGGCATAAGCTTCGAACGAAGCAATGGCATGGGCAGCTTTTCTCTCATCGGTCATCTCACTGGTTTCAAAGATGCACTCCATCTTAAGCTTCCATTCAAGATATTCATCTGGATCACTAGTTCCTTTAAAGGGTGGAATAGTGATCTTGACACTGTTCAAGTTAGAGTCTCGAACACCACGAACCTTTTCGGGATACTCATCATTTCGATCATCGGCCTCACGCTCAATATGTCGTTCAACATTTACGCCTCGGCCTCAACCTCAGAAATTTCCACGACCTCGGTGAGCTTGCCTTCGTTGAGCGAATGGCGGCTCATGCTCATATTCGTCCTAGGGAAATTCCTCTTCATCAACCTCTTCGACAACGGCACCAAGATCTCTTCGGGCCTTTGGAAGTGGTATCCTCTCTCCTCGGGGAATGCCCAAGTTTTGATAGTTAGCTTGGGGATTGCCCAAGTTAAGTTATGCCTGGGGATTGCCCAAGTTTGGCTGTGCTTGAGATTTGCCATAGTTGAGTTCTCTTCGAATTGCTTCACTCGTCAACTGATGCTGTCGAACAAGCTCAGCATACAGCTCAGGCTTTATTGGAGCGGAGTGGCTAGTCCCAGCGCCGGACACATTCATGGCCGCGGACGCACTTCCTTGCTCAAGTTGAGCTACTCGAGCACACACTCCTCTTACTTCGGCACTGACGCCTTGTATCGCAGCCATGAGATCGGCTAACGACACTTCTTGGGCTTCTCAATGCCTTTGCCATCGCCTCCATTCCCAGCCATGGTTCCTGCAAAAACCAAAGACCAAACAAATTGTTAAGGTTAGTAGCCACCTCACACACTCCCTCACCTTTGATGGGTGGCACTCGGGTCCACTCAATTTATGGGTTCGGTTTTGGTCACTCAAGAACTTGTAGCCAATGGCTTCCTCGGTTGATCAACTTTTCTCAATTCCTTCGAATTCGACAAGTTACGATGTCTTACTTCGGGAAGAGTGAGTTGATTTAACTCGATCGCAACGGACAGCTATTTACCCTTGCACTTGGGAAGTCAAAAAGAATTTTCTACGAAGTTGGACTTCGGTCACCCACGCCCGAGTTCCTATCAGCTCACTTGAGTTAGTACAACCTCGAGTAGGAGAATTACTCAAAAGATCCACTAACTAGAATTTCGGACAGAAGAAAAGTGAAAACCTAGGAGAATTTACCCTTTGATTCCCTTTTGGAATCTTTTTCCGAACACACCAACTCTTGTCAGTACAAGAGTGGTCCCTCCTTGGTACGGAAAGGGTTTTACCTTATCCAATTCCTTTTTCTCAACCGACAACTTTTCACCTGGGGTTTTGATCTTTACACTTTACCCCTTTCTTCTTCAATGGAACAGTGAAGCTTTGCTCCGGCGTACAGACAAACTTAGCTTCGGTTCACTGACCTTGAATCCAACAGACCTGGGTTGCTTTTTCGACTCTGGTTCCAACAACAACGGAGGAAATCGATTCAAGTTCTTTGAGCTAAGAACCAGCTCGTTCGTGTCGTACACTGTTATGATTTTGTAACAATTTTTCGGCGTACGGACAACGAATTCAAACTCAGAACTTCGATTTTCAAGCACAAAACAAACCCAAATCACTCAAGAACCATCAATCTTTATCGGTTCAACCAATACACGATGGGGTTCGAATTCCAGTCACCATCAATACTCAAACAGTCCAAAATTTTCCCAAGAAACCCTAGTCACGAAATTTGTACGTCGGGTGCTTGTTGGAATCAGGAAACAATGGTGAACAAGAATCAATGGTTGTTTAATCCAAACAACCAACAATGAAACACAATTTTGAATTTTTTTGTTTTTCTACTTTTTTTTTATTATTTTTATTTTTTTAATAAACGCTCAGCAACAACAATCAAACACACGGAAGAAAGCTGAAACTGAAGACAAAATCACGATTTAAGTGAACAGGATTTGAGGTTGTAAGAACAAATTCAAACCTTGCTCTGATACAAAGATGGTGCAAGCAAATCCGAAGGAAATGCTAAACACGAACGCGGAAGGAAACAACAAAGAAATAAAAGATAGAAGCAAGACAAATCTTGCTTCGATTCAAAAGAACAGTAAGGAACCTGTCTCAAAGCTCGATTGAAGGGAAATCAAGACGCACCTATACTATGCAAAAATCCTCAAGAAAGACCCGCTTCTTGCAAATTGAATGATCAAGAAGGAATTGTTCAAACGAATAACACCGGTTGACACAAGTTCTTTAAAAGCCCACGTCGGGGTTCGGCTCCATCGGAGACTCACAATAGCACTTGCTATGTTTTTCATATACTAAAAACTTGACCGTCTACAATGAAATGGAAATGGACTATTGATAGACTATGCTAAGGATAAAGTAGTAAATAGTCACAAGTGACTAATAAAAACAAGCTACGCAGGGTTGAGTTAAGTTTGTGTTCGGCAGCCTTGACTTCGGTGCTCGGTTGCTTGCTCGAACTCATTGTCCTCGGACGCTCACTTGTCTTCGAGTTCATTGTCCTCGGTCACTTTGCCTTCGGGCTCAAATCTGAAGATAACGCCTTCGGTTCTTGAGCCCGGCCACTTAGCTTCGGAGCAATTGTTTTCCTTCGGCCAAGCTAAGTGAACGTGCACATCGTGCAGCAGCTTGGCTTTCCTTCGTGTCATCGGTCTCCTCGGTGGATCGAACACCTTATCAGCACGTGTTCGGGCTGCATCATTGATGCATATGCCTCGAACGAAGCAATAGCATGTGCAGCTTTTCTCTCTTCGGTCATCTCATTGGTTTCAAAGATTCGCTCCAATTTAAGCTTCCAATCAAGATATTGGTCTGGATCACTAGTATCACAAGTTCCTCTTAATAGTGGAATAGTGATCTTGACACTATTCAAGTTTGAATTTCGAGCACCTCAAATCTGTTCGAGACACTCATCATAATAGTCATCAGCTTCACGCTCAATATTTCGATCAATATTTGTGCCTCGACCTCAAAAATTTCCACGACCTCGTTGAGCCTGCCTTCGTTGAATGAATGGTGGCTCATACTCGTGTTCTCCTTCGGAAAATTTTCTTTCATCGACCCCTTCATCAACGTTCACAACTTATTTTCGGGCCATTGGAAGTGGTACTCTTTCACCTCAGGGAATGCCGAAGTGTTGATAACTAGCTTGGGGATTGCCCAAGTTTTGTTGTTGTACTTAGGAATTGCCCAAGTGTTGTGTAGCTTCGGGATTGCCCATAGCTTCATTTCGAACAGCTTCTCTCTTCAACTGATGTTATCGAACGAGCTCAGAAAACAACTCAGGTTTCATCGGAGTGGAGTTGCTAGTTCAAGCGCCGGACCCAGGTAGGGCCACAGACACACTACCTTGTCCGAGGTTAGCTACTCGAGCACTCACTCCTCTTATTTCGGCACTGATGCCTTGTATCGCAGCCATGAGATCAGCTAACGACACCTCGGGCGCCTCAATGCCCTTTCCTTCGCCTCCATTCCCAGCCATGATACCTGAACGAATCAAAGACCAATGAAAATGTTAAGGTTTGAAATCCTAGGAGAATCTACCCTTCGATTCCTCTTCAGAATCCATTCGAACACACCAGCTCTTGTTCGTACAAAAGTGGTCCCTCCTTAGTACGGATAGGGTTATACCTTATCCAATTTCCCTTTTCTAGCCGACAAATTTTCACCTGGGGTTTTGATATTTACACTTTACCCCTTTCTTCTTCAATGGAACAGTGAAACTTTTACTCCGTCGTACGGACAATTTAACTTCGTTAACTGACCATGAATTCAAACACTGATTCTGGATCATTTTTCAACTCCGGTAACAATGGCGACGGAGGAAAACAATTTCAAGAGTTTTTAGCTAAGAAGACAGCTACTTCGTCCGTACACTGTTACAATGTAACAATTTTTCGGCGTACGGACGGTGGTTCGATCGTTAGAACTTCAATTTTCAGCTCAAAAACACGACCCAAATAAAAAAAAAACCACCAGTGTTCGATAAAAACCACCAAACACAATTGGGCTTGTATCAGTCACCACCGTGTCAAAATAGTCCAAAACAGGTCGAGAAACCCTGTCGCCGATGGTGTACAACAGGTACTCAAAACACTCCTCAGACAGTGGTGAATACGAATCAATGATTGTTTGATTCAAACAACCAACAATCAACCCAAAATTTTTGAATTTTTCTTTTCTACTTTTTTTTTTTTTTTGTAAAACAACACCACAACAACAACAATAAACAACAAGGAAGAAAGTTGAAACTGAAAGACACTAAGCACGAGATAAATCGAACAGGATTTGAGGTTGTAAGAACAAGCTCAAACCTTGCTCTGATACCAAGATGGTGCGAGCAAAACCGAGGGGACAAGCTTAACATGATGAACGCAGAAAAATAACAAGAATTAAAGATAGAAGCAAGAAAAATCTTGATTCGATTCAAAAGAACGACGGGGAACCAGTCTCGGGCTCGATCGAATCGGAGGTCAAGATGCACCTATGCTTAGAAACAATCCTCAAGAAGTCTATGCTTCTTGCAAATTGAATGACCAAAAAAGAAGATTGTTCAAACGATTCAACATCGAATGACACAAGTTCTTAAAATCCCACGTTGAGGTTCGGCTCCATCGGAGACTCACAATAGCTACAACTATGTTTGATCATTCAACAAAAGCTAACTACTTACAATGAAATGTAAAGGAGCATATATAGACTATGCTAGGGATAAAACAGTAAATGGTCACAGGTGACCAATAAAAACAAGCCACGTAGGGCTGAACTAATGAGTGTTCGGCAGCCTTGACTTCAGTGCTCGGTTGCTTGCTCGAAACACATTTAGTGAGTACTTGGCAGCCTTGACTTCGATGCTCGGTTGCTTGCTCGAACACATTTATCATCGGGCGCCCTCTTGACTTCGAGCACAATTTGTTGTGTTCGGCTTTGTGCTACTCAACGTCCAGGGTTGGTGTTCGGTCACTTTGTCCTCCGGCTCAAATTTAAAGATGTAGCCTTCGGCTCTAGCACTTTGCCATTCTTTCTCCGAACAAATGCTTCTTCCCGACCAAGCCAACTGAATGTGCATGTCATGTAGAAATTTGGCTTGGCTTCGTATCACTGGCCTCAGTAGATCATGCATTGACCTCGGTGGATTGTCGAGCACTTGATCAACACTTCGAGCTGTATCAGCAAGGAAAATCTATAGTTTTCGAGGGATCCCGTTACTCTCCAAGCTCTACTTCACATCCGGCTGCTAACAACATTCACAGTTCTTAAAGGACCCACTTTGCAATAGTCGAACAATGACCTACAGTTAAGAGCTCGGGATCAACATTTTGACAAGGCTCATGAGAATATCTCTCGTCAAATTGAGTCATATGATCAGCGGCATCACCTAGAATAACACACTGATATCGACATGTTGAGAAAGATAGAAGAGAATGATTTAGCTTAGAGAGTGAAAAGTTTAGAGCAAACTGTGAAAACCATACAAGGGCAGGGGGTAAGGCTAATGTTTCATATAAAGACCTATGTTTGTTCCCTCATGTGCCATTGCCCGAAGGTTTTGTTGTGCCTAAATTTCACCTATACGTTGGACAAGGTGAACCGAGGATCCACTTGAAGATCTACCTTAACAAATGAGAGGCATTGAGAATGATGAATTGTTGATGGCGTACTTTGCTGGAAGTTTGGGAAGACCAACAACAATATGGTTCATACAATAAGATGTTTCGAAGTGGGCAACCTTTGATGATATAGCCAACGTTTTCCTGAACCAATTTGATTACAAAATAGAGGCCACTCCTGATCGTTCTTCTTTAAAGACGATCACAAAGAAACCAAGTGAAAGTTTTCGAGAGTATGCCTATAGATGGCGTGAACAAGCGGCATGTGTGATCCCGCTGATACCTAATGTGAAAATGGTCGAAGAGTTCATTGAAGTGCTGTAGAGACATATTACCAAGCAATGGCCTCTACTATCTAGAAAAAAATTTAGTGAGGCTGTACAGATTGGGGAAATGACCGAAAGGGGGATCAAGGCTGGAAAGATTGTCAATACATCAACATTAAGAGCTACCACCCAGGCATTGCAATCAAGATTTAGTGGTCTTGGGAAGAAAAAGAATGATGATGTCGCCATGGTAGGTTCGAGTCCAAAAACCTAGGGCGAGAAAGGATACCATCACACTTACTCAGACCAAGCTCCATAAATACACCATCCACAACACTACTACTCCTCACAAAATAAACAATACTCCATTCCTCCAGCCTAATATGCAGTTCACGCAGCACAACCATATGCTCCAACACCATTTTATTTGCAATGGCGTGCTCTACCTCCACGACCTACACATAACACTTATCAAACTCCATACAATCAATTTCAGGCTCCACCAATCCATGCTCCTCGGCCAAGAGGCCCTGTTGGTTTTACCCAAGAGCCAATTATGAGAAGGTGCGTCAAGCAAAAAAGATTGAATGCACACCAATTGGGGAATCTTATGCTGATCTTTTTAGAAATTACATGCCTTTAGTATATTGAAACCGATCAATGGATGAATTCATCCAGGGATAGGGAGGACGACTCTCGTTAGCGCGCTTATCATTCGGGTGCATTGAGACATGACACAGAGGATTTTCATTTTCTCAAGAAAGACATCCATGCTTTGGTAATGGTCAAATCCAAGTCGAGGGGCCAAACATAGCAAACACCAACTAGGACCTGTTGCCAGTCCATGATGATGCACATAAGGTGGGGATGATATATGGAGAAGAATTCCGAGCAAAGTCTGCAAGGCCAATAGTGCCATTGATGCTTTATCATTTGGGGTGAAAAAGATTCATCTAATGCCGAATTCCAGTTCCCGTAGTTGTGCCATAGGTAGCAAAGCACCTCACTTAATTGAACAAGCCAAAGTTATTTACAAAAGGAGTTGTCAATGACAAGGAAAAGAAAGTAGATCCAACCAATATTGCAAGTCCTACAGATGCAGACAGAAATGAGGTCGAGAAAATTAAAATGATGGGCAGGGTCTTCCAGAAGCCAGTTTCTGGTCTTGACCAGTCATTCATCAGTTCCGAAGAAAGCAAGTCTATCCCAATGAGAGTTCAAACAGATGAGGCAGATAAAAAGATGATGTCGGATCCGAGGCACGTCTTTGGCACTAAAATGGTACCATCTGAGGAAGGGCTTAACAGTGCATGACTGCTGCACATTTTCCCTTACTTTTGAGAATTATCGATTAAGAAGCAACGCCTCTTATCTCTAGGAGGGGGACTTTGTAGTTTGTTTTGCTAACTTTTCTGTGTGTTTGGTTATATAAGGGTTGTAATCCAAGTGCATTTATTTTGTTCATTTTGATGTTTCAAACCCTCATGCTTTTTATTCAATGAAAAGTGAGAGCCACCTCTCGTCTCTACATGACATGTGTGCAGAATTCACATCTTAATCTTAAAATATGGTCGAACTTTGTACCAATGAACCATTTGGGGAATGAAAATCAATATGACATGGGAGGTACAGGAAAACCTCAAAGTCACCTACAATCTTTTTAGATAAAGTTGAAATAACATTTTTAGGATCATCGTGGGAACGGAAATCAAGGACACCGCGTGGATTTCCATCTCTATGTGTAACTGTAGGTCGACTCATTTTGTGTTATATTTATGTGAGGCCTTCTGGGGCCAAGATGACGAACAACTTTTATTTCTGCTACCTAAACACTGTATCATTTTGTTAATATTTTTTAGCCTTCTATTTTCATTTGACATATCCTCATTTGGAATCAATGTAGTTGTAATAGGAAAATAAAAATAGAAAAACAAAAAAAAAAGGAGAAAGAGAAAAAGCAAAAATAACAACACAAAGCTAGCACAAAGTGCTAGAGCTACGTTTGACTTGATTCCTCTCAAAAGGATACGTAAGCAACCAAAGAATGCACAGGAGTTCTTCAAAGCTCCTCTAGTAATAACTCCAGTGTTTAGATCACACATGAGGTTCTCCATTGGATACGAACTTTTATATCTCCAAGGTTTAGGCTGAATCTGCTGAGTGACGTTTCCAGGAGGGTCTGAGCCATCTAGGTCTTCTTCATCTTGCTCTTAAGTTCCCCCTGTCTGATTGACTTCGGGTTCCCCCTGAGTTTGATTCTTATCATCATGATTACTTTTAACTCCATTCAAATTCTCTGGGTATTCAGCAGGTTCATCTCTTGCAAGACCGATCTCCTGATCGTCATCTTCTTGTATGTTGGTAACATTTTCAGATTCATCAAATACCACATGCACACTTTCTTCTACAGTCATTGCTCTCTTGTTGAACAGTTTATAAGCTTTACTTTGTGAAGAATATCCCAAGAATATGGCTTCATCACTTCTAGCATCAAACTTCCCTAGAGGTTCTTTCCCATTGTTATGCACGAAACACTTGCACCCAAAAGCTCTAAGATGTGCAATATTAGGTTTCCTGCCTCAAATAAGCTCATAGGGAGCTTTCTCTAACAAAGGACGGATAGAACATCGATTCAGCAAGTAGCAAGCGGTGTTGACTACTTCAGCCAAAAAAATTCTTCGATCGATCACTTGACAACAACATTGTTCTAGCCATGTCCTCAAAGGACCTGTTTTTCCTTTCAACTACACCATTCTGCTGAGGGGTCCTTGGTGCAGAGAATTTGTGATCCACACCATATTTGCTACAATATTCAGCAAACTTAGCATTCTCAAATTCTATACCATGGTCGGACCTTATACACACTAGTTGCAACCCCAGTTTCTACTGATTGATTCTGACCCAGTCCTCGAACATATCATATGCTTCATCCTTAGATCTCACGAACAAGGTCCATGTGTATCTAGAGTAATCATCAACTATTATTATTACGAACCTCTTACCTCCTCTGCTCCTTACCCTCATTGGTCCACACAGGTCCATGTGAACCAGCTCAAGTGGTTTCGATGTACTAACTCCTTTCTTTGACTTGAATGAAGATCTTACATGTTTCCCCCTCACATAATCGTTACAGATCTTGATGTCATTGAACCTCTTGCTTGGCATTCCACGAACCAGATCATTTGACACAAACTTATTCAGTTGAGTCAAGCTTGCATATCCTAGTCTCTGGTGCCACAACTGACTATCATTCGCTAGGACATTCAGACAAGTCAAATTATTCTCAGGAAGAGAACCTAATGTAGCCTTGTACACATTATTAGCTCTTTTCCCTTCCATTATCACTTCACCAGTCTGCAGGTTCTTTACAGTGCAACCTACAGAAGCGAAACTCAGTGAGATTCCCCTATCATATAGTTGAGAGATACTTAGAAAATTGCGCCTCAATCCATCCACACAAATTATATTATCAATAGCATGCTTGAGGGATCTCCAAACTTTTCCTTTTCCAATTCCAACAATTTCACCTCTCTTGCCTCCTCCAAAAGCCACACTACCCCTTGAAATGCTGCGAGTGAGAGAAAGTTTCTTCTATCTCCTGTCATGTGCCTGGAACACCCACTATCTAGAATCCAGCTTCGGTTGTTCCACCTCACTCCAGTCTGTCAAAGAAAATCAAGGGTTAGTAACAGGAACCCAGACAAGCTTGGGTCCCTTTTTTTTATCGAATGGATGAATTAAATCGTTTCTAGCCTAATAGGGTAAAACCGATATTTTATTCTTTTTCACTGCTCCTTTTGAAACACTGCATTTATTCTTCATATGTCCAGTCTTACCACACAAGAAGCAGCGTTTGTTGCAAGGAAGTCCTACATATTTACTATTAGGGTTCCAAGCAGGCAAAGGTTTCCTATGTCCTAATCCAGTTTTACTTCTATTATGATTTTCAAGCAACCAATTCAAAGCTTCAGAAGACTTATTCCATTTAGTGAGTCTGGTAGCTCAGAATTAGTTTTTTCAACCTTTTCCTGAAGAATTCGGTTCTTCTCAGTTTCCTGATGTAGAAGCTGGTTTTTCTTTTTAAACTCAGCTTCAAGATTAATTTGAGCCTCACTAACTCCTTGCTTACCAGACCATTCTTTCCATTTTTTATTCTAAAGTTCGAGTGCATAACCTAGCTTCTTCTCACAATTCACCTGTTCCTTTAATTGAAGAGTTTCTAATTCAAGGGCTGAGACTTTCTGTTATAGTTCAAAAACTTGAGTTTCACTAGCAATTAATTCCTTTTTAAGTTCAGATTTAGCTTTGTCCAAGTTTTTATTTCTCATTGAAAAATCAGACACAACTGACATTAGTTGGTCCTTTTCAGAAAGTGCTTGTTCCTTCTCAGACCTCAAATTTTAAATTTCTTCAATTAAAGTCAGGGCAAGCAAATTCAATTCTATAGGAGAACAATTATGAAGTCTAGGTTTTAGTTCATCGAGACTTACCTCATGTTGATCATCATTGGGAGGTTCATTATTAGCCATGAGTGCCAATGGAGAGTCGTCTTCTGGTTCTTCTTTTTCTTCATCACTTTCACTTTTAGAAGGTCCCCATTTTGGACAATGTTTAATAATATGGTCTCTTTCGCCACACCTAAAGCATCCTGAGTGATTCAGATTCTTTTACAGTGTTATTCTTAACAGGAGTGACCTCGACTGAGCTCTCTTCTAACTTTGCAGTTTCTTCATTGTATACACTGTCTAGTGTATCCCAGATTTCCTTTGCAGTTGAGCACTTGGGAATACGTGCACATACATTAAGTCCTAGTCCACACTGAAGAATCTTCATTGCTTCAACATTCATTTGAAGTAGTTTGAAGTCCCTTTCATTAAATTCCTCTATAGGCTTTTGAACCTTCTTCCCTGATGTATCAATTTATGTGGGAATCAAAGGACCATTTTGAGTAATCATCCATAACTGAGAATTCTCTACCTGTAGAAAGGTTTCCATTCTAAACTTCCAGAAATATTAGTGTTGACCGTTGAACTGCCGAGGCTTGCTGATAGAGTGTCCTTCGGGCATGAATGGTGGTGCACTCATTGTCCAGATCCTTCTCAAGAAGTTAATCTTTCTTCGAGAGAACCCGCTCTGATACCACTTGTTGCACTTGGTGCACCTATGTAAGACACTAGAGGGGGGTGAATAGTGTCCTCACCCGATTTTTTAATCCTAAAACTTGCCTTTATATTTTAACGCCTAACTCACAAAGAACTAGGTTCCTTGCAAGTTTCCCTTATCTCTAAAGCTAAACAAATTGCGGAAACGTAAAGAACACAGATTTTTACGTGGAAAATCCTTGCTCAAGGGATAAAAAACCACGACCCAAACTTTTGGAATTTCAACTCTTCCACTAAAGGAAAATCCGAGCAAATTTTAGACTACAACGTAATGTAATCAAGGAACTAGAACCCCCTAGTACCTAGAACCTTCACAGCTACACGTTACCTGGTAAGGTTACCTCGGCTTAACTTAAAAAATTAATCTCTACTTAATGCTTCTAAACAAGCTGATAGATTACAACTCAATAGCCTATAACAAACAACGAAAACAACAGACTTATCTATGAAACTGCTCCTTCGTAAGGTTCTGCTGCTCAGTCTTTGTTCTTGCACATAAAGCTTCTCACGATCTGATTATACTTGATATGCTCTGTTGAGATTTCTTTTGTGCGTACTCAATTTGGCCAAATTAACTTGTATTTATAGGAACTAGACTCAGCTGGATACAACTAAGTTTAGGATTCCTTTTCCTCTTCGAAATTAGTTTTAAACAAGGTTACCCATATTTCCGTATTTAAACCCTAAGATAATTTGCCTTAGTTCCGAATCCATTTTCTTCTAGGAACCACGTCCTTCTCAGTACCGCTTCTTGCTTCTTCTACTTCCGCTAGGATTTGAACTTTGACTCCAACTATTCTCTTCTTTCGTTCTTCAACTCTGACTCGATTATCTCATTGAACAGCTTGTCTTCTCACTTCAACTGTGAACCTTTTTCTGGTCCATTAGCACCAGGTCCTTTGTCATCTTCAAAACTCATCCTTCAACAAATTCCTCTTTTTTTATGATGACAAATAATGTTGTCTCACCGAGGATTTATACGCTTAAAAACCTCTAAAAATCAAATACTAACCACGAACCAGGGTAATAACAGTTAGGCAAAAATTTAGGTCACAAACATATAATGAACTAACAACATCTAACTTCCCCCTTTTGGCATCACCGAAAAGTTTCACAGTTGTAAGAACCTGCTCAACTTAAATTAAGACTAGTTGACTCTAATGCCAAAGGAAGAAAGCCAACCTTTAAACGTCAGGAACCTGTTTCAGACAATAAATACTAGCAGATAGGATATTTATATCAACAAAAAGAGCCAAACCGGCTTAAAACATCCAAATGACATTCCAATATTACAAACGGAGATATAATATTGTCTTAAAAACAGGCCATAAGAGAACCAGGAAGGGACTAGGGAAAGGAATTGGTTCAGAATTGGAAAATATCAAGGATGTTAAAGTGAGCAAGCAACAAGGCGAGGCGACGCGAGTTTCCTTCTCTTTCGCGCTCCAGGTCTGCATCTAGCCTTGTGTTTTCAGCATTCATCCAGGCCAGCTCATCATTTTTCCTTTCAAGCTGCCTCCTGAACCCCTTCAATCCTCCTGTCCATTCTATTGTTCCTCCTTTCATTTGCATCCTCTTCCATATGCTCTGGTTCATCAGTAGGTTCACCATCCAACACATCATCACATGATTTAAGAATGTTTCTCCAAAACAAGTCATTATGGTCATGCTTAGTCCACTTACCAACAGGCACCCCAAAGTAATCAAATACTTTACCCAGAAGAAACCCATAAACTAGCGCATGTTTGCCCAACCCCACGTCAGCTACCCTACCAATGTGCTTGGTCATCAATTCAGGCATATTAATACGAACCTCACAATCTAGCAGGTCCATATAGGTCATATCCAGAAAGTTGGTCTCACTCCTCCTTTCCGACCTCTGCAGTACGTTCTTCAGCACTAATTCAAAGAGGAACTGCTAGAACGGTTGCATTTCCTTCTTCTTAACTTGTGTAGCCCTTGCAAGTCTTGGTCTCCCTATAAATTTCTTGGTCGCCTCCAAAGCAGACCACCATTTCCTCTAGCCGGCCACGAGTTCCTCATGTACTCGTTGTAGCCCTGAGAGGGAACACCCAAAATCTCGCCCAGTTCCACACTATCAAACTGGATCACCAGCCCCTTGACTATGGTTGTCACAATACCTTCACTCTTTGTACAATTGGAATAAAATTCTTGAACCTCTTTGATGCCGGGCAAATTGGCCTAAACGACAACCATCAAGAACCAAGCTTGAAGGGCACAAAGGTTGCAAGTCAAGGCCTTCGGATGAGGGTTCGAGAGCGAATTGAAGCCATGGACTTGAGCACGCTTGAGGGAGGACCGACTACGGGCCAAGGAGGAACACTTAGAGTCCATTTTGAGCCGTATCCATACCTCCCAGGAAGAGGCGGAGCGCCTCCCCAAAGAGGTGGACCGCCTGCTAAAGTCCAGAAGGCTGCACAGCAAGAGGCGGAGCGCCTCCCCCACTGAGGCGGACCGCCCCTCACTGAAGGGCCCTGAGGCGGAGCGCCTCCCACAATGAGGCGGAGCGCCTCCCCCTGTAACTTAGACGGGATTTTGTGTAAAGTTCCATTTTTGCCCTTAAGTGGCTTGTATTGTTATAACCCACTTTGGGGGGGGGGGGTGTTTTAGACATTTACTTTAGTCTTAGAAAGGGCCTATAAATAGAGCCCTTAGGTCTTCATTTTATTTTTAACAAACCTTGAATGTAGAATGATGAATTTCTTGAGTGAATCTCAATGAAGAACCCGTGAGCGGGCATGATTTCACTTGGTGGATTCCAAGTTGAACATCGAAACCTCTTTGATCATTCTATTTGCAAGAGTCGGGTGCCTCTTGAGGGTAGTTGCATAGTATAGGTGATCCTTGACTTCACCCGGGGTGTATCGAGACGAGTTGCTCGGTGCTACTTAGGTAAACGTTCAAGCCTCGTCTTGCTTTTTATCTCGATATCTTCATCGATATCGCCTATCTTGTTTAGCTTCCGCATTTTCATATCGTCTTTAGCTTCCGCTCGTTTTTTGCCCTGCATCACTCTTGCTCCCTCAGCTTTCTAGCACGATCACTGAACAGGTTCAACCAACCTTGAGCTCTCAACTTAGCACCAAGTTGAGTCATCCCTTCCAGCTCAAGATCAGTGAGAATCTTACCCTTCACCATTGGTAGACCTCTAAAGTAGGCCACTCTCATTTTCTTGTCTTCCTTATCATCAGCTTTGATTTGGAACCTCTCCTACGAACCTCAGGTTCCTCCACAATACTCTCCTGCTACTCTCTCGAGTAGCAGGTCTCCTAGCATGACTCACTGTCTTGCTGCTACTTTCTCCTATACCCTCTGCATCTCAAGAACTTCCAATCATGGAACTACCCACAAATTCTCCTCCCGTTACTAACCTTCTTTTCTTCACAGTTTGTCTTTGTTCCTGAACCATATGCCTCTTTCCCAATCTCCTCTATTCCTCCACCAGCAAAACATCAGTCTCATTGGAGGAACCTTCACTAGCTTGAGGAATGGGATTGGGCTCAGATAACACAGCATCTAAAGGTTTAGTAAAACCTACACCTTCTACATTCTCCCACATAGTCATCAATATCTCTCAGATCTGCATCATCACCTGCCACAGAACCAGAGAACGAACCAGGTTCTTTCACAGGCTCCCATGTAGGTTAAGCAGATTTTTCCTCGCAGGCTCCTTGGTAGGTTCAACAGATTTTTCCTCTCCTTTGTCACTAACAGTCTTTTCTACTACAGGAACTGTCTAAGGAACATGTTCTTCAATAGTTTTCTCAGTTTCTTTTGCAACAACAACATCAACCTTTATTTCAACGACCTTTTTAGTATTTTCTACAACTACCTCCTCCTTCTCTCTAACTGCAGACATAACAGGCTCTCCTAAATCTATAGGTACAGAAGGTAAACTAGTATCGACAACTACAGTACCGGTAGGAGAATTAGGGTTTACCTTTTCAGCTCCTTGAACATTTTCTTGAACCGTTTCAATGACTCCTTCCTCCGTACCAACATCTGAAACACTTTCCCCCTAACTAGTTTCTTCCTCCGTCAACATTTTCTATCTCAGTTTTGCAAACTTTCTCGCCATAGCCACAGAACGACTCGGTGCTAGTTGCTTTGCCTTTTGATTTAGTTTGGATATTTTGATTTTAGGAGAAGAGATGTGAGAATCCAATTTAGAATTGGTCGACATTTTTCCGTTATAGAGAATTGTGTTTTAGAGAGAGAAAATATTTTGAGAGAGTTTTAATATTTCACCTGATAGAAACAATGTTTCTTGATCAAATGATGGAATAGAGACGGGTATAGGTATACCGGGAAGGGGAACGGGTTGATGCGATACGAAAAAGTTGTTACCTCTTTATGACGCATAGAAGCTAACGCCAGCATGGTTCAAAGTATTTGAATTTTAAAAGCTTGCACTAATCCGGCGCCAAGTGAGGGTGATTGGTAACAATTAAGAACAAGACAACCATTATATTCAATAAGTTACATAGAATGTGTACCTGAATGTCCATGTACCAGTTTCTTCAGTCATATCCTTTAAAAATTTGCCTGTATCAAGTCATGAAAATATGTTCCAACAGGTTAGCAAGCAAAACAATTAAGTTTTCATATGTAGATTCAACTAAGCAAAGTTAAGCTAAGTAAAAACAAGGAAACTTCACTAGCCAATCATTGGGAGAACCAGGTGCTGCTTCGTTCACTTTATCTTGATCATCCCTAGCTCAAGCATGTTCTTTTTAAATTGTACCATGTTCAATGCATTAGTGAAGATATCAGCAATTTGATCCTCAGTCCTGCAAAAATTCATAGTTATTAGGCCTTTCTCAACATTGTCCCTTAAAAAGTGATGC
The DNA here is from genome assembly GCA_029990575.1 of Petunia axillaris subsp. axillaris. NCBI lineage: Eukaryota > Viridiplantae > Streptophyta > Magnoliopsida > Solanales > Solanaceae > Petunia > Petunia axillaris. The sequence continues at coordinate 120,954,192 of JARKNS010000002.1, read as the reverse complement.
CTAATATCAATATGCTCTGTTCTCTTGTGTTGGACCAGATTCTTGGTAATATTAACTGCACTGGTATTGTTACAAAAGATTGGAACTGGTCCACACTTGATCCCAAAGTCCCCCAACTGTTGCTTGATCCATAATAAATGTGAACAACATAAAGCAGCTGCTACATATTCAGCTTCAGCTGTGAATAATGCCACTGAATTTTGCTTCTTTATAGCCCACGAAACTAAATAAGGACCTAGGAAGTGTGACATCCCAGATGTACTTTTCCTATCAACCAAGTGACCAGCATAGTCAGTATCTGCATACCCAATTAGATCAAAACCTCCACCTTTTGAGTACCATAAACCAAGATCTTGAGTTCCTTTCAAATATCTCAAGAATCTCTTGACTGCAGTTAAGTGTGACTTCTTTGGTTTTGACTGGAACCTTGCACACAACCCTACACTGTAAACAATATCTGGACGACTTGTACTAAAATACAGCAAAGAACCAATCATTCCTCTGTACTTAGTTTCATCAATTGAAGCACCAGTTTCATTCAGATCTATCTTCGTTCCAGGAGCAATGAGTGTGTTCATATCCTTAGCAGACTTTATATCATACTTCCTTAACAGCTCTTTGATGTACTTCTGCTGGTGGATCATTGTGCCTTCCTGAGATTGCTTGATTTGTAAGCCTAAGAAGAAATTTAGCTCACCCATCATACTCATCTCAAATTCACTTCCCATCAGGTCGGCAAACTCCTTACAAAGGTTCTCATTTGTAGCACCAAAGATGATGTCATCTACATACACTCGAACAATCAGCAGGTCCTTGGCTTTCTTCCTTAAAAACAAGGTATTGTCTATTTTGCCTCTTGTAAACCCATTCTTCAGTAAGAACACAGACAACCTTTAATACCAAACCCTAGGAGCCTGTTTCAAACTATACAGTGCCTTGTCAAGTTTGTAGACATAATCAAGAAACTCTGTATTTTCAAAGTCGGGTGGTTGAACCACATACACCTCTTCATTAAAATAACCATTAAGAAATGCACTCTTCACGTCCATCCGATACAGCTTAAACTCCATGTAAGCTGAAAAAGAAATAAGCATCCTAATGGCCTCCATTCCAGCAACAGGTGCAAAGGTTTCATCATAATCAATTCCTTCTTCTTAACTATAACCTTGAACCACCAGTCTTGCCTTGTTCCTTGTTACTATGCCATGTTCATCCAGTTTATTTCTAAAGACCCATTTAGTACAAATGATGAACCTGTCCGTTAATCGAGGGACCAGGTGCCATACCTTATTTCGTTCAAACTGATGAAGTTCCTCTTGCATCACAATCACCAGTCTGGATCCTCAAGTGCTTCACGTACTTTCTTTGGTTCTATTGAGGACAGAAACGCAAAGAATGCATAGAAGTTCTTCAAGGCTCTTCTAGTAAGAACTCCAGTGTTTAGATCAGACATGAGGATCTCCAGTGGATAAGACCTTTGATATCTCCAAGGTTTAGGCTGAATCTGCTGAGTGACGTTTCCAGGAGGGTCTGAGCCATCAAGGTCTTCTTCATCTTGCTCTTCAGTTCCCCCTGTCTGATTGCCTTCTGGTCCCCCTGAGTTTGATTCTTATCATCCTGATTACTTTTAACTCCATTCAAATTCTTAAGGTCTTCAGCAGGTTCATCTCTTGCAAGACCGATATCCTGATCATCATCTTCTTGTCTGTTTATAACAATTTCAGATTCATCAAATACCACATGCACACTTTCTTCTACAGTCATGGTTCTCTTGTTGAACACTTTATAAGCTTTACTTTGTGAAGAATATCCCAAGAAGATGGCTTCATCACTTCTAGCATCAAACTTCCTTAGAAGTTCTTTCCCATTGTTCTACACGAAACACTTGCACCTAAAACCTCTGAGATGTGCAATATTAGGTTTCCTGCCTCTAATCAGCTCATAGGAAGTTTTCTCTAACAAAGGACGGATAGAACATCGATATAGCAAGTAGCAAGCAGTGTTGACTGCTTCAGCCCAGAAATTCTTTGATATACCGCTTGACAATAACATTGTTCTAGCCATGTCCTCCAAGGACCTATTTTTCCTTTCAACTACACCATTCTACTGAGGGGTCCTTGGTGCAGAGAAGTTGTGATCCACACCATGTTTGTTACAATATTCAGCAAACTTAGCATTCTCAAATTCTGTACCATGGTCGGACCTTATACAGACTAGTTGCGACCCCAGTTTCTTCTGATTGAGTCTGACCCACTCCTTGAACATATCATATGCTTCATCCTTAGATCTTAGGAACAAGGTCCATGTGTATCTGGAGTAATCATCAACTATTACCATTACGAACCTCTTACCTCATCTGCTCTTTACCCTCATTGGTCCACACAGGTCCATGTGAACCAGCTCAAGTGGTTTCGATGCAATAACAACTTTCTTTGACTTTAATGAAGATCTTACATGTTTCCCCCTCACACAAACATCACAGATCGTGATGTCATTGAACCTCTTGCTTGGCATTCCACGAACCAGATCCTTTGACACAAACTTATTCAGTTGAGTCAAGCGTGCATATCCTAGTCTCTTGTGCCACAACTGACTATCATTCTCTGGCACATTCAGACAAGTCAAATTATTCTCAGGAAGAGAACCTAATGTAGCCTTGTACAAATTATTAACTCGTTTCCCTTCTATTATAACTTTACCAGTCTGCAAGTTCTTTACAGTGCAACCTACAGAAGTGAAACCCACTGAGTTTCCTCTAATTACATAGTTGAGAGATACTTAGAAGATTGTGCCTCAATCTATCCACACAAAGTACATTATCAATAGCATGATTGAGGGATCTCCCAACTTTTCCGATTCCAACAATTTCACCGCTCTTGCCTTCTCAAAAAGCCACACTACCCCCTTGAAATGCTGCGATTGAGAGAAAATTTCTTCTATCTCCTGTCATGTGCTTGGAACACCCACTATCGAGAATCCAGCTTGGGTTGTTCCATCTCACTCCAGCCTGCAAAAGAAAATCAAGGGTTAGTAACAGGAACCCAGACAAGCTTGGGTCCCTTTTTGTTATCGAATGGATGAATTAAATCTTTTCTAGCCCAATAGGGTGAAACAAATTTTTTATTCTTTTTCACTGCTCCTTTTGCAACACTGCATTCATTCTTGAAATGTCCAGTCTTCCACACAAGAAGCAGATTTTTTTGCAAGGAAGTCCTACACATTTACTATTAGGGTTCCAAGCAGGCAACGGTTTCCTATGTCCTAATCTAGGTTTACCTCTATTATGATTTTCATGCAACCAATTCAAAGCTTCAGAAGACTTATTCCATTTAGTGAGTCTGGTGAGCTCAGAGTTAGCTTTTTCAACCTTTTCCAGAAGAACCGGACCCGGTTCTTCTCAGCTTCCTGATGTAGAACCTGGTTTTTGTTTTTAAGCTCAGCTTCAAGGTTGATTTGAGCCTCACTAACTCCTTGCTTACCAGACCCTTCTTTCCATTTTTGATTCTCAAGTTCGGGTGTAGAACCTAGCTTCTTCTCACAAACACCTGTTCCTTTAATTGAAGAGTTTCTAATTCAAGGGCTAAGAGTCAAAAACTTGAGTTTCACTAGCAATTTATTCCTTTTTAAGTTCATATTTAGCTTTTTCCAAGTTTTTATTTCTCCTTGAAAAATCAGACAGAACTGACATTAGTTGGTCCTTTTCAGAAAGTGCTTGTTCCTTCTCAGACCTCAAATTTTTAATTTCTTCAATTAAAGTCAGGACAAGCAAATTCAATTCTATAGGAGAACAATTATGAAGTCTAGGTTTTAGCTCATCGGGACTACCTAAGGTTCATCATTAGCCATGAGTGCCAATGGAGAGTCGTCTTCTGGTTCTTCTTCTTCTTCATCACTTTCACTTTCAGAAGGTCCCCATGTTGGACAATGTTTAATAACATGGTCTCTTTCGCCACACCTGAAGCATCCTGAGTGATTCAGATTCTTTACAGTGTTAGTCTTAACAGTGACCTCGACTGAGCTCTCTTCTGACTTTGCAGTTTCTTCATTGTGTACACTATCTAGCGTATCCCAGATTTCCTTTGCAGTTGAGCACTTGGGAATACGTGAACATACATTAAGTCCTAGTCCACACTGAAGAATCTTCATTGCTTCAGCATTCATCTGAAATAGTTTGAAGTCACTTTCATTAAATTCCTCTAAAGGCTTTTGAACCTTGTTCTCTAATGTATCAATTTATGTGGGATTCAAAGGACCATTCTGAGTAATCATCCATAACTGATAATTCTCTACCTGTAAAAAGGTTTCCATTCTAAACTTCCAGAAATTAGTGTTGACCGTTGAACTGCGGAGGCTTGCTGATAGAGTGTCCTTCGGGCATGAATGGTGGTGCACTCATTGTTCAGATCCTTCTCAAGATGTTAATCTTTCTTCGAGAGAACCCGCTCTGATACCACTTGTTGCACCTATGTAAGACACTAGAGGGGGTTAATAGTGTCCTTACCTAATTTTCGAATCCTAAAACTTGCCTTTAAACTTTAACACCTAACTCAAAAAGAACAAGATTCCTTGCAAGTTTTACCTATCTCTGAAACTAAACAAATTGCGGAAACGTAAAGAACACATAGATTTTTACGTGGAAAATCTTTGCTCAAGGGATAAAAAACCACTACCCAAACTCTTGGGATTTCAACTCTTCCACTAAAGGAAAACCCGAGCAAGTTTTAGACTACAACGTAATGTAATCAAGGAACTAGAACCCCCTAGTATCTAGAACCTTCACAGCCACACGTTAGCTGGTAAGGTTACCTCTGCTTAACCTAAAAAATTAATCTCTACCTAATGCTTCTAAATAAGCTGATAGATTACAACTCAATAGCCTATAACAAACAAATTAAACAACAGACTTATCTATGAAATGCTCCTTCGTAAGGTTCTGCTGCTCTGTCTTTGCTCTTGCACATAAAGCTTCTCACGATCTGATTATACTTGATATGCTCTGTTGAGATCTCTTTTGTGCGTGCTCAATTTGGCCAAATTAACTTGTATTTATAGGAACTAGACTCAACCGGATCCAACTAAATTTAGGATTCCTTTTCCTCTTTGAAATCTGTTTTAAACAAGGTTACCCATATTTCCTTCTTTAAACCCTAAGTTAATTTGCCTTAGTTCCCAATCCATTTTCGTTTAGGAACCGCGTCCTTCTCAGCACAGCTTCTTGCTTCTTCTACTTCTGGTAGGATTGGAACTTTGACTCAAACTGTTCTCTTCTTTCATTCTTCAACTCTGACTCGATTATCTCATTAAACAACTGGTCTTCTCACTTCAACTGTGAACCTTTTCCTGGTCTACTTAGCACCAGGTCTTTTATCATCTTCAAAACTCATCCTTCAACATAGATCTAAAATAAGACTTCCTTCACTTCTTGCCTAGCTCATTTACTTACGTTATTCGATTCATGTTAGTTATCGCTTATTTACACGGCTTTAGCTTTAATTTCTAGAGTTAATGAACTAAAACATAGGTTAACTTCATACAATTCCTTGCTTTTGACCCATATGACTATAAAATCAATTGTTGTTGTTTAAATTTAATTTTATCACATACAATTTACCACCCTCTCTGGGACCTAAGCAAGATTTGTTGTTACAAGATCTAGCATGTGTTTTTCTTATGCTTTAAAAGCTTAAATTTTTCTTCTGTTTTTTCTATGGCAGATCTAATTGAACAACCCTCAACAAAAAATGAAGTGGTGGTTGAAATAATTTGGTGGTAGTCATGGAAATGTGATCTTAGCAAAGTGTGAAAGCCAAAAAATGATAGAAAAGAGAAAGACATGAGAGAAGAAAACTAGAATTCAAAAGAAAAAGAAAATAAAAGAAAGAGAAATGTGAGAAACATGTGCAACTATAATAAATAAAGGTCAAGTCTCATTTCAGATGTGGTATTATTTTAGAATGCAAAATAGAGCAAAAGGAAGGAATAGTCACTATTTAAAATAAAAAAATATACTACCATTCCCATGTCCAAAAGTCTACATTACAAGCCAAAATAAAGTTCTATAAGATCTTTCACCAAGTTTACTTCTATTAGTGGAGGTACACTTGGTCAAATTTATAGTATTGCTTGAGTGGGCAAAAAAAAGCCACCTATGATTATAGGGATACGAGTCCAGCGGGTGAGACTAGAGTTAGGTTACAAGTTACCAGGCGTAGAGGATACACACATGCTCCTCATGCCACGGCCGCTCAGCCGGTACGGGTGTAGGATGCATGGTATACATCACGTAGCCTTAGGTTTTACAGTCTCCTAGTTAGGGTTTTGTATACACCATCGCCTTGAGTTTACAGGCCTAAAACCTTATTAGTCTTTGTATTTTGCCATAATTAGGACTGGATAAATCTCTACTATAAATACCCCTCCTTACATTGTATTGTACATCAAGCGAATCATACATGATCCAGCTATTCTCAATGAATAAAACTCTTTACTTTCTTGTCTATTACTAGTCTATCCATTTTACTTACTTTTCCTGTGTATTTACTGTATTGCTTGTGGCTGTCTGAAAAATTTAATTGTTTTACCTAAACAATCAATTTTAGGCCTAAACAGTTTAGTACCCACCGTGGGACCCAGACAATTGTAGGTTTATGCGAGGAAAGAGGCACAACCATTCCGAAGTGCGACGACGGTGCCTCACAGAACGCCACTATCAAGATTCGACAGATGGCTCATAACTCAGCCAACATGGCTGAAACTATGAGCCGATGTTGAAGAGGAGCATTTCTTATGTTCAATATTAAGGCCAGCATCCCACCGAGAATCTGTGCCCTATAGTAACTCTAACAAAGCAGCGTCTAAAGACCAGGGTACGTCAAGATCTATCAACACGATCTTCGGGGGACCCGAGGTTGATAATGGTAGGGCTAGAACTTTTATGGTTTGCGAGGCTCACCGCGAAGTGACCAAAAAGCCCTATGTCAATTTAACAAGTCCTCTACCCGCTGTTGACACCCAATTTTGTCCCTTTTTTTTCTAAAATAGGCTATTATTCAACTTAAGGGTGGAATTTAACTATTTGTGCAAAATGTGCATTAGAAATCATGCATTTACATGCGTTATTCTCTATTTATATATTATATACTTAATTGTGGATATAATACGTAATTTTGCATCATTTAGGCTATTTTTCAAAATATAATTGTTCGTGCAATTTTAGCATTTAATATATAATTAATATCTGTAGTTATTTAATTAGTTTAATTCACATTTTAATTTCTTTTACGTGTGTATTTTACGTGTGGTATTCCCTTTTTATACAGTATATATTCTAATTGCGATTATATTACATAATTCGGGCTATTTGCAAAAAGGTAACTATTTGCGTAATTTACTGCATAAAATAAAGTTGGAATTATTTATTCCTAAATACTTTAATTTGACCTCAATTATTTTATATGTATTTTTTTCTCACTTCTATATATAATATATATTATTTATATATTATTTTTTATTTATTGTGCACTTTTAAGTTAAATAATTAAAAATGTTCAGTCCAAATTTTATTTAACTCATTTAAATTCGCAGTATTAGGCTTATTCACTAGAATTCAAGCTTCCTTTGAACCCGGACAATGTGTTTAACCAAGTGCATCCACTCCTAGTTTTATTCTTAGAATCCTCCCACGTATCTACCTCACATTTGATACCAAGTACAAGTTTTCCCCATGTCTCTCCCCAAATCGCTCCACCAAATCTACCTAAAATTCCTTCCTAATCACTATCCTAATTTTCTCCTAATCCCCAAAATTTCTTCCAAATCCCTAATTTTCCTCTCCTATTTTTTTAGAAAACTCCCAACAACTCTTTTTCAAAAAATCTCATAAATCCTCACTCATTCACTCACAAAAATGATCAGTGTATTCGCTCCCTCTCCTCTTTTTCCCATACAAAAGAGGACAGTACATTACAGACACAACCTCTCTATTATTATACACTAAGGCTGTCTAATAGCCCGGTTTGGGCCGGGCCGAACCGGACCGGACCGGAAACCGGTCCGGACCGGCTCAAATCGGGCCAAATATAAAAAAAAAAAATTCGACCCGGTTTCGATCCGGCACGTCCAAAATGGACCGGACGAACCGGACCAAAATGGACCGGAACCGGACCGGACCGGACCGGAACCGGACCGGACCGGATGACTGATGGGCTTAGCGAAAACTAGCCGTTGGGCAACGGCTATTTCACTTTTGGCCGTTGCCCCAACGGCCAAAAACGGCTATTTTGGCCCCCCCACCCCCCTAGGGCGCCCCATACCCCCCCTATCTATTTTTTCTATAAATACCATCATTTTTCATCAATTTATTCACAATTTCTCTAATATTCTCTCTAAATCTCTATCAATCTCTCTTATTTCTACAAAAGGCTATTTGCTAAATTGCATACTAAAAAAATATTTGGAGTAAAGTGGAAATATTGTTCGGTGCGGTTCCGGTCAAGTTTCAACTTTCACTTCCTAAGTTCTACATTCTAAGTTCACGATATCAAGTAAACTCGTTCTTACTTTTTATTATCTATTTTATTTTTGTGCAATATTATTGTTTGTAGCATATTTTAGTAATTTGTTTGAAGCATATTTTAGTAATTATAAAAAATGTCTGGAATTTGGAGATCAATTACTGGGCGTACGGGTAGCGGTCGTAGATCAAGTGCTTCTAACCGGGGGGGGGGGGGGGGGGAGGGGGATGATAGACGTAGTCGTGCTTTAGGTAAAAGACCAGTTGGTACTTCTAGCGCTCCTTCTCTTCTAGATGATTTTACTCAGGAAGATGACTCGCAATTTTTGCATGATATAAATGTTGGTGCACCACTAGATAATGATATGTTAGAGACACAATATGAAGAGTTTACCGAAGGGGCTAATTTAGATGAAACACCCACTAGTCAATTTCAAGGCGAACAACATGAAGAAACTGAATTACCACCTATGCCTCCTAGTAGAGAACGATATGCACGACCCGAAAGATCGGATGTGTGGCAATTTATGACTAAAGATATTCCGGCTCAGAAAGCTAAATGTAATATTTGTAAAAAAGTTTGGGAATTTAAAACCGGCAGCCATAATAGTGGGACGGGAAAGTTGAGAACACACTTAGAAAACCATCATAAGGAAAAATGGGAAGCAAGGGCGGGTGGCCCTCGTTTAGGGAATAGAATGGCTCCATCGCAAGGTAGTGGAATCCAACAGGAAATTAACCCAGTGACGGGGGGGGGGGGGGGGGGGGCTTGTGCATTATGATAAAAAGAAAGATAGGGAACAAATGGCAAAAATGATTGCGGTAGAGTGCTTACCTTTTACATTTGCTTCTTGTCAAGGTTTTATTCGTTATATTCAAACCGTATATAATCCATCTTTTCAAGGTTTTCCAAAAACTACGGTTAGAACTGATATTATAAAATTTAAAAATGAATATAGACAATATTTACGATATATATTTTATCACTTTGATTGTAGAGTTTGTCTTACTTCTGATTTGGGTCGTGGTGTAAATGGGTATGAGTATTTAACAGTTACTTGTCATTGGATAGATCTTAACTGGGTAATGCAAAAAAGAATTTTAGCATATTCTGCTGTCGATGAACCACACACGGGAAATTTTATTAAGGGAGAAGTTTCGGATATTTGTAAGGCGTATTATCTTAGTGATAAAGTTTTAAGTATAACTCTTGATAATGCAAGTAACAATGATTATGCTATTAGTAAGTTAATACCCGCATTGCATCCCCCTTTTGAAGAATTGTTTCATGTTAGATGTGCATGTCATATATATAATTTAGTTGTAAAAGATGGACTTAAGTTATTTGATCCTACTATTATGAAGGTTAAACTCGCAATTAGTTATATTTTTAAATCTAAAAAACCGGATAGATGGAGGGACTTTCAAGTAGATTGTCTGAAAGAAGGTATAGCTCCTAGAAAAGTTCCAAAGGAAGTTTCAACTAGGTGGAACACTGTATATGACTCTTTGAATGTTGCTTACACTTTACGAGTGCCTATTACTAATTATTTTAATCGCAAAGTAGCTGACGTGTATCACCTAGAAGAAACAGATTGGCAAGATGTTGAGCGTCTTCTTCAATTTTTAGCAAAGTTTTTTTATGCTACTAAAGAATTTTCCGGTCAATATTATCCTACAATCACTACCATGTTGTATTTTATAGCTGGAATAGCAGAATTACTTAACGATTATAGAGTAGTGCCTGGTTATGAAGTTGCGGTAGAAGCAATGCTTGAAAAATTTAAAAAATATTTTTTTCCGATTCCACCACTTTATTACATTGCATCTGTATTACATCCATGTTTTAAACGTTTTAATACGGAAATGCTCATTAGAGAAATTTATGGGAATTTGAGAATTACTGATGAAGAAACACCAAGTGTAGAAACAGTTTGTGCGCAGGTAATTGTAGATTGCCAACGGATTTATGAAAGGTATAGGAGTGCAGCTGATAATGTTGTTCCAAGTGTTCCAAGTGGAGCTGGATCAAGTTCAACGCAGGCTCCCAAAAGACCTGCAACCGGATTGGGAAGTTTTTCCAGCCTTAATCAAAGGCTTTCTAGCAGGCAGTCGAGTAGCAGCGGAGGGTTCAACGAGCTGGATGTTTATTTACTTCATGGTTGCAAGGAAATTGAGTATTTTGGAAGCAATCAACTACTGCCATTTTGGAAGGATCAACAAGCACAGTTTCCAGTTTTAGCAAAAATGGCGCGGGATATTCTAACTATTCAAGCATCATCTGTTGCTTCAGAAAGCGCGTTTAGCCAAGGAAGATTACAAATTGGAGATCATAGACATTCATTGAAGGAAGAAGCAATGGAGACGGCCGTATTATTCAGAGATTGGATTAGATCGGAGCGAAGAAATTTTGGATTTGCAGAAGATAAAGTAGCCGATTCAGAAGCATCATCAGAAATTTTATCAGGCGATGGAAGTTTGGACAATGAAGCTGAATATGAACAAGATGACTCTTTGCCACCGGTTCCTCCAGAGGTGCCAGACGAAATTATTCAGAAAATGAGAAGTTTTTTTATTAATATGTAGTTTTTGCAATTTAATATCTATGTACTTTGCAAAAAATCAACCATTATCCATTATTCAATAAAATGCGTTACGCCTTGCTATTAAGTAAATCCTTTGTTATATTCTCAAGTATCCTTTGCTATTAAGTTACCTCTTTGCAATTCAATACTAAAATACTAAATACTAAAATACTAAATACTAAAATACTAAATACTAAAATACTAAAAACTAAAAACTAAATACTAAATACTAAAAACTAAAATACTAAAATACTAAATACTATTATACTACTAACTTAGTATTAAGTTTGAAAAAATAACAATTTATTAAGTTATACTAGATTACTAAGTTTTATAAAAAACTACTCAATTATACTTTTATAATACTAAAATACTACATTACATAATAGTTAATATTTTAATACTAGATTACTAGTATTATATAAAAGTTATTAAATAAAACTAAAATTTAAACAAAACAAATAACCAAAAAACAAAAAACAAAAAAAAAAATAAAGAAACCGACAAAACCGGGCCGGACCGGACCGGACCGGAACCGGACCGGACCGGCCCACTTCAAATTTATGTCCAAATCCGCTCCATTTTGAAAAATAGCCGTTGGCAACGGCCATAAACGGCTATTTTTCCCACCCCCACACTCATAAACGCCCCTACAACCCTCCCCTACCTATTTTGTCTATAAATACTCCCATATTTCATCAAATTAATAACAATTCAATATTTTTTATTCATTTCTCTTAAAAAAAAAGCTATTTTATTAAATTTTCTATCAACATGGCTGCAAATGCAAATCAAGTTCAAGGTGCTACTAACGTAGGTCCGTCTGCTGCTCCAAAAAGAACTAAACGATCCGAAGTTTGGGAATTTATCACAAAAAATAATGATACCGGCAAAGCTCAATGTACTCTTTGTCAGAAAGTTTGGAATTGGGAAGATGGAACAAATACTGGAGGGACAATGAGGTTTAAGACCCACTTGGAAAACCATCATGACCCTGAATGGGCAGCTCGTGCTGGTGGCAAATATCTGCAACCACGTGATGACTGATGACTGATGATTGAGTTGAGTCAGTGTTGAGTCGATGAACTTGAAAATTTATGTATTTTTCTAATTTCTAGTCTATTTTCATGTTTTTATTTTCTAATTATGCATTTTCATTTTCCAACATAATGTAATGTGTGTATTGTTGAATATATTATATGTGTTTTGTGTTGTTTATTTAGATTTTAGTATTTTAAAAAATAAAAAATTTAATTTAAAACAAAAAAAATAATAATTAACGAACCGAACCGAACCGGATCAAACCGGACCGGGACCTGTACAATATCCGGCTGCCGGTTCCGGTTCCGATCCGGCATTGGTGCAATTGCACCGGTGCACCGGACCGGAACCGGGCCGGTGTCGAATTTTTTTTGCCAACAAAACACCGGACCGGACCGGACAAGCCGAACCGGGACCGGACCGGACCGGGTCAATAGACACCCTTACCACAAAACTATACACACAGTACGCGCCGGTCAATGCCATCACACTTCTCATCTTTTTTCTTTAGAGTCCAACACACACAAACAGATAAAAGCAGATCACCCCCCATCACCCGTCTCCTACCTCACCATCTCCAATAACTCACACCCCACCTGGCACTCTTCTTCAAAAAAATCATCAGCAGCATATACAAAAATACACAACCAGGCAAGTTACACAGTACAATACACGGACACTTATCTTCTTCAACACCAATACCCCATTTTCTCACCTTCACAGTACCTCACCATCACAGCCCTCTCATATTCACCACCATTACACATCATCACCAGATCCACCATATTCACACATATACAATAATCTTTACACACCATCGAAATTGGGAAAACACATACGCCCAAATCAGAAACGAACAACATACACACACCCACAAGCAATAATAGACGGGAGGGGTACCACTGGAAGAACAAAACCGAAAGGGGTTTTTGGGAAAAACGGGTCAAGGCTGTAAAACCACCACCACCACCGACGGAATAAATGGCAGTGTTACCTCTAGTGGTGGCGGAGAAACACCGCGAAACCCATTCACAGTCACTTGAGTTCTTTGTCCTGTTCTGATTCCTCTGTTTTATTATTGAAGCAGGAAGAGAGAGCTGTGGAGTTGTAGTGACGCCGGTACAGACTGGTCGTCACTCCTCCTTACTCAGTCTGATTGTTGCTTCGTTCGTTGATGCCATTGTATCGATGGAGATTTGTTTCGAGCAGTGGTTTCCCTTTTGACAGCACCCTCGTTCTCTGTTGTTGTCTTCCTTATAGATTGGGTTCCAATTTGCTACTACTACTGGGTTTTCTTTTGTCGTTTTGTCTTTGCAGGGATCGTTGACAGTTTTGGATGTTTGACCGAGTCTTATGCTCTTATTCGATTACTTTTTATTACTGGTCACTGACTTCTCTTTTTGAGAATTTGCAATTGCTAGTCATTTTCTTATAGGTTCTTGCCGATTCAGATAAATTCGGACGTTACTGATTTATGAACAAAATACTACACTGATCATGGCCTATAAAAGTATTTTAACTTGAGGCCTACAAAATGATTTGACAGAAATACAATGAATTGACGGATGCTATACCAATTACAGCCAATGAAAAAATATATATACATATATTGAGGCCTACGAACTGATTTGAATAGATACTACAAGGCCAATGACGTTTGGAAGCCTAAAATCAGTCCCGTTACATTCCCCAAGTCCCTAAAAACAAATAGGCGATGACGATGTATATTACGTTGCAAAGTAACTGATAGTGGAGTGGTGGGATTTAAGGTACTTGGCATGGCGACACGACAGGACGGCGCGTTTGCAGCCGTATCGACATCCCTAACCTCTGCTTGATGCAATACACTATTCTGAGCCTACGCTTTTATTAAATCCATTTCCCCCCTTATTTTAGTTAAATAATTAATCTTGATATTTTATACTATAATTATTATTATTTTTACTAACTCATTTTGATTATATTTTTGCGAGGTAAAATTGGTTGAGAGACGACAATCTATTTTGGAAAAGAAATATTTTGAAAAAAATCTTTAATTATTATCATTAGTTATTATTATTCTTATTATTATTTTACTAATTCATTTAAATATTTTTTTGCGAGGTACAAATTTGAAGACGACGCTCCAAAAACTCCTTTTAATCACACCGCCTTTATTACTCTTTACTTTATTATTATTATTATTAATTTATTTTGATATACTAACTAATCTGTTTTATTTTGACAGATGCAATTCTCTAAGGAAGAAATTAGTTGAAAAGACTATTTTTATTCACTTTTAATTTTTTATGCCTAACTTATACGTTGTTTAGTTCTAGTTTGAATCCCAATTATAAAGTCCGGCCGGTAACCACATTTGGTAGAGCTTGAGAGGTGCCTAACCCCTTCCTCTCGAGTTAACTTGAACCTCTAACTTAGAATTTCTGATTCATAGACTAAGTTTCGGAGTTAATTGTTAAAATTGGCTAGAAACAAAATAGGTGCCCTAATACGCCTAGTTAAAAAAAATGCTAGGTGGCGACTCCAACTCTTTACTCGTGAGTTACCCAATAAGTAGAACCCTATTTCGAACTTTAACCTGTTCGGTAAAAAATAGGATGCGACAGAATGGTGACTTCACTAGGGATATCAAAGTTCAAACCATAACGGACTTTAAATTGAGATTCTTTACTTGCTTTATTTTCTTGCCATACTAACTTTTCTTCCTTTCCAATTTTAAGATTTATTTTTTTGAATTTTGGGGCTCTATTATTTAAATTGTTTGGTTACATTTTCTTAATTTTTATTTATGTCACTCATACTTCCTACACTCCTGGAAAGTTTACACTTGCATACACCATAAATGATTACATGGATATCACGATCGTTTCACTCTAAAAAAAACCCTTTAGGGGAAACGGTTTGGGATATAGTTGGTCCATGGTATAACCAACAATTCCAAACGTTCCCACCCCTTGGTTGGAGCCCGGGGGAACCATGTCCTTGTCTAGTCAACCCACTCTTGGAAGGTCTCTTACAACACGTCCCACACTTCAACTATTTTCAAATCTTCCATAAATTTTGTTAAATATTTTTCTTTTAAAATAATTTCACGTCATAATTCTTTTTGTATTTTATTTATTGGCTAGTTTCCATTATCCTATTTGAAACTAACTTGTTTATTTCATTTTTCTGTTTACTCATCCTTTTTAAAATCATTTTTGTGAAATATCTCAATATGTGCATCATTCCCATCAAATTGCTAAATCTTTTTCTTTAAAACAATTTTACTTAATTTAATATTATCTAGTTTCTATTAAGTCTATTTTTCAAAACTAATGTGTGTCTGTTTTGCTTTTTCTATTTTTTTAATTATTTTAAAACTTATTTTGTGAAATATTTCCATATGTGCATATTTACGATACTTAAGCATTTTTAGAAAGCATATGCGTCTCTTTCAAAACTTGTGCATTTCTTTCAAAACTTGTACATTTCTTTCAAAAATTGTGCATATCACGCATATCTTCCGCCACTCCTTGCAACTTTCTAAATCGTGCGTTGAAAATACGGTGGTTACAACCGCCCTTTCCCTCACAAAAATTTCTTTAGGGGGAATGTCTTGGAATCTATTTAATCCGAGACGTTCCCGCTCCTGAATCGTCCGCTCAGGAGGATAATAAAGCCTGGTCTAACTAACTCCGTTCCCTACTAGCGGCATTAGGAATCATGCGTCATGACATGTCATTAGTCGACTTGTTCTCAAGTCTGATAGGCCAACTTGTTCAAACAATTCGAACGAATTTTTGATCTCCAAAGAGTGTTGAACATGATTTATTTGCATTTGCTTAAAGGGTTGAACGTGCAAAATGTGGACCATTTATTGGCATTATTCTGCATTAAGTGCTATTCAAAGGCTCGAAGGTTACTCAATGGCGTTAAAGCCCAAATTGAATTAGAAATGATTGTTTTCCATAAACACTTGACATTATTCTGTATTCAATGCCATTCAAAGGCACGTAGGTAAGCTAAGAGGCGTCAAAAGCCAAATAGAATCAGAAATGATTGTTTGGTCCTAACAGTCGAAATTATTCTGTATTCAATGCCATTCAAAGGCATGTAGGTAACTTAAGAGGCGTGAAAAGCCCAAATTAAATCAGAAATGATTGTTTGTTAATAGACCGTCGAAATTATTCTATATTCAATGCCATTCAAAGGTACGTAGGTAACCTTAGAGGCATCAAAAGCCCAAATTGAATCAGAAATGATTGTTTGTTCATAGTCAGTCAAAATTATTCTGTATTCAATGCCATTCAAAGGCACGAAGGTAACCCAAGAGGCATTAAAAGCCAAAATTGAATCAGAAACGACTGTGTAGTTCTAAAGGATTGGAATCAATCTGTATTCAATGTTATTCAAAGGCTTAAATAGTAACCGAAGAGGCAAAGCCCATTTCGAAGCAGAAATGACCGCTCGACAGATGGGACATAACTCACGTTTATCCTTTAAGAATTATATGACTTGGCATCCTTGACATGTCAAAAGTCTATTAGCAATCTTCCGTCTAAAGCATCCAAAAGGTTCTCAAACCACAACGATACGTCTCTTCATATCCTTTGTTGCATTGTTTTCAAAAGCTTATGCCACACGTTGATCATCTTTCTCACAATAAAGTGAATATTAGGCAATTTTCTTATCCCTTTTTCTATCACCCTTCACCTTTTCCAAAAGATCATGGCCACTAGAACATTTGACATGGTTGTTGAAACCCCTTAGTTGCTCAGAGATTGGTGGGGAAACCTAAGCATAGATCAAAAAGACCGAGTCAAAATGGTGTTGGGGAATATGATTTCACTAATGAAGGACACTGCAGTAGAAGGGATGATAGAAGCAGCAGTACACTATTGGGATGCAGACCGAGCAGTTTTTCACTTTGGGAGTGTAGAGTTGACACCACTACTGGAGGAAATAGGCGGGTTAACTCAATTTCTATTTGAAAGTGAAGAGGTCTTGATGCCTAAAAACATTACACCCGAGGAGTTCTTCGAAATGGTAGGGTTTAAGTCCAAATTATGCACAGACAATATAAGGCAATCGAGAATTTCTCTAACTTCCCTCTACATTAAATTCGGGCATGAAGAAGCACTTCAAGAATTCGAAGACAATTTCAGCATTAACCAGGTAGATTGGCAAGAGGAAGGGTACTTGCTTTTGTCTCCAGCTTTTTAGGGACTGTCATGTTTCCACAACATGGAGGACGAGTTGATGTTTGCATGGTCTCAATTGCTGATGCCTTACTCAAAGACATTAACAAGAAATACACGTTGGTACCAATGGTCATTGCAGAAATGCACCGAGTTTTAGAAAGATGCAAGAAGGGTGCTAGCTTTTTCGAGGGTTGCTATTTATTATTACAAATTTGGCTGATGGAGCATTTGCAAAAGATGGATGGTACAGAGCAAGCTTTCCATGCTATACCAAGAGAAAACTATATCTTGACTCATACCGCCCGCATGAACAACATTCTCGAGAAATGGGACCAACCAACAACTGCTAACGGTTGGCACCATATATTCTTTCAATTGACACCTGAAAACATACAATGGATGCTTGATTAATTTCCCAGCACCACAGTAATTACAAGATCCAAAGGAGACTCTTTTCTCATCTTAGTGGGCTTTAGAGGAGTTTACCCCTACACTCCTTTAAGGACACTTAGACAAGCAGGGAGAAAGCAAACTGTACCCCAAATTGCAGACATCAGAAGTTTCAAAGCAAATAATCTCGGAGGAGTGATCCGTTTAAAGACAAGATAATAGAACTTTGGAAAGAAAGGCAACGACTGGGATTCGAGACTATTGGACGAGACAGGTTTGACGCTGGCTACGATGAAGACTACCCAGACTGGCTTAAGAAAGACATAGCAAGGGCAGTTCAACCAAGAGCAACAACAAAAAGGAAAAAAATGCTGATGAGTTAAAAGCTGAGTACAAAAGGTTACGAAAACAACTGGCAAGGGCACGAGGAACAATAGCAAAGAAGAAAAGTTTGATCGAAGCAAAGAACGAAGAAAAAGGCAAATGGTGCAGTAAGGCAGAACTCTTGACAAAGCGCATAGAGTCTACCGGCGTATGGGTTAGCGAGGGTATGAACTCTGTGGAAAATAAAGGAATAGAAGAGAAAGGAAGAAAGGCTTGGGAAATGCTGAAGAACTTCACGTTTGACATATTCCGGCTCTTAACTGATGCAAACAATATCATCTTCCAAGGTTACTCATCAGAGGCAAGTTTGTCCGAGGAAGACTCGTCCGAGGAAGAAGAAGAATAATCTTGTGGGGAAGGATCAACATAAAAGAAATTCACCTGGCCATGATCTAACCCTCTAGCAATGTTACCCACCTTTTGCACCATTTCAATATCAGCCAATGTAACAAAAGTCCAATAAATGCAATATTGTCTTTTAGGCTTCACATTTTCTTAGCAAGTGAAATGATGCATGTGGCACAAAGCACTTTCCAAAATCATCGTGCGTAAAACGATCCTTCATATTATAGGATGCATTTCTTATTTGATATGTGTGCATTGTATGAATTCGTCTATTGTTCTGAGTCTCTTTTTGCCTAAGGAATCTTCTCTCTCCAAATTCAATCTCGTACCGAGGCACCCCCTATCCCCACTCTATGCCCAAGTCGTGGTATCTAAAATCTTTTGCATGTCCAAACTGTCTCTAATTCATTCAAAAGTCTATTACCCAAAAGGTTGGCTCGAGTTGAATACCAAGGCAAAAGACATGGTCAAGCGAGTGCATTTGTCAAGGATTTTCCGAAATAAGGGAGTTTTTCACAGCAATTCCACCAGCTCTCTCCTCTCTCTACAAACTACTAATAAGGCTATCCAGTCTGGAAATACGAACCTTTTCTAAATGATGCGGCCCAAAATGGCCTAAACGACAACCATCAAAAGCCAAGCTCGAGAGCACAACGGATACGAGTCAAGGCCTCCGGGAACGTCTTGGAAGATCATGCATTGGAGCGCCGAGGACGGAGAAACAGGGCAGGAAACAGGGCAGCCCAAAACAGGGCAAAACAGGGGAGCACACTGGGAGCTCACTGCCTGCCGGAGGACATTTGTTCTTCGCGATCGCGACACTGTCCGCGCGATCGCGAAGGGGACTGAACAAGCCTGCGCGACAGCGCCCCATTGAGCGCGAAGGCGTGGCTGAAGAATGCTAGAACCTGCGCGATCGCGAGCCTTTGGCGCGATCGCGATGATGTGAAAGGGTGCCTGCGCGATCGCGTGTATCCTTAGCGCGATCGCGATGAAGAAGTATTGAGCAGCGAGGCAGAATCAGCTTCAGGGCCATTTTTGTCCAATTATCAATGTAAATGTATATATAGCACATTTGGTCTTCATTTCATTAGTTTAGCTTGAATTGAATAGAGAGAAGAGAGAATTAGAGAAGGCCGAGCCTTTCTAGTCCGAAGCCCGAGGCTTCATGTATCTCGTTAACTTGGAACCTATGGCGATCGACACCTAGGTTAGTCCATTGTAAGGTTCGAGTTTCACTTTCTCCCTTTTGGATTATTAATTCATGTCTTGAATTCATTAATCCGTTCTTTCTTCTCGTTTCTTGACTCCCCAATCCTTGTTTCCCCGATATCATTGATATCACCTATCTAATTATTTATCACTTCAGCGTATTTTGCCCCTTATCAGTTGGTATCAGAGCACGGCTAGGCTTCGTTCTTACGAATCCTCGGTCTTGTTCTTGTCGTTGTTGTGATTGTGTTGTTTGTTCTTGAAAATTGAAGAAAAATAAAAAAATTGAAAATCTAGAAAACTTGACAAAATTTGGTCGAGCGGGTTGGATACGAATCCCCGAGTGTTAAAAAGTAGTGGGGTTTGTTCCTTGTTGTATTCCCGTCATTTTGATACCTATATCTCGTGTTTTGGTGTCACGATTCAAAAATTCGAAAATCAATTCCAAAAGTTGAAAATTTCTTGAAAACGCTTCAAACTTGAATCGAAGCTTTGTTGTTGCTTTTTTAGAGGTTTAAACCCATTGGGAATTGGTTGTTATAGTTGAAAACACCATTGGGTGTCGTTTGAACTGAGTAAAAGTCGAGTCGGGGTAGTTTTGGTTGCCAAAAACTGAAGTTGCAGTCGGGATTCTGGTTCTGCACTGCAGACCAGCGCGATCGCGCGAGGTCTTGCGCAATCGCGCTGAGGGAAGTTTTTCCCTTCGCGATCGCGACTTGCTACACGCGATAGCGAAGAACAAGTTTTCCCAGAAAATTCCAGTTTTGGACAGAATGTTCGCAACGACTTCTAAACAATTTCCAAACATCTAAACGCCAATTGGACCATTAAATATGATGAGTTTGTAGATCACAAACAAAATTTCATCCGATTCCGAATCCGTTTGGTTCCAATTCGAGTCGAGTCTTTTGTGTCACGTTTTCTACCATACCTCTTGGTTAGTGTTTTGAAGGTAATTGGCCTACTTGAAAGACACTAATCCTTTAGCGTATTAGGTATTCGTGCGTAGAGCAGATTAGAATTCAAAGAAGAGTCGTAGAACTCCTTTTGGCTTCAAGTGCGCACTTTAAATAGCCGTCCGTACATAGAGTCTCATTAATTCCACTCCGAACTTTAACTTGGACATGCTAGTTGTGATTACCTTGGTTCCCAAGTTGATAAGGCCTCGCTCTTGAGTGTACATATATTGAGTGATACACGTGAGGGAGTGACTTTTGGGAGGTTTTGCTCTTTGGTGATTGCAACAATGTCGGATAATGATGATGGAGTAGATTATGGCTCATGTGGCGATGATGCGAGTTGCTATGGCTCGTATGGTGATGATGGAGACTATGGTTCCTATGAGGGTGATGATTGCCATTACTATGATGATGGAAACCATGGCTCCTATGATGATGAAGCGGTTCACTATGACGATCGTGAGATTGATGATGACTATGAGGCTTGTGATGAAGAATGTGATGATGCCTATGCTTCTAGTCAAGAAATCGAAGATGGTGACGCTTCAGGGTATGATGAACCTACTTACTCTTCTTGTGAAGAATTCGATATTGATGATGGTGACATAGGTAGAGTTGATGATGATGATGAACATAGGGGTTATTCTTATGCATCTTCTCTTAGTGTTGCTAACGGTGTACAAGGGAGTAGTAGAGGACCTTCCATTAGCATGGGAGGTGGTGGTGGTTGTTCCGTGGGAAAGAAGAAGCTTGCATCTTCTAGGTACGCTAAGCGACCTAAAGCTTCTAATTCCCATGAGGAGGTTGGTATGATAGAAGGTGTTGCTTTTGCTACAAAGGGGTTATATGCCGCGAGGGGCATGGATGGTTGTAGTAGGAGTAGTACTATGGGCTATGGAACCGAGGCTAGAGGCACTTATGGGTTCCATGGCAAGGTTCCTTCCTTGACTTCCAACAACATTGCTAATGTTGGGAGAGTGACGGAAAGTGGAGGTTGTTCTAGTGGTGTTGCCACTAGTGGAGGGATAAGGAAGACCCAAGTTATTGGTGTTGACACTTGTGGGCGTCCAAATTCTCATTTGGGTGCCAATGTGCAAGACTTGGGTAGATGTAGGTTCGTTGTTGAGGTAGATGGTATTGGAGGATACTTGCTCAAGATTGGTGGTACCGATGCCAATTGTAATAGCACCTCTTTGGTTGATAGGCTTAGGATACCATGCCATAAGCTAGAGCATCCTTATGAGTATGATGGAGTATGGGTTTCTAAGGAGGCTCGGGTACTCATATCTCATAGAGGTTATAAATGCTATGTTTGGTGTGACGTGTATCCCATGCGTCATGTTGATGTGTGGATGGGAGAGCCGTGGTTGGAGGGGAAGAGGGTGCAATATAGTGTGGTGAAGGGTGCGTATCTTGTGGGCGTAGGGCAAAGAGTCTATGACTTTGTGCCTTACCGGGCAAAGAGCCGAGTGCTTACTAGCGCCCCTTCTTTGGCTAGGCAAAGGAGCAAGGAGCAAGAACTTCATTCCATGGTTGAAAAGGTGCAAACGAGAAGTCCTACAATTACAAGAAGTGGTGGGACAAGTGCTAGAAAAGAGTTGGCAATTGTCAACAAGGTGAACCAACCGCAAATTACAAAACCAAGTGGTTCACCAATGAAGAAGAAGGAGACCTCAAGCGATGAGTCTCCAAGTCCTAGATTCCGGGTTGACGTGAAAAGTCCACCTACTCCGGCTATGGGTATTCTTGGGCCTCGTCCCAATTCACCCGAATTTGAGAGACAAAAGATAGAGAGGAGTAAGGGAGCGACCGGTGACAACTCTCGAGTGGAAAAAGGAGAGGTTGTGATGAGTGATGTGAGTGGGTTGTCACCACCCGAATCTACACCCGACCTTGGAAAAAAAATGAGGGAAAAGAAAGAGGGAAAAAGAAAAATTGAGAGTGAGGACACCCCTTATTCTAACCTTAACCCTTTATCTTTTTCTTCTATGTGCTTGAATTCTTTTGTAGGGATTCTTGGAGGCAAACCAATGGAGCCTCAACCATGTTCCAAGATGGAAAGACAAGGTGAAGGAGATGCCGAATGTGAGCTACAAGGTGGAGACATGCATGACACTTCAACGGTATGTGTTAGTTCTTCCCTCCTTGAGCATGTTACTTCCTTGTCTTGTGATGTTGTTAGTGAAAACTCTAGGCTAGTTGATGATTTGCATGACTATAATGTGTTTGCAACTAGCGTAGAGCCTTTGGGTCAACTTGTGTGTGAAAACGAACCACTAGTTGAGAGGGTTGAAAAGCCACATCATGATGTGAGCTCGGTTGTTATTGAACCTCTCTTTAGTGAAAATGTTGAAGTTGACCTTATTTGTGGACCTTGTTATGACACCCCACCATGTTTGATAAAGGAGAAGATGAATTGCATGATTATCCTATTCTTCCCTTTGATTGTTTATTTGCTAGTGGTGGCATCTTGTGTCGTAGTGAGGAGGGTTGTAACCTTGAGGAGTCTCTTGAGAATGAGATTGATCGACTTGTGTTCGATGACTCCTCAAGTGTCGATATTGTCTCTAGTTTGAGAACTTCACCTTTGCTTGCCGATGAACTTGAGAAGTGTGCCTATACTAATCCTTTGTATGAGAGCAACTTCAATGAAAATGGTGAATTGTATCAAGCTAGAGTAGAGTGTGAGTTTGGACCTCCATGGATTGGAATGCCTAACTCTATGGATAACCCATTGTTTGAGACCTCCCTTGGGAGTCTGTCTAGTGGCGAGGGTTGTCTTGGAGGAGTATTTGGAGGTGAGGAGGTACCTCTTGGTGTGTGTAAGAATGCTCGTAAGAAGGAGACTGGAGTATTTGATGTGAGTTGTCGCTTGAACTATCTTACTTACTCCATCCCATATGTTGAGCGCACCTTGAGTGTCGAGCATGCCAAAGCCGATGTGTCCCTTTGTGATAAACTTGATTTGAAGGCTTGGTGTGTTGGTCTTGGGCTTAGGGGTCGTGGGAAATTTAATTGCTACATGCTTATCCTTGATCTCTTTGCTTGTTTTGAATTTGGGTGCTTGTTCTTGTTGAGCCAAGACCTTGTTGTCTCCTTTGGGGATATACACTTTTTATTAGGTATTGATGCTTGGCTCTATCACAAGAGTGTGTTTTCCACACACCTTGCACTCTTTCTTGTTAAGCTAACCTACTTGTGAAGTAGGAAATTTTGGTTGTGCTTGTTTTGATTGTAGGTTTTGATGGTTCGATTTCGAGGACGAAATCCTTTCAAGAAGGGGAGGATGATGCGGCCCGAAATGGCCTAAACGACAACCATCAAAAGCCAAGCTCGAGAGCACAACGGATACGAGTCAAGGCCTCTGGGAACGTCTTGGAAGATCATGCATTGGAGCGCCGAGGACGAAGAAACAGGGCAGCCCAAAACAGGGCAAAACAGGGGAGCACACTGGGAGCTCACTGCCTGCCGGAGGACATTTGTTCTTCGCGATCGCGACACTATCTGCGCGATCGTGAAGGGGACTGAACAAGCCTGCGCGACAGCGCCCCATTGAGCGCGAAGGCGTGGCTGAAAAATGCTGGAACCTGCGCGATCGCTAGCCTTTGGCGCGATCGCGATGATGTGAAAGGGTGCCTGCGCGATCGCGTGTATCCTTAGCGCGATCGCGATGAAGAAGTATTGAGCAGCGAGGCAGAATCAGCTTCAGGGCCATTTTTGTCCAATTATCAATGTAAATGTATATATAGCACATTTGGTCTTCATTTCATTAGTTTAGCTTGAATTGAATAGAGAGAAGAGAGAATTAGAGAAGGCCGAGCCTTTCTAGTCCGAAGCCCGAGGCTTCATGTATCTCGTTAACTTGGAACCTATGGCGATCGACACCTAGTTGAGTCCATTGTAAGGTTCGAGTTTCACTTTCTCCCTTTTGGATTATTAATTCATGTCTTGAATTCATTAATCCGTTCTTTCTTCTCGTTTCTTGACTCCCCAATCCTTGTTTCCCCGATATCATTGATATCACCTATCTAATTATTTATCGCTTCCGCATTGTTTGTATCGTATTTAGCTTCCGCGTATTTTGCCCCTTATCACTAAAGAAGAAAGATGAAGTCTCTTTTGGCGCAACCATTCAAGACACTACCTTCAACCACTATTATCAAACAGCGCCACCATTTTATCCCTACCCTTATATACCACCTGATTATCAAGTTTACAAAACACTCAGTCCCCTCGACCTATATTCCATATCCTAACACCAAATCGTTCACCATACCAGCAGAACACTCAACCCGACTACCGAAATGAACCACTATACCCTTCTAGGCCTGATCCTGATGCAGACCAAAGACCGAAAAGAAACTACACTCCACTAGCCGAATCCCACACTCAATTGTTCAAGAGATCATAAATTGCCTCGCTTGTTGTCCCATGTACCTCAATTGTTTCAGCAAGCACTATGAACATGGAGAGAAAAATTGACAAAGCAAGAGAAATGTGGTCAAACTCAAAGACACACATGACTCACCTTAACACCTTTTGACACCAACATCAAAGGATTATTTTTGTTGCGCCTGTCTACACAGTCACACTGCTTACAATATATGACTGTGACCCAAAGCACTTTCCAACTCGCTCCAAGCATTCAAAGGGCTAGTGAAAGATAATATCGGAAAGACAGAGATGTAGCAAATACTTGTGCGCAACAACAAAAACAAGCAAGCCGATTCAACTTTCAAAGGAGAGACAAAAGGCACAATGACAAAACCATCATTATATGAAAAACCTGGAAACCCCTGGAGCATTTGGAATTATATCTTTATCCACTAGCAAAGATAAAGCAAGACGGTGAAGTTATTTGAGACACATACCATAGCAAGGGTTGAGTTGATATAAACGCTGATGTTCGGCATTTTATGCCTACTTTTCCTTAATATTTCCGCACATTTGAGCTTGTTTTGCACTTGTTTGGTAGCTTGTGAATGTGGTTTTACGCTGATGTTGTGTTGTTCGTGTGTAGGTCATTACGCGATGCATTTGGAGCGTTTCGGAGCTTGATTGAGCATGAATTGGTTGAAGGATGTTTGAAGATTGGATTGAGCACACAAAGGCACGACAGAAGCCGAGTTTTGGAGCGAAAGAAGGACGTTTTGGCCTGGCGCTGCAGCCCCCGCGCCGCGCAGCCTATGGCGCGAGGAGGCTTGCGCGGTTCATGGTGCGCCGCAGGGCTAAGGCACGAAGGCTGGGAGCGGGTTCTGGTTGCTGTCACGCTTTTCGGGGCGCGGGGCGCCCATTGTAGCGCCCCTTGTGCGCGATTTTACTCCCTATTCCTTCTAGTTTTGGGTTTAACTTATTACCAAGGGTTTGGAAACATTATAAATTGTTTATTACTTAGTTTCTGTAAGAGGTTCTTGACTTTGGAGCAATATTGAGAGCTACACACTTCATTGAACAAGGGTTATTCCCAAATCTTTCATCTATTACATCAAGTATTTCATTATTACACAAAATCTTTGCCTTGCGATTATGAATATGTGTGGCTAATTTCCTAACGTTCTGGGGTTAAAGTTTACATGAAAGTTGATTGTTGAAGATTGATTTCCATTGATTGAATCAGATAACGGGTTACTTATTCTTCCTTGATTTAACTTGTATAATTGTTAGAGCTCGATAGTTATACATCATCTATGGTTTTTGGGTTGAACTTGAAAGAGAGAACCTAATTACGTAATAAGGAAGAATAGAACTAGTTTGTGAACCCGGGCATCGGGGAATCAATTCGTGGGTAGGATAGACATATACTTGCTTGCCTAGTTTAACTAATTACAGGATCGTTAATGCGTGCATGTGATTTAACCCGTAGACATACAGGGATTAAAGTAGCTTGCATAGATTGTGAAGAACTGAAAGGTTTTCATAATTACAATTAACCTGTCAGTTAGTAACCCGGGATTTAAGAAGTGAAATCAATTGAATACATCAACTGGATTGTTCGGAACTCTGACCCTGGATCGCTCCCTTGATATTGTTAACAACCAAAGTTTGACCCATTGCTTGATTACATTCCAGCACTTTAATTACTGCATTTTAGTATAAAAACTCTTACAACCATTGGAAAAAGACCCCTGGATAGCTTGTTCAGGAATTGTTTATTAAGCACTAGTCTGCATAGTCCTCGTGGGAACGATACTCGACTTTGTCACTTTATTACTTGGCGACCGCGTATACTTGCGTGTGCGTTTGGGAGCAACAAGTTTTTGGCGCCGTTGCCGGGGACTAATTACGGACTAATTACTTTTGAACAATTACTTAATTGCTATTCAGGTTTAATTTTTTGTTGAGTTTCTTGTGCTGTTTCAGGCAATAGGTTTTGAATGCAAAGGAACAAAAAGGACGAATCACTCGCACCTTTTGATCCCGAGCCTGAAAGAACCTTGAGGAAGACAAGGAAAGAAGCGAGAGATCGAGAAGCATTAGCAATCGTACTTGCATCCCTTCCTGTTGAAATGGCTGAAGAACAAACAGTAGCAGTGCGAGATGTGGCTCTTCCTAGTCTGAAAGGAGTAGAGTCAAGTATTGTGAAGCCTGCTATTACTTGAAACTTTGAGATCAAGCCCGGCATGATTCAGTTGCTGCATGTGACGGGGCAATATGGTGGATTCCTGCATGAAGATCCGCAGCAACACTTGCAGAACTTTCTGGAGATCAGTGATACTTATACACCGACAGGTGTGCCTACTGATTATGTGCGAATGACTTTGTTCCCATTTTCATTGATTGGGACAGCAAGGAAGTGGTTAAAGGCTGAAAAGCCTGGGTCTATCACTACTTGGGAGGATTTAGCTAAGAAATTCTTGGCTAAGTTTTATCCGTCGGCTAAGACGGCCAGGTTGAGGAGTGCAATTTTGTCCTTCAGGCAGTTTGAAGGCGAATCATTATATGCAGCCTGGGAGAGATTTAAAGCGTTATTGAGAGATTGTCCTCACCACAATCAAACTAATGAGGTTATTGCACACACTTTTGTTGAGGGATTGAACCAACATACTAAGATTGTGGTTGATGCTGCTGCTGGAGGCCAAGTGCTGGCCTTAAATTTTGAACAGATCTATGACTTACTTGATAAGTTTTCACAGAGCAATCCTGATTGGCAGGGTGATGGCAGAGCTAATATACTTAGTGAGGGGGCTAGCAGAGCGGCTACGCAGAAAGCTGCTGGGGTACTTCAACTAGATGGAATCACAGAGTTGCGAGCGAAGATGGATGCGATTTCCAATCAAATCAGCAAGCTGGCTCTCCAAGCAAAGCCACAACCAGCTCCAGTGCAGCAAGTTCAGGCCTTTTGTGAGGTATGCGGTGAGGATCATAGCACTGAGGTTTGTCCCTCTAACCCAGAATCAGTGTATTATGTGGGTAATCAGAACAGATCACAGGGCCAAAACCAAAATCAGTATGGTAATAATTATAACACGGGTTGGCGTAATCACCCCAATTTTTCTTGGAGGGATACCCGTGAGCAGTTTTAGGGTAATGAGAGAGCCCAATTTACTCAAAACAATGCACCACAGCAGGGATCGCAGTCTCAGGCTCAACCACAACAGTCTAATACTATGGAGGATATGCTCAAGAAAATTCTTGCAGGGCAGCAAAAGCTCATTGATGAGTCAGCATCTCAGGCACAAACAATAAAAGATTTGAGCAATGCACAGAAAGATCTTGAAAGACAATTGGGGCAGCTTGCTGGAGCACAAAATAATAGACCTCGGGGTGCTTTACCGAGTGATACAGAGAAGAATCCTAGAGAATTTGTGCAAGCAGTGACTTTGAGGAATGGAAGAACACTGGAGGAAGTTCCCCCAAAGCCAAAGAAGCCTGTTGGTGAGTTAGAGCCAAATGTTGATAGGGAAGTGGAAAAAGAAGCAGAAAAGGTAACCGAAAAGCAGCCCGAGTCTGCTATTGTGAGACCACCACCACCTTTCCCGCAGAGACTTCAGAAGCAGAAAGTTGATGCAGCATGCAAGAAATTTTTGGAGATATTGAGTCAAATTCAGGTAAATATTCCTTTGGTGGAGCTTTTGCGGGATGTTCCCAAATATGCTAAATACATCAAGGATATTGTTGCTAACAAGAGAAGATTGACTGAGTTTGAGACAGTTGCACTTACTGAGGAGTGCAGTTCCAGAGTTAGAAGCAAGCTTCCGCAGAAATTGAAGGACCCGGGCAGTTTTACCATCCCTTTGAAAATTGGGGAACATGAGGTTGGTCGTGCTTTATGTGATTTGGGTGCTAGTGTGAATTTGATGCCTTCTTCAGTTTTTAGGAAGCTAGGCCTGGGTGAGCCACGACCCACGATAGATCTTTGACATGCCCTGAGGGGATTATTGAGGATGTGCTTGTACAAGTGGGTCAGTTCATATTACCCGTTGATTTTATTATTCTTGATTATGAAGCTGATCCTGAGGTTCCTCTCATCTTGGGAAGAGGATTTTTGGCTACTGCGGATGCTGTTATTAGAGTCAGAGCTGGCAAGATGATCATGAAGGTAAATGGGGAAGAAGCTGTGTTTAATGTGTTCAGAGCTACCCAGCTTCCTTCTCATTATGAAGAGTTGTCCATGGTAAAAGTAATAGATGATGAGTTGACTGCTGATGAGAGGTCATTCTTGGCTTCTAATGTTGATTCTTTGGAAAGGGCACTCTTATGTGATGATGATGATATCCTGAAGGATGAAGATACTGAAGAATTTGTGGAGGTTCTTAATATGCAGAGTAGATTCATCCCAGGGTGGAAGAAATTTGAGGGGCTTGATAGACCGTTGACCTTAGCTCCTGCTAAACCGTCTATTGAGAAAGCTCCTAATCTTGAGCTCAAACCTTTACCCGCACATTTACGTTATGCTTATTTGGGTGAAGGTAATACTTTGCCCGTGATCCTTTCTTCTTTGTTGTCTGATGTGCAGGTTGAGAAGGTGTTGCGGGTATTGCGAGAGCGCAAGAGAGCTATTGGCTGGACTATTGCTGATATTAGAGGGATTAGTCCTTCCTTCTGCATGCATAAAATTCTCTTGGAAGAAGATCATAAGCCATCCATAGAGCAGCAGAGGAGGCTAAATCCAATCATGAAGGAGGTGGTGAAGAAAGAAGTCATCAAGTGGCTGGATGCTGGTATTATTTTTCCTATCTCTGACAGCAAGTGGGTGAGTCCGGTGCAGTGTGTTCCTAAGAAAGGGGGCATGACAGTGGTGAAGAATGAGAACAATGAGTTGATTCCTACAAGAACTGTTACAGGGTGGCGAATTTGCATTGATTATAGGAAGCTGAACAAGGCCACCAGGAAAGATCACTTCCCACTCCCTTTTATTGATCAGATGTTGGATAGACTAGCAGGCCATGAGTATTATTGTTTCTTGGATGGTTATTCGGGCTACAATCAAATTGTGATAGCTCCTGAAGACCAAGAGAAGACCACTTTTACTTGTCCATATGGCACCTATGCATTCAGGAGGATGCCATTTGGGTTGTGTAATGCCCCGGGGACTTTTCAGCGGTGCATGATGGCTATTTTCACTAACATGGTGGAAAAATTTGTGGAGGTGTTTATGGATGATTTCTCAGTGGTTGGTGACTCTTTTGATGAATGCTTGAAGAATCTTGATGCTGTGCTGAGCCGTTGTGAAGAAACAAATCTGGTGCTGAATTGGGAAAAATGTCACTTCATGGTTCAAGAAGGCATAGTACTTGGGCACAAGGTGTCAAAGCAAGGGATTGAGGTTGACAAGGCGAAGATAGAGGCTATTGAGAAATTACCACTACCTATCTCTGTTAAGGGGGTGCGTAGTTTCTTGGGACATGCAGGGTTCTATAGACGGTTCATAAAGGACTTCTCCAAAATTTCCACTCCCTTGTGCAAATTGTTGGAGAAGCATGTGAAATTTGTGTTTGATGATGCTTGTATTAAGGCGTTTGAAGAGTTGAAGAAAAGGTTGGTGACCGCACCAATCATCATTGCTCCTGACTGGTCTTTGCCATTTGAATTGATGTGTGATGCGAGTGATAATGCTATTGGGGCTGTTCTAGGCCAAAGAATAGGAAGAATTTTTCACTCCATCTATTATGCAAGCAAGAC
The DNA here is from genome assembly GCA_029990575.1 of Petunia axillaris subsp. axillaris. Classification (NCBI taxonomy): domain Eukaryota; kingdom Viridiplantae; phylum Streptophyta; class Magnoliopsida; order Solanales; family Solanaceae; genus Petunia; species Petunia axillaris. The sequence continues at coordinate 120,923,459 of JARKNS010000002.1, read as the reverse complement.
GCTTGATGCAGCCCAGTCCAATTATACTACCACTGAGAAGGAGTTGCTAGCCGTGGTTTATGCTTTTGATAAATTCAGATCTTATTTGGTTGGCACTCGTGTTGTTGTCTACACTGATCATGCCGCAATCCGGTATTTGTTTGAAAAGAAGGACTCCAAGCCGAGACTTATTCGATGGGTTCTCCTATTGCAAGAGTTTGATGTTGAAATTCGAGATCGCAAGGGGACTGAGAATCAAGTAGCTGATCATTTGTCAAGGCTGGAGAATAGAGATCATGTAGATGAGGGGTCTGAGATTAAAGAGGTATTTCCTGATGAGCAACTTTTTGCTCTAGAAGAAGCTGAAACACCATGGTATGCTGACATGGTAAATTTTCTTGTGAGTGATGTGTATCCCCCTGGGGCAACTGCTGAGCAGAAGCGTAAACTCCTTCATGAGAGCAGATTTTATGTGTGGGATGAGCCCTATTTGTACAAGATAGGTGTTGATCAACTAGCTCGGAGATGTGTTCCAAGGGAAGAAGTAGAGCCGATTCTACAGAGCTGCCATTCCTCTCTTTATGGTGGCCACCTTGGTGGAGATCGAACAGCTGCAAAGGTACTTCAATCTGGTTTCTTTTGGCCTACTTTATTTAAAGATGCTCATGCATTAGTGAAGCAATGTGATCGTTGCCAAAGAACGGGTACCATTACTAGGCGTCACGAGATGCCTTTGAACAATATTTTGGAGATTGAGCTGTTTGATTGTTGGGGTATTGATTTTATGGGTCCATTCCCACCTTCTATGGGCAATAAATATATCCTTGTAGCAGTTGATTATGTATCTAAATGGGTGGAGGCCATTGCACTTCCTACAAATGATGCGAGTGTGGTGGTGAAGTTCGTGAAGAAGAATATTTTCACTCGTTTTGGGACACCGCGGGCTATCATTAGTGATGAAGGTACGCATTTCTGTAACCGGTTGTTCAATAAATTATTGGCTAAGTATGGGGTTCGCCACAAGGTGGCTACTGCTTATCATCCCCAAACTAGTGGCCAAGTGGAAGTGTCTAACAGAGAGATCAAGCAAATCCTTGAGAAGACTGTGAATGCCTCGAGGAAGGATTGGGCTATGAAGTTAGATGATGCTCTCTGGGCCTATCGAACTGCATTCAAAACGCCTATTGGAACCTCTCCATATAGGCTTGTTTATGGGAAAGCTTGTCACTTGCCGGTTGAATTAGAGCATAAGGCGTATTGGGCTATTCAAAAGCTCAACTTTGATATGGCCTTAGCGGGTGAGAAGAGGATGCTCCAACTGCATGAACTTGAAGAGTTCCGTTTCCATGCGTATGAAAATGCGAAATTATATAAGGAACGGACAAAGAAGTGGCATGATAAGCACATTGAGCATCGCTATTTTGAGCCCGGGCAGCGTGTATTGTTGTTCAACTCGAGGTTGAAATTGTTTCCGGGCAAGTTGAAGTCGAGATGGTCGGGGCCTTTTGAAGTTGTTCGGGTTACCGCACATGGAGCGGTTGCATTGAGAGCCCCGGGTTCTGAAAGCACATTTTTGGTTAATGGTCAACGGGTGAAACATTATTGGGGAGGTGCGGTGAATCATCGCACTTCAATTACATTGCGAGACCCTTGATTTGTACCCGTCGTGCCACGACGTTAAATAAGGCGCTTCTCGGGAGGCAACCCGAGTTTGTACTTGTATTAGTTTAGTTTTCTTTTATTTTATAGTGTCACGTTTTTGTTGTTTTTGTGTGTCGTTTTTGCAGGAATCAGGTGAGCTAAATAAGGTGAAATGAATGCATTGAGGGGGATGGGACGTCTTGAGACATGTCCCACGCTTGGTTTGCACTTGGAATCGAAATTCGGTGCGAAAAAACGTTCTTGGGCGCGTTCGGGAGTGCCCCGCGCCTCCCAAAGCGCGAGAAAAAAGCTGAACAAAGAAGCTAGGCGCGGTTGGGAGTGCCCCACGCCTCCCACCGCGCCATGCTAGGCAGAACCATCCACTTCTTGCCCGCGACAAGCATGCGCCGCGGAGGCAACCGCGCAAGGCTAGGCAGAAACATAAAAATCATGCGCGCTATTGGCCTGCGGCGCGGAACCAAACGCGCAAGGCAAAATTTTTTGGTTCTAAATGCGGGTCAACAGGTTTGACCCGAAATTCTTTAATTCCCCACCCCTATAACCCCGATTCCTAACACTATTTCTTCCTTACTTTCACCACAAACACTCTCTACACACACACTAATTCACTTGCAACAATTGAACTCATCCCAAATCTTGTGCAATCACTTCTAACACCATCAAGTAAGTACATTACTACTCTTCCTTCTCAATAACATGTAAGTTGTCTTCATTATTGCTCATGGGTGATTCTCTTAACTAGTTACAAGCTTCTTCATAAAAATTCAATCTTGATATGCTTAATTGTCTATGATGCTTAGTATAGACCTTGTGACTTGTAAAAAGAGATCTCCCAACAATTTGGGAGGGTTGGCACATTACAAAATCCATTGAAATTGCTAGTTCAAAGTTGTGCACACTAGGTGTTTGTGAAAAAGCCTCAAAGATGAAATATCAATGACATTGTGAATTCTTGAGTAGCAATGCATTCCTTAGGCTTACAATGAACATTAGGTGTTGCATACACACTAGATTTGATCATGAGGCACCCACACTAGCTTGATTTTAAAAATTCAAAACGTGGCATATTTTGCCAAGGCTAGTTTTGTTCAAGTGTGGGGTGCTCGTGCCATTGAAACAAGTGATTGCCACATAGAGTGTGTGCTAAGTGTGGGGTGGTACCCTTGAGCTTGAATTGTTTTTGGTGCATAGCTATACATCTAACATTGATGTTTGTGTTTGTGTAGGTACCATGGTAGCCACATCTCAAAAGGCGAGTTCTTCATCTACTGCGGGCCCGAGGAGAGAACCTCAAGCGGAGCCTTCCTCCTCAAAGCAAAAGGGTAAGGCACCGGCCAAGCCCAAGGCAAAAGCAAAGGCTAAGGCCAAGATTCCAAAGGACGCGGTGCCGATATCACGTCCCGGAGGCAAGACTCGGTATGGCCTCCCTTTCGTGAAGAAGGGAGATTGCCAAACATGGTATAAAAATGTGCGGCTTGCGGGGTACATCCTCGAGCAAGCCATTGATAAACGGCCAGTGCTACAAAAGTTTAGAGATGTGGCCGAGAAGATCATTGCCCTCAAGTGGGACTCAGTGTTTGAGAGTCCGGGGCACGCCAACTTGGACATGGTCCAAGAACTTTATGCTAACTGGGAGCCCGATGAGGTGTGGAGGGATGATAACATGGTGACGGTTAGGGGAGTGAAGGTGAAGTTAGATCCAACGGCATTGAATGCCTTCTTGGGGGTAGCGGACCCCGATTATGATGAGTTGAGAAATTACATCAAGAAACCGGATTACACGGCCATGCGGGAGACCTTGTGTGGTGAGGGCTCCACGCATAAGTGGGGGCGAGGAGCGTCTGGGCGACATAAGTTTATGCACTTCTCACAGTTTATCAAGCCGGCGCGTGTATGGATGCGGTTCATAAATGCACGGATTCTTCCATGTTCCCATTATTCCGAGGTCACTAAGACTCGGGCGTGCATGGTGTACTTTTTCATGACCGGGAGGCCGGTGAACATTGGGTACTACATGTTGAGAATGATGAAACAAGAGAGGTATGAAAAATCATGTAGTCGGTTGTATTTTGGGAACCTCTTGACCCGGTATTTAGAGAAGGCGGGCGTCCCCGCAGATGAGGTCGGGGATCGCATTGTCCTTGATTTTGGGAGGCCTTTTGACATTGCCTCGGTCAAGGGGGTGATCACCACAGCACCGGTGAAGCTGACGGCGGACGATTGGCGGGAGACAAGTGCCAACTTGGCCGCGCGTCAGTATTTGATGATAGAGGCTATGGCCCGTCAGTCGGGCGTTGATATGACTACTATTGACCGCCAGGTCCCGTTGACGGAGACCTCGAAGGTCCTGCTGGGCGAGGTTGAGGCTGGAACGGTGGATCCGCGGGAGGATGAGAACACTGATTCAGATATTGTGGCCAATGATCCCGACAGTGAGTATCATGAGGCGGAGGCCTAGGTCCACACTCCTGTGCACCATCCAGCTTTCAGGGCAGTTTTCTTGTACTCTTACTTTTGCACTTACTTCTTTGTCGCACTGGGACATTGCTTAGTTTAAGTGTGGGGTGGGGTACTGCCCTTTATCTAGTTTTTATTTTGAGGTTTAGGATGCATGTACCATAGGATTTTTCTTTTGTCACTTGACTTTATTTTTATTTGTTTCTTGCTTTAATATATGAAAAAAAAAAATTAGAAAACCAACGAAAAATTCCAAAAAGATTTTCCTTTTAGTTTTATTAGTGGTACATGTCATCCGCCCCGTGGTTTTTCTTATGGCCGCGGTTCTTTTCCACGGGGTGACCTTTGAACCGGGTAGCTTTTCATTTTTAGGATTAGGATAGTTAGTTGTAGATGACCCTAGGCTAAGGAAAAAGGTAGAATGCTAGGTGCCTTTGATTTGTTTGATACCGGTGGACTTGGACTTGATTGCATGTGCTATTTGTGGTGTCCTTGGTTTTATTTTGATGCATGCCTAGGAAAAATTGGAACAACCCCCTTGAGATGCTTGAGTCCGCTTGCTTGACTTGATTGCTAACTTTTGTGCATGAGTGCTTAAATTTCCACAAGTTGCATTCTAGAAGCTTGGTTGAGAGTTGTTGCTTGAGCCTTTTTGTGTGGATTACGTGCAATGTGTGTTGTGAGGCATGTTCTTAGTTGCTCCATGTTGCGTATTAATGTCTAGAACTTGCCCCGTGTGTGTGCAAAGCGAAATCCTAGGTTTGCTCTAGTCGGGAGATGATACAAGGCCTTCTTTTACTTGCCTACCCTTACATATATACTTTGAAAAATTGTTGTTGTGATTTCATTGACCCTTTTTGATTGGCACCCACAACCCGAGCCTACCCATTTGTTCTTAATTGACTCTTTTGGCCCTTACTCCTTAAGCACTTTATTGACATTGTGTAGATGATTGGAGTTGTGGTTGGATGTTGGGAGATTTTTGAGTGGAGCTAATAAAAGGGAAATACTTATGAAAATTGTGAAGTAGTGGAAAACATTGGCAAGGATGGAAGTTAATGAAATTGAAAAAAAATGAAATGATAAGAAAAGAAAAAAAATAGCAAAGTTGAAAAAAATTGTGGAAAAGAAAAAAAAAAACTGAGAAAGATATCCCGTCCTTGCTAGTGTGTGATTGAAAAGAAAATATGCTACTTATTGAGAAGGTATGTGTGATACTTGTGATTGGGTGGTTTGATGAGGATTGTGCTTGAAATTAAATGTGATGTATTAAAGTGCTTAGGGAGGTAGTCACTATTACCATATGTATCCTACCCGCCCCTTAGCCTACATTACGACCTTTCTAAAGTCCTAGTTAATCCCGATTGGAGTGAGTCTACATTAGTGGAGTCCTACACTACGGGCAAGCCTATGGTACGTTGTGTGTGACATGTGAGCTTTCATGAGAGTGAGAGAATTCATTTGTTATTGCCCCGTTCTATTCATGATATTTGTTTTTGTGTGTGATTTTTTGGGGGCACTCTCTTTCATATTGGTGAGGGCACGTGGTTTGCATGAAGTAGGTAAAGTTGATGGCTTTTGATTGAGTAGATAGGTGTAATTTTGTGGGAGCATGGTTGCATTGAGTTGAGTTTGTGCATTTGAGCTATTTTGGGGTGGTTGTTCTCATATTTTTGAGTTTGGTAAATTGTTGGCATGTTGTGGATCCATGGTAGTCATGTGCGCATTGGTTCAATGGTCGGTATCAACCATAGTCATAGGCAGACCTGTTTTACCTAAGTTGGGGAGTTAGTTTTGACTTGCTCGAGGGCGAGCAAAGGTTTAAGTGTGGGGTGGTGATGTTCGGCATTTTATGCCTACTTTTCCTTAATATTTCCGCACATTTGAGCTTGTTTTGCACTTGTTTGGTAGCTTGTGAATGTGGTTTTACGCTGATGTTGTGTTGTTCGTGTGTAGGTCGTTACGCGATGCATTTGGAGCGTTTCGGAGCTTGATTGAGCATGAATTGGTTGAAGGATGTTTGAAGATTTGATTGAGCACACAAAGGCACGACACAAGCCGAGTTTTGGAGCGAAAGAAGGACGTTTTGGCCTGGCGCTGCAGCCCCCGCGCCGCGCAGCCTATGGCGCGAGGAGGCTTGCGCGGTTCATGGCGCGCCGCAGGGCTAAGGCACGAAGGCTGGGAGCGGGTTCTGGTTGCTGTCACGCTTTTCGGGGCGCGGGGCGCCCATTGTAGCGCCCCTTGTGCGTGATTTTACTCCCTATTCCTTCTAGTTTTGGGTTTAACTTATTACCAAGGGTTTGGAAATATTATAAATAGTTTATTACTTAGTTTTTGTAAGAGGTTCTTGACTTTGGAGCAATATTGAGAGCTACACACTTCATTGAACAAGGGTTATTCCCAAATCTTTCATCTATTACATCAAGTATTTCATTATTACACCAAATCTTTGCCTTGCGATTATGAATATGTGTGGCTAATTTCCTAACGTTCTGGGGTTAGAGTTTACATGAAAGTTGATTGTTGAAGATTGATTTCCATTGATTGAATCCCATAACGGGTTACTTATTCTTCCTTGATTTAACTTGTATAATTGTTAGAGCTCGATAGTTATACATCATCTATGGTTTTTGGGTTGAACTTGAAAGAGAGAACCTAATTACGTAATAAGGAAGAATAGAACTAGTTTGTGAACCCGGGCATCGGGGAATCAATTCGTGGGTAGGATAGACATATACTTGCTTGCCTAGTTTAACTAATTACAGGATCGTTAATGCGTGCATGTGATTTAACCCGTAGACATACAGGGATTAAAGTAGCTTGCATAGATTGTGAAGAACTGAAAGGTTTTCATAATTACAATTAACCTGTCAGTTAGTAATCCGGGATTTAAGAAGTGAAATCAATTGAATACATCAACTGGATTGTTCGGAACTCTGACCCTGGATCGCTCCCTTGATATTGTTAACAACCAAAGTTTGACCCATTGCTTGATTACATTCCAGCACTTTAATTACTGCATTTTAGTATAAAAACTCTTACAACCATTGGAAAAAGACCCCTGGATAGCTTGTTTAGGAATTGTTTATTAAGCACTAGTCTGCATAGTCCTCGTGGGAACGATACTCGACTTTGTCACTTTATTACTTGGCGACCGCGTATACTTGCGTGTGCGTTTGGGAGCAACAAGTTTTTGGCGCCGTTGCCGGGGACTAATTACGGACTAATTACTTTTGAACAATTACTTAATTGCTATTCAGGTTTAATTTTTTGTTGAGTTTCTTGTGCTGTTTCAGGCAATAGGTTTTGAATGCAAAGGAACAAAAAGGACGAATCACTCGCACCTTTTGATCCCGAGCCTGAAAGAACCTTGAGGAAGACAAGGAAAGAAGCGAGAGATCGAGAAGCATTAGCAATCGTACTTGCATCCCTTCCTGTTGAAATGGCTGAAGAACAAACAGTAGCAGTGCGAGATGTGGCTCTTCCTAGTCTGAAAGGAGTAGAGTCAAGTATTGTGAAGCCTGCTATTACTTGAAACTTTGAGATCAAGCCCGGCATGATTCAGTTGCTGCATGTGACGGGGCAATATGGTGGATTCCTGCATGAAGATCCGCAGCAACACTTGCAGAACTTTCTGGAGATCAGTGATACTTATACACCGACAGGTGTGCCTACTGATTATGTGCGAATGACTTTGTTCCCATTTTCATTGATTGGGACAGCAAGGAAGTGGTTAAAGGCTGAAAAGCCTGGGTCTATCACTACTTGGGAGGATTTAGCTAAGAAATTCTTGGCTAAGTTTTATCCGTCGGCTAAGACGGCCAGGTTGAGGAGTGCAATTTTGTCCTTCAGGCAGTTTGAAGGCGAATCATTATATGCAGCCTGGGAGAGATTTAAAGCGTTATTGAGAGATTGTCCTCACCACAATCAAACTAATGAGGTTATTGCACACACTTTTGTTGAGGGATTGAACCAACATACTAAGATTGTGGTTGATGCTGCTGCTGGAGGCCAAGTGCTGGCCTTAAATTTTGAACAGATCTATGACTTACTTGATAAGTTTTCACAGAGCAATCCTGATTGGCAGGGTGATGGCAGAGCTAATATACTTAGTGAGGGGGCTAGCAGAGCGGCTACACAGAAAGCTGCTGGGGTACTTCAACTAGATGGAATCACAGAGTTGCGAGCGAAGATGGATGCGATTTCCAATCAAATCAGCAAGCTGGCTCTCCAAGCAAAGCCACAACCAGCTCCAGTGCAGCAAGTTCAGGCCTTTTGTGAGGTATGCGGTGAGGATCATAGCACTGAGGTTTGTCCCTCTAACCCAGAATCAGTGTATTATGTGGGTAATCAGAACAGATCACAGGGCCAAAACCAAAATCAGTATGGTAATAATTATAACACGGGTTGGCGTAATCACCCAAATTTTTCTTGGAGGGATACCCGTGAGCAGTTTCAGGGTAATGAGAGAGCCCAATTTACTCAAAACAATGCACCACAGCAGGGATCGCAGTCTCAGGCTCAACCACAACAGTCTAATACTATGGAGGATATGCTCAAGAAAATTCTTGCAGGGCAGCAAAAGCTCATTGATGAGTCAGCATCTCAGGCACAAACAATAAAAGATTTGAGCAATGCACAGAAAGATCTTGAAAGACAATTGGGGCAGCTTGCTGGAGCACAAAATAATAGACCTCGGGGTGCTTTACCGAGTGATACAGAGAAGAATCCTAGAGAATTTGTGCAAGCAGTGACTTTGAGGAATGGAAGAACACTGGAGGAAGTTCCCCCAAAGCCAAAGAAGCCTGTTGGTGAGTTAGAGCCAAATGTTGATAGGGAAGTGGAAAAAGAAGCAGAAAAGGTAACCGAAAAGCAGCCCGAGTCTGCTATTGTGAGACCACCACCACCTTTCCCGCAGAGACTTCAGAAGCAGAAAGTTGATGCAGCATGCAAGAAATTTTTGGAGATATTGAGTCAAATTCAGGTAAATATTCCTTTGGTGGAGCTTTTGCGGGATGTTCCCAAATATGCTAAATACATCAAGGATATTGTTGCTAACAAGAGAAGATTGACTGAGTTTGAGACAGTTGCACTTACTGAGGAGTGCAGTTCCAGAGTTAGAAGCAAGCTTCCGCAGAAATTGAAGGACCCGGGCAGTTTTACCATCCCTTTGAAAATTGGGGAACATGAGGTTGGTCGTGCTTTATGTGATTTGGGTGCTAGTGTGAATTTGATGCCTTCTTCAGTTTTTAGGAAGCTAGGCCTGGGTGAGCCACGACCCACTACTGTGACCCTGCAGCTTGCTGATAGATCTTTGACATGCCCTGAGGGGATTATTGAGGATGTGCTTGTACAAGTGGGTCAGTTCATATTACCCGTTGATTTTATTATTCTTGATTATGAAGCTGATCCTGAGGTTCCTCTCATCTTGGGAAGAGGATTTTTGGCTACTGCGGATGCTGTTATTAGAGTCAGAGCTGGCAAGATGATCATGAAGGTAAATGGGGAAGAAGCTGTGTTTAATGTGTTCAGAGCTACCCAGCTTCCTTCTCATTATGAAGAGTTGTCCATGGTAAAAGTAATAGATGATGAGTTGACTGCTGATGAGAGGTCATTCTTGGCTTCTAATGTTGATTCTTTGGAAAGGGCACTCTTATGTGATGATGATGATATCCTGAAGGATGAAGATACTGAAGAATTTGTGGAGGTTCTTAATATGCAGAGTAGATTCATCCCAGGGTGGAAGAAATTTGAGGGGCTTGATAGACCGTTGACCTTAGCTCCTGCTAAACCGTCTATTGAGAAAGCTCCTAATCTTGAGCTCAAACCTTTACCCGCACATTTACGTTATGCTTATTTGGGTGAAGGTAATACTTTGCCCGTGATCCTTTCTTCTTTGTTGTCTGATGTGCAGGTTGAGAAGGTGTTGCGGGTATTGCGAGAGCGCAAGAGAGCTATTGGCTGGACTATTGCTGATATTAGAGGGATTAGTCCTTCCTTCTGCATGCATAAAATTCTCTTGGAAGAAGATCATAAGCCATCCATAGAGCAGCAGAGGAGGCTAAATCCAATCATGAAGGAGGTGGTGAAGAAAGAAGTCATCAAGTGGCTGGATGCTGGTATTATTTTTCCTATCTCTGACAGCAAGTGGGTGAGTCCGGTGCAGTGTGTTCCTAGGAAAGGGGGCATGACAGTGGTGAAGAATGAGAACAATGAGTTGATTCCTACAAGAACTGTTACAGGGTGGCGAATTTGCATTGATTATAGGAAGCTGAACAAGGCCACCAGGAAAGATCACTTCCCACTCCTTTTTATTGATCAGATGTTGGATAGACTAGCAGGCCATGAGTATTATTGTTTCTTGGATGGTTATTCGGGCTACAATCAAATTGTGATAGCTCCTGAAGACCAAGAGAAGACCACTTTTACTTGTCCATATGGCACCTATGCATTCAGGAGGATGCCATTTGGGTTGTGTAATGCCCCGGGGACTTTTCAGCGGTGCATGATGGCTATTTTCACTGACATGGTGGAAAAATTTGTGGAGGTGTTTATGGATGATTTCTCAGTGGTTGGTGACTCTTTTGATGAATGCTTGAAGAATCTTGATGCTGTGCTGAGCCGTTGTGAAGAAACAAATCTGGTGCTGAATTGGGAAAAATGTCACTTCATGGTTCAAGAAGGCATAGTACTTGGGCACAAGGTGTCAAAGCAAGGGATTGAGGTTGACAAGGCAAAGATAGAGGCTATTGAGAAATTACCACCACCTATCTCTGTTAAGGGGGTGCGTAGTTTCTTGGGACATGCAGGGTTCTATAGACGGTTCATAAAGGACTTCTCCAAAATTTCCACTCCCTTGTGCAAATTGTTGGAGAAGCATGTGAAATTTGTGTTTGATGATGCTTGTATTAAGGCGTTTGAAGAGTTGAAGAAAAGGTTGGTGACCGCACCAATCATCATTGCTCCTGACTGGTCTTTGCCATTTGAATTGATGTGTGATGCGAGTGATAATGCTATTGGGGCTGTTCTAGGCCAAAGAATAGGAAGAATTTTTCACTCCATCTATTATGCAAGCAAGACGCTTGATGCAGCCCAGTCCAATTATACTACCACTGAGAAGGAGTTGCTAGCCGTGGTTTATGCTTTTGATAAATTCAGATCTTATTTGGTTGGCACTCGTGTTGTTGTCTACACTGATCATGCCGCAATCCGGTATTTGTTTGAAAAGAAGGACTCCAAGCCGAGACTTATTCGATGGGTTCTCCTATTGCAAGAGTTTGATGTTGAAATTCGAGATCGCAAGGGGACTGAGAATCAAGTAGCTGATCATTTGTCAAGGCTGGAGAATAGAGATCATGTAGATGAGGGGCCTGAGATTAAAGAGGTATTTCCTGATGAGCAACTTTTTGCTCTAGAAGAAGCTGAAACACCATGGTATGCTGACATGGTAAATTTTCTTGTGAGTGATGTGTATCCCCCTGGGGCAACTGCTGAGCAGAAGCGTAAACTCCTTCATGAGAGCAGATTTTATGTGTGGGATGAGCCCTATTTGTACAAGATAGGTGTTGATCAACTAGCTCGGAGATGTGTTCCAAGGGAAGAAGTAGAGCCGATTCTACAGAGCTGCCATTCCTCTCCTTATGGTGGCCACCTTGGTGGAGATCGAACAGCTGCAAAGGTACTTCAATCTGGTTTCTTTTGGCCTACTTTATTTAAAGATGCTCATGCATTAGTGAAGCAATGTGATCGTTGCCAAAGAACGGGTACCATTACTAGGCGTCACGAGATGCCTTTGAACAATATTTTGGAGATTGAGCTGTTTGATTGTTGGGGTATTGATTTTATGGGTCCATTTCCACCTTCTATGGGCAATAAATATATCCTTGTAGCAGTTGATTATGTATCTAAATGGGTGGAGGCCATTGCACTTCCTACAAATGATGCGAGTGTGGTGGTGAAGTTCGTGAAGAAGAATATTTTTACTCGTTTTGGGACACCGCGGGCTATCATTAGTGATGAAGGTACGCATTTCTGTAACCGGTTGTTCAATAAATTATTGGCTAAGTATGGGGTTCGCCACAAGGTGGCTACTGCTTATCATCCCCAAACTAGTGGCCAAGTGGAAGTGTCTAACAGAGAGATCAAGCAAATCCTTGAGAAGACTGTGAATGCCTCGAGGAAGGATTGGGCTATGAAGTTAGATGATGCTCTCTGGGCCTATCGAACTGCATTCAAAACGCCTATTGGAACCTCTCCATATAGGCTTGTTTATGGGAAAGCTTGTCACTTGCCGGTTGAATTAGAGCATAAGGCGTATTGGGCTATTCAAAAGCTCAACTTTGATATGGCCTTAGCGGGTGAGAAGAGGATGCTCCAACTGCATGAACTTGAAGAGTTCCGTTTCCATGCGTATGAAAATGCGAAATTATATAAGGAACGGACAAAGAAGTGGCATGATAAGCACATTGAGCATCGCTATTTTGAGCCCGGGCAGCGTGTATTGTTGTTCAACTCGAGGTTGAAATTGTTTCCGGGCAAGTTGAAGTCGAGATGGTCGGGGCCTTTTGAAGTTGTTCGGGTTACCGCACATGGAGCGGTTGCATTGAGAGCCCCGGGTTCTGAAAGCACATTTTTGGTTAATGGTCAACGGGTGAAACATTATTGGGGAGGTGCGGTGAATCATCGCACTTCAATTACATTGCGAGACCCTTGATTTGTTCCCGTCGTGCCACGACGTTAAATAAGGCGCTTCTCGGGAGGCAACCCGAGTTTGTACTTGTATTAGTTTAGTTTTCTTTTATTTTATAGTGTCACGTTTTTGTTGTTTTTGTGTGTCGTTTTTGCAGGAATCGGGTGAGCTAAATAAGGTGAAATGAATGCATTGAGGGGGATGGGACGTCTCGAGACATGTCCCACGCTTGGTTTGCACTTGGAATCGAAATTCGGTGCGAAAAAACGTTCTTGGGCGCGTTCGGGAGTGCCCCGCGCCTCCCAAAGCGCGAGAAAAAAGCTGAACAAAGAAGCTAGGCGCGGTTGGGAGTGCCCCGCGCCTCCCACCGCGCCATGCTAGGCAGAACCATCCACTTCTTGCCCGCGACAAGCATGCGCCGCGGAGGCAACCGCGCAAGGCTAGGCAGAAACATAAAAATCATGCGCGCTATTGGCCTGCGGCGCGGAACCAAACGCGCAAGGCAAAATTTTTTGGTTCTAAATGCGGGTCAACAGGTTTGACCCGAAATTCTTTAATTCCCCACCCCTATAACCCCGATTCCTAACACTATTTCTTCCTTACTTTCACCACAAACACTCTCTACACACACACTAATTCACTTGCAACAATTGAACTCATCCCAAATCTTGTGCAATCACTTCTAACACCATCAAGTAAGTACATTACTACTCTTCCTTCTCAATAACATGTAAGTTGTCTTCATTATTGCTCATGGGTGATTCTCTTAACTAGTTACAAGCTTCTTCATAAAAATTCAATCTTGATATGCTTAATTGTCTATGATGCTTAGTATAGACCTTGTGACTTGTAAAAAGAGATCTCCCAATAATTTGGGAGGGTTGGCACATTACAAAATCCATTGAAATTGCTAGTTCAAAGTTGTGCACACTAGGTGTTTGTGAAAAAGCCTCAAAGATGAAATATCAATGACATTGTGAATTCTTGAGTAGCAATGCATTCCTTAGGCTTACAATGAACATTAGGTGTTGCATACACACTAGATTTGATCATGAGGCACCCACACTAGCTTGATTTTAAAAATTCAAAACGTGGCATATTTTGCCAAGGCTAGTTTTGTTCAAGTGTGGGGTGCTCGTGCCATTGAAACAAGTGATTGCCACATAGAGTGTGTGCTAAGTGTGGGGTGGTACCCTTGAGCTTGAATTGTTTTTGGTGCATAGCTATACATCTAACATTGATGTTTGTGTTTGTGTAGGTACCATGGTAGCCACATCTCAAAAGGCGAGTTCTTCATCTACTGCGGGCCCGAGGAGAGAACCTCAAGCGGAGCCTTCCCCCTCAAAGCAAAAGGGTAAGGCACCGGCCAAGCCCAAGGCAAAAGCAAAGGCTAAGGCCAAGATTCCAAAGGACGCGGTGCCGATATCACGTCCCGGAGGCAAGACTCGGTATGGCCTCCCTTTCGTGAAGAAGGGAGATTGCCAAACATGGTATAAAAATGTGCGGCTTGCGGGGTACATCCCCGAGCAAGCCATTGATAAACGGCCAGTGCTACAAAAGTTTAGAGATGTGGCCGAGAAGATCATTGCCCTCAAGTGGGACTCAGTGTTTGAGAGTCCGGGGCACGCCAACTTGGACATGGTCCAAGAACTTTATGCTAACTGGGAGCCCGATGAGGTGTGGAGGGATGATAACATGGTGACGGTTAGGGGAGTGAAGGTGAAGTTAGATCCAACGGCATTGAATGCCTTCTTGGGGGTAGCGGACCCCGATTATGATGAGTTGAGAAATTACATCAAGAAACCGGATTAGACGGCCTTGCGGGAGACCTTGTGTGGTGAGGGCTCCACGCATAAGTGGGGGCGAGGAGCGTCTGGGCGACATAATTTTATGCACTTCTCACAGTTTATCAAGCCGGCGCGTGTATGGATGCGGTTCATAAATGCACGGATTCTTCCATGTTCCCATTATTCCGAGGTCACTAAGACTCGGGCGTGCATGGTGTACTTTTTCATGACCGGGAGGCCGGTGAACATTGGGTACTACATGTTGAGAATGATGAAACAAGAGAGGTATGAAAAATCATGTAGTCGGTTGTATTTTGGGAACCTCTTGACCCGGTATTTAGAGAAGGCGGGCGTCCCCGCAGATGAGGTCGGGGATCGCATTGTCCTTGATTTTGGGAGGCCTTTTGACATTGCCTCGGTCAAGGGGGTGATCACCACAGCACCGGTGAAGCTGACGGCGGACGATTGGCGGGAGACAAGTGCCAACTTGGCCGCGCGTCAGTATTTGATGATAGAGGCTATGGCCCGTCAGTCGGGCGTTGATATGACTACTATTGACCGCCAGGTCCCGTTGACGGAGACCTCGAAGGTCCTGCTGGGCGAGGTTGAGGCTGGAACGGTGGATCCGCGGGAGGATGAGAACACTGATTCAGATATTGTGGCCAATGATCCCGACAGTGAGTATGAGACTGATCATGAGGCGGAGGCCTAGGTCCACACTCCTGTGCACCATCCAGCTTTCAGGGCAGTTTTCTTGTACTCTTACTTTTGCACTTACTTCTTTGTCGCACTGGGACATTGCTTAGTTTAAGTGTGGGGTGGGGTACTGCCCTTTATCTAGTTTTTATTTTGAGGTTTAGGATGCATGTACCATAGGATTTTTCTTTTGCCACTTGACTTTATTTTTATTTGTTTCTTGCTTTAATATATGAAAAAAAAAAAATTAGAAAACCAATGAAAAATTCCAAAAAGATTTTCCTTTTAGTTTTATTAGTGGTACATGTCATCCGCCCCGTGGTTTTTCTTATGGCCGCGGTTCTTTTCCACGGGGTGACCTTTGAACCGGGTAGTTTTTCATTTTTAGGATTAGGATAGTTAGTTGTAGATGACCCTAGGCTAAGGAAAAAGGTAGAATGCTAGGTGCCTTTGATTTGTTTGATACCGGTGGACTTGGACTTGATTGCATGTGCTACTTGTGGTGTCCTTGGTTTTATTTTGATGCATGCCTAGGAAAAATTGGAACAACCCCCTTGAGATGCTTGAGTCCGCTTGCTTGACTTGATTGCTAACTTTTGTGCATGAGTGCTTAAATTTCCACAAGTTGCATTCTAGAAGCTTGGTTGAGAGTTGTTGCTTGAGCCTTTTTGTGTGGATTACGTGCAATGTGTGTTGTGAGGCATGTTCTTAGTTGCTCCATGTTGCGTATTAATGTCTAGAACTTGCCCCGTGTGTGTGCAAAGCGAAATCCTAGGTTTGCTCTAGTCGGGAGATGATACAAGGCCTTCTTTTACTTGCCTACCCTTACATATATACATTGAAAAATTGTTGTTGTGATTTCATTGACCCTTTTTGATTGGCACCCACAACCCGAGCCTACCCATTTGTTCTTAATTGACTCTTTTGGCCCTTACTCCTTAAGCACTTTATTGACATTGTGTAGATGATTGGAGTTGTGGTTGGATGTTGGGAGATTTTTGAGTGGAGCTAATAAAAGGGAAATACTTATGAAAATTGTGAAGTAGTGGAAAACATTGGCAAGGATGGAAGTTAATGAAATTGAAAAAAAATGAAATGATAAGAAAAGAAAAAAAATAGCAAAGTTGAAAAAAATTGTGGAAAAGAAAAAAAAAAAGAGAGAAAGATATCCCGTCCTTGCTAGTGTGTGATTGAAAAGAAAATATGCTACTTATTGAGAAGGTATGTGTGATACTTGTGATTGGGTGGTTTGATGAGGATTGTGCTTGAAATTAAATGTGATGTATTAAAGTGCTTAGGGAGGTAGTCACTATTACCATATGTATCCTACCCGCCCCTTAGCCTACATTACGACCTTTCTAAAGTCCTAGTTAATCCCGATTTGAGTGAGTCTACATTAGTGGAGTCCTACACTACGGGCAAGCCTATGGTACGTTGTGTGTGACATGTGAGCTTTCATGAGAGTGAGAGAATTCATTTGTTATTGCCCCGTTCTATTCATGATATTTGTTTTTGTGTGTGATTTTTGGGGGGCACTCTCTTTCATATTGGTGAGGGCACGTGGTTTGCATGAAGTAGGTAAAGTTGATGGCTTTTGATTGAGTAGATATGTGTAATTTTGTGGGAGCATGGTTGCATTGAGTTGAGTTTGTGCATTTGAGCTATTTTGGGGTGGTTGTTCTCATATTTTTGAGTTTGGTAAATTGTTGGCATGTTGTGGATCCATGGTAGTCATGTGCGCATTGGTTCAATGGTCGGTATCAACCATAGTCATAGGAAGACCTGTTTTACCTAGGTTGGGGAGTTAGTTTTGACTTGCTCGAGGGCGAGCAAAGGTTTAAGTGTGGGGTGGTGATGTTCGGCATTTTATGCCTACTTTTCCTTAATATTTCCGCACATTTGAGCTTGTTTTGCACTTGTTTGGTAGCTTGTGAATGTGGTTTTACGCTGATGTTGTGTTGTTCGTGTGTAGGTCGTTACGCGATGCATTTGGAGCGTTTCGGAGCTTGATAGAGCATGAATTGGTTGAAGGATGTTTGAAGATTGGATTGAGCACACAAAGGCACGACACAAGCCGAGTTTTGGAGCGAAAGAAGGACGTTTTGGCCTGGCGCTGCAGCCCCCGCGCCGCACAGCCTATGGCGCGAGGAGGCTTGCGCGGTTCATGGCGCGCCGCAGGGCTAAGGCACGAAGGCTGGGAGCGGGTTCTGGTTGCTGTCACGCTTTTCGGGGCGCGGGGCGCCCATTGTAGCGCCCCTTGTGCGCGATTTTACTCCCTATTCCTTCTAGTTTTGGGTTTAACTTATTACCAAGGGTTTGGAAATATTATAAATAGTTTATTACTTAGTTTTTGTAAGAGGTTCTTGACTTTGGAGCAATATTGAGAGCTACACACTTCATTGAACAAGGGTTATTCCCAAATCTTTCATCTATTACATCAAGTATTTCATTATTACACCAAATCTTTGCCTTGCGATTATGAATATGTGTGGCTAATTTCCTAACGTTCTGGGGTTAGAGTTTACATGAAAGTTGATTGTTGAAGATTGATTTCCATTGATTGAATCCCATAACGGGTTACTTATTCTTCCTTGATTTAACTTGTATAATTGTTAGAGCTCGATAGTTATACATCATCTATGGTTTTTGGGTTGAACTTGAAAGAGAGAACCTAATTACGTAATAAGGAAGAATAGAACTAGTTTGTGAACCCGGGCATCGGGGAATCAATTCGTGGGTAGGATAGACATATACTTGCTTGCCTAGTTTAACTAATTACAGGATCGTTAATGCGTGCATGTGATTTAACCCGTAGACATACAATGATTAAAGTAGCTTGCATAGATTGTGAAGAACTGAAAGGTTTTCATAATTACAATTAACCTGTCAGTTAGTAACCCGGGATTTAAGAAGTGAAATCAATTGAATACATCAACTGGATTGTTCGGAACTCTGACCCTGGATCGCTCCCTTGATATTGTTAACAACCAAAGTTTGACCCATTGCTTGATTACATTCCAGCACTTTAATTACTGCATTTTAGTATAAAAACTCTTACAACCATTGGAAAAAGACCCCTGGATAGCTTGTTCAGGAATTGTTTATTAAGCACTAGTCTGCATAGTCCTCGTGGGAACGATACTCGACTTTGTCACTTTATTACTTGACGAATAGACTTCTTGGAGCAATTGTGGTCGAAGGCTTTATTGGGGTTATATGAATTCTCATTACGACCGCCACAATAAGACGCAACGATATAAGAATGAACATAATACATAGCCAACCTACATCAAGTTCAACGGCTCAGCAATAAGATATTATCCAACAAGGAAAGTTGGTGCAAGGACTATATTGCAGCAGTAGGTCGACAAGTATGAAAGATGCTAAGTATCTCTTCGAGGACACATAGCCATCATGACAGACAAATTTACAAGGAACGGTGAAAAATGCACTCAAGGTCCTGGTATTCGACAAAAGCCAACATCCCTTTCTGTTACACAACACAATCTATTCCTTACACAACATATTTAGCACCTTTCATTTACATTCAACTCCTCACCTCGCGGTTAAACAAGCGTAAGTCGTTTGGCCAAAATCCTTGCCTTGCCTGCTGCATAAGGCACTTAGGCAATCTCTTATGATATCTATATGATCTATCGCAACCTCCAATTTCAAGTATGAATCCGTCATCCACGGTCTAGCCTTTCTCCTAAGCTTACGTGTCAATTTTCTTCAAGTCTTTGCTAATATGCCCACACTATTTTGTGCATTTCACCACTTTGTTACGGTTGCTTCGCACTTGGACACCGAAATTGGTCAAGAATCTGCATTTGAGAAAAAGCTGAAATGGCAAACCAACCTAAAAAAAATTTTCTCTACAACAAAGTCCTTTGAACCACCAGCATATAACACCAAGAGCATTCAGACAATTCCAATACCGTACAACCTGCATTATACGAGAGTTACAACAAAGAAATCAGATTCCTATACGACCGAGCTCACAACCTCAAACTGCACCCAACCTACACAATAAACAACCTCCCCCCGTCAAGACTTCCAACTACAACAACCTTAGATGGCTCAGCACAATCAAGGATAAACCAAAAATGACAAAACCTCACGCATTTACTCTTTTAACCCAGTCAAATGATATTGCAATCGACAAACAAACCACTCCCTAGATACCCATTCCAAAATTCGATCCAACAAGATCTATTTTTCCTCTCGTTGGTCAAGTCAAGTTGCTTTTCACACTCAATTCCGATTTTACAATCGAACTCAATCCAATTTGGGACGGACAGGAATTGTTGTAGGAAAGAACGGACAATGAAAACTAATCGGACGGAATTAGAAAAAGTCAAAGAAATGAAGAAAGAAAGGCCCGAATCGAATTGGCAGGAAATGTATTCGGATTTGGATGAAATTTTGTTTATGATCTAAAAACTCATTTTATTTGATGATATGGCAGGGGTTTGGGTGAGCTGAAACTGTTGAGGGGCTGTTCCGAGCAATCTATGAAGTGACTGAAATTTTGTTCAGCGCTATCGCGACATCAGGCACGCAATCACGAAGAGAAAAAAATAACTCTGTGCTATCACTTCGCGATCGCGAAGAGAAATAATTAGTACGCCTGCGTGATTACGACACTTCTCGCGCGATCGCGAAGAGCAAATTCTGGGTTTGAGGCAGAACTTGAAACCCGAATTTTTGGAAATTTTCTTCACTTAAATCTTCACAAACCAACTTATTTTTGCTTCAAATTTGAGATATAAGCTCCTTATATGTCCGCGAACAAACCCCAATGATCAATTCTTCAAGAACAACATCCAAAATGCAAAAGCCCCAAATCTTTGTTGAAGAACCTTAGATTTTGATTCTTCAAATAAACACCCTAAATGTTGTTTGTTGTACAATTCCTTCGAGAATCAGCTTCTAGAATCACCAAGCAACAATTGGTAACAAATATTGCATCCAAAGGAAACCTAAATCTATGACTCAATTTTTTGGATTTTTGAATTTTTGATTTTTTTGTGATTTTTCAGATTTGATAAACAAATTTGGGTTAATGATTGTAAGAACAAACACTAATCCAACTCTGATACCGAATGATATGATCAAGGAAATAAATTAGGGATAATCCTAATCACCCCTTAAACACATAATCAAAAAGAACCAATACCGATTAGTCCTCAATTGAATATACATTCAATTGCAAACCAAGGAAATAAAATGCTCAAGCAAGATGCTTAGCCAATGTTTACTCACAACATTCATCATCAAAAGTCTAACTACTGAATAAACAATCAATCATACTATTTATAGTAGCTAGGTAATGACAATGATAAATGGACTAAAAAGCCCCAAATGTTTATTCTGAGAATCTGCTAGTACGCCTTTCATCGCGATCGCGCAAGTGGTCTCGCGATAGCGCTATGTATTCTAAGATCTCCTCGCGACCGCGTTATGTCTTTCGCGATCACGGACTCTGATTGAGTCTTTCTGCGCGAATGCGCTCATGGCATCGTGATTGCGAAGCATATCCAGAAAATCCAGAATTCTGCAGCCTTGCATTTTGCTCATTTGGCAATCCTTTTGAATTAGCTCTTGCTTTCCATGCCTTCTTAAAACACTCCAAGCTCCGGACGTCGAGCATGGGACCCTCCACGGCTTAAAGCACCAATCCGGATTGCATCACTTGGACAAAGGAACACTCCCAGAAGACTAGAAAAAACGCAGGAGATTGAGAGTTCAAGCAGCTCGGTATTGCCTGATCAACGAAGAATGGTACCGATGAATGTACAACAGCCCTTTGGCTAAATGTTTAGGGCCCTCTTAAGTTTATTATGTGTTAAGAGAAATCCATGAAGGGCAATGTGGAAATCACCCTGGCGGACGATCTTCAGCTCGTAAGCTAATCAGGGCAGGCTATTTCTGGCCACGAATGGAAGACGATGCAAGAAAATTCGTTCAAGCATGTGACAGTTTCCAGGGATTCTCCCATATACTTCCTTAGCCAACAAAGCTTCTACATTCAGTAGTAGCCCCATGGTCTTTCATGACATGGGGGATGGATATCGTTGCGCCCATACCCGAAGTGCCCGGAGGGATCAAGTTCTTGCTTATCATGACAGACTATTTCACTTAGTAGGTTGAAGCAGAACCATACTCTCGAATCCAAGAGCATGAGGTAATATAGTTCATCTAGAAGAATATCATGTGCAGGTTCGGTATTCAAGCGAAAATCACTTGTGACAACGAGCCTCAATTCATAGGAGATAGGATCTCTTCTTTCTTGGCGGAGTGGGAGACAAAGAGGATTACCTCGACACCTTATCATCCTGCGGCCAACAAACAAGTAGAGTCTTCTAACAAGACCATAGTGGAAAGTTTAAAGAAGCGATTCAAGGAGGCCAAAGACAAGTAGCCGGAGGAACTGCCAGGAGTTCTAAGGACCTATTGCACCACATCAAAAGCCAGCATGAGAGAAACTCCATTCTTGCTAACATACAGGACGAAAGTTATGATCCCCATAGAAATAGGAGAATCCAGTTTACGATAGTCATTCAACGAAGAAGAATCAAATAACGAGGCCTTAGCCGCCTCACTTCATGTCCTCGACAAACACCGGGAGATAGAAACCATACGCCTGGCGGCCCAGAAGCAGCATGTAGAGCAGTACTACAACGTCCGGACCAACTTACGTTCCCTCAGCATAGGGGACCTGGTTCTGCGCAAGATAACTTAAAGCACCGAGGAGGCAGTGCTGACATAGAAGGAATGACCATTCCAAATAACTGAAACATCTCTTTGCTTAAGAAGTACTACTCCCGAAAGGTCAACTGGACATACATATTCGAGACATGTATTATCTTCTTTCTTGCTCTTCGTTCTTATCATTACTTTATAGGGGCACTTAGCCCCGTCTTCATTAAGTTCTTATTTGACTCCGCGCCCCATTTATCAATTAAACTACTATCCTATTTAGTTAATTTTAAATCAAATTCATCTATGATCCAATTATTTAGAGCCCCGGCACAACTTAAATTGAAGTAATACACTCACTTTTCGATACAAAAAGTAGAGTACATGTTGCTCCCAACGCACACGCAAGTATACGTGGTCGACAAGTAATAAAGTGATAAGTAGAGTATCGTTCCCACGAGGACTATTCAGACTGAATCCTATCAAACAATTTATATAAACTATTCAGGGATCTTTTCCAATGGTTGAGCTTTTACTAACTAATTGCAATAATTAAAACAAGTAATTGAGATCAAGTAACAGGGCAAATTCTAAGTTGTTATCAATAAAAGATGACGGTCCCGGGTCAGAGTTACGAACAATCCAGTTGAGTTTTCCAGTTGATTCTACTTCTTGATTTCCTAGATTGCTAACTACAGGTTAAATGTACCCATGAAAACCTTTCGATTCTTCACGGTCTATGCAGGCTACTCCAATCCCTATATGTCTATGGGTTGAATCACGTGCACGCATTAACGAATTCTGTAATTAGTTAAACTAGGCGAGCAAGTATATGTCTATCCTACTCACAAATTGGTTCCCCGATGCCCGGGTTCACAAACTAGTCCTATTCTTTCTTATTACATAATTAAATTCCCTCTTTCGAGTTCAATCTAAAAACCATAGATAATGCGTAATAATCGGGCCCTGACAATTACACAAGTGAAATCAAGAAAGAATAAGCAACCCGTTATGGGATTCAATTAATGGAAATCAATCTTCAAACATCAACCTTCATGTAATACTCTAACCCTAGAACGATAGGATTAGCTACGCATACTCATAATAACAACACAAGGAATTGATGTAATAATGAAATAATGATGTAATAGATTAATGGAAGGAAGAAAAACCCTTGTCTTGATGTTATGAGCTCTCAAATTTGCTCCAAAGTCTGAACCCCCATCAAAAACTAAGTAAAAGACTATTTATAGAGTTTACAAACACCTAGTAATAAGTTAGACCCAATACTAGAAGGAATAGGGAGTAAAATCGCGCACAAGGGGCGCTATAACGGGCGCCCCGCGCCCACGATCGCGTGAAGATGGACAGAAGACGCCAAAATCCCTCCGCCTTTGGGCTGCGTCGCGCAAGAAAACGCGCAGGAGGTGGCGCGCTATGGGCTGCGCGGCGCGCCCCCTGCAGCGCAAGGCCATTTTTCGTGTTTTCTCGCTCCTTTGCTCGCTCGTGTCGTGCCTTCGTGTGCTCGACCCAATCCTCAATCAAAATCAAATCTTTTCTTGCTCAATCAAGCTCTTCAAAGCTCCAATTACATTGCATAACAACCTACATACGCACGACATAAAATCAGTGTAAAACCACAGTCACAAGCTATAAAACGAGCGAATAAAGTACTAAAACGTGAGGAAATATTAAGGAAATATAGGCATAAAATGCCAAACATCACCACCCCACACTTGAACCTTTGCTCGTCCTCGAGCAATCACAAATAACTTCCCAACCTAGGTACAACAGGTCTGCCTATGACTATGGTTGATACCGACCATTGAACCAATGCACACATGACTACTATGGATCCACAAACATGCCAACAATTTACAAAAACCAAAAAATATGAGAACAACCACCCCAAAACAACTCAAATGCACAAACTCAACTTATTGCAACCATGCTCCCACAAAATCACACCTATCTACTCAACCAAGAAACCATCAACTTCACCTATCTCATGCAAGCCATGTGCCCTCACCAAAATGAAGCAAGAGAGTGTCCCCTAAGTATCACACACAACCATGAATATCAAGAATAGAATGGGGACAATAGCATAGAAAGAATTCACTCACTCTCATGAAAAGCTCACATGTCACACACAATGTACCATAGGCTTGCCCGTAGTGTAGGACTCCACTAATGTAAGCTCACTCCAATCGGGATTAACTAGGACTTTAGAAAGGTCGTAATGTAGGCTAAGGGGCGGATATGATACATATGGTAATAGTGACTACCTCCCTAAGCACTTTAATACATCACAATTAATTAAGCACAAATCTCATCAAGCCACCCAATCAACAAGTATCACACATACACCTTCTCAACAAGTAGCATATTTTCTTTTTAAGCACACACTAGCAAGGAAGGGATATCTTTTTCTCTTTTTTTTCTTTTTTCCACAATTTTTTTCTTTTCAACTTTGCTATATTTTTTTCTTTTTCAAATTCATCCAACCTTGCCAATGCTTTTCACTACTTCACAATTTTTACAATTATTTCCCTTCATTAGTTCCACTCAAGAACCTCCCAACTCCAACCACAACTCCAAAGTAACAACACAATATTAACTAAAATGCTTAAGGAGTAAAGGGCCAAAAGAGACAATTTAGAACAAGTGGGTAGGCTCGGGGTGTGGGTACCAATAGAAAGGGTCAATTCAAACCACAACAACAATTTTTCAAGGTATATATGTAAGGGTAGGCAAATCAAAAGAAGGCCTTGTATCATTTCCCGACTAGAGCAAACCAAGGATTTCGCTTTGCACACACACGGGGCAAGTTCTAGACATTAACATGCAACATGGAGTAAATAAGAACATGCCTCACAACACACATTGCACATGGTCCACACAAAAAGGTTCCATCAACAACTCTCAACCAAGCTTCTAGAATGCAACTTGTGGAAATTTAAGCACTCATGCACAAAGGTTAACAATCAAGTCAAGCAAGCGGACTCAAGCATCTCAAGGGGGTTGTTCCATGTTTTTCCTGGGCATGCATCAAAATTAAACTCAAGGACACCACAAATAGCACATGCAATCAAGTTCAAGTCCACCGGTATCAAACACATCAAAGGCACCTAGCATTCCACCTATTTCCTTCGTCTCGGGTCATCTACAACTAATTATTCTAATCCTAAAAATAAAAAAACTACCCGGTTCAAAGGCCTCCCCGTGGAAAAGAACCGAGGCCATAAGAAAAACCACGGGGCGGATGACATGTACCACTAATAAAGACTAAAAGGAAAATCTTTTTGGAATTTTTCATTGGTTTTCTAATTTTTTTAAAAATTTTTTCTCATATATTAAAGCAAGAAACAAATCAAAATAAAGTCAAGTGACAAAGTAAAATCATACGGTACATGCATCCATAACCTCAAAAATAAGGGAGAGTTCCCCACCCCACACTTAAACTAAGCAATGTCCTCAGTGCGAAAAATAAGCAAGTGCAAGGTAAAGAAAACTTCCCTGAAGATTGTAGTCCTTGGTGCTAGCATCCTCCAAGCTTCATGAGGTACTCAGACTTCCCCCATCACGTCATCAATATTATGCAAGGGTGAGGACACCCCACACTTAGCACACGACATTACATGAACCTGCAATCCAAGGAAAAACAACAACTACATGACACTATAAATGAAATAATACAAGTACAAACTCGGGTTGCCTCCCGAGAAGCGCCTTAGTTAACGTCGTGGCACGACGACACTTTTAGCTCACTTCCAGCCTTTATGTCTTCTCTTCTTACGCCGAACTTTTGCTTTCTTCCCTTCTTTTAGAGAACCCATCTTCAACTTCACATGTGGTTTACTTCCATGTTCTTGTTTGACACATTCAATCATAGAGCACTCTTCAACCTTAGCTATGTGCTCCTTCTCATCATAAACCTTGAAAGTAACCTTTTCTCCATGCGCTCTAACAGTCATCTCACCCAGCTCCATGTCAATAATTGCCTTCGAGGTGACTAAGAATGGCCTCCCCAAAATGATTGGAGCTTCTCGGTCCTCTTCATAATCTAGGACTACAAAATCAGCAGAGAATGTAAACTTACCAACTTTTAGCAACACATCCTCCAACCTACCATCAGGGTGAGTGAGAGATCCATCTGCCATCTTAAGAGTAACTGAAGAGGGCTTGATTGCTCCTAGCCCTAACCTTTTGCAAACAGACAGAGGCATCAAATTTATTCTCGCACCCAGATCACACAAGGCACCAGTGATACTATGTCCTCCAATGGTACAAGGAATAGTAAACTTCCCAGGATCTTGAAGTTTTGGAGGTAGCTTGCTCAAGATTGTGCTACACTCCTCAACTAACTCAACTGAATCTACCTCTTGAGGCTTTTTCCTCTTGACTAAAATCTCTTTTAAAAACTTCACAAAGGATGGCATCAATTCAAACACATCAGTCAAAGGAATATTAACATGACTCACAAATTTTTGATACTGAGCCAAATCCTTCGGTGGTATAAGCCTCTGCGGGAATGGTGGAGGTGGCCTAGGTGCCTCCTTTATTTCTTCTTTCTTCTTCACCTTCTCCACTTTTTCAACTTTTTCTATTTCAGCTCTCTCTTCAGACTTGGCCATCAGCTCTCCACCTTCAATTAAGGTCACTGCAAGACATTGTTCAGGCTCTTTTTTAACAGTGCTTCTTTCTCCCACCAACTGTCCCAACTGGTGCTCCAAGTTCTTTTGAGCATTGGCAAGATCATGTAGATTCAATAAAAGATGACGGTCCCGGATCAGAGTTACGAACAATCCAGTTGAGTTTTCCAGTTGATTCTACTTCTTGATTTCCTAGATTGCTAACTACAGGTTAAATGTACCCATGAAAACCTTTCGATTCTTCACGGTCTATGCAGGCTACTCCAATCCCTATATGTCTATGGGTTGAATCACGTGCACGCATTAACGAATTCTGTAATTAGTTAAACTAGGCGAGCAAGTATATGTCTATCCTACTCACAAATTGGTTCCCCGATGCCCGGGTTCACAAACTAGTCCTATTCTTTCTTATTACATAATTAAATTCCCTCTTTCGAGTTTAATCTAAAAACCATAGATAATGCGTAATAATCGGGCCCTGACAATTACACAAGTGAAATCAAGAAAGAATAAGCAACCCGTTATGGGATTCAATTAATGGAAATCAATCTTCAAACATCAACCTTCATGTAATACTCTAACCCTAGAACGATAGGATTAGCTACGCATACTCATAATAACAACACAAGGAATTGATGTAATAATGAAATAATGATGTAATAGATTAATGGAAGGAAGAAAAACCCTTGTCTTGATGTTATGAGCTCTCAAATTTGCTCCAAAGTCTGAACCCCCATCAAAAACTAAGTAAAAGACTATTTATAGAGTTTACAAACACCTAGTAATAAGTTAGACCCAATACTAGAAGGAATAGGGAGTAAAATCGCGCACAAGGGGCGCTATAACGGGCGCCCCGCGCCCACGATCGCGTGAAGATGGACAGAAGACGCCAAAATCCCTCCGCCTTTGGGCTGCGTCGCGCAAGAAAACGCGCAGGAGGTGGCGCGCTATGGGCTGCGCGGCGCGCCCCCTGCAGCGCAAGGCCATTTTTCGTGTTTTCTCGCTCCTTTGCTCGCTCGTGTCGTGCCTTCGTGTGCTCGACCCAATCCTCAATCAAAATCAAATCTTTTCTTGCTCAATCAAGCTCTTAAAAGCTCCAATTACATTGCATAACAACCTACATACGCACGACATAAAATCAGTGTAAAACCACAGTCACAAGCTATAAAACGAGCGAATAAAGTACTAAAGCGAATAAAGTCCCGAGAAGCGCCTTAGTTAACGTCGTGGCACGACGACACTTTTAGCTCACTTCCAGCCTTTATGTCTTCTCTTCTTACGCCGAACTTTTGCTTTCTTCCCTTCTTTTAGAGAACCCATCTTCAACTTCACATGTGGTTTACTTCCATGTTCTTGTTTGACACATTCAATCATAGAGCACTCTTCAACCTTAGCTATGTGCTCCTTCTCATCATAAACCTTGAAAGTAACCTTTTCTCCATGCGCTCTAACAGTCATCTCACCCAGCTCCATGTCAATAATTGCCTTCGAGGTGACTAAGAATGGCCTCCCCAAAATGATTGGAGCTTCTCGGTCCTCTTCATAATCTAGGACTACAAAATCAGCAGAGAATGTAAACTTACCAACTTTTAGCAACACATCCTCCAACCTACCATCAGGGTGAGTGAGAGATCCATCTGCCATCTTAAGAGTAACTGAAGAGGGCTTGATTGCTCCTAGCCCTAACCTTTTGCAAACAGACAGAGGCATCAAATTTATGCTCGCACCCAGATCACACAAGGCACCAGTGATACTATGTCCTCCAATGGTACAAGGAATAGTAAACTTCCCAGGATCTTGAAGTTTTGGAGGTAGCTTGCTCAAGATTGTGCTACACTCCTCAACTAACTCAACTGAATCTACCTCTTGAGGCTTTTTCCTCTTGACTAAAATCTCTTTTAAAAACTTCACAAAGGATGGCATCAATTCAAACACATCAGTCAAAGGAATATTAACATGAAGTTCTTTCAGCATACTCACAAATTTTTGATACTGAGCCAAATCCTTCGGTGGTATAAGCCTCTGCGGGAATGGTGGAGGTGGCCTAGGTGCCTCCTTTATTTCTTCTTTCTTCTTCACCTTCTCCACTTTTTCAACTTTTTCTATTTCAGCTCTCTCTTCAGACTTGGCCATCAGCTCTCCACCTTCAATTAAGGTCACTGCAAGACATTGTTCAGGCTCTTTTTTAATAGTGCTTCTTTCTCCCACCAACTGTCCCAACTGGTGCTCCAAGTTCTTTTGAGCGTTGGCAAGATCATGTATGGCTTGTGCATGGGCTGCAGTGTCAGCTATCATTCTCTGCTGGCCTGCCATTATTTGCTTTAGCATATCTTCAACTGAACTGCTAACCTGCTGTGGTGGAGCTGGAAGTGGGTGGTAATTATTCGGGGCTCTCGTATTGCTTTGATAATACCCATTACCAAACTGGTTTTGACTCTGCAGCCTGTTTTGATTACCCACGTAATAAACTGACTCTGGATTAGAAGAGCAAACCTCTGTAGCATGGTCTTGACCACAAACCTCACAAAAGCTCTGGAGTTGTTGCACTGGAGCCACTGGTTGCTGAGCCTTTTGCTGAGCTAACTTGCTAATTTGATTGGAAATAGCATCCATCCTCGCCCTTAGCTCTGAAACTGCATCTAACTGAAGTACCCCTGCAGGTTTCTGCGTAATAGCTCTACCATCTCCCTGCCAATCAGGATTGCTCTGCGAAAACTTGTCAAGTAAATCATAAATCTGATCAAAATTTAAGGCTAGTACTTGACCTCCAGCAGCAGCATCAACCACGATCTTAGTGTGTTGGTTCAACCCCTCAACAAAAGTGTGTGCAACAACCTCATTGGATTGGTTGTGGTGTGGACAATCTCTCAATAGAGCCTTGAATCGCTCCCAGGCTGAATACAAGGATTCTCCTTCTAACTGTCTGAAGGACATAATTTCGCTCCTCAGCCGGGCTGTCTTGGCAGACGGATAAAATTTAGCCAAGAACTTCTTAGCCAAATCCTCCCAAGTAGTGATAGACCCAGACTTTTCAGCCTTTAACCACTTCTTTGCTGCCCCAATCAGTGAAAACGGGAACAACGTCAAGCGAACATAATCAGTAGGAACACCCGCTGGTGTATAAGTATCACTGATCTCCAGAAAGTTCTGAATGTGTTGCTGCGGATCCTCATGAAGTAATCCACCATATTGTCCAGTCACATGCAGCAACTGAATCATGCCGGACTTAATCTCAAAGCCCCCAGTGATAGCGGGCTTAACTATGCTCGATGCTACTCCCTCCAGGCTGGGGAGAGCAACATCTCGCACAGCTAAAGCTTGGTCTTCTGCCATTCCTGTAGGTAAAGATCAAGCAGGACCTAATACCTGAAACAGCACAAAACTCAAAACAAAAATTAAACCTGAATAGTAAGTAATAAACTGTTCAAAAAGAAATCAGTCAAAAATTAGTCCCCGGCAACGGCGCCAAAAACTTGTTGCTCCCAACGCACACGCAAGTATACGTGGTCGACAAGTAATAAAGTGATAAGTAGAGTATCGTTCCCACGAGGACTATTCAGACTGAATCCTATCAAACAATTTATATAAACTATTCAGGGATCTTTTCCAATGGTTGAGCTTTTACTAACTAATTGCAATAATTAAAACAAGTAATTGAGATCAAGTAACAGGGCAAATTCTAAGTTGTTATCAATAAAAGATGACGGTCCCGGGTCAGAGTTACGAACAATCCAGTTGAGTTTTCCAGTTGATTCTACTTCTTGATTTCCTAGATTGCTAACTACAGGTTAAATGTACCCATGAAAACCTTTCGATTCTTCACGGTCTATGCAGGCTACTCCAATCCCTATATGTCTATGGGTTGAATCACGTGCACGCATTAACGAATTCTGTAATTAGTTAAACTAGGCGAGCAAGTATATGTCTATCCTACTCACAAATTGGTTCCCCGATGCCCGGGTTCACAAACTAGTCCTATTCTTTCTTATTACATAATTAAATTCCCTCTTTCGAGTTCAATCTAAAAACCATAGATAATGCGTAATAATCGGGCCCTGACAATTACACAAGTGAAATCAAGAAAGAATAAGCAACCCGTTATGGGATTCAATTAATGGAAATCAATCTTCAAACATCAACCTTCATGTAATACTCTAACCCTAGAACGATAGGATTAGCTACGCATACTCATAATAACAACACAAGGAATTGATGTAATAATGAAATAATGATGTAATAGATTAATGGAAGGAAGAAAAACCCTTGTCTTGATGTTATGAGCTCTCAAATTTGCTCCAAAGTCTGAACCCCCATCAAAAACTAAGTAAAAGACTATTTATAGAGTTTACAAACACCTAGTAATAAGTTAGACCCAATACTAGAAGGAATAGGGAGTAAAATCGCGCACAAGGGGCGCTATAACGGGCGCCCCGCGCCCACGATCGCGTGAAGATGGACAGAAGACGCCAAAATCCCTCCGCCTTTGGGCTGCGTCGCGCAAGAAAACGCGCAGGAGGTGGCGCGCTATGGGCTGCGCGGCGCGCCCCCTGCAGCGCAAGGCCATTTTTCGTGTTTTCTCGCTCCTTTGCTCGCTCGTGTCGTGCCTTCGTGTGCTCGACCCAATCCTCAATCAAAATCAAATCTTTTCTTGCTCAATCAAGCTCTTAAAAGCTCCAATTACATTGCATAACAACCTACATACGCACGACATAAAATCAGTGTAAAACCACAGTCACAAGCTATAAAACGAGCGAATAAAGTACTAAAACGTGAGGAAATATTAAGGAAATATAGGCATAAAATGCCAAACATCAGTACACTACTCGCTTAAAGCTAGATCACTTCTAGTTCAGTCACCATGCATTATTAGTAAGTTAGAATCATTAATTCAACAAATTGCACCTACCTATCGGTGGGGACGTCCGCCCGCATAGTACCAGAAAGTCTTAAAACACTCGAGTGAACAAGTGTAGATATTCTAACTTGAACACAAAAGTGCCTCGTTACATACAACGAGCAAATGACGTCCCATTGCGGCCGCAATATAAAGTCAACATTACTGATGCGAATAAAGTGCCCAACAGTGCGCACACCCGTTTTTAAAAGACACTAGCCCAGAAAGGCACCCAAATCAGGCTGCTTGACTATATTACAAGTAACTAAGCAGGTACGCATAAAACATTGATGAATGACCGTTTCATTAATATCAGCAGCCCGTAGGCTCACAATATACAATGAAGTTCCTTTGAATAAAACATTGTTCATTACAGGCGTTCATAAGTAACTAAAAGGCTTCAAAGGCTGAAGCTGCAAGTTCCTCTGAATTTGCACGGCTAGAGACTCTTCATCTGAATTATAGTTTTTGCATCAAAGTTTCTCTTGGCATATAGAAGAGGACGTTTCCAACACAATACCTCGAGTAACGGAATCTTTATAGTGCTGCGCCATGGGAGTTGGAAAATCAGTCCAACTGAGGAATCCCTTAGTAGAAAAGTGGAAGGAGCACCACGCAAGCTGAGAGTTGCATCTGGAGTCACTTCGAGAAACACCAACGTGGAAACCTCCGGCAACTGCGGGAGCACCATGTTCCCCCTTTGGAAGCAGATGCAACCTCCAAAACACAGTACAGGGCAGAGCTATACGACCACCCTAAATGCTACTGTTTTGGAGTAATTTGTCGAACATCAACCACTCAGAGTAGGAGAGAATACCTGATGCAGCCCGAACACGTGCTGATCAAGTGTTCAATCTATCGAGGCCGATGACACAAAGCCAAGCCATGTTGTTGCAAGATGTTTACATTCAATTGGCATGGTCGGGAGAAAGCAACCGCTCCGAAACTGAGTGGTCGAGCTCAAGAATCGAAGGCTTCATCTGCAAGCTTGAGCTCGAAGAAGGGAGTGACTGAACAACCAACCGAACACGCAACATCAAATTTGAAGAGTGAAGCAAGCAACCGAAGGAAAAGCGTCCGATGTCAAAGTGCCGAGCTGAACAAAGAAGCACCGAAGTGAAGTGTTCGAATGCAAGTGCTCGGATAAAAGAGTTACCGAACACTTAGTTTATTCAGCCCTGCGTGGCTTACTCATATTGGTCGTCTGTGACTATTTTACTATTTTGACCTTAGAATAGTCTATATAAACTCCTTTCCATTTCATTTGTAACCACTTGCTTTTGTATGAATGATGAATTTAAGTGAATGCTAATTTGTGTCTCCGATGGAGCCGAACCCTGACGTAGGATTTTTACAGAACTTGCATCATTCGGTGTTAGTCATTTGAACATTTTCTTCTTAGTCATTCAATTTTCAAGAAGCATGAGTTCTTCTTGAGGATTGTTGCATAGCGTAGGTGCTTCTCCTTGCCTTCTCCGTTGTTTGAACCAAGATTAGTTCCTCGGATTCATTCTAACGAAGCAAGAGATTTGTCTTGCTTTCTATCTTTATTTTTCTGCTATTTAACTCGGTTGCTAAGCTTCATCTTCTCCGATTTAGCTTACACCATCTTGGTATCAAAGCACAGTTCTGGCTTGTTCTTACAACCCCAATCCTGTCCGCCTTTATCTCGTCCGTTTGTGTCTTTCAGTTTCAGCTTCATCCCTGTTGTTGATTGTTGTTACTGTTGTATTTTTTATTATAAAAAAAAAGTAGAAATGAAAAATTCAAAAAAAAAAAAATTTGGTTGATTGGTTGGTTGTTTGGATTAAACAACCATAGATTCTTGTTGACCATCGTCTAAGGAATCCAACAAGCTCCTGTCGTACACTAGTTGATGACTAGGGTTTCTCGAGGGTTTTTGGGCAGTTTTGACGTGGTGGTGTGGTTACAAAACCCCAGTCATATTTTGGTGGTTGTTAACGAACACTGGTGGTTGTAACTTGATTTGGGTTGAGTTTTAGAGCTGAAAATCGAAGTTCCACTATTTGAGGCACCATCCGTATGTCGGAAACTTGTTATATTATAGCAGTGTATGGACGAAGTAAAGTTGTTCTTAGCTCAAATTCTTGGAACTGATTTCCTCCGACGTTGAAATTACCGGAGTGAAGAACAACCCAAAGCCTATTAAGTCGTGGACTGTGAACGAAGTTGAAAATTTTCTCTGTACATCGAAAGTTTGATTTCAGTGTTCATTGAAGAAGAAACGGGTAAAGTGTTAAAATCAAAAGCCCAGGTGAAAATTTTATCGGCTAGAAAAGGGAAAGTGGATAAGGTTAAACCCTAATCCGTACCCAGGAGGGACCACTTGTGTCCGTACAGAGGTGACGTGACCAGCAATTCCAAAAGAGGAATCGAAGGGTAGATTCTCCTAGGTTTTCACTTTTCTTGTGTTGGATAAATCTCGTTAGTGGATCTCTGGAGTAAATCTTTCTACTCGAGGTCGTACTAATTTATTGAGCTTATAGGAACTCGTGCGAGGGGTGACCGAAATCCAAATTTCGTAGAAAATTCTTTGACTTCCCAAGCGCAGTTAAATAGCATTCGTTATATCGAGTCAACATAAATTCACTCTGCCCAAAGGAGACAGTGTAACTTGTCACATTCAAAGGAACTGAGAGAAGTTGATCAACTGAGGAAGTCATTGGCTACAAGTTCTTGAGTGACCAAAAATTGAACCCATAAATTGAGTAGACCCGAGCGCCACTCAATAAAGGTGAGAGAGTGTGTGAGGTGATTTCTAACCTTAACATCTTTCTTGGTCTTTGATTTATGCAGGTACCATGGCTGGGAATGGAGGCGATGGAAAGGGTATTGAGGCGCCCGAGGTATCGTAAGCCGATCTCATGGCTGCGATACAAGGCATCAGTACCGAGGTAAAAGAGTGAGTCCTCGAGTAGCTAACCTTGAGCAAGGGAGTGTGTCCATGGCCTTGCCTGAGTTTGGCGCCGGAACTAGCAACTCGACTCCTATAAAACCAGGACAATTTGCTGAGCTTGTTCGACAACAACGGTTGAAGAATGAGGCTATTCGAAATGAAGCTATGGGAAATCCCCTAGATGAACAACATTGGGCAATCCCTGGGAAACAAAACTTGGGCAATCCCCAAGTAGAACAACAAAACTTGGGCAATCCC
Source organism: Petunia axillaris subsp. axillaris (assembly GCA_029990575.1). Taxonomy (NCBI): domain Eukaryota; kingdom Viridiplantae; phylum Streptophyta; class Magnoliopsida; order Solanales; family Solanaceae; genus Petunia; species Petunia axillaris. The sequence continues at coordinate 120,888,766 of JARKNS010000002.1, read as the reverse complement.
AAAGCTGATTATCAAAACTTGGGAATTCCCCGAGGTAAAAGAACAACACTTCTAAAGGCCCGAAGACAAGTCGTGGTCGTTGATGAAGGGGTCGATGATTGAGAATTTCCCGAGGTCGAAGTTGAGTTTGAACCACCATTCGTTCAACGAAGGCCGTTTAAACGAGGTCGTAGAAATTTTTGAGGTCGTGGCCGGGCCGCAAATATTGATCGATATTTTGAGCGTGAGGCTGATGACTATTATGATGAGTATCCGGAGCTGATCCGAGGAGCTCGAGATTTAAACTTGAACAGTGTCAAGATCACTATTCCACCTTTCAGAGGAACTTGTGATCCAGACTAATATCTTGATTGGAAGATTCGACTTGAAAGAATCTTTGAAACAAATGAGGTAACCAAAGAGAGAAAAGTGACACATGTTATTGCTTCATTCGAGGCATATGCATCAACATGGTGGGAGGCTAACAAAAGGTTGAGACGAAGGAATGCTTATCTCGAGGTCGGCACATGGTTGCACTTGAAAAGAGCAATGGATGCTAAGTATGTGAATGCAAAATATCGGCAGGAACAACTTCGAAAGCTCTTCGAATTGAAACAAGGGTCCAACTATTGATATGGAAGAAGACGATGAGCAAGCCATCATTTGATTCCAAAATAGCTTTGCTCGAGATGTATCATCTCAAATGAGGCTGCATGTGTATCATCTCATATGAGGCTGCATGTGTATCAAACTTTGGAAGATGTGTTTCAAGCTGCCATTGAAGTTGAAAAAAGGGTGAAGGACGACAAAGCAAACAGGTATCGAGTTGTCACTACTTCAACTCCTTTGAACCGAGGTAAGGAATGGAAGAGTCCGAATTCAACAAGTACCAACATTGTTCGAGATCCGAAAAAACCGTTCGAAAGGGGAGTGACCGTTAACAAACCAAGAGAAGTGGGAGGTAAAGTTCAACTCAATACTCATAATGCTTCAAGCATTCAGTGTCATAAATGTAGGAGTTATAGTCACATGGAAAAAGAGTGTCCAACTCGCAAAGTTATGCTTTTGCTCGATGATGGAACCGTCCATGAGCAAGCGAGTGACACTGAGGAGGAAATTATCGAGGATATTGACTGAGCTGAAAATGATGATGGTCGTGAAGCTGCCGAAGCTGATCATCCAGAAATTTTTCTTGTGGTTCGAACAAATTTGAGCTGCATGACTTTCGACTAAGATGAAAACCAAAGAGAGAATCTTTTCCATGCAAGATGTCGAGTAAGGGGGAAAGTTTGTTCGATGATTATTGATTCGAGTAGTTGTGAAAACATGGTGAGCCAACCTTGGTTTCACAATTGGGATTACCTACCTCGAAACACCCTCATCCCTACATATTGCGATGGTTGAATGAGTGTGGAGAATTGAAGGTTGTCAAGCAAGTGTGGATCAAATTCAAGGTTTAAGAATATCAAGATGATATGATATTCGATGTGATACCGATGCAAGCTTGTCATTTTCTATTGGGTTGACCATGGAAGTATGATCGGTCGGTTATTCATAACGGACAATCCAACACTTACACTGCTAAGCTCAGAGGGGAGAGTTTCATACTCAAACCCTTGTCTCCAAAATAAGTCAGCGAAGACTATAAACGAATGAAGGAATTGAAGGAAGCGGCCAAAGCTAAGTTTCCGATGGGAACAAAAATTGGGGCCGAAGACAATTACTCACCACCCGAGGTAAGAAATATATGTGCAATCATGCAACTGGGTGAGTATCTACGAGGCAACGACAACGGTCAACTGATGATTTGCCTCATGCACAAGGGTATCTTTCTAAACTCTAATGATGATTTTTCTAATGATAACCCTTTGCCTATTGCTGTTCAAAGTGTTTTGCAGGACTTCAGAGACATGTTTCCCAAAGAAATTCCAGGTGGATTGCCTCCGTTGAGTGGAATCGAGCACGAAATTGACTTCGTTCCGGGGTCTCAAATCCCCAACAAACCTGCATACCGGTGTAATCCCAAAGAATCCAAAGAGCTCCAAAGGCAGGTAGATGAATTACTGAACAAGGGCCTTGTTCGAGAGAGCTTGAGTCCTTGCGTCGTTCCTGTTATCCTTATCCCGAAGAAAGATGGAACATGGCGAATGTGTGTTGATTGCCGAGCAGTCAACATAATCACGGTAAGGTATCGTTATCCTATCCCTCGATTAGATGACATGCTAGATGAGTTAAGTTGTTCTTCATGCTTTTCGAAGATAGACCTTAGGTCCAGTTACCACCAAATCCGAATGAAACCCGGAGACGAATGGAAATCGCATTCAAGACCAAATTCGATCTCTATGAATTGTTAGTGATGCCTTTTGGCCTCTCTAATTCACCGAGCACATTTATGTGCTTGATAAACCATGTACTCAAACCATTTATAAATAAATTTATTTTCATTTACTTCGATGACATACTTGTTTATAGTAAATTAGTTGATGAACATTTCGAACACCTAAGGCTAGTACTTGATAAACTTAGAGAAGAGAAGTTATACGCTAACTTCAAGAAATGTGCCTTTTGTGTGGAGCGTGTATTCTTTCTAGGATTCATTGTGAGTGCTAATAGTGTTGAAGTCGATGAGTCCAAAGTCGAGGCTATAAAAGATTGGCCGAATCCAACCTCGGTGTCTCAAATTCGTAGCTTCCATGGGTTAGCTAGCTTTTACCAAAGTTTTGTTCGTGACTTAAGCACCGTGGCAGCTTCTTTAACTGATCTGGTAAAGAAAGACCATCCATTTGTGTGGGAGAGTCCCAAGAAAAAGCTTTCCAAGAGTTGAAACGGAGGCTTAGCTCTGCCCCGTTGTTGCAACTCCCTGACTTCGACAAAGCTTTCGAGGTCGAGTGTGCTGCGTCCGGAGTTGTGATCGGAGGAGTGCTTATGCAGAATCGAAGCCGGTCGCTTACTTCAGCGAAAAGCTTAAGGGGTCAACTTTGAATTACTCTACCTATGAAAAGGAGTTGTATGCCCTCGTTCGAGCACTCGCCCATTGGCAGCATTATTTTTGGCCGAGAAAGTTTCTGATTAAAAGTAATCATGAATCTTTGAAACATCTCCGAGGTTGGGAGAAATTAAATCGAAGACATGCCAAGTGGGTGGAATTCATTGAGAGTTTTTCTTATGTATTTTATTATAAAAAGGGAAAAGACAATGTTGTGGTCGATGCGCTATCAAGGAAATTTGCCTTAGCAACTACTCTCGCCTCGAGGCTCATGGGATTCGAAAGCATCAAGTTGATGTACGAAGATGATCTCAATCTAAAAAGCATCAGTGACGCAATCTTGACTGGCCGAAGGGTTGAGAAATATAAGTGGCATGATGGCTACCTCTTCAAGAATGGGAGAGTTTGTGTGGCTGTGTCATCGTGGAGAGAGCTTTTAGTTCGAGAAGCTCACTCTGGGGGCTTGATGGGACACTTCGCTGTCGACAAAGCTCTTGGTATCTTGACTGAGCAGTTCCATTGACCAAAGATGTGAAGAGATGTGGAAAATCTTTGCAATGCTTGTATAGATTTCAAGAAAGCTAAATCGAGGTCCAACCCTCATTGTTTGTACACTCTGTTACCTGTTCCTAATCGACCGAGGGTTGATATATCTATGGATTTTGTTATGGGGTTGCCGAGGTCGGGGGGTAGACATGATAGCATCTTTGTCGTAGTCGACCTTTTTTTTCAAAATGGCTCACTTTATTCCTTTCAAGAAGTGTGATGATGCACAACATGTAGCTACTTGTTTATTTCTAATGTGTTGAAATTGCATGGTGTGCCTCGTACTACTGTGAGTGATCGAGACTCAAAATTCTTGAGTCAGTTTTGGAAATGTCTATGGGGTGCCCTTGGCACCAAATTGCTATTCTCGACGTCTCACCATCCTCAGACTGATGGACAGACAGAGGTGGTTAACCCAATCTTGAGAGCTTTGCTTCGAGCTATGACCAAAGGTAAGGTCGAAAACTGGGCTGATCGTTTGCTCGTGATGGAATTTACATACAATTAAACAGTGCATCGAATGATTGGAATGACTCCATTTGAATGTGTGTATAGTGTTAACCCTTTGATTCCACTTGATTTAACCCCATTGCCTCGAGATTATTATTGAATTTGAAGGTACTCGACGAGCTACTGCCTTGATCGAGTTGCATGCAAAGGTTAAGAAGAACCTCGGGGAAGCTTATGCCAAAGTGGCATCGAAGAAAAAGAAGGGTCTCAAGAAGTTGGAGTTAAAGAAGGGAGATTGGATGTGGGTTCACTTTCGAAAGGAACGATTTTAGAACCAAATAAAAGGAAAGTTGGCTCCTCGAGGGGATGGTCCGTTTCAACTGCTGAGCAAAGTCAACAGCAATGCTTATGTGATCGACCTCCCATGTGAGTATAATGTGTCCAACACCTTTAATGTTGCTGACTTATCTCCTTGCGTTGTAGGCCAAGCATTAGAAAGTGAAGAGGACTCGATTTCGAGGATGAAATCTTCTCAAGAAGGGGAGGATGATGCAGCCCGAACACGTGCTGATCAAGTGTTCAATCCATCGAGGCCGATGACATGAAGCCAAGCCAAGTTATTGTTCGATGTTTACATTCAATTGACATGGTCGGGAGAAAGCAACTGCTCCGAAGCTGAGTGGCCGAGCTCAAAAATTGAAGGCTTCATCTGCAAGCTTGAGCTCGAAGAAGGGAGCGACCAAACACGCAACATCGACGCTGAAGAGTGAAGCAAGCAATCGAAGGAAGAGCGTCCGATGTCAAAGTATCGAGCTGAACAAACAAGCACTTAAGTCAAGAGCTCGATCTCAAGTGTTTGAATGCAAGTGTTTGGATAAAGGAGTAATAGAATACTCAGTTTATTCAGCCCTGCGTGACTTAGTCCTATTGGTTGTCTGTGACCATTTTACTATTTTCCCTTAGAATAGTTTACATAAACTCCTTTTTATTTTATTTGTAACCACCTAGCTTTTGTATGAATGATGAATTTAGCTGAATGCTACTTTGTGTCTCTGATGTATCCGTACCCCGACGTGGGATTTTTAAAGAACTTGTGTCATTCGGTGTTAGTCGTTTGAACATTTTCTTCTTGGTCATTCAATTTTCCAGAAGCATGAGTTCTTCTTGAGGGTTGTTTCATAGCGTAGGTGCATCTCCTTGTCTTCTCTGTTGTTTGAACCGACACTAGTTCCTCGAATTCATTCTAACGAAGCAAGAGATTTGTCTTACTTTCTATCTTAATTTTTTTCTTCTGTTTAACTTCAGTTGTTGAGCTTCATCTTCTCTGATTTAGCTTGCACCACTGACTGTGATACAAGTGCAGCTGGTGAGACTAGACTTATCTTATAAGTTATCTGGCACAGAAGATACACGCCTGCTCCGCATGCCACGGCCATTGAGCCGGTACGGGTGTAGGATGCATGGTATACATCCCGCAGCCTTACGGTTTACATTCTCCTAATTAGGGTTTTGTATTTTACCATAATTTGGACTGGGTAAATCTTTACTATAATCCCTCCTTACATTGTATTGTACATGAAGCGAATCATATAGGATTCGGCTATTCTCAAGAAATAAAACTCTTTACTTTCTTATCTATTACTTTTCTACCAGTTTTACTTACTTTTCCTGCATATTTACTGTATTTCTTGTGGCCCTCTGACAAATTTAATTGTTTTACCTAAACGATCAAATTTAGGCCTAAACATTTCTACTTGCATCCTTTGAATGTTCATTCATGAGTGTAAGTTATTTCTTTTGTTCATTTACATATCTTGGAAAAACAATATCTCAAAGAAAACAAAAAATAATGAGTGCTTGATTGTGAGGGGTATTTGGAATAAGAAGGATTGGATGAATTGAAATGAAAGTCATGGCAAGGTAAAAGAACCATTAGGAATACTAGAATATGTGAATTACCACTTGAATCTAAGTTTAATCATGACTATATTGATTTTGGCTTGTAGTTGGTACTGAGATGGTGGATATTCCCATACTCAAAACTAATTGTTGGCACCAAGCAAAGTCAAAGAATGCTTGAAAGCTTGAAATATTCCATTGCATTAGTGACATATGAGATGGTTATGTTATTTTGCTTGAGGACAAGCAAGAGTTCTATTTTGAGGGTTTTGATAAGTTGGTATTTTACCAACTTAGAGACCTCTTCTATAGGAACTTTATGTTGCTTTAAGCTAATTTCATGGCCAAATCTTATGTGATGTTGGATGATTTCAGGTTATAATGACATAAGTGGCTTGAGGATAGCAAAAGATCAAGAAAAGCGTAAAAAGAAGCCTATCGGATTCAAGGTTGGAATCGTTGTAAAACGAATCAAGTGTGAGAAGAAAGTGTCGGGCCGCACAATTTTGTGTGTACCGCACAATCCAAAAAAAAAAAAAATGAGAACCTTATCACACTAGAAACTGGAGAAGAAGTGCCCAACAAAGGAGGGAAAATGCGAGGCATATAAATTTGTGCGCCCATGTACAATTCTATCACACAACTAAAATGCTCATGGGCAAATTCTAATTTCCAAGATTTGTATGGATCGGCATTATTTGTGCGTCTTACATAATTGTCCAAAACAAAAAGATCAGAAGATTGCAAAATGCAGTTTAAACAAAAGTGCTAAGGCAGGCAAACAATTGTGCATCCCGTACGATTTTGTACGTCCCAACACAATTGGTCGGGAACCAGTTTTGTGTAATTTCTCTTAGCACTATGGATTGAACAATATTAGGGTTTTCACCCTTATCTTAAATTTTTCAGTCCGAAATAAAATTCTAAGAGCTCGGTGGGTAATTCCATGCTTTTGTAAGATCAACAACATTTCATTAACCCTTTCTCTCTTAGATCTATAAAAAATATGGGAATGCTTCATGTCTATATGTTGTGTTCTTCATTACTATGAGTAACAAAGTTTATTTACTAGGGCTATAAAGCAAGAAAAAAGGTGTGCTTTATTGGTTGTTAACAAAAACATTGTTTAAGTGTAGGTTCTGAGTTTCTAACTAGTTTCATGCTAAAGTTCTAGGGTTGTGGTTGCAAACACTAGCCCTATTACCATTTTCCATTTACTCACTTGAGAAGATAGTAATAAGGTTGGGTAACTACTAGTTAGTATATATTTTGGGACCTAAAGAGATTTACAAACCCGGTCTAAACAAATTGAACTAGAAATAAGAATCTTCTTACTTGGGTCTTTACAGTTGTTTATCATGCAATCCAAAAGAAATCGAGAGATTTTTTAGGATTAGGCTTGCAAGTAATCGAGAGATATTAGTAGGTAATCAAAAGTATGATCACTAAAACAACCAATACAATAAGAAAAATTCTAGTTGATAATCTCATTGAGTACATGGTTAGGTGAGAAATATAACTTTTGTTCTCTTTGCCGATTTGATAACAATATTTAATTGCTTTCAATAATTTTCAATAGTTAACATTATTAGCTATAACTTGTAGTCTTACTCTAATCCCAAAACTTTATTTAAAGAAGTGTTAAGCTAAGTGAACCAAATTGGCAAAATCATATCTCAATATTCAAGCTAGCTCTCTATGGATTCGACCTCGGACTTATAATTCAGTATATTTGTATCAACCGTATCATTCTTTTTTAAGGATAGACTTTGCACGTGTCAAATACGCAAAATAAGAGATAAAACCAAAGGAGGAAGAGCTCTTACTTTCCAAACATAGGTCGAAACTGATGCCGGGGAAACCCCCACGAGACCCTTCATACTGAGCCAAGCTAAGGAGATCTAAGGAGTACACTTACACTTGGTGGGGAAGGGACTAGAAGAAGGAAGCGATTGGAAGCTGTTCCGGGTGATTAAAGCACAAGGAGAGCAGCCCAGTACACCAGGCGCTCCGCCCAGTATCCCAGGCGCTCCGCCCTGCATTGCCTTGGCTGAGGCGCTCCGCCCAACTTTGGGGCGCCCCGCCTAGGCCACTCCACTGCACACTTTTGTGGGCGGTCCGCCCCAACTTGGGCACTCCGCCCCATTTGCTGAAGGACGGGAATTGACTTTCTGTTTTGTCTATTTTGACCCTACGTGGTATTTTATTCTTAAGACTAAGTGTGGGCATTCTAGACCTTTCAATTGATGCCTAAAAACACCTATAAATAGCTAGATAACTTGTTTATTTAATTAGCTAACTTTGATGATTAAAAAACCTTTGTGTTGAGAGTTGAACTCTTTTATTGAATGAAAACCTTCATGGGACTTGTTCTTCCTCTAGTGAATCTAGATGATTTTCAATCCCCCCTGATCATTCTACTTGCGTGCTCATGTTAGCTCGAGGGTAGTTGCGTAGCGTAGGTATTCTTGACATTCTCTCGGGGTATAATGGAACGGGTTCTCCGTTGCTACTTGGGATTATTGATCGAGTTATGTCTCGTTCTTATCTTGTTTACTTTTTCCGCATTTTCCTTACATCATTTGGTATCAGAGCAAGGCTTGGGTTTTGTTCTTACGAACCCCCGACCCTTTATTCTTTATGCTTAGGTTAGTTTCTTTAGATTTCTTGTTGTTGAAGTTATTGAAAGAAGAAAATTACAAAAAAATAGAAAAACTCAAAAATTGGTGTAACTTTTTGGTGTGTTCGATTCGTGTTATGAGTGTTATAGATTCTTAATCCTTGTTGAAAACCCGACGTTTGGGTACCACAATCTTGTGGATTGGATTGGTTTGAAAATTTGAAACCCCAAATATTGTTAAACCCTCCCAAACCCTTGTTCTTGATGAATTTGATTGATTTTTAGGTTGTGTGATTGTGGGGTTTTGAAATTGATTACCGAGGTTTGTTCTTCTTCGAGAAACAAACCAATTGAAAAAATTTTTGGGTCATTCGGAGTTCGGTAACATCGTTTTTGAAAAATCGAAACCCACCTTGAACCTTTGAAACCCTTGTTGAAACCCCCAACTTGAAAACTTTGAATCATGATTGAGCCTTGTTTGTTGGTTGTTTGGGTGTGAAATTTATTGGGGTTTGAAGGTTGTATCGATATTCAACTTTGGGTACCTTGAATTTGGGAAAAATACGTTGGAATCGACCTAGAAATTGTATTGAAAACGAAGAACACGGAGTAGAAAAACCCAGGTGTTCTTCATCCAGGCGCTCCGCCCCAACCTTGGGCGCCCCGCCTGACTCCCTCTTTGTCCAGGCGCTCCGCCCCATCTCTGGGCGCTCCGCCTGACCAATCCCACTACACCATTTTTGCAGGCGCTCCGCCCCTCTCTATTGGTTGCTCCGCCTGACCCCTGAAGGGTGAGATTTGGGTAGTTTCTTTGTTGCCTAACCTCTAATTAGTGCCTATCTAAGTAATCTTTCTACTTAATTAGCACTAATATTTCATTGCACTTAGGTGAATTCGTGCATTATTTGGAGTGTAGAACTCCAAGAAGATTCGTAGACCCTTTTTGGTTCAAGTCCTCACTTAAAAGTGCCTAGCGATCATTGAGTCCTATTAACACCATTCGCCCCGGAGTGTGCTTGACTCGTGAATAGTTTGGTTGAGTGGAGGAATTGTTACTCATCTACGTGTAGTTTTGGAACTACAAGTCGAGTGAAATATCAACCACCACTAAACGAGCGAACCGAGTGAAACTCAAGTGAGGGAGTGTGCGAGGTTGTTTTGCTAACGTTAGTTTCGTGTGTAGGTACAATGTCCACCGAAGGAGAAGATTTTGCTAAGAGTGCCTTTGCTACTATCATTGCCAAATTGGATAGTATGAACTTGAGGATTGAAAGCCTTGAGAGGGTGACATCAAGTGCCCTAGTTGAGCAAGGGACTTCTAATGTCCAATCGGAGAAAGGGACCCGGAGTGTCCAAGTTGAGAAAGGGGTCCCGAGTGCCCAAGTTGAAGCCGGTGAAGGCACAAGTAGTCCGACCTTTACCCCGGAACAAGTTGTTGAGTTGCTTCTTCATCAACAATGGGTCAAGGATGATCGAGAGAGAATTGATCAAGTGTTGGGCAATACCCATAGAACGGGCATTCCCCGTATTTTTGACGATCCCCAAAGAAATATTCCACTTCCAAGACCCATCCGAAATGTTCAACCTCTTGAGCAAGCTGATGAAGCTCAAGATGGGGAGGAAGCCGAGTATGGTGATGAGATGTATGGGTATGATGATCATTTTCAACCAAGCGAGGTATGAATTGGGGTCTAAATGTGGATAGGGGTAGGGGCCGAGGTTGAGGGCCACCTATGGAGTATGTTGGAAGGAATGCGAGGAGGGAATATGGTATGAATTAAGATCACTATGGAGGCAAACCGAAGCCTTTTCATGGGGGTCGTGACAACACCAACCTCAATAGTGTGAAGCTCAATCTTCTAATCTTTAAAGGGAATTGTGATCCGGAAGCCTACATTGAATGGGTACTACTCATGGAAAGGATGTTTGACACAAATGATATGACCGATGACAAGAAAGGTACTTATGCTATTTCATCCTTTGAGTCCTATGCATCTACTTGGTGGAAATCCGTCAAGAGATCAAGGTGAAGAGCGGGAATCCCCGTGAATGGGTGATGGAATGACTTAAAGGGTCTTATGATTATCAAGTACATCACCCCGAGAGAATGTCAAGAGGCACATTGTGGAGGACTCATGGGTCACTTTGGTAGGGATAAAACCTTGGCCATTCTTAGGGAGCAATTCCATTGGCCTAAAATGGGGTCACATGTTGAGAGACCTTGCAACTCTTGTCTTGAGCGAAAGTTTGCTAAGTCCAAATCAAACCCCCATGGTTTGTATACCCCAATCTCCGTACCCCCATGATATATAAATGGACTTTGTCATGGGATTACCAAGGACTGGGGGGCCATTATAGCATTTATGTTGTTATGGATAGGTTCTCCAAAATGGCTCACTTCATTCCATGTAAAAAATGTAATGATGCACAACATGTAGCTTCCTTGGTTGAGTGGAGGAATTGTTACTCATCTACGTGAAGCTTTGGAACTACAAGTCTAGTGAAATATTTACCACCACTAAACGAGCGAACCGAGTGAAACTCAAGAGAGGGAGTCTGTGAGGTTGTTTTGGTAACGTTTGTTTCTTGTGTAGGTACAATGTCCACCGAAGGAGAAGATTTTGCTAAGAGTGCCGTTGCTACTATCCTTACCAAATTGGATAGTATGAACTTGAGGATTGAAAGCCTTGAGAGGGTGACATCAAGTACCCTAGTTGAGGAAGGGACTTCCAATGTCCAATCGGAGAAAGAGACCCCGAGTGTCAAAGTTGAGAAAGGGGCCCCGAGTGCCCAAGTTGAAGCCGGTGAAGGCACAAGTAGTCCGACCTTTACCCCGAAACAAGTTGTTGAGTTTCTTCTTCATCAATAACAGGTCAAGGATGATCGAGAGAGAATTGAGCAAGTGTTGGACAATACCCAACGAACGGGCATTCCCCGTATTTTAGACAACCCCCAAAGAAACATTCCACTTCCAAGACCGATCCGAAATGTTCAACCTCTTTAGAAAGCTGATGAAGCTCAAGAAGGGGAGGAAGCCGAGTATGGTGATGAGATGTATGGGTATGATGATAAATTTCAACCTAGGCGAGGCAAGAATTGGGATCGAAATGTGGATAGGGGTAGGGGCCGAGGTCGAGGGCCACCTATGGAGTATGTTGGAAGGAATGCGAGGAGGGAATATGGTGTGAATGAAGATCACTATGGAGGCCAACCGGAGCCTTTCCGTGGGAGTCGTCACAACACCAACCTAAAAAGTGTGAAGCTCAATCTTCCAATCTTTAAAGGGAATTGTGATCCGGAAGCCTTCATTGAATGGGTACTACTCATGGAAAGGATGTTTGACACAAATGATATGACCGATGACAAAAAAGGTACTTATGCTATTTCATCCATCAAGAGATCAAGGAGAAGAGCGGGAATCCCCGTGAATGTAGGATGGAATGATTTAAAGGGTCTCATGAGTATCAAGTACATCACCCTGAGAGAATGTCAAGAGGCACATTGTGGAGGACTCATGGGTCACTTTGGTTGGGGAAAAACCTTGGCCATTCTTATGGAGCAATTCCATTGGCCTAAAATGGGGACACATGTTGAGATAGTTTGCAACTCTTGTCTTGAGTGCAAGTTTGCTATGTCCAAATAGAACCCCCATGGTTTGTATACCCCAATCCCCATACCTACTAGTCCGTGGTTGGATATATCAATGATCTTTGTCATGGGATTACCAAGGACTGGGGGGGCCATGATAGCATTTATGTTGTTGTGGATAGGTTCTCCAAAATGGCTCACTTCATTCCATGTAAAAAATGTGATGATGCACAACATGTAGCTTCCTTGTTTATTGATAATGTTATGAAGTTGTATGGAGTGCCTCAAACCGTAGTGAGTGATAGGGACACCAAGTTCCTAAGCAATTTTAAGAGGAGTTTATGGGGTGCCCTTGGCACCAAGCTTTTGTTTTCTACGTCCCACCACCCCCAAACCGATGGTCAAACCGAGGTGGTAAACCGAACTTTGGGTGCTCTCTTAAGAGCCATGACCCGAGGTAAGGGTGGGACTTGGATGGACAAGTTACCTCTTATGGAGTTTGCCTACAATCGTATCGTGCATAGAATGATTGGCATGACTCCATTCGAGTGTGTTTATAGTTTTAGCCCCTTGATTCCCCTTGATCTAACCCCTTTGCCAAGGGAAGTGGTTGATCTAACCCCTTTTCCAAGAATTTGGAGGAAACTTATGCAAAGGTTGCCTCCAAGAAAAACAAAGGACGCAAGAAGGTGGAACTCAAGAAGGGTGACTATGTTTGGGTGCACTTCCGGAAAGAATGGTTTCCAAACCATAGGAAAGGGAAGTTGGCATCCCGTGGAGATGGCCCATTCCAAGTGCTTTCCAAGATAAACAACAACGCCTATGTGGTCGACTTGCCAAGTGAGTATCAAGTTTCTAATACATTTAACGTTCGTGACTTGGTTACTTTGGATGTAGGGGATGGAGAGGTCGTGGATGATGATGCTTCAATTTCGAGGACGAAATCCTCTCAAGAAGGGGAGGATGATGCCGGGAAAACCCCCACGAGACCCTTCACACGGAGCCAAGCTATGGAGATCCAAGGAGTACACTCACACTTGGTGGGGAAGGGCCTAGAAGAAGGAAGCGATTGGAAGCCGTTTCGGGTGATTAAAGCACAAGGGGAGCAACCCAGTAAACCACGTGCTCCGCCCAGCATCCCAGGCGCTCAGCCCTGCATTACCTTGGCTGAGGCGCTCCGCCCAACTTTGGGGCGCCCCACCTAGGCCACTCCACTGCACACTTTTGTGTGCGGTCCGCCCCAACTTGGGCGCTCCGCCCCATTTGTTGAAGGACGGGAATTGACTTGGTGTTTTGTCTATTTTGACCCTACGTGGTCTTTTATTCCTAAGCCTAAGTGTGGGCATTCTAGACCTTTCACTTGATGTCTAAAAACACCTATAATTAGCTAGATAGCAAGTTTATTTCATTAGCTAACTTTGATGATTAAAAAACCTTTGTGTTGAGAGTTGAACTCTTTTATTGAATGAAAACCTTGATGGGACTTGTTCTTCCTCTAGTGAATCTAGATGATTTTCAATACCCCCGATAATTCTACTTGCGTGCTCACATTAGCTCTAGAGTAGTTGCCTAGCGTAGGTGTTCTTGACATTCTCTTGGGGTGTAACGGAACGGGTTCTCCGTTGCTACTTGGGATTATTGATCGAGTTACGTCTCATTCTTATCTTGTTTACTTTTTCCGCATTTTCCCTACATCATTTGGTATCAGAGCAAGGCTTGGGTTTTGTTCTTACGAACCCCCGACCCTTGATTCTTCGTGCTTAGGTTAGTTTCTTTAGATTTCTAGTTGTTGAAGTTATTGAAAGAAGAAAATTCCAAAAAAAGAAAAATAGAAAAATTCAAAAATTGGTGTAACTTTTTAGTGTGTTCGATTCGTGTTGTGGGTGTTATAGATTCTTAATCCTTGTTGAAAACCCGACGTTTGGGTACCACAATCTTGTGGATTGGATTGGTTTGAAAATTAGAAACCTCAAATATTGTTAAACCCTCCCAAATCCTTATTCTTGATGAATTTGATTGATTTTTGGTTTGTGTAATTGTGGGGTTTTGGAATTGATTACCGGGGTTTGTTCTTCTTCGAGAAAAAAACAAATTGAAACAAATTTTTTGTGATTCAGAGTTCGGTAACATCATTTTTAAAGAATCGAAACCCACCTTGAACCTTTGAAACCCTTGTTGAAACCCCCAACTTGAAAACTTTGAATCATGATTGAGCCTTGTTTGTTGGTTTTTTGGTTGTGAAATTTATTGGGTTTTGAAGGTTGTATCGATATTCAACTTTGGGTACCTTGAATTTGGGAAAAATACGTTGGAATCGGCCTAGAAATTGGATTGAAAACGAAGAACACGGAGTAGAAAAACCCAGGTGTTCTTCGTCCACGCGCTCCGCCCCAACCTTGGGCGCCCCGCCTGACTCCCTCTTTGTCCAGGTGCTCCGCCCCATCTCTGGGCGCTTCGCCTGACCAACCCCACAGCACCATTTTTGGGCGCTCCGCCTTACCCCTGAAAGGTGAGATTTGGGTAGTTTCTTCTAGGTTTTCTTGTTTCTTTTTTGCCTAACCTCTAATTAGGTCCTATCTAAGTAATCTTTCTACTTTATTAGCACGAAAATTTCACTGCTCTTACGTGAATTCGTGCATTAGTTGGAGAGTAGAACTCCAAGAAGATTCGTAGACCCTTTTTTATTAAAGTCCTCACTTCAAAGTGCCTAGCGATCATTGAGTCCTATTAACTCCATTCACCCCGGAGTGTGCTTGACTCGTGAATAGTTTGGTTGAGTTGAGGAATTGTTACTCATCTACGTGAAACTTTGGAACTACAAGTCGAGTGAAATATTCACCACCACTAAACGAGCGAACCGAGCGAAACTCAAGTGAGGGAGTGTGTGAGGTTGTTTTGCCAACGTTTGTTTCTTGTGTAGGTGCAATGTCCACCGAAGGAGAAGATTTTGCTAAGAGTGTCGTTGCTACTATCCTTGCCAAATTGGATAGTATGAACTTGAGGATTGAAATCCTTTATAGGGTGACATCAAGTGCCCTAGTTGAGCAAGGGACTTCCAATGTCCAATCGGAGAAAGGGACCCCGAGTGTCCAAGTTAAGAAAGGGGCCCCGAGTGCCCAAGTTGAAGCCGATGAAGGCTCAAGTAGTCCGACCTTTACCCCGGAACAAGTTGTTTAGTTGCTTCTTCATCAATAACAGGTCAAGGATGATCGAGAGAGAATTGAGCAAGTGTTGGACAATACCCAACGAACGGGCATTCCCCGTATTTTAGACAACCCCCAAAGAAACATTCCACTTCATAGACCGATCCGAAATGTTCAACCTCTTTAGAAAGCTGATGAAGCTCAAGAAGGGGAGGAAGCCGAGTATGGTGATGAGATGTATGGGTATGATGATAACTTTCAACCAAGGCGAGGCAAGAATTGGGGTCGAAATGTGGATAGGGGTAGGGGCCGAGGTCGAGGGCCACCTATGGAGTATGTTGGAAGGAATGCGAGGAGGGAATATGGTGTGAATGAAGATCACTATGGACGCCAACCAGAGCCTTTCTGTGGGGGTTGTCACAACAGGAACCTCAATAGTGTGAAGCTCAATCTTCAAATCTTTAAAGGAAATTGTGATCCGGAAGCCTACATTGAATGGGTACTACTCATGGAAAGGATGTTTGACACAAATGATATGACCGATGACAAAAAAGGTACTTATGCTATTTCATCCTTTGAGTCCTATGCATCTACTTGGTGGGAAAACCCCCACGAGACCCTCCACACGGAGCCAAGCTAAGGAGATCCAAGGAGTACACTTACACTTGGTGGGGCAGGGCATAGAAGAAGGAAACGATTGGAAGCCGTTCCGGGTGATTAAAGCACAAGAAGAGCAGCCCAGTACACCAGGCGCTCCGCCAAGCATCCAAAGTGCTCCGCCCTGCATTTCCTTTGCTGAGGCGCTCCGCCAACTTTGGGGCGCCTCGCCTAGGCTACTCCACTGCCCACTTTTGTGTGCGGTCCACGCCAACTCTGGCGCTCCGTCCCGTTTGCTGAAGGACGGGAATTGACTTGGTGTTTTGTCAATTTTGACCCTACGTGGTCTTTTATTCCTAAGCCTAAGTGTGGGCATTCTAGACCTTTCAATTGATGTCTAAAAACACCTATAAATTGCTAGATAGCTTGTTTATTTCATTAGCTAACTTTGATGATTAAAAAACCTTTGTGTTGAGAGTTGAACTCTTTTATTGAATGAAAACCTTGATGGGACTTGTTCTTCCTCTAGTGAATCTTGATGATTTTCAATCCCCCCGATCATTCTACTTGCGTGCTCACGTTAGCTCGAGGGTAGTTGCCTAGCGTAGGTGTTCTTTACATTCTCTCGGGGTGTAACGGAACGGGTTCTTTGTTGCTACTTGGGATTATTGATCGAGTTACGTCTCGTTCTTATCTTGTTTAGTTTTTCCGCATTTTCTTTACATCATTTTGTATCAGAGCAAGGCTTGGGTTTTGTTCTTACAAACCCCCGACCCTTGATTCTTCGTGCTTAGGTTAGTTTATTTATGTTGTTGAAGTTATTGAAAGAAGAAAATTATAAAAAATTAGAAAAATTCAAAAATTGGTGTAACTTTTTGGTGTGTTTGATTCGTGTTGTGGGTGTTATAGATTTTTACTCCTTGTTGAAAACCGGACATTTTGGTACCACAATCTTGTGGATTGGATTGGTGTGAAAATTTGAAACCCCAAATATTGTTAAACCCTCCCAAACCCTTGTTCTTGATGAATTTGATTGATTTTTTGTTTGTGTGATTGCGGGGTTTTGGAATTGATTACCGGGGTTTGTTCTTCTTCGAGAAACAAACAAATTGAAACAAATTTTGGGTGGTTCGGAGTTCCGTAACATCGTTTTTGAAGAATCGAAACCTACCTTGAACTTTGAAACCCTTGTTGAAACCCCCAACTTGAAAACTTTGAATCATGATTGAGCCTTGTTTGTTGGTTGTTTGGGTGTGAAATTTATTGGGGTTTGAAGATTGTATCGATATTCAACTTTGGGTACCTTGAATTTGGGAAAAATACGTTGCAATCGACCTAGAAATTGGATTGAAAATGAAGAACACGGAGTAGAAAAACGCAGGTGTTCTTCGTCCAGGCGCTCCGCCCCAACCTTGGGCGCCCCCCCTAACTCCCCCTTTGTCCAGGCACTCCGCCCCATCTCTGGGCGCTCCGCCTGACCAACCCCACTGCACAATTTTTGCAGGCGCTCCGTGATGTTTGGCATTTTATGCCAACGTTTCCTTAATATTTCCGCATGTTTTAGCTTGTTATTCGCTCGTTTTATAGTTATGAATGTGGTTTTGCATTGATTTTATGTCGTGTATATGTAGGTTGTTATGCAGTGCAATTGGAGCTTTAAAGAGTTTGATCGAGCAAGAAAAGATTGGATTTTGATTGAGGATTGGATTGAACACACAAAGGCACGACACGAAGCAAGCTGCGGGGCAAGAAAACACGAAAATGGCCTGGCGCTGTAGGGCACGTGTCTCGCCCCCCACCGCGCCCATCTGCCTGGCGCGATTCCCAGCGCGCCACACCCCAAAAGCGTGAAGGTTTCGAATGCTACTGTCTTTGTTCGCGCGTTACGAGGCGCGGGGCGCCCGTTATAGAGTCCCTTGAGCGGATTTTTACTTCATATTTCGTCTAGGCTTAGGTCTAACTTATTACTAGGTGTTTGTAAACCTTATAAATACTCTTTTACTTAGTTTTTGATAGGAGTTCAGACTTTGGAGCAAATTGGAGAGCTCATAACATCAAGAACAAGGGTTTTTCTTCCTTCTATTAATCTATTACATTATTATTTCATTATTTCATCAAATCCTTGTGTTGTTATTATGAGTATGCATGGCTAAATATTTCGTTCTAGGGTTAGAGTATTTCATGAAAGTTGATGTTTGAAGATTGATTTCCATTAATTGAATCCCATAACGGATTACTTATTCTTTCTTGATTTCACTTGTGTAATTGTCAGGGCCCGATTATTACACATTATCTATGGTTTTTAGATTGAACTCGAAAGAGGGAATTTAATTACGTAATAAGAAAGAATATGACTATTTTGTGAACCCGGGCATCGGGGAACCAATTTGTGAGTAGGATAGACATATACTTGCTCGCCTACTTTAACTAATTACAGAATTCGTTAATGCGTGCACGTGATTCAACCCATAGACATATAGGGATTGGAGTAGCCTGCATAGACTGTGAAGAATCGAAAGGTTTTCACGGGTACATTTACTCTGTTAGTTAGTAATTCGAGATTTAAGAGGTGGAATCAATTGGAAACTCAACTGGATTGTTCGTAACTCTGACCCTGGACCGTCTCCTTATTGCTGATAACAACCAAGTTTTGCTCCATTCCTTGAACTCACTTCTACCATTTAATTACTGTTCTTTAGTTAATATAATCCTCACTATTGGAAAAGATCCCTGAATAGTTTATATAAATTTTTTGCTAGAATTCAGTCTGAATAGTCCTCGTGGGAACGATACTCGATTTATCACTTTATTACTTGTCGATCACGTATACTTGCGTGTGCGTTTGGGAGCAACAAGTTTTTGGCGCCGTTGCCGGGGACTAAACAATTGACTGATTTTTTTTTGAACAGTTTATTACGCTCTATTCAGGTTTAATTTTTGTTTTGAGTTTTGTGTTGTTTCAGGTATTAGGTCCTGCTTGATCTTTACCTACAGGAATGGCAGAAGAACAAGCTTTAGCTGTGCGAGATGTTGTTCTCCCCAGCCTGGAGGGAGTAGCCTCGAGCATAGTTAAGCCTGAAATCACCAGGCACTTTGAGATTAAGTCCGGCATGCTACAACTGTTACATGTGACTGGACAATTTGTTGGATTACTTAGCGAGGATCCACAACAACATATCCAGAATTTCTTGGAGATCAGTGATACTTACACACCGAAGGGAGTTCCTATTGACTATGTTCGCTTGACGTTGCTCCCGTTTTCACTGATTGGGGCAGCAAGGAAGTGGTTAAAGGCTGAAAAGTCTGGGTCTATCACTACTTGGGAGGATTTGGCTAAGAAGTTCTTGGCTAAATTTTATCCATCTGCCAAGACATCCCGGCTGAGGAGTGAAATTATGTCCTTCAGACAATTAGAATGAGAGTCTTTGGATTCAGCCTGGGAGCGATTTAAAGCTTTATTGAGAGATTGTCCACACCACAACCAATCCAATGAGGTTGTTGCACATACTTTTGTTGAGGGGTTGAATGCGCATA
Organism: Petunia axillaris subsp. axillaris; assembly: GCA_029990575.1. NCBI lineage: Eukaryota > Viridiplantae > Streptophyta > Magnoliopsida > Solanales > Solanaceae > Petunia > Petunia axillaris. The sequence continues at coordinate 120,869,424 of JARKNS010000002.1, read as the reverse complement.
CTAAGATCGTGGTAGATGCTGCTGCTGGAGGCCAAGTATTAGCCTTAAATTTTGACCAGATCTATGATTTGCTAGATAAGTTTTCATAGAGCAATCCTAATTGGCAGGGAGATGGTCGAGCTATTACGCAGAAATCTGCAGGGGTACTTCAGTTAGATGTAGTTTCAGAGCTAAGGGCGAGGATGGATGCTATTTCCAATCAAATTAGCAAGCTAGCTCTGCCAAAGACTCAGCAACCAGTGGCTCCAGTGCAACAACTCTAGAGTTTTTCTGAGGATTGTGGTCAAGACCATGCTACAGAGGTTTGCTCCTCTAATCAAGAGTCAGTTTATTACGTGGGTAATCAAAACAGGCTGCAGGGTCAAAATCAGTTTGGTAATGCTTATTATCAAGGCAATACGAGAGCCCCGAATAATTACCACCCACTCCCAGCTCCACCACAGCAGGTTAGCTATTCAATTGAAGATATGTTAAAGCAGCTAATTGCGGGCCAGCAGAGAATGATAGCTGACACTGCAGCCCATGCAGTGGTAATACAAGATATTTCCACTGCTCACAAGAACCTGGAGCACTAGTTGGGGCAGTTGGTGGGAGAAATAAGCACTGTTAAAAAAGAGCCTGAACAATGTCTTGCAGTGACTTTAATAGAAGGTGGAGAGCTGAAATAGAAAAAGTGGAAAAAGTGGAGAAGGTAAAGAAGAAAGAAGAGAGAAAGGAGGCACCTCTGTCACCTCCACCATTCCCGCAGAGACTTATACCATCGAAGGATCTGGCCCAATATCAAAAATTTGTGAGTATGTTGAAAGAACTTCAAGTTAATATGCCTTTGACTGATGTGTTTGAATTGATGCCATCCTTTGTGAAGTTCTTAAAAGAGATTTTAGTCAAGAAGAAAAAGCCTCAAGAGATAGATACAGTTGAGTTAGTTGAGGAGTGTAGCACAATCTTAAGCAAGCTACCTCCAAAACTTCAAGATCCTGGGAGGTTTACTATTCCTTGTACCATTGGAGGGCATGATATCACTGGTGCCTTGTGTGATTTGGGTGCGAGCATAAATATCATGCCTCTGTCTGTTTACAAAAGGTTAGGACTAGGAGCAACCAAGCCCTGTTCAATTACTCTTAAGATGGCGGACGGATCACTCAATCACCCCGATGGTAAGTTGGAGGATGTGTTGCTTAAATTTGGTAAGTTTATATTCTCTGCTGATTTTGTAGTCCTAGATTATGAAGAGGACCGAGAAGCTCCAATCATTTTGGGGAGACCATTCTTAGTCACCTCGAAGGCAATTATTGACATGGAGCTGGGTGAGATGACTGTTAGATCGCATGGAGAAAAGGTTACTTTCAAGATGTATACTGAGAAGGAGCACATAGCTAAGGTTGAAGAGTGCTCTATGATTGAATGTGTCAAACAAGAACATGGAAGTACACCACATGTGAAGTTGAAGAGGGGTTCTCTCAAAGAAGGGAAGAAAGCAAAAGTTCTTCGTAAGAAAAGAAGACAAAAATGCTGGAAGTGAGCTAAAAGTGTCGTCGTGCCACGACGTTAACTAAGGCGCTTTTCGGGAGGCAACCCGAGTTTGTACTTGTATTATTTTACTTATAGTGTCACGTAGTTTTTTTTTTTTTTGTTTTTCCTTGGATTGCAGGTTCATGTAATGTCGAGGCTAAGTGTGGGGTGTCCTCACCCTTGCCTAATATTGATGACCTGATGAGGGAAGTCTGAGTACCTCATACTATATGGAAGTTGGAGGATGCTAGCACCAAGGACTAGATTCTTCAGGGAAGTTTTCTTTATCTTGCACTTTCTTATTTTTAGCACTGAGGACAGTGCTTAGTTTAAGTGTGGGGTGGGGAACTACCCTTTTATTTATTTTTGAGGTTAGGGATGCATGTACCGTAGGATTTTCTTTTGTCACTTGACTTTATTTTGATTTGTTTCTTGCTTTAATATATGAAAAAAAAATTAGAAAACCAATAAAAAAATCCAAAAAGATTTTCCTTTTAGTTTTTACTAGTGGTACATGTCATCCACCCCATGGTTTTTCTTATGGCCTTGGTTCTTTTCCACGGGGAGACCTTTGAACCGGGTAGTTTTTATTTTTATTAGGATTAGAGTAGTTAGTTATAGGTGGCCCTAGACGAAAGGATTAGGTGGAATGCTAGGTGGTTTTGATTTGTTTGATACCGGTGGACTTGAACTTATTGCATGTACTATTTGTGCTGTCCTTGGGTTTTAAATTGTGATGCATGCCTAAAAAAAAGGAATAACCCCCTTGAGATGCTTGAGTCCACTTGCTTGACATTATTGTGAACCTTTGTGCATTAGTGCTTAAATTTCCACAGGTTGCACTCTAGATGCTTGATTGAGAGTTGTTGATGGAGCCTTTTTGTGTGGATCATGTGCAATGTCTGTGTGAGGCATATACCTGTTTGCTCCATGTTTGCATATCAATGTCTAGAACTTGCCCCGTGTGTGTGCAAAGCGAAATCCTAGGTTTGCTCTAGTCGGGAAATGATACAGGCCTTCTTTTGATTTGCCTACCCTTACATATACACCTTGACTTGATTGTGTGAATTCTTTGACCTTTTTGTTGGCACCCACATCCCGAGCCTACCCACTTGTTCTAAAGTGTTCTCTTTTGGCCCTTTACTCCTTAAGCACTTTAGTTGATATTGTGATATTGTTTTGGAGTTGTGGTTGGATATTGGGAGGTTTTTGAGTGGAACCGATGAGGGGAATACTTGAATAAATTGTGTAGTAATTGTTTATGAGCATTGGCAAGGTTGGAAAATAATGAAATTGAAAAAAAAAAAGCACAATTGAAAAAGAAAAGAAAAAAAAATTGTGGAAAAAGAAATAAAGAGAAAAGAATATCCATTCCTTGCTAGTGTGTGCTTAAAAGAAAATATTGCTACTTTTCGAGAAGGTGTGTGTGTGAAGTTGTTGATTGGGTGGCGTTGATGAGATTTGTGCTTGAAATGAATTGTGATGTATTAAAGTGCTTAGGGAGGTAGTCACTATTACCCAAATGTATCCTACCAGCCCATTAGCCTGCATTACAACCCTTTAAAGTCCTAGTTAACCCCGATTGGAGTGAGCTTACATTAGTGGAGTCCTACACTACGGGCTAGCCTATGGTACATTGAGTGTGACATGTGAGCTTTTCATGAGAGTGAGTGAATTCTTTCTATGCTATTGTCCCCGGTCTATTTTTGATATTTATTATTGCGTGTGATATTTGGGGGATACTCTCTTGCTTCAATTTGGTGAGGGCACTTGGTTTGCATGAGAAAGATGAAGTTGTGGCTTCTCGGTTGAGTAGATAGGTGTGATTTTGTGGGAGCATGGTTGCAATGAGTTGGGTTTGTGCATTTGGTTATTTTGGGGTGGTTGTTCTCCTATTTTTGAGTTTGGTAAATTGTTGGCATGTTTGTGGATCCATAGTAGTCATGTGCGCATTGGTTCAATGGTCGGTATCAACCTTAGTCATAGGCAGACCTGTTTTACCTAGGTTGGGAAGTTAGTTGTGACTTGCTCGAGGGCGAGCAAGGGTTCAAGTGTGGGGTGGCGATGTTTGGCATTTTATGTCAACGTTTCTTTAATATTTCCGCATGTTTGAGCTTGTTATTCGCTCGTTTTATAATTATGAATGTGGTGTTGCACTGATTTTATGTCGTGTGTATGTAGGTTGTTATGCAGTGCAATTGGAGCTTTAAAGAGCATGATCGAGCAAGAAAAGATTGGATTTTGATTGAGGATTGGATTGAACACACGAAGGCACGACACGAAGCAAGCTGCGGGGCAAGAAAACACGAAAATGGCCAGGCGCTGTAGGGCACGTGGCGCGCCCCCCACCGGGCCCAACTGCCTGGCGCGATTCCCAGCGCGCCACGCCCCAAAAGCATGAAGGTTTCGACGGCTACTGTCTTGGTTCGCGCGTTACGAGGCGCGGGGCACCCGTTATAGAGCCCCTTGAGCGGATTTTTACTTCCTGTTTCGTCTAGGCTTAAGTCTAACTTATTACTAGATGTTTGTAAACCTTATAAATACTCTTTTACTTAGTTTTTGATAGGAGTTCAGACTTTGGAGCAAATTGGAGAGCTCATAACATCAAGAACAAGGGGTTTTCTTCCTTCGATTAATCTATTACATTATTATTTCATTATTTCATCAAGTCCTTGTGTTGTTATTATGAGTATGCGTGGCTAAATATTTCGTTCTAGGGCTAGAGTATTGCATGAAAGTTGATGTTTGAAGATTGATTTCCATTAATTGAATCCCATAACGGATTACTTATTCTTTCTTGATTTCACTTGTGTAATTGTCAGGGCCCGATTATTACGCATTATCTATGGTTTTTAGATTGAACTCGAAAGAGGGAATTTAATTACGTAATAAGAAGAATAGGACTAGTTTGTGAACCCCGGCATCGGGGAACCAATTTGTGAGTAGGATAGACATATACTTGCTCACCTAGTTTAACTAATTACATAATTCGTTAATGCGTGCACGTGATTCAACCCATAGACATATAGGGATTGGAGTAGCCTGCATAGGCTGTGAAGAATCGAAAGGTTTTCACGGGTACATTTACTCTGTTAGTTAGTAATCCGGGATTTAGGAGGTGGAATCAATTGGAAAACTCAACTGGATTGTTCGTAACTCTGACCCTGGACCGTCTCCTTATTACTGATAACAACCAAGTTTTGCTCCATTGCTTGAATTTACTTCTACCATTTAATTACTGTTCTTTAGTTAATATAATCCTCACTATTGGAAAAGATCCATGAATAGTTTATATAAATTGTTTGCTAGAATTCAGTCTGAATAGTCTTCGTGGGAACGATACTCGATTTATCACTTTATTACTTGTCGACCACGTATACTTGCATGTGCGTTTGGGAGCAACACTCCGCCCCTCTCTATTGGGCGCTCCGCCTGACCCCTGAAGGGTGAGATTTGGGCAGTTTCTTCTAGGTTTGCTTGTTTCTTTGTTGCCTAACCTCTAATTAGTGCCTATCTAAGTAATCATTCTACTTAATTAGCACTAATATTTCATTGCTCTTAGGTGAATTCGAGCATTAGTTGGAGAGTAGAACTCCAAGAAGATTCGTAGACCCTTTTTGATTCAAGTCCGCACTTCAAAGTGCCTAGCGATCATTTAGTCCTATTAACTCCATTCACCCCGGAGTGTGCTTGACTCGTGAATAGTTTGGTTGAGTTGAGGAATTGTTACTCATCTACGTGTAGTTTTGGAACTACAAGTCGAGTGAAATATCAACCACCACTAAACGAGCGAACCGAGTGAAACTCAAGTGAGGGAGTGTATGAGGTTGTTTTGCTAACGTTTGTTTCTTGTGTAGGTACAATGTCCACCGAAGGAGAAGAATTTTCTAAGAGTGACCTTGCTACTATCATTGCCAAAGCGGATAGTATGAACTTGAGGATTGAAAGCCTTGAGAGGGTGACATCAAGTGCCCTAGTTGAGAAAGGTACTTCCAATGTCACATCGAAGAAAGGGACCCCGAGTGTCCAAGTTGAGAAAGGGGCCTCGAATGCCCAAGTTGAAGCCGGTGAAGGCACAAGTAGTCCGACCTTTACCCCGGAACAAGTTGTTGAGTTGCTTCTTCATCAACAATGGGTCAAGGATGATCGAGAGGGAACTGATCAAGTGTTGGGCAATACCCAACGAACGGACATTCCTCGTATTTTGGATAATTCCCAAAGAAAAATTCCACTTCCAAGACCCATCCGAAAAGTTCAACCTCTTGAGCAAGCTGATGAAGCTCAAGAAAGGGAGGAAGCCGAGTATGGTGATGAGATATATGGGTATGATGATCACTTTCAACCAAGGTGAGGTATGAATTGGGGTCAAAACGTGGATAGGGGTAGGGGCCGAGGTCGAGGGCCACCTATGGAGTATGTTGGAAGGAATGAAAGGACGGAATATGGTGTGAATGAAGACTACTATGGAGGCAAACCGAAGGCTTTCCGTGGGGGTCATCACAACACCAACCTCAATAGTGTGAAGCTCTACTCTTCCAATCTTTAAAGGGAATTGTGATCCGGAAGCCTACATTGAATGGGTAGTACTCATGGAAAGGATGTTCGACACAAATGATATGACCGATGACAAAAAGATACTTATGCTATTTCATCCTTTGAGTCCTATGCATCTACTTGGTGGGAATCCATCAAGAGATCAAAGAGAAGAGCGGGAATCCCCGTGAATGTGGGATGGAATGATTTAAAGGGTCTCATGAGTATCAAGTACATCACCCTGAGAGAATGTAAAGAGGCACATTATGGAGGACTCATGGGCCACTTTGGTAGGGATAAAACCTTGGCCATTCTTAGAGAGCAATTCCATTAGCCTAAAATGGGGACACATGTTGAGAGACTTTGCAACTATTGTCTTGAGTGCAAGTTTGCTAAGTCCAAATCAAACCCCCATGGTTTGTATACCCCAATCCCCGTACCTACTAGTCCGTGGTTGGACATATCAATGGACTTTGTCATGGGATTATCAAGGACTGGGGGGGCCATGATAGCATTTATGTTGTTATGGATAGGTTCTCGAAAAGTGCTCACTTCATTCCATGTAAAAAATGTGATGATGCACAACATGTAGCTTCCTTGTTTATTGATAATGTTATGAAGTTGCATGGAGTGCCTCAAACCATAGTGAGTGATAGGGACACCAGAGGTAAGGGTGGGACTTTGATGGACGAGTTACCTCTTATGGAGTTTGCCTACAATCGTATTGTGCATAGAATGATTGGCATGACTCCATTCGAGTGTGTTTATGGTTTTAACCCCTAGATTCCCCTTGATCTAACCCTTTGCAAAGGAAAGTGGTTGTTAATTTTGAAGGTAAAGCTAAAGCCAAGGCTTTGATGGAACTTCATGCAAAGGCAAAGAAGAATTTGGAGGAAACTTATGAAAAGGTTGCCTCCTAGAAAAACAAAGGACGCAAGAAGGCGGAACTCAAGAAGGGTGACTATTTTTGGGTGCACTTCTGGAAAGAAAGGTTTCCACCTTAGGAAAGGTAAGTTGGCACCCCGTGGAGATGGCCCATTCCTAGTGCTTTCCAAGATAAACGACAACGCGTATGTGGTCGACTTGCCAAGTGAGTATCAAGTTTCTAATACATTTAACGTTTGTGACTTGGTTACTTTGGATGTAGGGGATGGAGAGGTCGTGGATGATGATGCTTCAATTTCGAGGACAAAATCTTCTAAAGAAGGGGAGGATGATGCCGGGAAAACCCCCAAGAGACCCTTCACATGGAGCCAAGCTAAGGAGATCCAAGTAGTACACTTACACTTGGTGGGGAAGGGCCTAGAAGAAGGAAGCGATTGGAAGCCGTTCCGGGTGATTAAAGCACAAGGGGAGCAGCCCAGTACACCAGGCGCTCTGCCCAGCATCCCAGGCGCTCCGCCCTGCATTGCCTTGGCTGAGGCGCTCCGCCCAACTTTGGGGCACCCCGCCTAGGCCACTCCACAGCACACTTTTGTGTGCGGTCCGCCCCAACTTGGGCACTCCGCCCCATTTGTTGAAGGATGGGAATTGACTTGGTGTTTTGTCTATTTTGACCCTACGTGGTCTTTTATTCCTAAGCCTAAGTGTGGGCATTCTAGACCTTTCAATTGATGTCTAAAAACACCTATAAATAGCTAGATTGCTAGTTTCTTTCATTAGCTAACTTTGATGATTAAAAAACCTTTGTGTTGAGAGTTTAAGTCTTATTGAATGAAAACCTTGATGGGACTTGTTCTTCCTCTAGTGAATCTAGATGATTTTCAATCCCCCCCGATCATTCTACTTGCGTGCTCACGTTAGCTTTAGGGTAGTTGCCTAGCGTAGGTGTTCTTGACATTCTCTCGGGGTGTAACGGAATGGGTTCTCCTTATCTACTTGGGATTATTGATCGAGTTACGTCTCGTTCGTGTCTTGTTTACTTTTTCCGCATTTTCCCTACATCATTTGGTATCAGAGCAAGGCTTGGCTTTTGTTCTTACAAACCCCCGACCCTTGATTCTTCGTGCTTAGCTTAGTTTCTTTAGATTTCTTGTTGTTGAAGTTATTGAAAGAAGAAAATTACAAAAAAAAAAAATAGAAAAATTCAAAAATTGGTGTAACCTTTTGGTGGGTTCGATTCGTGTCTAGGTGTTATAGATTCTTCATCCTTGTTTAAAACCCGACGTTTGGGTACCACAATCTTGTGGATTAGATTGGTTTGAAAATTTGAAACCCCAAATATTATTAAACCCTCCCAAACCCTTGTTCTTGATGAATTTGATTGATTTTTGGTTTGTGTGACTGTGGGTTTTGGAATTGATTACCCGGGTTTGTTCTTCTACGAGAAACAAACAAATTGAAAAAAAAATTTGGTGATTCGGAGTTCGGTAACATCGTTTTTGAAGAATCGAAACCCACCTTGAACCTTTGAAACCCTTGTTGAAACCCCCAACTTGAAAACTTTGAATCATGATTGAGCCTTGTTTGCTGGTTATTTGGGTGTGAAATTTATTGGGGTTTGAAGGTTGTATCGATATTCAATTTTGGTACCTTGAATTTGGGAAAAATACGTTTGAATCGGCCTAGAAATTGGGCGCTCCGCCTGACCAACCCCACTGTACCATTTTTGCAGGCGCTCCGCCTGACCCCTGAAAGGTGAGTTTTGGGTAGTTTCTTCTAGGTTTGCTTGTTTCTTTGTTGCCTAACCTCTAATTAGGTCCTATCTAAGTAATCTTTCTACTTAATTAGCACTAATATTTCATTGCTCTTAGGTGAATTCGTGCATTAGTTGGAGAGTAGAACTCCAAGAAGATTCGTAGACCCTTTTTTATTCAAGTCCTCACTTCAAAGTGCCTAGCGATCATTGAGTCCTATTAACTCCATTCACCCCGGAGTGTGCTTGACTCGTGAATATTTTGGTTGAGTTGAGGAATTGTTACTCATGTACGTGAAGCTTTGGAACTACAAGTTGAGTGAAATATTCACCACCACTAAACGAGCGATCGAGTGAAACTCAAGTGAGGGAGTGTGTGAGGTTGTTTTGCTAACGTTTGTTTCTTGTATAGGTACAATGTCTACCGAAGGAGAAGATTTTTCTAAGAGTACCTTGCTACTATCCTTGCCAAATTGGATAGTATGAACTTGAGGATTGAAAGCCTTGAGAGGGTGACATAGAGTACCCTAGTTGAGCAAGGGACTTCCAATGTCCAATCAGAGAAAGGGACCCCGAGTGTCCACGTTAAGAAAGGGGCCCCGAGTGCCCAAGTTGAAGCCGGTGAAGGCACAAGTAGTCCGATCTTTACCCCGGAACAAGTTGTTGAGTTGCTTCACCATCAACAACGGTTCAAAGATGATCGAGAGAGAATTTATCAAGTGTTGGGCAATACCCAACGAACAGGCATTCCCCGTATTTTTGACAACCCCCAAAAAAACATTCCACTTCCAAGACCCATCTGAAATGTTCAACCTCTTGAGAAAGCTGATGAAGCATAAGAAGAGGAGGAAGCCGAGTATGGTGATGAGATGTATGGGTATGATGATCACTTTCAACCAAGGCGAGGAATGAATTGGGGTCGAAATGTGGATAGGGCAAGGGGCCGAGGTCGAGGGCCACCTATGGAGTATGTTGGAAGGAATGCGAGGAGGGAATATGGTGTTAATAAAGATCACTATAGAGGCCAACCAGAGCCTTTCCGTGGGGGTCGTCACAACACCAACCTTAATAGTGTGAAGCTCTACTATTCCAATCTTTAAAGGGAATTGTGATCCGGAAGCCTACATTGAATGGGTACTACTCATGGAAAGGATGTTCGACACAAATGATATGACCGATGACAAAAAGATACTTATGCTATTTCATCCTTTGAGTCCTATGCATCTACTTGGTGGGAATCCATCAAGAGATCAAAGAGAAGAGCGGGAATCCCCGTGAATGTGGGATGGAATGATTTAAAGGGTCTCATGAGTATCAAGTACATCACCCTGAGAGAATGTAAAGAGGCACATTATGGAGGACTCATGGGCCACTTTGGTAGGGATAAAACGTTGGCCATTCTTAGAGAGCAATTCCATTGGCCTAAAATGGGGACACATGTTGAGAGACTTTGCAACTATTGTCTTGAGTGCAAGTTTGCTAAGTCCAAATCAAACCCCCATGGTTTGTATACCCCAATCCCCGTACCTACTAGTCCGTGGTTGGACATATCAATGGACTTTGTCATGGGATTATCAAGGACTGGGGGGGCCATGATAGCATTTATGTTGTTATGGATAGGTTCTCGAAAAGTGCTCACTTCATTCCATGTAAAAAATGTGATGATGCACAACATGTAGCTTCCTTGTTTATTGATAATGTTATGAAGTTGCATGGAGTGCCTCAAACCATAGTGAGTGATAGGGACACCAGAGGTAAGGGTGGGACTTTGATGGACGAGTTACCTCTTATGGAGTTTGCCTACAATCGTATTGTGCATAGAATGATTGGCATGACTCCATTCGAGTGTGTTTATGGTTTTAACCCCTAGATTCCCCTTGATCTAACCCTTTGCAAAGGAAAGTGGTTGTTAATTTTGAAGGTAAAGCTAAAGCCAAGGCTTTGATGGAACTTCATGCAAAGGCAAAGAAGAATTTGGAGGAAACTTATGAAAAGGTTGCCTCCTAGAAAAACAAAGGACGCAAGAAGGCGGAACTCAAGAAGGGTGACTATTTTTGGGTGCACTTCTGGAAAGAAAGGTTTCCACCTTAGGAAAGGTAAGTTGGCACCCCGTGGAGATGGCCCATTCCTAGTGCTTTCCAAGATAAACGACAACGCGTATGTGGTCGACTTGCCAAGTGAGTATCAAGTTTCTAATACATTTAACGTTTGTGACTTGGTTACTTTGGATGTAGGGGATGGAGAGGTCGTGGATGATGATGCTTCAATTTCGAGGACAAAATCTTCTAAAGAAGGGGAGGATGATGCCGGGAAAACCCCCAAGAGACCCTTCACATGGAGCCAAGCTAAGGAGATCCAAGGAGTACAGTTACACTTGGTGGGGAAGGGCCTAGAAGAAGGAAGCGATTGGAAGCCGTTCCGGGTGATTAAAGCACAAGGGGAGCAGCCCAGTACACCAGGCGCTCTGCCCAGCATCCCAGGCGCTCCGCCCTGCATTGCCTTGGCTGAGGCGCTCCGCCCAACTTTGGGGCACCCCGCCTAGGCCACTCCACAGCACACTTTTGTGTGCGGTCCGCCCCAACTTGGGCACTCCGCCCCATTTGTTCAAGGACGGGAATTGACTTGGTGTTTTGTCTATTTTGACCCTACGTGGTCTTTTATTCCTAAGCCTAAGTGTGGGCATTCTAGACCTTTCAATTGATGTCTAAAAACACCTATAAATAGCTAGATTGCTAGTTTCTTTCATTAGCTAACTTTGATGATTAAAAAACCTTTGTGTTGAGAGTTTAAGTCTTATTGAATGAAAACCTTGATGGGACTTGTTCTTCCTCTAGTGAATCTAGATGATTTTCAATCCCCCCCGATCATTCTACTTGCGTGCTCACGTTAGCTTTAGGGTAGTTGCCTAGCGTAGGTGTTCTTGACATTCTCTCGGGGTGTAACGGAATGGGTTCTCCTTATCTACTTGGGATTATTGATCGAGTTACGTCTCGTTCGTGTCTTGTTTACTTTTTCCGCATTTTCCCTACATCATTTGGTATCAGAGCAAGGCTTGGCTTTTGTTCTTACAAACCCCCGACCCTTGATTCTTCGTGCTTAGCTTAGTTTGTTTAGATTTCTTGTTGTTGAAGTTATTGAAAGAAGAAAATTACAAAAAAAAAAATAGAAAAATTCAAAAATTGGTGTAACCTTTAGGTGTGTTCGATTCGTGTCTAGGTGTTATAGATTCTTCATCCTTGTTTAAAACCCGACGTTTGGGTACCACAATCTTGTGGATTAGATTGGTTTGAAAATTTGAAACCCCAAATATTATTAAACCCTCCCAAACCCTTGTTCTTGATGAATTTGATTGATTTTTGGTTTGTGTGACTGTGGGTTTTGGAATTGATTACCAGGGTTTGTTCTTCTACGAGAAACAAACAAATTGAAAAAAAATTTCGGTGATTCAGAGTTCGGTAACATCGTTTTTGAAGAATCGAAACCCACCTTGAACCTTTGAAACCCTTGTTGAAACCCCCAACTTGAAAACTTTGAATCATGATTGAGCCTTGTTTGCTGGTTATTTGGGTGTGAAATTTATTGGGGTTTGAAGGTTGTATCGATATTCAATTTTGGTACCTTGAATTTGGGAAAAATACGTTTGAATCGGCCTAGAAATTGGGCGCTCCGCCTGACCAACCCCACTGTACCATTTTTGCAGGCGCTCCGCCTGACCCCTGAAAGGTGAGATTTGGGTAGTTTCTTCTAGGTTTGCTTGTTTCTTTGTTGCCTAACCTCTAATTAGGTCCTATCTAAGTAATCTTTCTACTTAATTAGCACTAATATTTCATTGCTCTTAGGTGAATTCGTGCATTAGTTGGAGAGTAGAACTCCAAGAAGATTCGTAGACCCTTTTTTATTCAAGTCCTCACTTCAAAGTGCCTAGCGATCATTGAGTCCTATTAACTCCATTCACCCCGGAGTGTGCTTGACTCGTGAATATTTTGGTTGAGTTGAGGAATTGTTACTCATGTACGTGAAGCTTTGGAACTACAAGTTGAGTGAAATATTCACCACCACTAAACGAGCGATCGAGTGAAACTCAAGTGAGGGAGTGTGTGAGGTTGTTTTGCTAACATTTGTTTCTTGTATAGGTACAATGTCTACCGAAGGAGAAGATTTTTCTAAGAGTACCTTGCTACTATCCTTGCCAAATTGGATAGTATGAACTTGAGGATTGAAAGCCTTGAGAGGGTGAAATAGAGTACCCTAGTTGAGCAAGGGACTTCCAATGTCCAATCAGAGAAAGGGACCCCGAGTGTCCACGTTAAGAAAGGGGCCCCGAGTGCCCAAGTTGAAGCCGGTGAAGGCACAAGTAGTCCGATCTTTACCCCGGAACAAGTTGTTGAGTTGCTTCACCATCAACAACGGTTCAAAGATGATCGAGAGAGAATTTATCAAGTGTTGGGCAATACCCAACGAACAGGCATTCCCCGTATTTTTGACAACCCCCAAAAAAACATTCCACTTCCAAGACCCATCTGAAATGTTCAACCTCTTGAGAAAGCTGATGAAGCATAAGAAGAGGAGGAAGCCGAGTATGGTGATGAGATGTATGGGTATGATGATCACTTTCAACCAAGGCGAGGAATGAATTGGGGTCGAAATGTGGATAGGGGAAGGGGCCGAGGTCGAGGGCCACCTATGGAGTATGTTGGAAGGAATGCGAGGAGGGAATATGGTGTTAATAAAGATCACTATAGAGGCCAACCAGAGCCTTTCCGTGGGGGTCGTCACAACACCAACCTTAATAGTGTGAAGCTCTACTCTTCCAATCTTTAAAGGGAATTGTGATCCGGAAGCCTACATTGAATGGGTACTACTCATGGAAAGGATGTTCGACACAAATGATATGACCGATGACAAAAAGATACTTATGCTATTTCATCCTTTGAGTCCTATGCATCTACTTGGTGGGAATCCATCAAGAGATCAAAGAGAAGAGCGGGAATCCCCGTGAATGTGGGATGGAATGATTTAAAGGGTCTCATGAGTATCAAGTACATCACCCTGAGAGAATGTAAAGAGGCACATTGTGGAGGACTCATGGGTCACTTTGGTAGGGATAAAACCTTGGCCATTCTTAGGGTCGAATTCCATTGGCCTTAAATGAGGACACATGTTGAGAGAGTTTGCAACTCTTGACTTGAGTGCAAGTTTGCCAAGTCCAAATCGAACCCCCATGGTTTGTATACCCCAATCCCCGTACCTACTAGTCCCTGGTCTGATATATCAATGATCTTTTTCATGGGATTACCAAGGACTAGGGGGGGCCATGATAGCATTTATGATGTTGTGGATAGGTTTTCAAAAATGGCTCACTTCATTCCATGTAAAAAATGTGATGATGCACAACATGGAGCTTCCTTGTTTATTGATAATATTATGAAGTTGCATGGAGTGCCTCAAACCATAGTGAGTGATAGGGACACCAAGTTCCTAAGCCATTTTTGGAGGAGTTTATGGGGTGCCCTTGGCACCAAGCTTTTGTTTTCTACGTCCCACCACCCCCAAACCGATGGTCAAACCGAGGTGGTAAACCGAACTTTGGGTGCTAACCCGAGGTAAGGGTGGGACTTGGATGGACAAGTTACCTCTTATGGAGTTTGCCTACAATCGTATCGTGCATAGAATGATTGGCATGACTCCATTCGAGTGTGTTTATGGTTTTAACCCCTTGAGTCCCCTTGATCTAACCCCTTTGCCAAGGGAAGTGGTTGTTAATTTTGAAGGTAAAGCTAGAGCCAAGGCTTTGATGGACCTTCATGCAAAGGCAAAGAAGAATTTGGAGGAAGCTTATGCAAAGGTTGCCTCCAAGAAAAACAAAGGACGCAAGAAGGTGGAACTCAAGAAGGGTGACTATGTTTGGGTGCACTTCCGAAAAGAAAGGTTTCCAAACCTTAGGAAAGGGAAGTTGGCACCCCGTGGAGATAGCCCATTCCAAGTACTTTCCAAGATAAACAACAATGCCTATGTGGTCGACTTGCCAAGTGAGTATCAAGTTTCTAATACATTTAACGTTTGTGACTTGGTTACTTTGGATGTAGGGGATGGAGAGGTCGTGGATGATGATGCTTCAATTTCGAGGATGAAATCTTCTAAAGAAGGGGAGGATGATGCGGGAAAACCCCCACGAGACCCTTCACACGGAGCTAAGCTAAGGAGATCCAAGGAGTACACTTACACTTGGTGGGAAAGGGCCTAGAAGAAGGAAGCGATTGGAAGCCGTTCCGGGTGATTAAAGCACAAGTGGAGCAGCCCAGTACACCAGGCGCTCCGCCCAGCATCCCAGGCACTCCGCCCTGCATTGCCTTGGCTGAGGCGCTCTGCCCAACTTTGGGGCGCCCCGCCTAGGCCACTCCACTGCACACTTTTTTGTGCGGTCCGCCCCAACTTGGGCGCTCCGCCCTATTTGCTGAAGGACGGGAATTGACTTGGTGTTTTGTCTATTTTGACCCTACGTGGTCTTTTATTCCTAAGCCTAAGTGTGGGCATTCTAGACCTTTCAATTGATGTCTAAAAACACCTATAAATAGCTAGATAGCCAGTTTATTTCATTAGCTAACTTTGATGATTAAAAAACCTTTGTGTTGAGAGTTGAACTCTTTTATTGAATGAAAACCTTGATGGGACTTGTTCTTCCTCTAGTGAATCTAGATGATTTTCAATCCCCCCCGATCATTCTACTTGCATGCTCACGTTAGCTTGAGGGTAGTTGCCTAGCATAGTTGTTCTTGACATTCTCTTTGGGTGTAATGGAACGGGTTCTCCGTTGCTACTTGGGATTATTGATCGAGTTACATCTCGTTCTTATCTTGTTTACTTTTTCCGCGTTTTTCCTACATCATTTGGTATCAGAGCAAGGCTTAGGTTTTGTTCTTACAAACCCCCGACCCTTGATTCTTCGTGCATAGGTTAGTTTCTTTAGATTTCTTGTTGTTGAAGTTATTGAAAGAAGAAAATTACAAAAAAATAGAAAAATTCAAAAATTGGTGTAACTTTTTGGTGTGTTCGATTCGTGTTGTTGGTGTTATAGATTCTTAGTCCTTGTTGAAAACCCAACGTTTGGGTACCACAATCTTGTGGATGGGATTGGTTTGAAAATTTGAAACCCCAAATATTGTTAAACCCTCCCAAACCCTTGTTCTTGATGAATTTGATTGATTTTTGGTTTGTGTGAATGTGGGGTTTTGGAATTGATTACCGGGGTTTGTTCTTCTTCGAGAAACAAACAAATTGAAAAATTTTTTAGGTGATTCGGAGTTCGGTAACATCATTTTTGAATAATCGAAACCCACCTTGAACCTTTGAAACCCTTGTTGAAACCCCCAACTTGGAAACTTTGAATCATGATTGAGCCTTGTTTGTTGGTTGTTTGGGTGTGAAATTTATTGGGGTTTGAAGGTTGTATCGATATTCAACTTTGGGTACCTTGAATTTGGGAAAAATACGTTGGAATCGGCCTAGAAATTGGATTGAAAATGAAGAACACGGAGTAGAAAAACCCAGGTGTTCTTCGTCCAGGCGCTCCGCCCCAACCTTGGGCGCCCCGCCTGACTCCCTCTTTGTCCAGGCGCTCCTCCCCATCTGTGGGCGCTCCGCCTGACCATTCCCACTGCACCATTTTTGCAGGAGCTCCGCCCCACTCTATTGGGCGCTCCGCCTGACCCCCTAAAAGGTGAGATTTGGGTAGTTTCTTCTAGGTTTTCTTGTTTCTTTGTTGCCTAACCTCTAATTAGGTCCTATCTAAGTAATCTTTCTACTTAGTTAGCACTAATATTTCATTGCTCTTAGGTGAATTCGTGCATTATTTGGAGAGTAGAACTCCAAGAAGATTCGTAGACCCTTTTTTATTCAAGTCCTTACTTTAAAGTGCCTAGCGATCATTGAGTCCTATTAACTCCATTCACCCCGGAGTGTGCTTGACTCGTGAATAGTTTGGTTGAGTTGAGGAACTGTTACTCATCTACGTGAAGCTTTGGAACTACAAGTCGAGTGAAATATTCACCACCACTAAACGAGCGAACCGAGTGAAACTCAAGTGAGGGAGTGTGTGAGGTTGTTTTTCTAACGTTTGTTTCTTGTGTAGGTACAATGTCCACCGAAGAAGAAGATTTTGCTAAGAGTGCCCTTGCTACTATCCTTGCCAAATTGGATAGTATGAACTTGAGGATTGAAAGCCTTGAGTGGGTGACATCAAGTGCCCTAGTTGAGCAAGGGACTTCCAATTTCCAATCGGAGAAAGGGACCCCGAGTGTCAAAGTTGAGAAAGGGGCCCCAAGTGCCCAAGTTGAAGCCGGTGAAGGCACAAGTAGTCCGACCTTTACCCCGAAACAAGTTGTTGAGTTGCTTCTCCAACAACAATGGGTCAAGGATGATCGAGAGAGAATTGATCAAGTGTTCGGCAATACCCAACGAATGGGTATTTCCCGTATTTTGGACAACCCCCAAAGAAACATTTCACTTCCAAGACCCATCAGAAATGTTCAACCTCTTGAGAAAGCTGATGAAGCTCAAGAAGGGGAGAAAGCCGAGTATGGTGATGAGATTTATGGGTATGATGATAACTTTCAACCAAGGTGAGGTATGAATTGGGGTCGAAATGTGGATAGGGTTAGGGGCCGAGGTAGAGGGCCACCTATGGAGTATGTTGGAAGGAATGCGAGGAGGGAATATGGTGTGAATGAAGATCACTATGGAGGCCAACCGGAGCCTTTCCGTGGGGGTCGTCACAACACCAACCTCAATAGTGTGAAGCTCAATCTTCCAAGGGAAGTGGTTGTTAATTTTAAAGGTAAAGCTAGAGCCAAGGCTTTGATGGAACTTCATGCAAAGGCAAAGAAGAATTTGGAGGAAGCTTATGCAAAGATTGCTTCCAAGAAAAACAAAGGATGCAAGAATGTGGAACTCAAGAAGGGTGACTATGTTTGGGTGCACTTCCGGAAAGAAAGGTTTCCAAACCTTAGGAAAGAGAAGTTGGCACCTCGTGGAGATGGCCCATTCCAAGTGCTTTCCAAGATAAACAACAACGCCTATGTGGTCGACTTTCCAAGTGAGTATCAAGTTTCTAATACATTTAACGTTTGTGACTTGGTTCCTTTGGATATAGGGGATGGAGAGGTCGTGGATGATGATGCTTCAATTTCGAGGATGAAATCTTCTCAAGAAGGGGAGGATGATGCCGGGAAAACCCCCACGAGACCCTTCACACGGAGCCAAGCTAAGTAGATCCAAGGAGTACACTTACACTTGGCGGGGAAGGGTGATGCAGTATAAAATGGCCTAATCAACAACCATCAAGAACCAAGCTTGAGAGCACAATGAACACAAGAAAGGGGCTCCGGAAACGTCTTGAAGATCATGCATTGGAGCGCCAAGGAAGGGGGAGCACGTGGGCACCAAAGGAGAGGCTCGGGGGACAGATTTTGAGCCATTCCAAGGACCCCTAGGAAGGGGCGGACCGCCTAGTTGAAGCTCACTCTCTGGATCTCTGGCCGCCTCTATTTTGGGCGGACCGCCTAATTCAAGTAGGTGGGGCGCCTACTCCATGGTGTTGGGGCGCCTGGTTGCCTACCATGCAACTAGGCTGGGCGCCTCTTTTGGCTAGGCGGGGCGCCTAGTTCCGGGCCATTTCAAGACTAGTTTTTGTGTTGTAATTCCTATTTTGGCCTTAAGTAGCTTGTATGTCTTAACCCATCCCATGGGCATTTTAGTCATTTCACATTGTATATGGAAAAATTATATAAGCTTCCCTTAGCCATTTCATTCATTAGTTAGCTTTGAACATAGAATTTGAGAAGAGAGAATTAAGAGAAGGCCGAGCCTTTCTTGTTGGAGCCCGAGGCTTCATGTATCTTGTACGACTTGGAACCTATGGAGATTCATCGCTACTGTGAATTCCTTGTAAGGTTCGAGTTTCACTTTCTCCCTTTGGATAGTTAAATTCTTGTTTGAATTGTTTATCCGTTCTTTCTTCTAATTATTGTCTTCCTAGTCTTGAACTTCTCGATATCCTAGATATCTCGTTATCAAATTTACTTGCTTCCGCTCGTTTATCGTATAGTTAGCTTCCGCATATTTTAGATTGTATCAGTTGGTATCAGAGAAAGGCTCGGGTTATGTTCTTACAAACCCCCATTCCTTGTTCCATATGTTGGTATTATTGTTGTTGTTGTGTTTGTTCTTGAAGAAAAGAAGAAAAACAAAAAAATAGAAAAACTTGAAAATTTCCCAAAAATTGGTGGAACTTGTTGGATTAGAACACCCATATATTAAAAATCATTGGGGTTTGTTCCTTATTGTATTCCCGTTCTTTTGGTACCAAAATTATAAGATTTGGTGGTGTATTTCAAAATTTGAAGAAATCAAATTCCCAAATTTTCAAAGAACCCTAGAATTTTGCTCAAGAATCAAAATCGATTCATTGTTTTTTGTTTGGGGTTAAAATCTATTGGGGAATGTTTAGAAACATCATACACATCTTTGGGTATCATTAGAATCGAAAACAAGTCGAAAACGTTGGATTTTTTGTTGCAAAACGAAAGAAAAACGCGTTTTGCAAAGCTGCTGAAAGAGCAGTAGGCGGACCGCCCACTGTGGGAGGTGGACTGCCTCTTTTTGGGCTGCTCTCTGGATATTGCACTGGGCGGACCGCCCCTTTTACAGAGGCGGGGCTCCCCTTTTCCTGAAGGGTGTCCGGGTAGTTTTTCGTAGGTTTTCGTGTTTCCGTTGCTTCGGCACTTCTTGGTTAGAGCTTCTAGGGTAATTGGCCTACTCAATTGACACTAACTCTTTAGCGTATTAGGACATTCGTGCGTAGAGGAGATTAGAAATCAAAGAAGAGTCGTAGAACTTTCTTTGACCTCAAGTGCACATTTTAAATAACCGTCCGTCCATAGAGTCTCATTAACTCCATTCCGAACTTTTATTTGGACATACTAGTTGTGATCACCTTGGTTCCCAAGTTGTAAAGGCCTCGCTCTTGAGTGTTCATAAATTGAGTGATACACGTGAGGGAGTGACTTTCGGGAGGTTTGTTCTTTTGGTGTTACAACAATGTCGGATGTTGAGTGTGGGGATTATGACTCATGTGGGGATGATGCGAGTTGCTATGACTCGTATGGTGATGATCGAGACTATGGTTCCTATGATGTTGATGATGGCCATTACTATGATGATGGAAACCATGGCTCCTATGGAGATGAAGCGGTTCACTGTGATAATCGTGAGGTCGAAGAAGACTATGAAGCTCATGAAGATGAATTTGTTGATCCTTATGCTTCTAGTCAAGAACCCGAGGATGGTGACGCTTCAAGGTACATAGATCCTACTTACTCTTCTTGTGAAGACTTTGATAATGTTGATAGTGACCTAGATAGAGTTGATGTTGAGGTTGAGTATATGAATTATTCATTTGCATCTTCTCTTGGTGTTGCTAGTGGAGTACAAGGGAGTAGTAGAGGACCTTCCATTAGTATGGGAGGTGGTGGTGGTTGTTCCATGGGGAAGGAGAAGCTTGCATCTTCTAGGTACGCTAAGCGACCTAATGCTTCTAATTCCTATGTGGAGGTTGGTTTGAGGGATGGTGTTGCTTTTGCTACTAAGGGCTTGAATTGTTCTTTCAATGCCTAGTAGTAGGAGTAGTACTATGGGCTATGGAACCAAGGCTAGAGGCACTTATGGGTTCCATGGAAAGGGTCCTTCCTCGACTTCCAACAACATTTCTAATGTTGGAAGAGTGACGGGAAATGGAGATTGTTCTAGTGGTGATGCCACTAGGGGAGTGATAAGGAAGGCCCAAGTTGTTGGTGTTGATAGTCATGGGCATTCAAGTTCTCTCATGGATGCATCTCTAGGAAACTTGGGTAGGAGAAGGTTTGTTGTTGGGGTAAATGGTATTGGAGGTTACTTACCCAAAATTGATGATACCGATTCCAATTGCATTAGCACCTTTTTAGTTGATAAATTAAGGATACCATGCCGTAAGCTAGAGAGTCCTTATGAGTATGAGGGAGTGTGGGTTTCCAAGGAAGCTCGGATACTTCTATCTCATGGGAATTATAGTAGTTATGTGTGGTGTGATGTTTATCCAATACAACATGTTGATGTTTGGCTAGGTGAGCCATGGTTGCAAGACAAGAGTGTGCGACATAGTGCTATGAAGGATACGTATCTTGTGGGCACAGGGCAAAGGGTTTATGACTTTGTGCCTTACCGGGCAAAAGGCCAAGTGCCTACTAGTGCATCTTCTTTGGCAATGCAAAGGAGCAAGGAGCGAGATCTTCATTCCATTGGGAAATTTGTGCAAACAAGAAGTCCTACAAACACAAGCAATGGTGGGACTAGTGGAAGAAAAGAGTTGGCAATTGTCAACAAGGTGAACCAACCACAAGTTGCAAAACCAAGTGGTTCACCAATGAAGAAGAATGAGACGTCAAGTGATGAGTCTTCAAGTCCTAGATTCCGGGTTGATGTAAAGAGTCCACCTACTCCGGCTATGGGTATTCTGGGGCCTCGTCCCAATTCGCCCGAATTTGAGAGACAAAAGATAGAGAGGAGTAAGGGAGCGACCGGTGACAACTCTCGAGTGGAAAAAGGAGAGGTTGAGTTGAGTGATGTGAGTGAGTTGTCGCCACCCGAATCTACACCCGACCTTGGAAAAAATGAGGGAAAAGAAAGAGGAAAAAAGAAAAATTGAGAGTGAGGGCACCCCTTATTCTAACTTAACCCTTTATCTTTTTCTTCTATGTGTTTGAATTCTTGTGTAGGGATTCTTGGAGGCAAACCAATGGAGCCTCAACCATGTACCAAGATGGAAAGACAAGGTGATGACAATGCCAAATGTGAGCTACAAGGTGAAGGAACTACCCATGATGCTTCAAGCACATTGAGTGAGTCCGGATGCGACTCAAAGGTATGTGTTAGTTCTTCTATCCTTAAGCATGATACTTCCTTGTCTTATGGTATTGTTTTTGAAAACTCTATACTAGTTGAAGATTTGTATGATTACAATGTGTTTGCAACTAGTGTAGAGTCGAATGGTCAACTTGTGTGTGCCAATGAACCACTAGTTGAGAGGGTTGAAAAGCCACATAATGATGAGAGCTCGGTTTTCATTGAACCTCTCTTTAGTGAGAATATTGAAGTTGACCTTGTATGCGAACCTTGTTATGACACCCCACCCATATTTGATAAAGGAGAAGATGAATTGCATGATAATCTTATTCTTCCCTTTGAATGCTTAATTGATAGCGGTGGTCTCTTGTGTGGTAGTGAGGATGGATGTGATCTTGAGGAGTCTCTAGAGTGTGAGATGGATCGATTTATTTTCGATGACTCCTCGAGTGATAGTGAAGGACCTAGTCTTGATACTAAGCTTTTGTGTAGCCATGATTTTGAGGTGCATGCCTTTACATTTCCATTGTTGGAAGGCAATCTCATTTGTGGTAGTGAATTGTATCGGACTATGGTTGGTAGTGAAGTAGGACCTCCATGTTTTGAAAAGTTAGACTCTACGGACGATCCATTGTTTGGAACTCCGAGTGAGGAGAGTGGTCTTGAAATCGGTCGTGTTGACCTATCTTGTAGTAGTCTTAGCCTTCGTTTTGTGGACTATAATGATGAAGAACCTATTTTGGAGACCTTCCTTTGGAGTTTGTCTAATGAGGAGGATTGTCTTGTAGGTGATTTTGGAGGTGAGGGGATACCTCTTGGTGTGTGTAAGAGTGCTTTTAAGAAGGGGAGTGGAATAGTCGATGTTAGTTGTGAATTGAACTATTTTACATACTCCATCCCACATGTTGAGCACACCTTGAGTGTTGAGCATGCCAAAGCCGATGTGTCACCTTGTGATAAAATTGATTTGAAGGCTTGGTGTATTGGTCATAAGCTTAGGGGTTGTGGGGAATTTGATTGCTATGTCTTGCATGTTCCTTTCCCTATCGATCCCTTTGTTTGTCTTTGTGTTAGACGCACTTTCTTCTTGAGTCAAGTACTTGTCGTCTCCTTTGGAGGCCTAAGCGTTTTAATTGTTATTGATGCTTGGCTCTATCATAAGAGTGTGTTTTCCACACTTTTGGAACTGACCTACTCTTGTAGTGGGATGTTTGTTGGTTGTTCTTGCTTTGATTGCAGGTTTTGATGGTTTGATTTCGAGGACGAAATCCTTTCAAGAAGGGGAGGATGATGCAGTATAAAATGGCCTAATCAACAACCATCAAGAACCAAGCTTGAGAGCACAATGAACACAGGAAAGGGCTCCGGAAACGTCTTGAAGATCATGCATTGAAGCGCCAAGGAAGGAGTAGCACGTGGGCACCAAAGGAGAGGCTTGGGGGACACATTTTGAGCCATTCCAAGGACCCCCAGGAAGGGGCGGACCGCCTACTCAAAGGGGCGGACCGCCTAGTTGAAGCTCACTCTCTCGATCTCTGGCCGCCTCTATTTTGGGCGGACCGCCTTCAAGTAGGTGGGGCGCCTACTCCAAGTAGGTGGGGCGCCTACTCCATGGTGTTGGGGCGCCTGGTTGCCTACCATGCAACTAGGCGGCGCGCCTCTTTTGGCTAGGCGGGGTGCCTAGTTCCGGGCCATTTCAAGACTAGTTTTTGTATTGTAATTCCTATTTTGGCCTTAAGTGGCTTGTATGTCTTAACCCATTCCATGGGCATTTTAGTTATTTCACATTGTGTATGGGAAAAATATATAAGCTTCCCTTAGCCATTTCATTCATTAGTTAGCTTTGAACAGAGAATTTGAGAAGAGAGAATTAAGAGAAGGCCGAGCCTTTTTTGTTGGAGCCCGAGGCTTCATGTAGTACGACTTGGAACCTATGGAGATTCATCGCTACTGTGAATTCCTTGTAAGGTTCGAGTTTCACTTTCACCCTTTGGATAATTAAATTCTCGTTTGAATTGTTTATCCATTCTTTCTTCTAATTCTTGTCTTCCTAGTCTTGAACTTCTCGATATCCTAGATATCTCGTTATCAAATTTACTTGCTTCCGCTCGTTTATCGTATAGTTAGCTTCCGCGTATTTTAGATTGTATCAAAGGGCCTAGAAGAAGGAAGCGATTGGAAACCGTTCCGGGTGATTAAAGCACAAGAGGAGCAGCCCAGTACACCAGGCGCTCCGCCCAGCATCCCAGGCGCTCCGCCCTGCACTGCCTTGGCTGAGGCACTCTGCCCAACTTTGGGGCGCCCCGCCTAGGCCACTCCAAAGTGTGCGGTCCACGCCAACTTGGGCGCTCCGCCCCATTACTGAAGGACGGGAATTGACTTGGTGTTTTGTCAATTTTGACCCTACGTGGTCTTTTATTCCTAAGCCTAAGTGTGGGCATTCTAGACCTTTCAATTGATGTCTAAAAACACCTATAAATAGTGATAGCTTGTTTATTTCATTAGCTAACTTTTATGATTAAAAAACCTTTGTGTTGAGAGTTGATGTCTTTTATTGAATGAAAACCTTGATGGGACTTGTTCTTCCTCTAGTGAATCTAGATGATTTTCAATCCCCCCGATCATTCTACTTGCGTGCTCACCTTAGCTCGAGGGTAGTTGCGTAGCGTAGGTGTTCTTGACATTCTCTCGGGGTGTAACGGAACGGGTTCTCCGTTGCTACTTGGGATTATTGATCGAGTTACGTCTCGTTCTTATCTAGATTACTTTTTCCGCGTTTTCCCTACATCATTTGGTACCAGAGCAAGGCTTGGATTTTGTTCTTACAAACCCCCGACCCTTGATTCTTCGTGCTTAGGTTAGTTTCTTTAGATTTCTTGTTGTTGAAGTTATTGAAAGAAGAAAATTACAAAAAAAATAGATAAATTCAAAAATTGGTGTAACTTTTTGGTGTGTTCGATTCGTGTTGTGGGTGTTATAGATTCTTAATCCTTGTTGAAAAACCGACGTTTGGGTACCATAATCTTGTGGATTGGATTGGTGTGAAAATTTGAAACCCCAAATATTGTTAAACCCTCCCAAACCCTTGTTCTTGATGAATTTGATTGATTTTTGGTTTGTGTGATTGTGGGGTTTTAAAATTGATGACCGGGGTTTGCTCTTCCTCGAGAAAAAAACAAATTGAAACAAATTTTGGGTGATTCAGAGTTCGGTAACTTAGTTTTTGAAGAATCGAAACCCACCTTGAACCTTCGAAACCCTTGCTGAAACCCCCAACTTGAAAATTTTGAATCATGATTGAGCCTTGTTTGTTGGTTGTTTGGGTGTGAAATTTATTGGGGTTTGAAGGTTGTATCGATATTCAACTTTGGGTACCTTGAATTTGGGAAAAATACGTTTGAATCGACCTAGAAATTGGATTGAAAATGAAGAACACGGAGTAGAAAAACCCAGGTGTTCTTCGTCCAGGTGCTTCGCCCAAACCTTGGGCGCCCCGCCTGACTCCCTCTTTGTCCAGGCGCACCGCCCCATCTCTGGGCGCTCCGCCTGACCAACCCCACTGCACCATTTTTGGAGGCGCTCCGCCCCTCTCTATTGTGCACTCCGCCTGATCCCTGAAGGTTGAGATTTGGGTAGTTTCTTCTAGGTTTGCTTGTTTCTTTGTTGCCTAACCTCTAATTAGTTCCTATCTAAATAATCTTTCTACTTAATTAGCACTAATATTTCATTGCTCTTAGGTGAAATCGTGCATTAGTTGGAGTGTAGTAGTCCAAGAAGATTCGTAGACCCTTTTTGATTCAAGTCCTCACTTCAAAGTGCCTGGCGATCATTGAGTCCTATTAACTCCATTCACCACGGAGTGTGCTTGACTCGTGAATATTTTGGTTGAGTTAAGAATTGTTACTCATCTACGTGTAGTTTTGGAACTACAAGTCGAGTGAAATATCAACCACCACTAAACGAGCAAACTGAGTGAAACTCAAGTAAGGGAGTGTATGAGGTTGTTTTGCTAACGTTTGTTTCTTGTGTAGGTACAATGTCCACAGAAGGAGAAGATTTTGCTAAGAGTGCCCTTGCTACGATCATTGCCAAATTAGATAGTATGAACTTGAGGATTGAAAGCCTTGAGAGGGTGACATCAAGGTCCCTAGTTGAGCAAGGGACTTCCAATGTCAAATTGGAGAAAGGGACCCCGAGTGTCCAAGTTGAGAAAGGGGCCCCGAGTGCCCAAGTTGAAGCCGGTGAAGGCACAAGTAGTCCGACCTTTACCCCGGAACAAGTTGTTGAGTTGCTTCTTCATCAACAACGGGTCAAGGATGATCGAGAGAGAATTGATCAAGTGTTGGGCAATACCCAACGATCGGGCATTCCCCGTATTTTGGACAATCCCCAAAGAAACATTCCACTTCCAAGACCCGTCCGAAATGTTCAACCTCTTGAGCATGCTGATGAAGCTCAAGAAGGGGAGGAAGCCGAGTATGGTGATGAGATGTATGGGTATGATGATCACATTCAACCAAGGCGAGGTATGAATTGGGGTCCAAATGTGGATAGGGGTAGGGGCCGAGGTCGAGGGCCACCAATGGAGTATGTTGGAAGGTATGCGAGGAGGGAATATGGTGTGAATGAAGATCACTATGGAGGCAAACCGGAGCCTTTCCATGGGGGTCGTGACAACACGAACCTCAATAGTGTGAAGCTCAATCTTCTAATCTTTAAAGGGAATTGTGATCCGGAAGCCTACATTGAATGGGTACTACTAATGGAAAGGATGTTTGACACAAATGATATGACCGATGACAAGAAAGGTACTTATGCTATTTAATCCTTTGAGTCCTATGCATCTACTTGGTGGAAATCCGTCAAGATATCAAGGTGAAGAGCGGGAATCCCCGTGAATGTGTGATGGAATGATTTAAAGGGTCTCATGAGTATCAAGTACATCACCCCGAGAGAATGTCAAGGGGCACATTGTGGAGGACTCATGGGTCACTTTGGTAGGGATAAAACCTTGGCCATTCTTAGGGAGCAATTCTATTGGCCTAAAATGGGGACACATGTTGAGAGACTTTTCAACTGTTGTATTGAGTGCAAGTTTGCTAAGTCCAAATCGAACCCCCATGGTTTGTATAACCCAATCCCCGTACCTACTAGTCCGTAGTTGGATATATCAATGGACTTTGTCATAGAGTACCAAGGACTGGGGGGGCCATGATAGCATTTATGTTGTTGTGGATAGGTTCTCCAAAATGGCTCACTTCATTCCATGTAAAAAATGTGATGATGCACAACATGTAGCTTCCTTGTTTATTGATAATGTTATGAAGTTGCATGAAGTGCCTCAAACCATAGTGAGTGATAGGGATACCAAGTTCATAAGCCATTTTCTGAAGAGTTTATAGGGTGCCCTTGGCACCAAGCTTTTGTTTTCTACGTCCCACCACCCCCACACCGATGGTCAAACCGAGGTGGTAAACCGAACTTTGGGTGCTCTCTTAAGAGCCATGACCCGAGGTAAGGGTGGGACTTTGATGGACAAGTTACCTCTTATTGAGTTTGCCTACAATCGTATCGTGCATAGAATGATTGGCATGACTCCATTCGAGTGTGTTTATGGTTTTAACCCCTTGATTCCCCTTGATCTAACCCCTTTGCCAAGGAAAGTGGTTTATTAATTTTGAAGGTAAAGCTAGAGCCAAGGCTTTGATGGAACTTCATGCAAAGGCAAAGAAGAATTTGGAGGAAGCTTAAGAAAAGGTTGCCTCAAAGAAAAACAAAGGACGCAAGAAGGTGGAACTCAAGAAGGGTGACTATGTTTGGGTGCACTTCCGGAGCTCCGCCCTGCATTGCCTATGCTGAGGCGCTCCGCCCAACTTTGGGGCGCCCCGCCTAGGCCACTCCACAGCACACTTTTTTGTGCGGTCCGCCCCATTTGCTGAAGGACAAGAATTGACTTAGTGTTTTGTCTATTTTGACCCTACGAGGTCTTTTATTCCTAAGCCTAAATGTGGGTTTTCTAGACCTTTCAATTGATGCCTAAAAACACCTATAAATAGCTAGATAGCTTGTTTATTTCATTAGCTAACTTTGATGATTAAAAACCCTTTGTGTTGAGAGTTGAACTCTTTTATTGAATGAAAGACTAGATGGGACTTGTTCTTCCTCTAGTGAATCAAGATGATTTTCAATCCCCCCCGATCATTCTACTTGCGTGCTCATGTTAGATCGAGGGCTGTTGCCTAGCGTAGGTGTTCTTGACATTCTCTCGTGGTGTAACGGAACGGGTTCTCCGTAACTACTTGGAATTATTGATCGAGTTACGTCTCGTTCTAATCTTGTTTACTTTTTCTGCGTTTTCCCTACATCATTCGGTATCAAAGTAAGGCTCGGGTTTTGTTCTTACAAACCCCTCGACCCTTGATTCTTCGCGCTTAGGTTAGTTTCTTTAGATTTCTTGTTGTTGAAGTTATTGAAAGAAGAAAATTACAAAAAAATTAGAAAAATTCAAAAAATGGTGTAAATTTTTGGTGTGTTCGATTCGTGTTGTGGGTGTTATAGATTCTTAATCTTTGTTGAAAACCCCACGTTTGGGTACGACAATCTTGTGGATTGGATTGGTCAGAAAATTTGAAACCCCAAAATATTGTTAAACCCTCCCAAACCCTTGTTCTTGATGAATTTGATTGATTTTTGGGTTGTGTGATTGTGGGGTTTTGGAATTGATTACCGGGGTTTGTTCTTCTTCGAGAAACAAACAAATTGAAACAAATTTTGGGTGATTCGGAGTTCGGTAACATCGTTTTTGAAGAATGAAACCCACTTTGAACCTTTGAAACTCTTGTTGAAACCCCCAACTTGAAAACATTGAATCATGATTGAGCCTTGTTTTTTGGTTGTTTGGGTGTGAAATTTATTGGGGTTTGAAGGTTGTATCGATATTCAACTTTAGGTACCTTGAATTTGGGAAAAAACGTTGGAATCGACCTAGAAATTGGATTGAAAACGAAGAACACGGAGTACAAAAACACAGGTGTTCTTCGTCCAGGCGCTCCGCCCCAACCTTGCGCGCCCCGCCTGACGCCCTCTTTGTCCAGGCGCTCCGCCTGACAAACCCCACTGCACCATTTTTGCAGGCGCTCCGCCCCACTCTATTGGGCGCTCTGCCTGACCCCTGAAGGGTGAGATTTTGGTAGTTTCTTCTAGGTTCTCTTGTTTCTTTGTTGCCTAACCTCTAATTAGTACCTATCTAAGTAATCTTTCTACTTAATTAGCACTAATATTTTATTGCTCTTAGGTGAATTCGTGCATTAGTTGGAGAGTAGAACTCCAAGAAGATTCGTAGACCCTTTTTGATTCAAGTCCTCACTTCAAAGTGCATAGCGATCATTGAGTCCTATTAACTGCATTCACCCAGGAGTGTGCTTGACTCGTGAATAGTTTGGTTGACTTGAGGAATTGTTACTCATCTACGTGAAGCTTTGGACCTACAAGTCGAGTGAAATATCCACCACCACTAAACGAGCAAACTGAGTGAAACTCAAGTTAGGGAGTGTGTGAGGTTGTTTTTCTAACGTTTGTTTCTTGTGTAGGTACAATGTCCACAGAAGGAGAAGATTTTTCTAAGAGTGCCCTTGCTACTAGGCTTGCCAAATTGGATAGTATGAACTTGAGGATTGAAAGCCTTGAGAGGGTGAGATCAAGTGCCCTAGTTGAGCAAGGGACTTCCAATGTCAAATCGTAGAAAGGGACCCCGAGTGTCCAAGTTGAGAAAGGGGCCCCGAGTGCCCAAGTTGAGAAAGGGGCCCCGAGTCCCCAAGTTGAAGCTGGTGAAGGCACAAGTAGTCCGACCTTTACCCCGGAAAAAGTTGTTGAGTTGCTTCTTTATCAACAACGGGTGAAGGATGATCGAGAGAGAATTGATCAAGTGTTGGGCAATACCCAACGAATGGGCATTCCCAGTATTTTGGAAAACCCCCAAAGAAACATTCCACTTCCAAGACCCATCCGAAATGTTCAACCTCTTGAGCAAGCCAATGAAGCTCAAGAAGGGGAGGAAGCCGAGTATGGTGATGAGATGTATGAGTATGATGATCACTTTCAACCAAGGCGAGGTATGAATTGGGGTCGAAATGTGGATAGGGGAAGGGGCCGAGGTCGAGGGCCACCTATGGAGTATGTTGGAAGGAATGCGAGGAGGGAATATGGTGTTAATAAAGATCACTATAGAGGCCAACCAGAGCCTTTCCGTAGGGGTCGTCACAACACCAACCTCAATAGTGTGAAGCTCTACTCTTCCAATCTTTAAAGGGAATTGTGATCCGGAAGCCTACATTGAATGGGTACTACTCATGGAATGGATGTTCGACACAAATGATATGACCGATGACAAAAAAGATACTTATGCTATTTAATCCTTTGAGTCCTATGCATCTACTTGGTGGGAATCCGTGTGAATGTGGGATGGAATGATTTGAAGGGTCTCATGAGTATCAAGTACATCACCCCGAGATAATGTTAAGAGGCACATTGTGGAGGACTCAAGGGTCACTTTTGTAGGGATAAAACCTTGGACATTCTTAGGGAGGAATTCCATTGGCCTAAAATGGGGACACATGTTCAGAGAGTTTGCACATCTTGTCTTGAGTGCAAGTTTGCTAAGTCCAAATCGAACCCCAATGCTTTGTATACCCCAATCCCCGTACCTACTAGTCCGTGGTTGGATATATCAATGGTCTTTGTCATGGAATTACCAAGGACTAGGGGGGCCATGATAGTATTTATGTTGTTGTGGATATGTTCTCCAAAATGGCTCACTTCATTCCATGTAAAAAATGTGATGATGCACAACATGTAGCTTCCTTGTTTATTGATAATGTTATGAAGTTGCATGGAGTGCCTCAAACCATAGTGAGTGATAGGGACACCAAGTTCCTAAGCCATTTTTGGAGGAGTTTATGGGGTGCCCTTGGCACCAAGCTTTTGTTTTCTACGTCCCACCACCCCCAGACCGACGGTCAAACCGAGGTGGTAAACCGAACTTTGGGTGCTCTCTTAAGAGCCATGACCCGCGGTAAGGGTGGGACTTGGATGGACAAGTTACCTCTCATGGAGTTTGCCTACAATCGTATCGTGCATAGAATGATTGGCATTACTCCATTCGAGTGTATTTATGGTTTTAACCGTTTGATTCCCCTTGATCTAACCCCTTTGCCAAGGGAAGTGGTTGCTTATTTTGAAGGTAAAGCTAGAGCCAAGGTTTTGATGGAACTTCATGCAAAGGCAAAGGAGAATTTGGAGGAAGCTTATGCAAAGGTTGCCTCCAAGAAAAACAAAGGACGCAAGAAGGTGGAACTCAAGAAGGGTGACTAGGTTTTGTTGCACTTCCGGAAAAAAAGGTTTCCAAACCTTAGGAAAGGGAAGTTGGCACCCTGTGGAGATGGCCCATTTCAAGTACTTTCCAAGATAAACAACAACGCCTATGTGGTCGACTTGCCAAGTGAGTATCAAGTTACAAATACATTTAACGTTTGTGACTTGGTTACTTTGGATGTAGGGGATGGAGAGGTCGTGGATGATGATGCCGACAAAACCCCCACGAGACCCTTCACACGGAGCCAAGCTAAGGAGATCCAAGGAGTACACTTACACTTGGTGGGGAATGCCTAGAAGAAGGAAGCGATTGGAAGCCGTTCTGGGTGATTACAGTACAAGGGGAGCAACCCAGTACACCAGCCGCTCCGCCCTGCATTTCCTTGGCTGAGGCGCTCCGCCCAGCTTTGGGGCGCCCCGCCTAGGCCACTCCACTGCACACTTTTGTGTGCGGTCCGCCCAACTTGGGCGCTCCGCCCCTTTTGCTGAAGGACGGGAATTGACTTGGTGGTTTGTCTATTTTAACCCTACGTGGACTTTTATCCCTAAGCCTAAGTGTGGACATTCTAGACCTTTCAATTGATGTCTAAAAACACCTATAAATAGCTAGATAGCTAGTTTATTTCATTAGCTAACTTTGATGATTAAAAAACCTTTGTGTTGAGAGTTGAACTCTTTTATTGAATGAAAACCTTGATGGGACTTGTTCTTCCTCTAGTGAATCTAGATGATTTTCAATCCCCCCCGATCATTCTACTTGCGTGCTCACGTTAGCTTGAGGGTAGTTTCCTGGTGTAGGTGTTCTTGATATTCTCTCGGGGTATAACGAAACGGGTTCTCCATTGCTACTTGGGATTATTGATCGAGTTACGTCTCGTTCTTATCTTGTTTACTTTTTCCGCATTTTTCCTACATCATTTGGTATTAGAGCAAGGCTTGGGTTTTGTTCTTACAAACCCCCGATCCTTGATTCTTTGTGCTTAGGTTAGTTCTTTAGATTTCTCGTTGGTGAAGTTATTGAAAGAAGAAAATTACAAAAAAAAAAAAAAAAAAAAATTCAAAAATTGGTGTAACTTTTTGGTGTGTTCGATTCGTGTCTGGCTGTTATAGATTCTTAATCCTTGTTTAAAACCCGACGTTTGGGTACCACAATCTTGTGGATTGGATTGGTTTGAAAATTTGAAACCCCAAATATTGTTAAACCCTCCCAAACCCTTGTTCTTGATGAATTTGATTGATTTTTGGTTTGTGTGATTGATAGGTTTTGGAATTAATTGCCGGGGTTTGTTCTTCTTCGAGAAACAAACAAATTGAAACAAATTGAAAACTTTTGAATCATGATTGAGCCTTGTTTGTTGATTGTTTGGGTGTGAAATTTATTGGGGTTTGAAGGTTGTATCGATATTCATCTTTGGGTACCTTGAATTCGGGAAAAATACGTTTGAACCGGCCTAGAAATTGGATTGAAAACGAAGAACACGGAGTAGAAAAACCAGGTGTTCTTCGTCCAGGAGCTCCGCCCCAACCTTGGGCGCCCCGCCTGACTCCCTCTTTGTCCAGGCGCTCCGCCCCATCACTGGGTGCTCCGCCTGGCCAACCCCACTGTACCATTTTTGCAGGCGCTCTACCCCACTCTATTGGGCGCTCCGCCTGACCCCTGAAAGGCGAGATTCTGGGACTTTCTTCTAGGTTTGCATGTTTATTTGTTGCCTAACCTCTAATTAGGTCCTATCTAAGTAATCTTTCTACTTAATTAGCACGATTATTTCATTGCTCTCAGGTGAATTTGTGCATTAGTTGGAGAGTAGAACTTCAAGAAGATTCGTAGACCCTTTTTTATTCAAGTCCTCACTTCAAAGTGCCTAGCGATCATTGAGTCCTATTAACTCCATTCACCCCGAAGTGTGCTTGACTGGTGAATAGTTTGGTTGAGTTGAGGAATTATTACTCATCTACGTGAAGCTTTGGAACTACAAGTCGAGTAAAATATTCACCACCACTAAACGAGCGAACCGAGTGAAACTCAAGTGAGGGAGTGTGTGAGGTTGTTTTGCTAACGTTTGTTTCTTGTGTAGGTACAATGTCCACCGAAGAAGAAGATTTTGCTAAGAGTGCCCTTGCTACTATCCTTGCCAAATTGGATAGTATGAACTTGAGGATTGAAAGCCTTGAGAGGGTGACATTGAGTACCCTAGTTGAGCAAGGAACTTCCAATGTCCAATCGGAGAAAGGGACCCCGAGTGTCCAAGTTGAGAAAGGGGACCCGAGTGCCCAAGTTGAAGCCGGTGAAGGCACAAGTAGTCCGACCTTTACCCCGGAACAAGTTGTTGAGTTGCTTCTTCATCAACAACGGGTCAAGGATGATCGAGAGAGAATTGATCAAGTGTTGGGCAATACCCAACGAACGGGAATTCCCTGTATTTTTGACAACCCCCAAAGAAACATTCCACTTCCAAGATCCATTCGAAATGTTCAATCTCTTCAGAAAGCTGATGAAGCTCAAGAAGGGGAGGAAGCCGAGTATGGTGATGAGATGTATGGGTATGATGATCACTTTCAACCAAGGCGAGGTATGAATTGGGGTCGAAATGTGGATAGGGGTAGGGGCCGAGGTGGAGGGCCACCTATGGAGTATGTTGGAAGGAATGCGAGGAGGGAATATGGTGTGAATGAAGATCACTATGGAGGCCAACCGGAGCCTTTCCGTGGGGGTCGTCACAACACCAACCTCAATAGTGTGAAGCTCAATCTTCCAATATTTAAAGGGAATTGTGATCCGGAAGCCTACATTGAATGGGTACTACTCATGGAAAGGATGTTTGACACAAATGATATTACCGATGACAAAAAAGGTACTTATGCTATTTCATCCTTTGAGTCCTATGCATCTACTTGGTGGGAATCCATCAAGAGATCAAGGAGAAGAGTGGGAATCCCCGTGAATGTGGGATGGAGTGATTTAAAGGGTCTCATGAGTATCAACTACATCACCCGGAGAGAATGTCAAGAGGCACGTTGTGGAGGACTCATGGGTCACTTTGGTAGGGATAAAACCTTGGCCATTCTTAGGGAAAAATTCCATTGGCCTAAAATGGGGACACATGTTGAGAGAGTTTGCAACTCTCTTCTTGAGTGCAAGTTGCCTAAGTCCAAATCGAACCCCCATGGTTTGTATACCCCAATCCCCGTACTACTAGTCCGTGGTTTGATATATCAATGGTCTTTGTCATGGGATTACCAAGGACTAAGGGGGGCCATGATAGCATTTATGTTGTTGTGGATAGGTTCTCCAAAATAGCTCACTTCATTCCATGTAAAAAAATGTGATGATGCACAACATGTAGCTTCCTTGTTTATTGATACTGTTATGAAGTTGCATGGAGTGCCTCAAACCATAGTGAGTGATAGGGACACCAAGTTCCTAAGCCATTTTTGGAGGAGTTTATGGGGTGCCCTTGGCACCAAGCTTTTGTTTTCTACGTCCCACCACCCCCAAACCGATGGTCAAACCTAGGTGGTATACCGAACTTTGGGTGCTCTCTTAAGAGCCATGACCCGAGGTAAGGGTGCTAACCCGAGGTAAGGGTGGGACTTGGATGGACAAGTTACCTCTTATGGAGTTTGCCTACAATCGTATCGTGCATAGAATGATTGGCATGACTCCATTCGAGTGTTTTTATGGTTTTAACCCCTTGATTTCCCTTGATCTAACCCCTTTGCCAAGGGAAGTGGTTGTTAATTTTGAAGGTAAAGCTAGAGCCAAGGCTTTGATTGAACTTCATGCAAAGGCAAAGAAGAATTTGGAAGAAGCTTATGCAAAGGTTGCCTCCAAGAAAAACAAAGGACGCAAGAAGGTGGAACTCAAGAAGGGTGACTATGTTTGGGTGTACTTCCGGAAAGAAAGGTTCCAAACCTTAGGAAAGGGAAGTTGGCACCCCGTGGAGATGGCCCATTCCAAGTGCTTTCCAAGATAAACAACAATGCCTATGTGGTCGACTTGCCAAGTGAGTATCCAGTTTCTAATACATTTAACGTTTGTGACTTGGTTACTTTGGATGTAGGGGATGGAGAGGTCGTGGATGATGGTGCTGCAATTTTGAGAACGAAATCTTCTAAAGAAGGGAGGATGATGCCGGGAAAACCCCCACGAGACCCTTCACACGGAGCCAAGCTAAGGAGATCCAAGGAGTACACCTACATTTGGTGGGTAAGGGCCTAGAAGAAGGAAGCGATTGAAAGCCGTTCAGGGTGATTAATGCACAAGGGGAGCAGCCCAGTACACCAGGCGCTCCGCCCAGCATCCCAGGCGCTCCGCCCTTCATTGCCTTGGCTGAGGCGCTCCGCCCAACTTTGGATCGCCCCGCCTAGGCCACTCTACTGCACACTTTTGTGTGCAGTCCGCCCCAACTTGGGCGCTCCGCCCCATTTGCTGAAGGACGGGAATTGGCTTGGTGTTTTTTCTATTTTGACCCTACGTGGTCTTTTATTCCTAAGCCTAAATGTGGGCATTCTACACCTTTCAATTGATGTCTAAAAACACCTATAAATAGCTAGATAGCTAGTTTATTTCATTAGCTAACTTTGATGATTAAAAAACCTTTTTGTTGAGAGTTGAACTCTTTTATTGAATGAAAACCTTGATGGGACTCGTTCTTCCTCTAGTGAATCTAGATGATTTTCAATCCCCCCCCCCGATCATTCTACTTGCGTGATCACATTAGCTTGAGGGTAGTTGCGCAGCGTAGGTGTTCTTGACCTTCTCTCGGGGTGTAACGGAACAGGTTCTCCATTGCTACTTTCGATTATTGATCGAGTTACGTTTCGTTCTTATATTATTTACTTTTTTCGCGTTTTCCCTACATCATTTGGTATCAGAGCAAGGCTTGGGTTTTGTTCTTACAAACCCCCGACCCTTGATTTTTCGTGCTTAGGTTAGTTTCTTTAGATTTCTTGTTGTTGAAGTTAATGAAAGAAGAAAATTACAAAAAAAAAATAGAAAAATTCAAAAATTGGTGTAACTTTTTGGTGCGTTCGATTCGTGTTTTGGGTGTTATAGATTCTTAATCCTTGTTGAAAACCCGACATTTGGGTACCAAAATCTTGTGGATTGGATTGGTTTGAAAAGTTAAACCCCAAATATTGTTAAACCCTCCCAAACCCTTGTTCTTGATGAATTTGATTGATTTTTGGTTTGTGTGATTGATAGGTTTTGGAATTAATTGCCGGGGTTTGTTCTTCTTCGAGAAACAAACAAATTGAAACAAATTTTGGGTGATTCGGAGTTCGATAACATCATTTTTGAAGATTCGAAACGCACCTTGAACGTTTGAAACCCTTGTTGAAACCCCCAACTTGAAAACTTTGAATCATGATTGAGCCTTGTTTGTTGATTGTTTGGGTGTGAAATTTATTGGGGTTTGAAGGTTGTATCGATATTCAACTTTGGGTACCTTGAATTTGGGAAAAATACGTTGGAATCGGCCTAGAAATTTGATTGAACACGAAGAACACGGAGTAGAAAAACCCAGGTGTTCTTCGTCCAGGCGCTCCGCCTGACTCCCTCTTTGTCCAGGCGCTCCGCCTGACCAACCCTGCTACACCATTTTTGCAGGCGCTCCGCCTGACCCCTGAAAGGTAAGATTTGGGTAGTTTCTTCTAGGTTTTCTTGTTTCTTTGTTGCCTAACCTCTAATTAGGTCCTATCTAAGTAATCTTTCTACTTAATTAGCACTAATATTTCATTGCTCTTTGGTGAATTCGTGCATTAGTTGGAGAGTAGAACTCCAAGAAGATTCGTAGACCCTTTTTTATTCAAGTCCTCACTTCAAAGTGCCTAGCGATCATTGAGTCCTATTAACTCCATTCACGCCGGAGTGTGCTTGACTCGTGAAACTCAAGTGAGGGAGTGTGTGAGGTTGTTTTGCTAACGTTTGTTTTTTGTGTAGGTACAATGTCCAAATAGGAGAAGATTTTGCTAAGAGTGCCCTTGCTACTATCCTTGCCAAATTGGATAGTATGAACTTGAGGATTGAAAGCCTTGAGAGGGTGACATCAAGTGCCCTAGTTGAGCAAGGGACTTCCAATGTCCAATCGGAGAAAGGGACCCCGAGTGTCCAAGTTGAGAAAGGGGCCCCGAGTGCCCAAGTTGAAGCCGGTGAAGGCACAAGTAGTCCGACCTTTACCCCGGAACAAGTTGTTGAGTTGCTTCTCCATCAACAACGTGTCAAGGATGATCGAGAGAGAATTGATCAAGTGTTGGGCAATACCCAACGAACGGGCATTCCCCGTAGTTTGTACAACCCCCAAAAAAACATTCCACTTCCAAGACCCATCCGAAATGTTCAACCTCTTGAGAAAGCTGATGCAGCTCAAGAAGTGGAGGAAGCCGAGTATGGTGATGAGATGTATGGGTATGATGATCACTTTCAACCAAGGCGAGGTATGAATTGGGGTCGAAATGTGGATAGGGGTAGGGGCCGAGGTCGAGGGCCACCTATGCAGTATGTTGGAAGGAATGCGAGGAGGGAATATGGTGTGAATGAAGATCACTATGGAGGCAAACCGGAGCCTTTCCGTGGGGGTCGTCACAACACCAACCTCAATAGTGTGAAGCTCAATCTTCCAATCTTTAAAGGGAATTGTGATCCGGAAGCCTACATTGAATGGGTACTACTCATGGAAAGGATGTTTGACACAAATGATATGACCGATGACAAAAAAGGTACTTTTGCTATTTCATCCTTTGAGTCCTATGCATCTACTTGGTGGGAATCCATCAAGAGATCAAGGAGAAGTGCAGGAATCCCCGTGAATGTGGGATGGAATGATTTAAAGGGTCTCATGAGTATCAACTACATCACCCCGAGAGACTTTGCAACTCTGGTCTTGAGTGCAAGTTTGCTAAGTCCAAATCGAACCCCCATGGTTTGTATACCCCAATCCCCATTCCTACTAGTCCGTGGTTTGATATATCAATGGTCTTTGTCATGGGATTACAAAGGACTACGGGGGCCATGATAGCATTTATGTTGTTGTGGATAGGTTCTCCAAAATGGCTCACTTCATTCCATGTAAAAAATGTGATGATGCACAACATGTAGCTCCCTTGCTTATTGATAATGTTATGAAGTGGTAAACCGAACTATGGGTGCTCTCTTAAGAGCCATGACCCGAGGTAAGGGTGGGACTTTGATGGACAAGTTATCTCTTATGGAGTTTGCCTACAATTGTATCGTGCATAGAATGATTGGCCTGACTCCATTCGAGTGTGTTTATGGTTTTAA
Source organism: Petunia axillaris subsp. axillaris (assembly GCA_029990575.1). Taxonomy (NCBI): domain Eukaryota; kingdom Viridiplantae; phylum Streptophyta; class Magnoliopsida; order Solanales; family Solanaceae; genus Petunia; species Petunia axillaris. The sequence continues at coordinate 120,831,160 of JARKNS010000002.1, read as the reverse complement.
CCCCTTGATTCCCCTTGATCTAACCCCTTTGCCAAGGGAAGTGGTTGTTAATTTTGAAGGTAAAGCTAGAGCCAAGGCTTTGATGGAACTTCATGCAAAGGAAAAGAAGAATTTGGAGGAAGCTTATGCAAAGGTTGCTTCCAAGAAAAACAAAGGACGCAAGAAGGTGGAACTCAAGAAGGGTGACTATGTTTGGGTGCACTTCCGCAAAGAAAGGTTTCCATGTCTTAGGAAAGGGAAGTTGGCACCCCGTGGAGATGGCCCATTCCAAGTGCTTTCTAAGATAAACAACAACGCCTATGTTGTCGACTTTCCAAGTGAGTATCAAGTTTCTAATACATTTAATGTTTGTGACTTGGTTCCTTTGGATATAGGGGATGGAGAGGTCGTGGATGATGGTGCTGCAATTTTGAGAACGAAATCTTCTAAAGAAGGGAGGATGATGCCGGGAAAACCCCCACGAGACCCTTCACACGGAGCCAAGCTAAGGAGATCCAAGGAGTACACCTACATTTGGTGGGTAAGGGCCTAGAAGAAGGAAGCGATTGAAAGCCGTTCAGGGTGATTAATGCACAAGGGGAGCAGCCCAGTACACCAGGCGCTCCGCCCAGCATCCCAGGCGCTCCGCCTACATTGCCTTGGCTGAGGCGCTCCGCCCAACTTTGGGGCGCCCCGCCTAGGCCACTCCACTGCACACTTTTGTGTGCGGTCCGCCCCAACTTGGGCACTCCGCCCCATTTGCTGTAGGACGGGAATTGACTTGGTGTTTTGTTTATTTTGACCCTATGTGGTCTTTTATTCCTAAGCGTAAGTGTGGGCATTCTAGACCTTTCAATTTATGTCTAAAAACACCTATAAATAGCTAGATAGCTTGTTTATTTCATTAGCTAACTTTGATGATTAAAAAACCTTTGTGTTGAGAGTTGAACTCTTTTATTAAATGAAAAACTTGATGGGACTTGTTCCTCCTCTAGTGAATCTAGATGATTTTCAATCCCCCCGATCATTCTACTTGCATGCTCACGTTAGCTCGAGGGTAGTTGCCAAGCGTAGGTATTCTTGACATTCTCTAGGGGTGTAACGGAAAGGGTTCTCCATTGCTACTTGGGATCATTGATCGAGTTATGTCTCGTTCTTATCTTGTTTACTTTTTCCGCGTTTTCCCTGCATTATTTTGTATCAGAGCAAGGCTTGGGTTTTGTTCTTACAAACCCCCGACCCTTGATTCTTCGTGCATAGGTTAGTTTCTTTAGATTTCTTGTTATTGAAGTTATTGAAAGAAGAAAATTACAAAAAAAAAATAGAACAATTCAAAAATTGGTGTAACTTTTTGGTGTGTTCGATTCGTATTGTGGGTGTTATAGATTATTAATCCTTGTTGAAAACCCGACGTTTGGGTACCACAATCTTGTGGATTGGATTGGTGTGAAAATTTGAAACCCCAAATGTTGTTAAACCCTCCTAAACCCTTGTTCTTGATGAATTTGATTGATTTTGGGTTTGTGTGATTGGGGGATTTTGGAATTGATTACCAGGATTTGTTCTTCTTCAAGAAACAAACAAATTGAAACAAATTTTGGGTGATTCGGAGTTCGGTAACATCGTTTTTGAAGAATCGAAACCCACCTTAAACCTTTGAATCCCTTGTTGAAACCCCCAACTTGAAAACTTTGAATCATGATTCAGCCTTGTTTGTTGGTTGTTTGGGTGTGAAATTTATTGGGGTTTGAAGGTTGTATCGATATTTAACTTTGGGTACCTTGAATTTTTGAAAAATACGTTGGAATCGACCTAGAAATTGGATTGAAAACGAAGAACACAGAGTAGAAAAACCCAGGTGTTCTTCGTCCAGGCGCTCCGCCTCAACCTTGGGCGCCCCGCCTGACTCCCTATTTGTCCAGGCGCTCCGCCTGACCAACCCCACTGCACCATTTTTACAGGCGCTCCGCCCCACTGTATTGGGCGCTCCGCCTGACCCCTGAAGGGTGAGATTTGGGTAGTTTCTTCTAGGTTTGCTTGTTTCTTTGTTACCTAACCTCTAATTAGTGCCTATCTAAGTAATCTTTCTACTTAATTAGCACTAATATTTCATTGCTCTTAGGTTAATTCGTGCATAAGTTGGAGAGTAGAAATCAAAGAAGATTCGTAGACCCTTTTTGATTCAAGTCCTCACTTCAAAGTGTCGAGCGATCATTAAGTCCTAACTCCATTCACCCCGGAGTGTGCTTGACTCATGAATAGTTTGGTTGAGTTGAGGAATTGTTACTCATCTACGTGAAGCTTTGGAACTACAAGTCGAGTGAAATATCCACCACCACTAAACGAGCGAACCGAGTGAAACTCAAGTGAGGGAGTGTGTGAGGTTGTTTTGCTAACGTTTGTTTCTTGTGTAGGTACAATCTCCACCGAAGGAGAAGATTTTACTAAGAGTGCCCTTGCTACTATCCTTGCCAAATTGGATAGTATGAACTTGAGGATTGAAAGCCTTGAGAGAGTGACATCAAGTGCCCTAGTTGAGCAAGGGACTTCTAATGTCCAATCGGAGAAAGGGACCCCGAGTGTCCAAGTTGAGAAAGGGGCCCCGAGTGCCCAAGTTGAAGCCGGTGAAGGCACAAGTAGTCTAACCTTTACCGCGGAACAAGTTGTTGAGTTGCTTCTTCATCAACAATGGGTAAAGGATAATCGAGAGAGAATTGATCAAAGTGTTGGGCAATACCCAACGAACGGGCATTCCCCGTATTTTGGACAACCCCCAAAGAAAAATTCCACTTCCAAGACCCATCCGAAATGTTCAACCTCTTGAGCAAGCCGATGAAGCTCAAGAACGAGAGGAAGCCGAGTATGGTGATGAGATGTATGGGTATGATGATCACTTTCAACCAAGGCGAGGTATGAATTGGGGTCGAAATATGGATTGGGGTAAGGGCCGAGGTCGAGGGCCACCTATGGAGTATGTTGGAAGGAATACGAGGAGGGAATATGGTGTGAATGAAGATCACTATGGAGGCCAACCGGAACCTTTCTGTGGGGGTCGTGACAACACCAAGCTCAATAGTGTGAAGCTCAATCTTCCAATCTTTAAAGGGAATTGTGATCCAGAAGCCTACATTGAATGGGTCCTACTCATGGAAAGGATGTTTGACAAAAATGATATGACCGATGATAACAAAGGTACTTATGCTATTTCATCCTTTGAGTCCTATGCATCTACTTGGTGGGAATCCATCAAGAGATCAAGGAGAAGAGCTGGAATCCCTGTGAATGTAGGATGGAATGATTTAAAGGGTCTCATGAGTATCAAGTACATCACCCCGAGAGAATGTCAAGAGGCACATTGTGGAGGACTCATGGGTCACTTTGGCAGGGGTAAAACCTTGGCCATTCTTAGGGAGCAATTCCATTGGCCTAAAATGGGGACACATGTTGAGAGACTTTGCAACTCTTCTCTTGTGTGCAAGTTTGCTATGTCCAAATCGAACCCCCATTGTTTGTATACCCCAATCCCCATACCTACTAGTCCGTGGTTGGATATACCAATGGACTTTGTCATGGGATTACCAAGGACTAGGGGGGCAATGATAGCATTTATGTTGTTGTGGATAGGTTCTCCAAAATGGCTCACTTCATTCCATGTAAAAAATGTGATGATGCACAATATGTAGCTTTCTTGTTTATTGATAATGTTATGAAGTTGCATGGAGTGCCTCAAACCATAGTGAATGATAGGGACACCAAGTTCCTAAGCCATTTTTGGAGGAGTTTATGGGGTGCCCTTGACACCAAGCTTTTGTTTTCTACGTCCCACCACCCCCAAACCGATGGTCAAACCGAGGTAGTAAACCGAACTTTGGGTGCTCGCTTAAGAGCTATGACCCGAGGTAAGGGTGGGGCTTGGATGGACAAGTTGCCTTTTATGGAGTTTGCCTACAATCGTACCGTGCATAGTATAATTTGCATGACTCCATTCGAGTGTGTTTATGATTTTAACCCCTTGATTCCCCTTGATCTAACCCCTTTGCCAAGGGAAATAGTTGTTAATTTTGAAGGTAAAGCTAGAGCCAAGGCTTTGATGGAACTTCATACAAAGTGAAAGAAGAATTTGGAGGAAGCTTATGCAAAAGTTGCCTCCAAGAAAAACAAAGGACGCAAGAAGGTTGAACTCAAGAAGGGTGCCTATGTTTGGGTGCACTTCCGGAAATAAAGGTTTCCAAACCTTACGAAAGGGAAGTTGGCACCCCGTGGAGATGGCCCATTCTTAGTGGTTTCCAAGATAAACAACAACGCCTATGTAGTCGACTTGCCAAGTGAGTATCAAGTTTCTAGTACATTTAACGTTTGTGACTTGGTTCCTTTGGATGTAGGGGATGGAGAGGTCATGGATGAGGATGATTCAATTTCGAGGACGAAATCTTCTCCAGAAGGGAAGGATGATGCCGGGGAAACCCCCACGAGAACGTTCACACAGAGCCAAGCTAAGGAGATCCAAGGAGTACAGTTACACTTGGTGGGGAAGGCCTAGAAGATGGAAGCGATTGGAAGCCGTTCCGGGTGAATAAAGCACAAGGGGAGCAGCCCAGTACACCAGGCGCTCCGCCCAGCATCCCAGGTGCTCCGCCCTACATTGCCTTGGCTGAGGCGCTTCGCCCAACTTTGGGGCGCCCCGCCTAGGCCACTCCACTACACACTTTTGTGGGCGGTCTGCCCCTGCTTTGGCGCTCCGCCCCATTTGCTGAAGGACGGGAATTGACTTGGTGTTTTTTCTATTTTGACCCTACGTGGTCTTTTATTCCTAAGCCTAAGTGTTGGCATTGTGGACCTTTCAATTAGTGCCTAAAAACACCTATAAATAGCTAGAATTTATTTCATTAGCTAACTTTGATGATTAAAAGACCTTTGTGTTGAGAGTTGAACTCTATTATTGAATGAAAACCTTGATGGGACTTGTTCTTCCTCTAGTGAATCTAGATGATTTTCAATCTCCCCCCCCCCCCCCCGATCATTCTACTTGCGTGCTCACGTTAGCTCGAGGGTAGTTGCCTAGTGTAGGTGTTCTTGACATTCTCTCGGGGTGTAATGCAATGGGTTCTCTGTTGCTACTTGGGATTATTGATCGTGTTATGTCTCATTCTTATCTTGTTTACTTTTTCCACGTTTTCCCTACATCAGAAACCCTCCAAACGACCTCGTATTCACTTCTGAAAGTTCATACAGGTCACAAATGATGCGAACGTCACGATACTTTTGGATTTCAGAACGAAGATCTTTTACTTCAAATGACCATCGAAAATCATAAAATACCTTTATCAATACTTGGAAACAATAGTGTTTTCCAAGACTAATCAAAAGAAGTCAATTCATCTCACCCTTTACAGAGGTCAATCTGCAAATTGGATTCCAAACTCTCAAAACGACTGGTCAAGGTCATTTCATTTTCCTCCACTAAACTCTCGTTCGTCCTTGAACGAAGCAAGATTTCTTCCTTTTACCCGAAGTATCAAACTCAACCTGGAGGACATTTCAAACAGACCCTTAACAACCAATCAAACTACATTATTATACAATTACTCAATCAGGACTAGGCAATGACCTATTTAACAAGACTCTTTTAGCTTAGAGGTAGAGAACAAACCTGGATTATCAAAAAGGTGGGAATATCTCTCACGCATACTGGAGTTGAGCTCCCAAGTATCCTCCTTGTTATGGGGGTTGTGCCATCGTACCTTCACTACAATAATCTCCTTAAAACGCAACTCTGATGCAGGGCAAAATACGCGGAAGCTAAACACGATACAAACAATGCGGAAGCGATAAAAGATAACAAGAAATCGAGACTAGGAAGGCAAGAAATTAGAAGAAAGAAACGAATTCAATTCATTCACATTAATTGAATTCAAAAGGGAGAAGGGAAACTTGAACCTTACAATGGAATCTAACTAGATGTCGATCCCCATAGGTTCCAAGTCGAGTCATAAACGAAGCCTCGGGCTTCAACAAAGAAAGGCTCGGCCTTCTCTCTATTCTCTCTTCTTTCTATTCAATGTCAAGACTAACTTCTCAAATGAAAGACTAAGTGTGGCTTTTATAGTTTTTCCACACTCCTAGTGACATGACTAAATTACCCCCAAAGTGGGCTAAGACATAAAAGGTCACTTAAGGGCAAAATAGGAACTTTACACAAAATCCCGTCAAGACAACAGGGGGAGGCGCTCCGCCTCAGAGGGAGGTGCTCCGCCTCAGTGGGAGGCGCTCCGCCTCAGGATGGGAGGCGCTCCGCCTCAGGCTGCTCAGCTCTCTGGACCTTTGTAGGCGGTCCGCCTCATCTTTAGGCGCTCCGCCTCTTCCTGGGAGGTATGGATACGGCTTCAAACGGACTCTAAGTGTTCCTCCTTGGTCCGTACTCGGTCCTCCCTCAAGCGTGCTCAAGTCCATGGCTCCAAATCGCTCTCGAACCCTCATCCGAAGGCCTTGACTTGCAACCTTTGTGCTCTTCAAGCTTGGTCCTTGATGGTTGTCGCTTAGGCCAATTTGCCCGGCATCATCCTCCCCTTCTTGGAAGGATTTCGTCCTCGAAATCACGCCATCAAAACCTACAATCAAAGCAAGCACAACCAAAATTTCCTACTTCACAAGTAGGTTAGCATTAACAAGAAAAGTGCAATTTGTGTGGAAAACACACTCTTGTGATAGAGCCAAGCATCAACACCCATTAAAAAGCGTATATCCCCAAAGCACACAATAGGTTCTTGGCTCAACAAGAACAAGCACTCGAAATCATAACAAGCAAAGAGATCAAAGTCATGTAACATGCAGCAATCAAATGTCCTATGACCCCTAAGCTTACTATCAACACACCAAGCCTTCAAATCAATTTTATCACAATGTGTCACATCGGCTTTGGCATGACCAACACTCAAGGTGTGCTCAACATGTGGGATGGAGTAAGTGAAATAGTTCAATTCACAACTAACATCGATTACTCCACTCCCCTTCTTAAGAGCATTGTTATACACACCGAGAGGTACCTCCTCACCTCCAAATCTCCCTCCAAGACAACCCTCGCCACTAGACAAACTCCCAAGGGAGGTCTCATACAACGGATTATCTATAGAGTTAGGCATTTCAATCCATGGAGGTTCTAGCTCACACTCTTCCCTAGTTTGATACAACTCACCATTTTCATCGATGTGGCCCTCATACAAAGGATTAGTATAGGCGCACTTCTCAAGCTCGCTAGCAAGCAAAGGTGAACTTCTCAAACTAGAGATCACACCTACACTTGAGGAGTCATCGAACACAAGTCGATCTATCTCATTCTCAAGAGACTCCTCAAGGTTACAAACTTCCTCACTACGACACAAGATACCACCGCTAGCAAATAAGCAATCAAAGGAAAGAATAGGATAATCATGCAATTCATCTTCTCCTTTATCAAACCTGGGTGGGGTGTCATAACAAGGGTCACAAACAAGGTCAACTTAAATATTGTCACTAAAGAGAGGTTCAATGAAAACCGATCTCACATCACGATGTGGCTTTTCAACCCTCTCAACTAGTGGTTCATTTTCACACACAAGTTGACCCAAAGGCTCTACACTAGTTGCAAAAACATTATATTCATGCAAATCATCAACTAGCCTAGAGTTTTCACAAACAATGCCACAAGACAAGGAAGTATCATGCTCAAGGGAGGAAGAACTAACACACACCTTTGAAGTGTCATGAATGTCTCCACCTTGTAGCTCACATTCGGCGTCTCCTTCACCTTGTCTTTCAATCTCGGAATATGGTTGAGGCCCCATCGGTTTGCCTCCAAGAATCCCTACACAAGAATTCAAACACATAGAAGAAAAAGATAAAGGGTTAAGGTTAGAATGAGGGGTACCCTCACTCTCAATTTTTCTTTTTCGCTCTTTCTTTTCCCTCATTTTTTTTCAAGGTCGGGTGTAGATTCGGGTAGTGACAACCCACTCACATCACTCATCACAACCTCTCCTTTTTCCACTCGAGAGTTGTCACCGGTCGCTCCCTTACTCCTCTCTATCTTTTGTCTCTCAAATTCGGGCGAATTGGGACGAGGCCCAAGAATACCCATAGCCGGAGTAGGTGGACTCTTTACATCAACCCGGAATCTAGGACTAGGAGACTCATCACTTGATGTCTTCTTTTTCTTTGTTGGTGAACCACTCGGCTTTGGAAGTGGCTTCGGGCTCACCTTGTCGACATTTGCCAACTCTTTTGTAGCACTAGTCCCACCATTGCTTGTGTTTGTAGGACTTCTTGTTTGCACATTGTTGCCCATGGAATGAAGTTCTCGATCCTTGCTCCTTTGCCTAGCCAAAGAAGGTGCACTAGTAGGCACTCGGCTCTTCGCCCGGTAAGGCACAAAGTCATAGACTCTTTGCCCTACGCCCACAAGATACGCATCCTTCACCACACTATATTGCACCCTCTTCCCCTCCAACCACCGGTCACCTATCCACACATCAATATGACGCATGGGATACACATCACACCACACATAGCATTTATAGTTCCTATGAGATATGAGTACCCGAGCCTCCTTAGAAACCCACACTCCATCATACTCATAAGGATGCTCTAGCTTGTGGCATGGTATCCTAAGCGTATCAACCAAAGAGGTGCTAATACAATTGGCATCGGTTCCACCAATCTTGAGCAAGTATCCTCCAATACCATCTACCTCAACAACGAACCTACATCTACCCAAGTGTTGTAGATTGGCATCCAAGTGAGAACTTGAACGCCCACAACTGTCAACTCCGACAACTTGGGTCTTCCTTATCTCTCCACTAGTGGCAACACCACTAGAACATTCTCCTCTTCCCGTCACTCTCCCAACATTAGCAATGTTGTTGGAAGTCAAGGAAGGAATCTCGCTATGGAACCCATAAGTGCCTCTCGCCTTGGTCCCATAGCCCATAGTACTACTCCTACTACAACCATCCACGCCCCTCACGGCATATAACCCCTTTGTAGCAAAAGCAACACCATCTATCATACCAACCTCCTCATGGGAATTAGAAGCATTAGGCCGCTTAGCGTACCTAGAAGATGCAAGCTTCTCCTTCCCCATGGAACAACCACCACCACCTCCCATACTAATGGAAGGTCCTCCACTACTCCCTTGTACTCCATTAGCAACACCAAGAGAAGATGCATAAGAACAATTCATATACTCAACATCATCATCAACTCTATCTATGTCACTATCATGCTCAAATTCATCACAAGTAGAGTAAGTAGGATCAATGTACCTTGAAGCGTCACCATCCTCGGGTTCTTGACTAGAAGCATTAGATTCATCAAATTCATCTTCATGAGCTTCATAGTCGTCATCAACCTCTCGATCACCATAGTGAACCGCTTCATCATCATTGGAGCCATGGTTTCCATCATCATAGTAATGGCCATCTTAACCCTCGTAGGAACCATAGTCTCCATCATCACCATACGAGTCATAGCAACTCGCATCATCCCCACACGAGCCATAATCTCCACAATCAACATCCGACATTGTTGCAACACCCAAGCACAAAACCTCCCGAAAGTCACTCCCTCACGTGTATCACTCAATTTACGAACACTCAAGAGCGAGGCCTTTACAACTTGGGAACCAAGGTGATCACAACTAGTATGTCCAAATAAAAGTTCGGAATGAAGTTAATGAGACTCTATGGACGGACGGTTATTTAAAGTGCGCACTTGAGGCCAAAGAAATTTCTACGAATCTTCTTTGATTTCTAATCTCCTCTAAGCACGAATGTACTAATACGCTAAAGGATTAGTGTCTCTCAAGTAGGCCAATTACCTTAGAAACACTAACCAAGAAGCCCGTGGGCGAATAACAATGGAAACCTAGGCAAAAAAACTACCCGGGAAAACCCTTCAGGAAGAGGCGCTCCGCCTCAGGAAAATCCAGAGGGCAGCCCAGAGGGAGGCGCTCCGCCTCAAAATGGAGGCGCTCCGCCCAGGGCAATTTCCTGCAATTTTGCGAAACGCGTTTTGGCTCGTTTCGCACCCAAAATCCAACGTTTTCGACCCGATACACAAAATTAATGATACCCAAAGGTGTATACAACTATTATAACCAATCCCCAATGGTTTTAAACCTCCAACAAACAACAACAAGCTTCGGATCAAGATTGAAGCGTTTTCAAGAAATTTTCAAACTTTGAGATTTTGATTTTCGAAATTTTTGAATCGTAACACCAAAATGTGATATATGGGTACCAAAACAACGGGAATACTATAAGGAACAAACCCTAATACTTTTTAACACTTGGGGATTCGATTCCAACCCGATCTACCAATTTTTTTCAACTTTTCAAGTTTTTCAATTTTTTTGTTTTTCTTTAATTTTTCAAGAACAAACACAACAACAACAAAGATAAGGATACTACGAACAAGGAACGAGGGTTTGTAAGAACAACACCCGATCCGTGCTCTGATACCAACTGATGCAGGGCAAAATACGCGGAAGCTAAACACGATATAAACAATGCGGAAGCGATAAAAGATAACAAGAAATCGAGACTAGGAAGGCAAGAAATTAGAAGAAAGAAACGAATTCAATTCATTCACATTAATTGAATTCAAAAGGGAGAAGGGAAACTTGAACCTTACAATGGAATCTAACTAGATGTCGATCCCCATAGGTTCCAAGTCGAGTCATAAACGAAGCCTCGGGCTTCAACAAAGAAAGGCTCGGCCTTCTCTCTATTCTCTCTTCTTTCTATTCAATGTCAAGACTAACTTCTCAAATGAAAGACTAAGTGTGGCTTTTATAGTTTTTCCACACTACTAGTGACATGACTAAAATACCCCCAAAGTGGGCTAAGACATAAAAGGTCACTTAAGGGCAAAATAGAAACTTTACACAAAATCCCGTCAAGACAACAGGGGGAGGCGCTCCGCCTCAGAGGGAGGTGCTCCGCCTCAGTGGGAGGCGCTCCGCCTCAGGATGGGAGGCGCTCCGCCTCAGGCTGCTCAGCTCTCTGGACCTTTGTAGGCGGTCCGCCTCATCTTTAGGCGCTCCGCCTCTTCCTGGGAGGTATGGATACGGCTTCAAACGGACTCTAAGTGTTCCTCCTTGGTCCGTACTCGGTCCTCCCTCAAGCGTGCTCAAGTCCATGGCTCCAAATCGCTCTCGAACCCTCATCCGAAGGCCTTGACTTGCAACCTTTGTGCTCTTCAAGCTTGGTCCTTGATGGTTGTCGCTTAGGCCAATTTGCCCGGCATCATCCTCCCCTTCTTGGAAGGATTTCGTCCTCGAAATCACGCCATCAAAACCTACAATCAAAGAAAGCACAACCAAAATTTCCTACTTCACAAGTAGGTTAGCATTAACAAGAAAAGTGCAATTTGTGTGGAAAACACACTCTTGTGATAGAGCCAAGCATCAACACCCATTAAAAAGCGTATATCCCCAAAGGACACAATAAGTTCTTGGCTCAACAAGAACAAGCACTCAAAATCATAACAAGCAAAGAGATCAAAGTCATGTAACATGTAGCAATCAAATGTCCTATGACCCCTAAGCTTACTATCAACACACCAAGCCTTCAAATCAATTTTATCACAATGTGTCACATCGGCTTTGGCATGACCAACACTCAAGGTGTGCTCAACATGTGGGATGGAGTAAGTGAAATAGTTCAATTCACAACTAACATCGATTACTCCACTCCCCTTCTTATGAGCATTGTTATACACACCGAGAGGTACCTCCTCACCTCCAAATCTCCCTCCAAGACAACCCTCGCCACTAGACAAACTCCCAAGGGAGGTCTCATACAACGGATTATCTATAGAGTTAGGCATTTCAATCCATGGAGGTTCTAGCTCACACTCTTCCCTAGTTTGATACAACTCACCATTTTCATCGATGTGGCCCTCATACAAAGGATTAGTATAGGCGCACTTCTCAAGCTCGCTAGCAAGCAAAGGTGAACTTCTCAAACTAGAGATCACACCTACACTTGAGGAGTCATCGAACACAAGTCGATCTATCTCATTCTCAAGAGACTCCTCAAGGTTACAAACTTCCTCACTACGACACAAGATACCACCACTAGCAAATAAGCAATCAAAGGAAAGAATAGGATAATCATGCAATTCATCTTCTCCTTTATCAAACATGGGTGGGGTGTCATAACAAGGGTCACAAACAAGGTCAACTTCAATATTGTCACTAAAGAGAGGTTCAATGAAAACCGATCTCACATCATGATGTGGCTTTTCAACCCTCTCAACTAGTGGTTCATTTTCACACACAAGTTGACCCAAAGGCTCTACACTAGTTGCAAAAACATTATATTCATGCAAATCATCAACTAGCCTAGAGTTTTCACAAACAATGCCACAAGACAAGGAAGTATCATGCTCAAGGGAGGAAGAACTAACACACACCTTTGAAGTGTCATGAATGTCTCCACCTTGTAGCTCACATTCGGCGTCTCCTTCACCTTGTCTTTCAATCTCGGAACATGGTTGAGGCCCCATCGGTTTGCCTCCAAGAATCCCTGCACAAGAATTCAAACACATAGAAGAAAAAGATAAAGGGTTAAGGTTAGAATGAGGGGTACCCTCACTCTCAATTTTTCTTTTTCCCTCTTTCTTTTCCCTCATTTTTTTTCAAGGTCGGGTGTAGATTCGGGTAGTGACAACCCACTCACATCACTCATCACAACCTCTCCTTTTTCCACTCGAGAGTTGTCACCGGTCGCTCCCTTACTCCTCTCTATCTTTTGTCTCTCAAATTCGGGCGAATTGGGACGAGGCCCAAGAATACCCATAGCCGGAGTAGGTGGACTCTTTACATCAACCCGGAATCTAGGACTAGGAGACTCATCACTTGATGTCTCCTTTTTCTTTGTTGGTGAACCACTCGGCTTTGGAAGTGGCTTCGGGCTCACCTTGTCGACATTTGCCAACTCTTTTGTAGCACTAGTCCCACCATTGCTTGTGTTTGTAGGACTTCTTGTTTGCACATTGTTGCCCATGGAATGAAGTTCTCGATCCTTGCTCCTTTGCCTAGCCAAAGAAGGTGCACTAGTAGGCACTCGGCTCTTCGCCCGGTAAGGCACAAAGTCATAGACTCTTTGCCCTACGCCCACAAGATACGCATCCTTCACCACACTATATTGCACCCTCTTCCCCTCCAACCACCGGTCACCTATCCACACATCAATATGACGCATGGGATACACATCACACCACACATAGCATTTATAGTTCCTATGAGATATGAGTACCCGAGCCTCCTTAGAAACCCACACTCCATCATACTCATAAGGATGCTCTAGCTTGTGGCATGGTATCCTAAGCCTATCAACCAAAGAGGTGCTAATACAATTGGCATCGGTTCCACCAATCTTGAGCAAGTATCCTCCAATACCATCTACCTCAACAACGAACCTACATCTACCCAAGTGTTGTAGATTGGCATCCAAGTGAGAACTTGAACGCCCACAACTGTCAACTCCGACAACTTGGGTCTTCCTTATCTCTCCACTAGTGGCAACACCACTAGAACATTCTCCTCTTCCCGTCACTCTCCCAACATTAGCAATGTTGTTGGAAGTCAAGGAAGGAATCTCGCTATGGAACCCATAAGTGCCTCTCGCCTTGGTCCCATAGCCCATAGTACTACTCCTACTACAACCATCCACGCCCCTCACGGCATATAACCCCTTTGTAGCAAAAGCAACACCATCTATCATACCAACCTCCTCATGGGAATTAGAAGCATTAGGCCGCTTAGCGTACCTAGAAGATGCAAGCTTCTCCTTCCCCATGGAACAACCACCACCACCTCCCATACTAATGGAAGGTCCTCCACTACTCCCTTGTACTCCATTAGCAACACCAAGAGAAGATGCATAAGAACAATTCATATACTCAACATCATCATCAACTCTATCTATGTCACTATCATGCTCAAATTCATCACAAGTAGAGTAAGTAGGATCAATGTACCTTGAAGCGTCACCATCCTCGGGTTCTTGACTAGAAGCATTAGATTCATCAAATTCATCTTCATGAGCTTCATAGTCGTCATCAACCTCTCGATCACCATAGTGAACCGCTTCATCATCATAGGAGCCATGGTTTCCATCATCATAGTAATGGCCATCTTAACCCTCGTAGGAACCATAGTCTCCATCATCACCATACGAGTCATAGCAACTCGCATCATCCCCACACGAGCCATAATCTCCACAATCAACATCCGACATTGTTGCAACACCCAAGCACAAAACCTCCCGAAAGTCACTCCCTCACGTGTATCACTCAATTTACGAACAGTCAAGAGCGAGGCCTTTACAACTTGGGAACCAAGGTGATCACAACTAGTATGTCCAAATAAAAGTTCGGAATGGAGTTAATGAGACTCTATGGACGGACGGTTATTTAAAGTGCGCACTTGAGGCCAAAGAAAGTTCTACGAATCTTCTTTGATTTCTAATCTCCTCTAAGCACGAATGTCCTAATACGCTAAAGGATTAGTGTCTTTCAAGTAGGCCAATTACCTTAGAAACACTAACCAAGAAGCCCGTGGGCGAATAACAATGGAAACCTAGGCAAAAAAACTACCCGGGAAAACCCTTCAGGAAGAGGCGCTCCGCCTCAGGAAAATCCAGAGGGCAGCCCAGAGGGAGGCGCTCCGCCTCAAAATGGAGGCGCTCCGCCCAGGGCAATTTCCTGCAGTTTTGCGAAACGCGTTTTGGCTCGTTTCGCACCCAAAAATCCAACGTTTTCGACCCGATACACAAAATTAATGATACCCAAAGGTGTATACAACTATTATAACCAATCCCCAATGGTTTTATATCTCCAACAAACAACAACAAGCTTCGGATCAAGATTGAAGCGTTTTCAAGAAATTTTCAAACTTTGAGATTTTGATTTTCGAAATTTTTGAATAGTAACACCAAAATGTGATATATGGGTACCAAAACAACGGGAATACTATAAGGAACAAACCCCAATACTTTTTAACACTTGGGGATTCGATTCCAACCCGATCTACCAATTTTTTTCAACTTTTCAAGTTTTTCAATTTTTTTGTTTTTTTTTAATTTTTCAAGAACAAACACAACAACAACAAAGATAAGGATACTACGAACAAGGAACGAGGGTTTGTAAGAACAACACCCGATCCGTGCTCTGATACCAACTGATGCAGGGCAAAATACGCGGAAGCTAAACACGATACAAACAATGCGGAAGCGATAAAAGATAACAAGAAATCGAGACTAGGAAGGCAAGAAATTAGAAGAAAGAAACGAATTCAATTCATTCACATTAATTGAATTCAAAAGGGAGAAGGGAAACTTGAACCTTACAATGGAATCTAACTAGATGTCGATCCCCATAGGTTCCAAGTCGAGTCATAAACGAAGCCTCGGGCTTCAACAAAGAAAGGCTCGGCCTTCTCTCTATTCTCTCTTCTTTCTATTCAATGTCAAGACTAACTTCTCAAATGAAAGACTAAGTGTGGCTTTTATAGTTTTTCCACACTCCTAGTGACATGACTAAATTACCCCCAAAGTGGGCTAAGACATAAAAGGTCACTTAAGGGCAAAATAGGAACTTTACACAAAATCCCGTCAAGACAACAGGGGGAGGCGCTCCGCCTCAGAGGGAGGTGCTCCGCCTCAGTGGGAGACGCTCCGCCTCAGGATGGGAGGCGCTCCGCCTCAGGCTGCTCAGCTCTCTGGACCTTTGTAGGCGGTCCGCCTCATCTTTAGGCGCTCCGCCTCTTCCTGGGAGGTATGGATACGGCTTCAAACGGACTCTAAGTGTTCCTCCTTGGTCCGTACTCGGTCCTCCCTCAAGCGTGCTCAAGTCCATGGCTCCAAATCGCTCTCGAACCCTCATCCGAAGGCCTTGACTTGCAACCTTTGTGCTCTTCAAGCTTGGTCCTTGATGGTTGTCGCTTAGGCCAATTTGCCTGGCATCAAACTCTCAGTTGTATCTTCCTGCAATGGCAGCTGGAGCCTCCTCATAAGCTAAATTTGCTTCTAACTGAGCTGGATCTACCTCGATCACCTGAGTAGAATCCCGGATGCACTTTCGAAACATACATACACGGAAGACTGGATGCACATGCATAGATTCTGACAGATCAAGTCGGTAAGCAACCTTAGCAATACGCTCCACTATCCGGAAAGGACTGATAAACCTAGAACTTAGCTTTCCTTTCTTTCCGAACCTTTTCACACCCTGCATCCGCAATACTTTCAATAATACCATATCACCGACCTCGAACTCTAACTCTCTATTCCGTCATAAAATAATGAATAAAAAACTATATTTTCCAACACGCATAGTAGCATATTTATATGTTATAAGTAGGTTTTAGAAAGAGGACAAACCAATGAGCTAATGTTCTATTATCACCCCTTGTGGGTGGATTCGCAGAATAGCAAAAATTCCAATAATATACTTCATGCTAATTCTGAAGGAAAATTTACAGATTAGGACGTTCCAATGCTTCTCTTACATTTTTCACCTGTACAACAAAATTCCTCGATTTTAACCCTAACCACTAGTCTTCGGTGCAAAAATCTCTCGCAGGTCTTGATGATCGTCATGAATTTTTTAGCTAAATTCTAACGAGCGTCTAGAAATTCTCTAATGCATGCCTGCAATTAAAATTAAAGAATTGCTTACGCAAGTTATAAGTGTGATGGCGGCGCTAAAAATGTCTACTTGACATAAATCGATAAATTTTGAACGATAATCAATCAGAATGTTAGCATAGATTATTGGAGAAAATGAACGAATAGCCACTTTTTGGCTCGGCTTTACAGTTAGAACCACTATTTTAAAATTGTTTAATTTTTAATCATTTTTAGGAACTTCAATCCTTGTGGGCTGAACTTCAGACATTATGGGCCGAACTTCAAGGTATGAAGTTCAACTTCAGCCCACAAGGGTTGAACTTTTAGGCTTAGAATGCATAACTTCATATCTTCAGCCCATAAGAACTGAAATTCCAAGAAGTGATTTTTTTTGCACAAACAAAGAAAAAGTGACCTGAAACCAAGTAGCAGTGGCAAAAGTGATCTCTGGACGAAATTTTTACTAGATTATTATGGCCTATTGATAGAAGATATAATGAGAATATTCTGGGTATGAAAATCCAGCATGTTGGATAAGACATGCATCTGCTCTTTGGGATTTTCTTAAGTTTTAGATTAGGAAATGTAGAAAAAATCAAGAGTTTTCACTTGAATATTCAACACAGAAACGAAAACCACTCACATAATTTCGGAATATTCTCAAAATTAATCTGCTTAACAACATGAAACGACCTCCGTCAGTCGTTTCATAAGTTAGGACTCTGATTGGCGTGCCGATAATTTTAAAATATTCGTAATGTCCATTAGGACCTGTCTGTAAAATTTGAGCTAAATCAGACCTCGTTTAGTAGGCATCAGAAGAAGGTTTCGGTTTTATTATCGATAAATATTAAAAAGAGATTTTCGAGCTCGGTTTTAGTGAATGAGCCCCGATTCGAAATTCGAAAGCGCCGTTAGGTTCGTATGATTATTTGTGACTTTTGTGAACATTCCAAAGTAAATTTCGATGTTGCTCGGCTAGTTTCCGCTAAAATGCCGAAAGTTAAATAATTTGACCTTTTTTCATTTAAATTCGCATCTTGAGTTTCGGGAATCCAATTTGAGATCCACCTTAGCGACTATACTATATCTATTTTGTATAACTTGTATCCAAAAGTTGGGATTATTTCGAATATCGTAGGGTACCGTTTTAATTTTTACCGTAGCAACGAATTTTAAAGGAAAAAAGAAAAAAAAGGGGAAAAGATTAAAAAATTGAAAGATGAAAGGCGGTGGACCTTTTTGGTCCTTAGCCTTTGTATAGCAAACAGAAACATATGTACATACGTAAAGAAACATAAAAAGGAGAAAACGCAGTGAAAAAATACCAGAAAATGCGAAAAGAACCGGAGAAAAATAGTATTTTTACCCTGAAACATTGAGGTAATGATCTTAATATATTATTTGAGTTTATTACGCGTGTTTGAATACATCGTTTTAATGAAATTGATTATATATTCGTACTCAGTATGTTATGGGCAACATATAAATGTAATTTATTTAGGGTTTGGTTATGTGATCTTAAACCCTGTACATAGGCCTGGCCTGCGTATTGCGTATGCGAATAGGGTATTAGGTTCCTAACCGGATTGCCCTAGGATGTGAGGAATGAAGCCTTTAGCCTAATTTGATATATTTTTCTGCTTATTGAATAGAGTGGAATCGTTTGGAAATGAAACCAAAGGATAAAGCGGTTCTTGATTAGCAATGCTAACTTTTGGGATAGGTAAGTGTTTATATCTCTTTCTTTGGAGGCACCTGGCCTCGTGGATTTTCTACCACGTGTTCCTTACGTATGTAGCTGCCGATAGGCATACTCATTACGCCTTAGCCTTGGATTTACATTGTATATCATATGTTATGTCCTGTTGTTGTTACTGCATTGAGGATCTGAGCATTTTACTCTGGCAGTGAGTAGGCATCTACTTCCCGGCTGTCGATGAGAGTCCCGCACCGGTGAAGGGTTATTATTGCATCACATTGCATTCATATGCATTATATGGCATTCATATATATTACATTGCATAGCATATTGGGTGCAACCGTATTCCGCCCCAGGAGCAGGAGGATTCCGCTCCATTGCATCATATTGAGGGTAGGAGGATTCCACCCTCGGAGAAGGTGGATTCCGCTCCATTACATCATATTGAGGGTAGGAGGATTCCACCCTCGGAGCAGGAGGATTCTGCTCCATTGCATCATATTAAGGGCAGGAGGATTCCGCACTCGGAGCAAGAGGATTCTGCTCCATTGCATTATATTGAGGGTAGGATGATTCCTCCCTAGGAGCAGGAGGATTCCGCTCCATTGCATTATACTGAGGGCAGGAGGATTCCACCCTAGGAGCAGGAGGATTCTGCTCCATTCATTTGGCACATGTGACCCTTTGCATCATATTTCATTTCATACCATTGTGTAGACTTGTGGTACATAACTACTGTTTTACTTATACGTGCATTGCTTATTTGTCTATATATTTCTGGCTCGTATTCTGGGTTGCGGGGATCGGGTTGCATCCCACAACGGTATAAATATATGGATCGGGTTGCACGCCGCAACAGGATGAAGACATGGATCGGGTTGCACGCTGCAACAGGATGTATATCTGATTGTTGATGTGTTCGGGATACCTATATGTTTTGGTTATCTTACGTTCCTGGTTGTTGATGAGTTTGTCATTTCATACGTGTTTCTAGTTATTATCTGCCTCTGCCTTTTTATAATTTAAACAAGAGGAATTTGGTTTATCTGTTTCTTTTCTCCCTAGCTAGCTATCCTATTCTTTGAGGTGGCAAGTCTGCCCCACTTATTAAGTCCTTTAGACTCACCCTTGTTTGTTGTTTGTTTCTTGACTATATATTTCGTTTCAGTAGGTTCACTCAGGATTGAGTTCGCCACGTTCTAAAGGAGCGAATACGACTTCAGCTGTCAGAGTGAGCCAGCTTTTATTCCGGATGGCCACCAGTTTATTGGCTGTTATTTCAGTTGCATTTGGTCTCTTTAAGAGGTATCTGTCTTCTTTTGTACTCTTAGATGTCTAGTCTGGATAGCCCTAAACCTAGTATGTTGGGTAGTCAGCTGTAATTTCTTTTGTACAGCTTAGAGGTATCAGTATGTCTGTGTTTTTTTCTAAGTATTGTTCTTATTTATAAATTGAATTATATATATTTCCTAGTTTAATTGGTAAGGGTTCGCCCGACGGGTCTAGGGGAGGATGTCAGGTGCCCGCACGGCCTAGCCGGATTTTGGGTCGTGTCACAATAATAATTAAATCTCCTGCAACTTCTTCGCTAGTGAGGCTTTTGTTGTTCCTTTCAAGTTTACTATAGTTTATACTCTTTTCCCTCTAAATTCTTCTAAAACTATTCTAGAGTGTAATATATAATAACTTCTTAATACTAATAAATAAAATCTTCAAAAAGCAAATTAACTTAACTTTAAAGAACTAATCAACCAACAGTGGTGGATACAACTTAAACTTACCTTGATGTTTATTATATTTTTCTGACAATCATGAGCATTGTACTGGCTAATTCAAGAAGTCTTATGATGTTCCGTTGAAGTTTTTTGTTTAAAATTGAGCTTGCAGACTAAATTTTAATATTTAAACACGGAAAAGTTCCAACTTATCCCTAGAGTAGTCTACTTGTTTTAAATTTCTCCTCAATTAATCTATCATCCAAGAAAGCTCCCACATCATTAATTTCGGAATGAGGCTCTCCTCCATTAGCTAGTATCTCCATGTCCCAAGTAAAATCAATGCTTAGATTTAACTAATCAAATCAAGATATTTAACCATAGTTTGTGAAATATATATTTCCATATCAAATTTTAAATATCCTGCCTATTCCATAAATTTTCAGCTCCTTTCATTAAAAATTTATTTCCTTCTTCCTCTTGTTTAGTCAATTAGTTTGTTTTTTATTCTATAATAAGAGGATTTCTTGACTCTACTAAGTCAATTGTTACGCCCCGTATGTCTAAAGTGACGTATATCATTCTAATGACATGTTAAGAATTATTTAAGTGAGTTTAAAGTCATAATATGACTATATATTATGTTTATATGTTGAATATAAAGTTTGGGAAAATCGAATTTAAGCTGCGGAAAAACCGACTAAGGAATTGTCTTGTAACGAAGCATTTTCGGCAATTAATTCTGTGTGTTATATGAGGTCTTTTGGGAACATATCATATACCAAATTGAAGGTCTTCGAGTTTAGTTTCCAACACTTTTGACGGTTTTTTTCATACAATGTCTGGATAAAAAGATATGAGCATAAGAAGTCAGGTAAGAAAAAGAGACATAAGCACAAAAGAGGACTAAAACTGAAATGTTTCAAGTATAAAACGGAAAAGTTATCCTCAACTCATCATTTCCAGAAATATCAAGAGAGAAACAGTCCTCCATGAGCCTTCAAGCAAGTTTTATTATTTTGAAGGAACGGCGCAAATTGTAACTTGAAATTGAAGACTGATTGTGTCAAAATACTCTACGCGATTCAAAAAACGTTATGCTACCTTCAATTTCGTCTATAGCTTGAGTTTAAGAATTACTTCTGATAAGGATCAAAATCAAAAGACAAAAAGAACGATAGGAGAGCGAGACACGTCTCGAACTCCCTACAAGGTAACCACGGAGAACTTGTTCCGTGATACCCTCGTATCAACGTCAAGAAGGACCTACGCTATGCAACCACCCTCGAGTCACACGCGGGACTCGCAAGTAGAATGATCGGGTGTCGGTTCGATACTCAACTAGGATCCGCTAGTGAATTCAAGCCAACCAAAAGGGTTTCTTCATAAGCAAGAGTTCAACTCTATTCATCATTCAACAATATTCAAGGTAGGCTAAGATTTGATGAAGGAAAGTGAAGTATTTATAGACTTCACTTATACATAATGAAAGGCCTAAAGTACCCCCAAAGTGGGTTAAAACAAATAAGGCCACTTAGGACTAAAATCGGAAGTTCATGCAAATCTTAGAAAAATCCCGCATTGCTGTCACAAGGGTTAGGCGGTCCGCCTCCCCCCACTAGACGGCCGCCCCTTGTAGTTCTTCCAGCTGAGGCGTTCCGCCTCCATGCTGAGGCGCTCCGCCTTTTCCTGATCAACTCTCTGGAGTTTTTTAGGTCCTCCGCCTCATCTGTGAGGTGCTCTGCCTCATCCTGGAACTTGTGCAAGAGGCTCAAAATGAGCTTGGGGTGGCTCCCCTTGGAGCCCAAGTGGTTCTCCATCCATGGTACTCCAATTCATGATCTTCAAGCCGCCCTCTGAGCCTTCTTCCATGTCCTTCCAAGTCAAGTGGAGATGCGTGTCTTGAATCAACTTGGCTTGACTTCTAGTGAAAGGCGTTGAGGTAGTATGCCCCGTATCATCCTCCCCTTCTTGGGAAGGTTTCGTCCTCGAAACCATGGCTTCCTCCTCTCCGGAATTACCATCCCCTACATTAAAAAAGGTCATGTCAGTCACATTAAAAGTATTTGATACATTGTACTTACCCGGTAGATCAATCACGTAGGCGTTGTTGTTGATCTTGAAAAGCACTTGGAACGGTCCATCTCCGCGCGGTGCCAACTTCCCTTTCTTAAGGTTTCGAAACCTTTCTTTGTGGAAGTGCACCCACACCCAATCTCCCTTTTTGAGCTCAAGCTTCTTCCTTCCCTTAATCTCTTTGGAAGCAACCTTTGCATAGGCTTTCTCCAAGTTCTTCTTGGCTTTATCATGCAGCTCAATTATAGCCTTTGCTCGGCTTTTTTCTTCAAAATTAGCAACCATTTTCCTTGGCAAAGGGGTTAGATCAAGGGGAATCAAGGGATTAAAACCATAAACACATTCAAATGGAGTCATGCCAATCAAGCTATGCAAAGTACGGTTATAGGCAAACTCCATAACAGGCAATTTATCAACCCATGTCCCGGCCTTACCTCGGGTCATAGCTTTAAGAAGAGCACCCAAAGTCCGGTTTACCACCTCGGTTTGACCATCCATTTGTGGGTGGTGGGACGTAGAGAACAATAGCTTGGTGCCAAGAGCACCCCACAAGCTCCTCCAAAAATGGCTAAGGAACTTGGTGTCCCTATCACTTACAATGGTTTGAGGCACACCATACAACTTTAATACATTTTCAACGAACAAAGAAGCGACATTTTGTGCATCATCACACTTTTTACATGGAATAAAGTGAGCCATTTTGGAGAACCTATCAACGACAAAATAAATGCTATCATGTCCCCTCCCCCCAGACCGTGGTAGTCCCATAACAAAATCCATCGAAATATCTATCCACGGACTAGTAGGAACGGGGAGAGGAGTATACAAACCATGGGGGTTAGCTTTAGATTTAGCATGCTTGCACTCAAGGCAATTTGTGCAAAGCTTTTCAACTTGAACCCCCATCTTTGGCCAGTGGAATTGTTCCATTAGAATGGCCAAGGTCTTGTTCCTCCCAAAGTGTCCCATCAAGCCCCTACAATGAGTTTCACGAATTAGCAATTCCCTCCAAGAGGACTCGGGAACACACACTTTACCATTTTTAAAGATATAGTCATTAACCCATTGGTATTTCTCAACCCTTTCTCCTTTTCCAAAAGCCCCGTGAATGCTCTTTAGCTTAGGTTCTTGAGCATACATCAACTTAATGATCTCAAAACCCATGAGCTTAGAGGCAAGGGTGGTGTCTAGAGCAAACTTCCTAAAAAGTGCATCCGCCACAACATTGTCTTTCCCTTTCTTGTATTGGATAACATAGGGAAAAGACTTAATGAACTCTACCCACTTGGCATGAGGCTTATTCAATTTCTCTTGGCCCCTAAGATGTTTGAGTGACTCATGGTCACTCTTAATCACAAATTCTCTAGGCCAAAGGTAGTGTTTCCAATGACCAAGAGCTCTCACTAAGGCGTACATCTCCTTGTCATACGTAGAGTAGTTCAAGGAGGCACCCTTCAATTTCTCACTAAAGTAGGCTATGGGTTTGCCATCTTGCATTAAAACACCACCAATTCGGTGAGGGGCGGTACTCAACCTACTTTTCAATTATTGGAAGGCCTTCTCTTGAGGCTCTTCCCAAATAAAAGGTTTGTCCTTCTTCACCAATTCGGTGAGTGGAGTGGCAATGGAGCTAAAGTCTTTCACAAATCATCTATAAAAACTAGCAAGACCATGAAAGCTCCTCACTTGAGTCACGGTAGTAGGAGTAGGCCAATCACCAATGGCCTCTACTTAGGCTCATCCACCTCCACTCCTTGGGCACTCACAACAAACCCAAGGAAGACTACCTTCTCAACACCAAAGGCACACTTTTTAAATTTAGCATAGAGCTTTTCGGCTCTCAACACTTCAAGCACTTGCCTTAGGTGATCAACATGGTCGTCTATTGACTTGCTATAGATCAATATATCATCAAAGTAGATGACCACAAACTTTTTTATGAATGGCTTTAGAACATGGTTCATTAGCCTCATGAAAGTACTAGGTGCCTTGGAGAGGCCAAAGGGCATCACCAACCAATCATATAGACCAAACTTGGTCTTGAATGCGGTTTTCCATTCATCCCTGGGTTTCATCCGGATTTGATGGTAACCGGACCTAATGTCTATCTTTGAGAAGATACTATAACCACTTAGTTCATCCAACATGTCATCTAAGCGAGGTATGGGATGTCGATACTTTACCGTGATTTTATTGACTGCACAACAATCCACACACATCCTCCAAGTGCCATCCTTCTTTGGAACAAGGATCACGGGCACGGCACAAGGACTCAAGCTTTCCCTCACCAAGTCTTTAGTGAGCAATTCATCAACTTGCTTTTGAAATTCTCTTGTGTCCTCTGGATTGCTCCTATAACCCGGTTTGTTTAGGATTTGAGATCCCGGAACAAAGTCGATTTGGTGCTCAATCCGACATCTCATCCAGGAACATGTCCCCAAAATCCTTCAAAACATTCTCAAAAACACTAGGCAAAGGGTCAGTGGAAAAATCAAGATCGGATGTAAGAATCATACATTTGTGCACTAGGCATATGAGTAGTTTGTTTCCATAATTTCCTCTCAAAAGTTCACCCCGTTGCATCATGGCACATATGCTACCGGTGGAAGATGGTGGAGTCACCACCAAGCTCTCGGCTAAAGGACTAGACTCAACAACCGACTTAGCCTTTGCCGTCTCTCTTAACTCCCTCATGCGCTTGTATTCATCACTAACTTGCTTGGGAGTTAAGGGTCTAAGTACAAACTTCTTAGCCTCGTGCTTAACCGTGTAGGTGTTAGCACGGCCATCATGAACCATATGTCTATCAAATTACCATGGCCTTCCAAAGAGAAGGTGGCATGCTTGCATAGGCACCACGTTAAACATGTGTTCATCCATATAGTTCACTATCTTGAACTTGATCATGACTTGCTTTACCACCTTCAATTCACCACACTCACTAAGCCATTACAAACGGTAAGGATTTGGGTGTTTCAAGGTGGGTATCTTCAATTGGTACACTAGTGTTTGGCTAATGACATTGGCACAACTTCCCGAGTCAATAATCATGGAACAAACAAGACCCATGACTCGGCATTTAGAATGGAAGAGATTCTCCCTTTGCAAAGTCTCACTATCCTCCACAAATATGGCACCTAAACTCCTCTTCACAACAAGGAAGGCATGGGGATCATCATCATCCTCCATTGCATCCTCCCCATCATCAACCTCCTCATCACACTCTTCTTCCTCACCCTCGGGTTCACTATCTTGTTCATACACCAAGTCACCCTCAAGAACCATAGTTTTCCGGGTAGGGAAATCTTTGGAAATATGTCCATAACCCTTAAATTTATAGCATTGAGTAGAAGTAGAGATAGCATTACTCAAGTGAGTTTTAGAGTTACCTCCCATATGTTGTGTAGACTTCTCATAAGGCTTCTTCACATCCTTTCTAACACTTGCACTACTTGCATTTGGGAATTTTGCATTTGTAGTAGGAGTCTTCCACTCATTTGGCTTGCTCATAGGAGTAGTAGTACTACTCTTGTAGCGAAGAGATTTGTCCTCTTTGAGCCATTTCTCGGCTTCAACCGCATCTTCACAAAGCTTGTAGTGATCGTTGTACTTGTGAAACTTCAATTGTGAAGCTATGTCTCGGTTCAAGCTCCCTTTGAATCGAATCATGGCCATCTCATTATCTTCCTCATCCAAGTCTAGGTTCATCCGGACTTGCTCAAATTCATTGAAGTACTCCCCAACCGACTTGTAACCTTGCTTCAATTCATAGGGACGTTTCTGTTGGTCCACTCGGTATTGGTTAGTCAAGTACTTCTCACCATCACACGGATCAACTCTTCCCAAGTAAGATTGATAGCCGTTCCCATCCTCCTTCTATTCCTCTTGACGGACTCCCACCAAGTAGAAGCAAAGGATTCAAAGGAAGATATTGCATGCTTGGTCTTCTTCACCTCGGGCATATCATTGGTGTCAAATATCTGCTCCATGGACAACTTCCAATCAATATACTCCACCAGGTCACTACTTCCTTTGAAAGAAGGAATAAAGAGCTTCAGACTATTAAGATTGTTGTTGTCACGACCCCCTTGGTAAGGCTCCGGTTGGCCACCAAAGTGATCTCCATAACCACCAAGATCCCTCCTAGCATACCCTCCAAAATACCCCATGGGTGGCCCTCGATCTCGGCCTCGACCCCTATCCACATTCCGACCCCTAAATTGATAGTGAGCATCATACCCACCATCACCATAATCATCCTCCTCCCCTTCTTGAGCTTGTGCAACTCGCTCAAGGGGTTGAACATTTCGAATTGGTCAGGGAAGTGGAACATTCCTTTGGGGATTGCCCATAAGGTTAGTGTTATACTTTATGAACCTCCTAAGGACACTAGAAGGGGGGGTTGAATAGTGTCTCCCGATTTTCGCAAGAACTGTGTTCTTCTACTCTAGAACAAGGTTCTTAGAATTTCCTTCTTCCTTCGTCTAACAAGAACATACACAGAACAGAACTCAAACTACACAAGGATTTTTACGTGCAAAAAAACTCCTTGCTCAAGGGAGAAAAAAACCACGACCCACACTCTGGGATTTTAGCACTGAATCTACTAACACAAGAGCAATGTTTTAGATTACAAACTCTGTAACCAAGGGGCTACACTCTAGACCCTAATCACTAAACAAAGCTACACTCAAGCTTTTCTAGTAATCACAGAAGAGTTTACCTAATACATAAGCTTCTAGAATAAGCAAATAGGTAAAACAATGAATGCTCGATACAATGACAACTTACAACTCGATAATCCTAGACAGGAAATCTAGACTTAATACTCTGCATGCAGTTTAGTTGTCTTCTTCAGCTTATCCACGTAGAAAGTTATTGAATCGCCTTTGCTTGTGCTCAACTCTCTGTACGTGAATAATCAGAATGAAACACGGATGTCTCTACTACTGGCTTTTATATAAGTCGTGCAACCCTAGTTGAGTTCTACAAGGAATCCCCTTAATTAAGGTAAGTTGAGATTCGTAGTAACTCTTTTCCATGTTAACGTCTGACTCTTTTCCATGCTTCGTAGACACAGCTGGGGCATTGTCTCTTTTAGTCCGACTAGGATACGTATACAACCACGCGCCATTATTCCTAGTTCCACAGGGATTTGCAACCCACAATCTTTTCGATCAAACGTGCCCTTCCCTTCAAGGACCAGGTTCTCCAGGTTCCTTGCATGAACCTCGGTGTCATTCCTGTTTGTCATACTTCAAAACCAGCTTTCAACAAATTCCCCCTTTTTGATGATGACAAACAACCGTTGCCCAAGGACCTGAATAGACATAAACCAAAAAACCAAAACAAGAGAAGAGAATAAAAAACAGACAGATGAGTTAGGTCACAAACACCCCAAATTCCTTCTTCCCCCTTTTGGCATCATCGAAAAGATTCGAAGACCTGCAGGAACTTGTTAAGTTAGTTCAGTCTACTGCACAGAGCAACTCGTTAGGAATAAGAACACAAGCATACACAAATAAGGGCCCATCCAAGAACCTGATTACTTAAGCAAAAACAGATAAGAACACAAGAAGTTTAAAAACATTATCCAGATTGTGTCATCAGCACAACCCTGTTAATAGTTACAGAACTGAATTAAAAATTGTCTTAAACATCCATAACATGCAATCACAGGAGAATGAGAAGGAGGAAAGATCAGATAGGGGTAGGAAGACAGGACTGGAAGGATCAAGGCTGAAGGTTGAAGTGTCTGAAAAGTGCCTCAAGCTGCTTCGTATTTTTGGCCCTCTCCATCACCAGCTCGGCCTCATGCTTGTGGCAATCGATCTTCAGACGATCAATCTCTTGATCCTTCACCTTCAACTGTCTCTGGAGCTCAGCATTTTCAGCATTAATCTCAAGAACAATTTTCTCCAGTTCCTTCACTGCATCAATAGCCTCATCAGGACCAAAGTCTTCACTGTCCTCTGCTTGCTCTTCTTTTACCTGCATTGGCCTTTTGGAAGCTCTGCTCTCTCTGAAAAAATCACAATTCTTTAGCATATTTATCCCAAACATCTGATGAATTGTGGGCTTCTTTCCTGCTTCTAAAGGGATCCCAAAATTCTTAAAAATCTGATGAAGAATGTAAGAATGCACAAGCGAGTGGGGCTTCTGATCAGTGTCAGAGATCCTCTTAATGTGCCTAATGATCAGCCCAGGCAGATTTATCTTCACCCCCCTATCCATCAGATCCATATAGGTCAAATCCAGAGCATTGGCCTCACAATTCCTTTCACCCCTAGGCAGAAGAAACCTGTGCACAAATTCAAACAATAGTTGATGAGCAGGTTCCATCTCCTTTTTCTCAACTTTCCTTTCCTTCCTCAGTCTTGGCTTCCCTGAGAACTTTCTCACAACATCCAAAGAGGTGACTCCATCTGTTCTTTTTGGCCATTTTAGCTTAACATACCTGCAATAACCTTCTGCAGGTACATCCAGAATCACCCCCAGTTCAGGTCTTCCAAATTCTATTTCAATTCCTTTAACAGTAGAATTCTTTTTCTCTTCAGACTCTGTCCAACTAAAATCTGCCTCATCAGTCTCATTAGGATTTGGACAAACAGCAGACTTTTGACCCAACTCCCCTGAGACTTCAGCAATACCAAGTCCATCACCTGCAGGACTTCTAGGCATAGATTCTATCACAACTTCAACAGTATCACTCACTCCTTTACTCAGTTCTACTATATCTTCCCTCAAGATTTCCACATTATCTTGTTCTTTAAACTGTTCTACTATTCTTTCTGCAATATTTAACTTATCTCCAGACTCACAAACTACAGGACCTAGCACATCTTCCCTAAAATCAATCTTTTTACTATCTTGTTCCCCCTCAC
Organism: Petunia axillaris subsp. axillaris; assembly: GCA_029990575.1. Classification (NCBI taxonomy): domain Eukaryota; kingdom Viridiplantae; phylum Streptophyta; class Magnoliopsida; order Solanales; family Solanaceae; genus Petunia; species Petunia axillaris. The sequence continues at coordinate 120,802,134 of JARKNS010000002.1, read as the reverse complement.
ATGGATTCCCCCTATCGGTTCTATCCTTTTCTTGATCACCCATTATCTTGTCTAGTTCAGCAACTAGGGTTTCACTTTCTACAATTCCAGGGCTCTTTATATTAACAGGATCAACAGGCGTAGATACAATAGGTTCAGGAATTACCTCTTGTGACGATAGTGATGAACTTTGACCGGTGAGTGTTGCGAAAACGGTTCTGGATTTCATCTTCTTTACCAGTTTCCTATCCCCCTTTTGCAGAAACTTTGGGCGTGCCCTTGCGATTCTTTGAGCCAAAGTAGATGGAGGTGGTCTATCAGACATCTTGAAAGATTTATGAGTGATTCCTGAGATTTCTAAGACGATTTTGTTTTAGGGTTTGAGGGAATTTTTGTGTTTTAGCAAGAAAAGTAGGTGAAGTGTAAGGGATTTGAAAGAGTGTGGTCGAAGTGAAGAGGTTGTGGTGATTTGACACTGTCTAGGGAAGGGAAGAAGTAATGAGTAGTATAGAAAGGCAGCTTTTTGAATTTTTCGAGAACCGGGAGAAGTTACATATTTTGACTGTTATGAGCCTAATTAAATAAGCCCTTTTTCAAGAAGTGGGGTCCAAGCTATTTAAAAAAAGAGATCTATCCTAAAAAGGAAATTGTTCCTATAATTTAGGACAGTTACGAGAGTATGGTAGACCCCTGTGACACACGTATGAATGACAATTTTAATTTCATTTATGAATACTATCATACAGAGTATGATGAATGTACCTGGACATGATTCTTCGTGTTCAAACTGGTTCCTTCTCAGTACATAGTAGGTCCTTCATGGGATCACATTATTTATGCCTTGTGATCAAAACACCAACACGAGTGTACTTTTACAAGCACGAGATTAGACTAAACATCTATAACAAGTTTCAAGCAACCACATCAAATACTTAACTAGCCAAATACAAAGGAATTACCTGCTGGGTCATCCGTGTATTTTGGTCATCCCTAACTCCAACCTGTTCCTTTCAAACTGTACCTTGTTCAAAGCTTTGGTAAATATGTCAGCTATTTGATCTTCAGTCCTGCATGAATTCATAGTAATCAGACCTTTTTCTACATTGTCTCTCAAGAAATGGTGTCTGATATCAATGTGCTTGGTTCTTTTATGTTGGACTAGGTTCTTGGCAATGTTCACTGCACTGGTGTTGTCACAGAAAATTGGCACTGCTCCACACTTGATACCAAAGTCCTCCAGTTGTTGCTTGATCCACAACAATTGTGAGCAACATGAAGCAGCTGCTACATACTCAGCTTCAGCTGTTGATAGAGCAACTGAGTTTTGCTTCTTTGTAACCCATGAGACCAAGCAGGGACCTAAAAAGTGTGCCATTCCTGAAGTGCTTTTCCTGTCCACCAGATGACCTGGATAATCTGCATCAGCAAAACCAATAAGTTCAAAAGTCCCACCTCTGGGATACCAAAGACCTAAATCCTGAGTCCCTTTCAGGTATCTCAGAATTCTCTTCACAGCTGTCAAGTGTGATTCCTTCGGCTTTGACTGAAATCTGGCACACAGTCCTACACTGTATACTATATCTGGTCGACTAGCTGTGAGATATAGAAGTGAACCAATGATTCCTCTATATTTTGTTTCATTTGTCGAAGGACCAAGTTCATCCATGTCTAACTTTGTTCCAGGAGCTATAGGAGTAGTCATTTCCTTTAATCCTTCCATGTCAAATTTCTTCAATAGTTCCTTGACATACTTTTGCTGATGAATCATGGTTCCTTCAGAAGTCTGCTTTATCTGCAACCCAAGAAAGAAGTTCAGTTCACCCATCATGCTCATTTCAAATTCACTTCCCATCAATTCTGCAAAACCTTTGCTCAGTTCTTCATCAGTAGCTCCAAAGATGATATCATCAACATACACTTGCACTACCAGCAAATCCTTTCCTTTCTTCATGAGAAATAGTGTGTTGTCAATTTTGCCTCTTGAAAAACCATTTTTCATCAGGAACCCTGAGAGTCTTTCATACCAGGCTCTAGGAGCTTGCTTCAAACCATACAAAGCCTTGTCCAGTTTGTAAACATGATCAGGAAATTCATTGCTCACAAAACCTGGAGGCTGCACCACATAAACTTCTTCATTCAAATAACCATTCAGAAAAGCACTCTTCACGTCCATCTGATACAGTGTGAATTCCATGTACGTGGCAAAAGCAATCAGCATCCTAATGGCTTCCATCCTTGCAACTGGAGCAAAAGTTTCATCATAATCTATTCCTTCTTCCTGACTGTATCCTTGAACCAGTAGTCTTACCTTGTTCCTTGTCACTATCCCATGTCCATCCAGCTTGTTCCTGAATACCCATTTTGTTCCAATTATAGATCTGTCCTTTGGCTTAGGAACTAGATGCCACACCTTGCTTCGTTCAAATTGGTGAAGTTCCTCCTGCATAGCTAGAATCCAGTCTGGATCTTCTAGGGCTTCCTTTACATTCTTTGGTTCCAAGGATGAGAGAAATGCAAAGAATGCACAGAAGTTTTTCAATGCTGATCTAGTCATAATTCCAGTGTCCAACTCAGATAGGACATTCTCCAGTGGATGAGAACTTTGATACTTCCATGGCTTGATTTGAATCTAACTTGAAGGACCTGCAGCATTCTCTGGGTTAGGTTCTTCTTGACTTTCAGGATTATCAGCCTCATCTGAAGTTCCCCCTGTCAAATTGACTCCTTCATCCGAATTGTTCAGATCTTCCTTTCCATCTGAGTCCTCCAGTTCATCTGTGGTTTCTTCTCTCCTTAAACCAATTTCTTGATCATCTGCTTCAGTTTCTCCCAGTGTCTTATCTGATTCATCAAATACAACATGCATACTTTCTTCTACACTTTGTGTTCTTTTGTTAAGCACTTTGTATGCCTTACTTTGAGTTGAATATCCCAAAAATATCGCCTCATCACTCCTGGCATCAAACTTTCCCAAAGGTTCCTTCCCATTGTTGTGAACGAAACACTTACAACCAAAAGGTTTTAAATGAGCAATGCTTGGCTTTCTACCTCTGAGCAACTCATATGGAGTCTTGTCAAGAATTGCTCTAATGGAACACCTGTTCAACAAGTAACATGCAGTGTTTACAGCTTCAGCCCAAAAATTTCTTGCCAGCCCACTTGCTAACACCATAGTTCTAGCCATATCTTCGAACGACCTGTTCTTCCTTTCAACCACACCGTTTTGTTGCGGAGTTCTTGGTGCAGAAAAGTTGTGATCTATGCCATTCCTTGCACAATACTCAGAAAATCTTGAGTTTTCAAACTCAGTACCATGATCAGATCTCATACTGATGATCTCAAGGCTTAGTCTTTTCTGAACCACACCAGCCCAATCATTGAAACTTTCGAAGGCTTCATCCTTAAAGACCAAGAACAGGGTCCAAGTATATCTTGAGTAGTCATCCACGATAACAAACACATATCTTTTTCCTCCACGGCTCCTGACTCTCATAGGTCCACATAGATCCATATGTATCAGCTCCAGTGGCTTTGTTATGCTGACCACTTTCTTTGGTTTGAATGATGTTCTCACATGCTTTCCCTTTACACAGGCGTCACACATTTTTATGTTTTCAAATTTCTTGCTTGGTAATCCGCGAACCAGTTCCTTCAAAGCCAGCTTGTTTACCTGAGACAGACTTGCATGACCCAACCTTTTGTGCCACAGCTGAGAGTCGCTTTCTTGCACATTCAAGCATGTCAGATTTTTCTCAGGTAAAGACTTCAGTGATGCCTTGTATACATTGTTCACCCTTTTTCCTTCCATCACCACTTCTCCACTCTGTAGGTTCTTTACGATGCAACCAACAGATGAGAAGCTCACTTCATTTCCTCTGTCACACAGTTGGGAGATACTTAGTAAATTATGTCTAAGACCATCCACACAATAGACATTTTCAATTGCATGTTCCAGAGATCTCCCAATCTTTCCAATGCCTACTATCTGACCACTTTTTCCTCCTCCGAAGGCTACACTGCCCCCTTGAAATGCTGCGAGTGAGAGAAAGTTTCTTCTATCTCCTGTCATGTGCCTAGAACAACCGCTATCCAGAATCCAACTTGAGCTGTTCTCCCTCACTCCAGCCTGCAAGACAAATCAGAGGTTAGTCTTAGGAACCCAGACAAGCTTGGGTCCCTTCTTATGAGAAAATGGATAAATCAGGTCTTGTTTGGCCCATTTGGGTAAGCCACATCTTTTATTTTTAGCTTTTGCCTTGCTGATATTAACACACTTTTGCTGAACATGACCAGTTTTACCACAAAAAGTGCATAACATGTTACAGGGTAGACCTACATATTTGCTTTTAGGATTATATGGAGGCAGGGGTTTCTTGAATCCTAATCCTTGTTTTCCTCTGTTTTGATTTTCAAGAACCCAATTCATAGCTTCAGAAGATTTATTCCATTTAGTTAGTCTGGTAAGTTCAAGTTTTGAGTCTTCAACCTTTTGGCTTAAAATCCTGTTTTTTTCAGTTTCCTGATACAGGATTTTATTTGCTCTTCTCAGTTCATCTTCCAGAAAGGATTGAACTTCACTCATAACTTGCTTACCATTCTTACTTTCCCTTAACTGATTACATTCCAATTCAAGCTCAGTAATCTTAGAGTTTGACAGAAGAGTCGGCCCTTTCAAGATGGCATTAGTTTCGTCAAGTTCAATATTCTGTTCCAGGAGACTCTTGTGCTTGGTTCTAAGATTACTCAGTTCTTCAGTTAAGTTATCCTTTTCAAGTTTTTCCTTTTCATACCCTTCAATCAGGGTGGCTGTGATTAGAATTAAATTTTCAGAAGAGTATGTATGTAAAGTTTCTTTTAGATCAGATAAGCATACCTCTGCTGAATTTCCTGCTTCCTCTCCATCAGTTGCCATAAGAGCAGATTCCTTTTTGATGTTGTCAGCAATGTACAATTCCTTCAGTTTCTTCCATATTTCCTTGGCAGATTTGCACTCCAGTATCCGTGCATGCACATCCTCAGTAAGTCCTCTTCTTAGATACCCCACAGCCTTGGAGTTTGCTTGTAACCAGTCCAGATCTTGAGGGTCTAGTTCTTCCACTTTCTTTGGCACTAGGACACCATTTACAGCTCTCTTCACAGGAACATGAGGTCCTCTTTTCACAATCAGCCACAAGCTGTAATCAGTTGCCTGTAGATAATTTTTCATCTGCTTCTTCCAGTGATTGTAATGAGTCTCATTGAACACTGGTGGTTTTGATGGATCTCTTTCTCCTCTAAGTTCTCGAGGATCTTCTTCATCACAGCTAACGTCTGTCATACCTGCTAATGCTAGTGGTGAGTCATCCTCAGCCTCCTTTTCAAAATCAGACTCACTATCAGTTGGTCCCCAAGTGGCATAAAAAGCTTCCTTCTTTTTCCTTCGTTCTGCTCTGAAGTTTGGGGGCCGTCTTGTCTTCTTTTTGTCTGTATCATATTCCTTAGTGGTTTCCTTTTCCTTTTCCTTAGCAGCTCTGTTCTTTCTCCACTCTATTTCCCACATCGGGCAGTCCATGACAGCATGATCCTTTTTGAAGCATTTGAAGCACCCAGAGTAGGCAGGACTGTCAACTATGTTCTTCCTACTCGAACTCTCCTTGTTTCCTCGTTTGAACCCTTTAAACCTTCCCAGATTGAGTTTTTGTCTTAAAGCACTCACCATTGCGGCTTCTACTGATTGAAGATCAACATATTCATCAGTTTCTTCTGTTGCTTCCAGCGCAAGAGTCTTTTCCTTCTTTACTGATGGTTTAGCCTTCGAGTCCTTTATCATCTCATGAGTTTTCAGGCTTCCAACCAATTCTTCAAGCTTGATGGATTTTAACGGTTTGTATTCAATGATGGCATTCATCTTTGGTTCCCATGCTTCAGGCAACACATTCAGGATTTTATCGACTCCTTCTCGCCCATACTAAACAACTCAAATTGTCTCTTCAGCATTCTCCTTTTTGAGTATTTTACTTCTGTAGTTCCTTCATGTGCAACCTATAACGCATCCCATATTTCCTTAGCCGTCTTATATGATGATACTCGATTGAACTCTTCCGGACCAAGACCACATATGACTAACCGCTTGGCCTTGTGATTCTTTTCGATCATCTTATAAACCGTCTGATCAAACTCTTTCTTCAGTTTAGGTTCTTTTGAGGCAGTGGTTCCTTCACCAACAATTTTGGTGGGAATCAGATTTCCTTCAGAAACTATCAACCAAAGTTGATAGTCTTCAGCACATATGTAATTCTCCATCCTATTTTTCCACCATGCGTAGTATTGCCCATTAAACTGTGGGGGCCTCAGAACCGATTGTCCTTCAGTAATGGTAGGCGGTGCACTCATTCTGATCCTTCTCAAGGTGCTAACCTTACAAGAGAAGACCCGCTCTGATACCACTTGTTATACTTTATGCACCTCCTAAGGACACTGGAAGGGGGGTTGAATAGTGTCTCCCGATTTTCGCAAGAACTTTGTTCTTCTACTGTAGAACAAGGTTCTTAGAATTTCCTTCTTCCTTCGTCTAACAAGAACATACACAGAACAGAACTCAAACTACACAAGGATTTTTACGTGGAAAAAACTCCTTGCTCAAGGGAGAAAAAAACCACGACCCACACTCTGGGATTTTAGCACTGAATCCACTAACACAAGAGCAATGTTTTAGATTACAAACTCTGTAACCAAGGGGCTACACTCTAGACCCTAATCACTAAACAAAGCTACACTCTAGCTTTTCTAGTAATCACAGAAGAGTTAACCTAATACATAAGCTTCTAGAATAAGCAAATAGGTAAAACAATGAATGTTCGATACAATGACAACTTACAACTCGATAATCCTAGACAAGAAATCTAGACTTAATACTCTGCATGCAGTTTAGTTGTCTTCTTCAGCTTATCCACGTAGAAAGTTATTGAATCGCCTTTGCTTGTGCTCAACTCTCTGTACGTGAATAATCAGAATGAAACACGGCTGTCTCTACTACTGGCTTTTATATAAGTCGTGCAACCCTAGTTGAGTTCTACAAGGAATCCCCTTAATTAAGGTAAGTTGAGATTCGCAGTAACTCTTTTCCATGTTAACGTCTGACTCTTTTCCATGCTTCGTAGACACAGCTGGGGCACTGTCTCTTTTAGTCAGACTAGGATACGTATACAACCACGCACCACTATTCCTAGTTCCACAGGGATTTGCAACCCACAATCTTTTCGATAAAACGTGCCCTTCCCTTCAAGGACCAGGTTCTCCAGGTTCCTTGCATGAACCTCGGTGTCCTTCCTGTTTGTCATACTTCAAAACCAGCTTTCAACAGTTAGGAATGGTCACTCGTTGGGTATTGCCCAACAATTTTTCAATCCGATCACGATCCTCCTTTACCCATTGTTGATTAAGCAATTCAACAACTTGTTCCGGGGTAAAGGTCGAACTACTTGTGCCCTCAACGGCTTCAACTTGCGCTCTCGGGGCCCCTTTCTCAACTTGGACACTCGGGGTCCCTTTCTGCGATTGGACATTGGAAGTCCCTTGCTCAACTAGGGTACTTGATGTCACCCTCTCAAGGCTTTCAATCCTCAAGTTCATACTATCCAATTTGGCAAGGATAGTAGCAAGGGCATTCTTAGTGAAATCATCTCCTTCGTTGGCCATCGTACCTACAAAATGAACAAACGTTAGAAAAATAACCTCACTCACACCCTCACAAGTGTTTCACTCGGTTCACTCATCTAGTGGTTGTGGATATTTAACTCTAGCTTGAATCAAAAGCTTCACTAAGTTGAGCAACAAACCTCAACTTAATCACTCAACTCAAAAGCAAAATACACTCCGGGTTGAGTGGAGTTGATATGACTCTATTGGAACGATAAGCTCTTTAAGTGCGGACTTGAGCCAAATGATACTACGAGTCTTCTTCGAATTCTACTCTCGGAACTAGGCTTGAGTTTCCTATTAGCTTCGAAGGGCTAACACAATTCAAGTAGGAAAGATTACTCAAAGAAATACTAGCTAGATGCAAATGCAATCAAAGAAACAAGAGATCCTACGAAAGTCTACCCGAAACCAACACCTTACGGACTAGGCGCCCCGCCTCAGCATAGTAGGCGGCCGCCCTAGGAAAAGCAACAATGAGGAGGCGCTCTGCCTCACAAAGTCCAGAGAGCTCACGGGATTGAGGCGGTCCGCCTCTGAATTTAGGCGCTCCGCCTACTGCGATTTTCAGAACAGTTCAACAACGTGTTTTTCTACTTTAACAACCAAAAATCCAACAAATCTCACGTTGTTTTAGAATTCCGAAGGTACCCAAATGTTTTTTCAATCATAAAGATAGAACCCTAACAACTTTTATCAAACCCCAATAAAAAACAAGCAATCCACCATGTTCATAAATTTTCAAGCTAGGGTTTCAACTTTTCAAATTTTAAAAGGGTTTCAAATTTTCAAATTTTGTGATTCAACTTCAAATCAAGTGTTAAGGGTACATAAAGAACGGGTTTATAACAAGTAACAAAAACCAATATCACCCATAACAAGAATCAATCAAACGAACAAGATATACCAAATTTTTGGTGTTTTTCACTTTCTCAATTATTTTTTGTGTTTTTCTTCTTTTTCTTCAACAACAAACAAGAACCTAATGTAGAAACTAACCTAGGCACGAAGAATCAAGAGTCAGGGGTTTGTAGGAACAAAACCCGAGTCTTGCTCTGATACAAAGATTATAAGGATCAAAATCAAAAGACAAAAAAGAACGATAGGAGAGCGAGACATGTCTCGAACTCCTTACAAGGTAACTACGGAGAACTTATTCCATGATACCCTCGTATCGGCATCAAGAAGGACCTACGCTATGCAACCACCCTCGAGTCGCACCCGGGACTCGCAAGTAGAATGATCGGGTGTTGGTTCGATACTCAACTAGGATCCGCTAGTGAATTCAAGCCAACCAAAAGGGTTTCTTCATAAACAAGAGTTCAACTCTATTCATCATTCAACAAAATTCAAGTTAGGCTAAGTTTTGATGAAGGCAAGAGAAGTATTTATAGACTTCACTTATACATAATGAAAGGCCTAAAGTACCCCCAAAGTGGGTTAAAACAAATAAGGCAACTTAGGGCTAAAATAGGAAGCTCATGCAAAGCTTAGAAAAAACCCGCATTGCTGCCACAGGGGGTAGGCGGTCCGCCTCCCCCCACTAGGCGGCCGCCCCTTGTAGTTCTTCCAGCTGAGGTGCTCCGCCTCCATGCCGAGGCGCTCCGCCTTCTCCTGATCAACTCTCTGGATTTTTGTAGGTGCTCCGCCTCATCCTGGAACTTGTGCAAGAGGCTCAAAATGAGCTTGGGGTGGCTCCCCTTGGCGCCCAAGTGGTCATCCATCCATGGAACTCAAATTCATGATCTTCAAGCCGCCCTCGGAGCCTTCTTCCATGTCCTTCCAAGTCAAGTACAGATGCGTGTCTTGAATCAACTTAGCTTGACTTCTAGTGAAAGGCCTTGAGGTAGTATGCTCCGCATCAACTTCATGGCTAAGTAAGTATCTAAAAGTTGTATTATATCTTTTTTAAGCTTTAGAAGGTGTGGAATTCAAGGTAAACAAGGTTTAGAAGCAAGAAACATCCAAGGTATGTAAGGCTAAACCTTTCTTTCGACAAGGCATTTGTTTTGTATCTTTTGAAGTTTGAATTAGTTCCAAACTTTGTGGTTCTTGAGGGGAACATATATGGAATAAAGGTAATTGTGTATGTGCTTAATTTAGTGCTAAGAACCACGGTGAAAGATGTCCAAAACAGCAGCACAAAAATTTTCAAAATCTGGAAAATTGTTCTTATCTTCGAATAGTTGCTTGTATTTTGAGCATAACTCTTTGTACAAATTTGATATTGAGATGATTTAAGATTCTCTAGAACTATGAGAATTATATCTACAACTTTTATTAGACCATAGAGTCTATAACATTGATTTAGATCTTACAAAATCGGTCACAAGGCAGGGCAGTGGCACTGTCTAAAGATTTTGTTCGCGAATTTGTTATGTTGTCCGGTCATCTCATTTTATTATCTATTTAATTTGTTTATGTTATCAGTTTATCAGGGTACCCATTCCCGTGTATATTATAGAGCTGGTTCTGTTTTTGCAGATCATCTAGTTTTAGGGGAAACTCTGCGGAATTTTTATAAAAGTAAAAGAGTTAGACAAATTCTAAGTTTTAGGTTGTGTCTATAATTCCATCCAGAGTTTTCTTGTCATTCCTTGAGTCCATATCTATTGTTGCCACATATGTTATGCCTCATACATGCTTATGCTTATATTGTGATCATGTTATGTGTGATTTCGAGTCCCCCATAGAGGCTGGACATTGGACACACAGACCGGTCGCGTGTGATACTACGTATCTGGGGGATACAGCCCCTCTAGTTTAGGCGGGAGTTGAAACACCTAGTATGACCGGGTGTCATTCACACACTCTGACCGGAGAGACTAGATAGTACTGGCTGGGGGGATATAGCCCATAACACCCACCAGGTTTGTTATATATGCGCATATAGCCACAGTATGCGCTGCATGATTATACATAAGGCTAGTTCAGGTTTTTAGTTACTTGAGTTGGGGGGATACATCCCATAACACCAGACAAGTACTAGTTCAGATTTTCAGTTACCTGATTTGGGGGGATACAGCTTATAACACCAGACAGGTACAAGTTAAGATAACAGTTCAGTTTTTTCTCTGTACCAGTTATCAGCCACCAATTCGTAATGTTCGTATCAGTTGACACCTAGTATCAGCTGAAAGCTATCAGTTCTAGTTTCTACTTACCAGTTATCATTCATATTATAGTCATTTATCAGTATAGTTCAACTCAATTTTCAGTTTCAGATTCAGTTAGACTTCGGTTTATATTCAGATCATAGTTAGTCAATGTTTCAGATTTCCAGCTTCATTGCTATACTTCAGCACATATTTTCATATTTATATTCCAGCCTTACAGTTTCATTCAGCCATGTTATATATTATATGCTCATGCTTTACATACTTAGTACATATCGTACTCAAGTCCTTTCTGGGGCGCTGCGTTTCATGCTGCGCAGGTACAGAGAGATCAAGCCTTAAGCCACGTTTGTAGGCTATCTACCAGTTGTTGGAGTCACTCCATCTCCTCCTGGAGTTTATTATTTATAGACGTCGAGTAGGTATGGCAGGGCCTTGTCCCGTCCTTTGCATATTCAGTTCAGCACTCTTAGAGGCCTGTAGATATGTCCCTGTATGGTTCTGTTAGTATTTTATCTATGTCAGCGTGTGTTAGTTGTGTCATCTTTCCATACTTCATGCTTTCAGCAGATACGTATGTATATATGACCAGGTTTCCAGCTTTTCTCTATTATTAAAAAATTTTAGAAGGTTTAGCGATGATCGGCACTCACTGTAGGTTTCAGTCGTGGCCCTAGGTTGGGGCGTGACAAAAAGTGGTATCAGAGCAGTTCAGTCCTAGAGTGTCTACAGGCCGTGCCTAGTAGGTCTTGTTCAGGAGTATGTTGCGCGCCATACTTTTAAGCAGGAGGCTACAAGGCACTTCAGGACAGTTATCTTCTTTTTAGTCTAGCTCAGCACCCACCTTCCAATCTCTCATGCCTGTGTTAAATTGCTCCAGAAAAGAAACAGCATTAGCCATACATAATTTTAGGCCAACAATTTAACCGGTCTGCTCAACCTGAAAGGGAAAAGAAAATAATGTAATTTATAAACACTGACAACGTGAGTGTGTGTGTGTGTGTGTGTATATATATATATATATATATATATATATATATATATATATATATATATATATGATTTTTTACGTTTGCTGTGATTTACTCTGTTGTAATATTTAACCAGCCTTATTTTTTAGATTATTATTCCAAACTTTTATTGATAGTTACTGTATGGACCTAAATCAGTTTTAGGATTACAAATCGAATTTGGATTCGAATATAAACAAATCTTCGTATCAAAGTTAAATAAATGCACAAAACAGATGTAAATGCGGAAGAGTAACTTGATTTCAATATATGATTATGAGTACAAATTTGAGCAGAGTTTCATTAACTATTTCTGGATCCATACAATGTAAAATGAAGTGCTATTTATAGATAGAAAGTGTTATCCCACGTTCTCCACTACGTGTTCATGGCCAACCCACGTCTAGAGCATTTATGGGTGGAGTTAATGGGCAAAGTAGTGGACTGAAGTAATGGGCTGCAAAGCCGCTTGAACCGGGGGACTCACCGGGGCGCGAATAGATGACCTCGGTGGCAAGGCCCTGCCGCTTGACCGAGGTGACTGTCATCGAAGCTCAGCTTGCGGCTGGCCTTCGGTGACGACCTCGGTGCCTGACTTCGGCGATCCACTCATTTGCTTCGGTCTCTGGCTTGCCGTTATGTGTTCGGTCGTTACCGATATGCATGACCGGGGCGAATCATCGCGGGTTGAATTTTACCCAATACAGATAGTCCCCCCCAATCTTCGGTTGGTTACCGAAGTTACCGAGGAGTGGAGTGAAATCCGGCGGGAAAATGACGTGGCTTGATCTTATCCAAGCATTTCAAATTTTGTCAACGGTTCGTGTCCCATCAGATCACTTCTTATTGACACGTGTCACCCATCCGTTGGCTTCCCAAACGGTCACACCGTAATTTGTGTCTTCCCCCAACGTTACAATGATGATGATTCCCCACCACCTGGCTCTTCCATGCCTATAAATACCTTCTTACTAAACTTTCCCCTCACTTTCACCTTCTGCCATTAACAGTGTTAATAGAGAAAAACACGAGTTTCCATACTTTCTAGGTTTCCATTTTCACAATAAGTCTCAATTTCAAGCTTCAACCATGTCTGCCACTCATTCACGGCAAGACTCAAGCGACTCCGGCGAAAGGGCGAAGATTGCCCAGTACGCCCGCCATCATTTCTAGTGGTGAATTTATCACCACCGTGCCAGCGCTACAAGTAATAGAGGCGGTGGGAGGTGGGGAAGTGACCTATAGTGCGGGTAGCTCTAAACTTCGAAAAGAGAGGGCCAGGCGTGATGTTGTCGCTGTGTGCGAGGACGTCAGCTTAGAAGAAGATGATGACGTCGCGGATGATGACCTCATGGATTTTGCTGGTGCTAACGACACCGCGCATAGAGATGAATATGCCGAAGGCGATGACGCCGGAGGCGAAGTTGAAGGTGGGAATACTGCCGAGGTAGGATCCTCGGTTCCGTCAATTCCTCTCTAGCAGGAACTCGAACCTCACCAAATCATTCCCTCTCATTTTGACAATGGCAAGGATCTTAAGCTGCAAGTCCAATCTGCCGATCAAGAAGAAAAGAATAGGAATATACCGGTGAATACGACACCGACCCGCATAACCCAAGCCCACATTGAACGGGTTTGGAGGGAATGTAAGTTTGGACCCGAGGTGAAAGTGGTTATCCCCGACCCGACGAGCAGAGTGTGTCACCATGTCGAGGGGCTCTCTTTCTCTTACACCTATCCTTTCACCCTCGGCTTCTCCCTTCCGGTGCACAAAGTTATTGACGATTTTTGCCGGGCCTACAACTTGTGCTTGGCTCAACTAGGCCCCGGCGTTTGGAGGGTCGTTTAATGTATGGATTGGTTGAGTAAGAAGGCCGGGGTGAACTTCACTTTTCAGCATCTCATTTCACTCTACTACCCTTATTTCCATAAGGTCGGGGTCGTGGTCTTAAACAACCGAGGGAAATTTGCGCTCCTTCATAAGATTAAAGACCATGGGGACCGAGGCTGGAGCGACCGTTACATCTTGCTGGAGAAAAATGTTTTGTCCGCCGAGTCTGGTTTTCCCGAGCAATGGAACAACACACGTAAGTATCCCTTTTTTTTTACTTCATTCCTCGGTGATTGCTCGCGTTAGCTTACCTCGTTTCTCTGTTGTTTCTTTAGCCAACAAGGTCGATATCATACCCCCTGAAGGGTTGACCGAATGGGTGAGAGCGATGACCGAGGCTTGCTTACGCCCCGAGAGGACGTGGAAAATGGCTGCCGACTTCGGTTGGCAGTGCAAACGACATGGTAGGTTCTTTAGCGATGTTTTATTCGGAATGTTGTTTTGGTGTTTTGATTTCGTTTTGCTGATTTCTCTTCCTTGGGAATTAGGTTTTCCAAACAGTGACGTTAATACAAAGAAAAGCAAGAAGAAGAAAAAAGAAGAGAAGAAGAAGAATAAGTAGGATGGAGAGGAGACCGAGTCAGATGATAACCTGGCTTCGGTGGCGGGAGATTTGAAGGGGTTGAAGGAATTGAAGGCTGCGAAGTCTTCAAAAGCTTCAAAGGGGGCCCCCGGCAAAGGATCCTCCAAAGGTAATATTTATCTTCGGTCAAATCATCGGTTATCGTTCCTTTTACTTCCTTGCTTTAATTTCTTCCACTATTGTAGGTGTGAAGAGGAAGAGGGCAGTTTCAAAGAAGCCCTCCCGTTCAGTGGCTCCTCGCACCGAGGTGAAAACTCCTCCGCCGACCCGAGGCAGCGATTGAGGTGCACCGAGGATTGATCGATGAGCCCGATGATACAGCTGCTGATGGTTTGGCTCGGAGAGAGGTTTAGTTTATTGACCTCGAGGATCAAGAATATGGATCCGAGGCGGCAGTTTCCAAGACTAAAGGCAAGGCCAAGGTTGTAGTGGCCGGCACTGCTACGCTTGAAGAAGGGGCCGGCACCGGCGCGGTTAGGGCACACTCCGAACCCGCGAGGATTTCATCCTCGGTGGGGTCTAATCGGAAACTTGAGGTGCCGACTTCTTCAAATTTGCTGGCCTGTAGCCGAGCCGACATCTTGAGTCTTACGCCTTTGTTAGGCCCGGAGGAAGATAAAGTCATGCAGGAATTTTCACGAGGCCAACTATATAATACCATTGCTTCCAATGCTATCAGAGTAAGTTTCATTGCTCTTGAGTTTTGCCTCAAAATTTCCTTTCATCTTTGCCTTCGGTTCATAGCTGACTTCGATTTCCTGATTAATCTTTGTTCAGAGATTCATTCTGTTACTGAGGGCTATCGAGATGACCCGTTCTTTATCTCGGAAGCTCGTCCACCTTGATCCTGAAATCAATAGGACTCTGAGATGATTAAAAAAATTGTTTGTAGAGTACGATAAAAGCAGCGACATAAATCAAATAACCATGGCAGAAAATCAAGATCTACAAGCCAGGATAAACATTAGGGAGCAGGGACTGGATGCAACAGAGGAAGGATTGCAGAACAGGAGAAACAACAATCAAAATCCTCTGGTTGAAGATCAATTTGATGAAAATGCACCCAGGCCTAGGAGATTGTTGAGAGATTATGCCAGGCCAACATATACTGGACGAGAATCCAGTGTGGTGCATCCTCCAGTGGGCAACCGATATTTTGAAATCAAGCCAGCCTTGATTCAAATGATTCAAAATGCTTGTCAATTCCATGGACTATCCAAAGAAGATCCAAATACTCATCTGGATGATTTCATGGAAATTTTGGATACTTTTGGAAATAATGGAATATCAGAAGATGCCATTAGGTTGAGATTGTTTCCCTTTTCATTAAAGGGAGACGCAAGAGCGTGGTTGAGGAACTTACCAACAGGTTCCATTCAATCATGGGAAGATATGACTCAAAAGTTCTTAAATAAATATTTTTCTCCTGCAAAGACAGCCAAGTTGAGACAAGAAGTTTATAACTTCTCTCAAGCCGATGGTGAATCAGTTTACGAAGCATGGGAAAGTTTCAAAGGAATTTTGAGAAAATGTCCACACCACAACATAGAAGATTGGGAACAACTTTTGACATTCTATAATGAAATAACACCTTCGTCAAGAAACATAATTGATACAGCCGTTGGTGGGTCAATCATGGGAAGAACAACTCAAGAATCTATGGCTCTTCTCGATGAAATTACAGAAAATACAAATCAATGGCCAACAGTGATAAGGGGAAAACTACGAAAGCGATAAACGATGATAAAGAACGAGACGCAACAAGAACACTTACGAAGTATCACCAAGGAACGAGTCTTGATACACCCTTGATTCGAGTCAAGAAGCACCTACGCTATGCAACTATTCTCAAGAGACACTCGGCTCCAGCAAATAGAGTGATCGAAGAGGATTGAAAAAGCAACTTGGATTCATCGAATTGATTCAAGCCAAAATGGGTTACAAGTGTTTGGGAGCAATGCTCATCAATTCAATATTCAAGGTTTGTTGATGGCAATAAATGATGAAGGGTGCTATTTATAGCACCCTTCTACAACCTAGTGAAATGTCATTTAAGCCCTTAGCTAGATAGAAATACATTAGAACTAGCTAGGTCAAAATAGGAAGTCTACACAAAAAGATGGCCAATTCAGCATTTTGGGCGCTCCACCCTGGAGCTGGGCGCTCCGCCTGGTGGAAGCATGACCCAGGCACTCCGCCTACGGTCAGGCGCTCCGCCTGGTGAGCTTCACTGTCCAAAGTGAGCTAGGCGCTCCGCCCAATGGCTGCCCATTTTGGGCGCTCCGCCTAAGGTGCTGGGCGCTCTGCCTGGGGCCTGAAGCTTTCCATTCCTCCTTCCAACGAGCTCAAGTGTATGATCTTCCAATGGCCTCCGGAGCTCGTATCATCAATGCCCCTCCGAATCAAGTATAAGTGAGCATCATGAAGTGCTTTTGCTTGGCTTCTCGTAAAGGGTCTTGTGGTGGTGGTTTGCCCCGCATCATCCTCCCCTTCTTGAGAAGATTTCTTCCTCGAAATTGTAGCATCAACCTCCACGACATTGTCCTCCACGGCATCATCACCTACATCAAAAGGAGCCAAGTCACTAACATTAAAAGTGTTTGAAATAGTTTACTCACTTGGCAAATCCATCACATATGCGTTGTTGTTGATCTTGGATAGCACTTGGAAGGGTCCATCTCCCCGGGGTGCCAACTTCCCTTTTCTAAGGTTTGGAAACCTCTCTTTGCGGAAGTGCACCCACACCCAATCTCCTTTCTTGAGTTCCAACTTCTTCCTCCCCTTGTTCTTCTTGAGGGCAACCTTGTCATAGGCTTCCTCCAATCTCTCCCTCGCTTTGGCATGGATTTCAAGCATGGCTTTAGCTCGGTTTTCACCTTCAAAATTAACAACCATTTCCTTGGGCAAAGGGGTTAGATCAAGTGGAATCAAAGGATTAAAACCATAGACGCACTCAAACGGAGTCAAGCCAATCATGCTATGCAATGTACGGTTATAAGCAAACTCCATAAGAGGCAACTTGTCAACCCACGTCCTGGCCTTGCCTCGGGTCATGGCTCTAAGAAGAGCACCCAAGGTTCGGTTCACCACTTCGGTTTGACCATCCGTTTGGGCTTGGTGGGACGTAGAAAACAACAACTTGGTGCCAAGAGCACCCCAAAGACACCTCCAAAAATGGCTAAGGAACTTAGAGTCCCTATCACTCACAATTGTTTGAGGCACACCATGCAACTTTAACACATTATCAATGAACAAAGAAGATACATGTTGTGCATCATGACTCTTTTTACAAGGAATAAAGTGAGCCATTTTGGAGAACCTATCCACGACAACATAAATGCTATCGTGCCCCCCTTTAGACCGGGGCAAACCCATAACAAAATCCATCAAAATGTCCATCCACGGGCTAGTAGGAATAGGGAGGGGAGTATACAATCCATGGGAATTAGATTTGGACTTAGCATACTTGCAATCCAAGCAACTGTTGCAAAGTCTCTCAACTTGCACACCCATCTTTGGCCAATGGAATTGCTCCATGAGAATGGCCAAGGTTTTGTTCCTCCCAAAGTGGCCCATCAAGCCCCCACAATGTGCTTCACGAACAAGCAACTCCCTCCATGAGGACTCGAGCACACAAACTCTTCCATTTTAAAAAATGTAGCCATCAACCCATTGGTATTTCTCCACCGTCTTCCCAATCACTAGAGCATCATGAATGCTCTTGAACTTTGGGTCATGTTCATACAAAGACTTTATACTCTCAAAACCCATAAGTCTAGAAGCAAGAGTGGTAGCAAGGGCGAACTTCCTAGAAAGCGCGTCGGCTACAACATTGTCCTTACCCCTTTTGTAATGAATTACATAAGGGAAGGACTCAATAAACTCCACCCACTTGGCATGTCTTTTTCTCAACTTCTCTTGGCCTCTTAGATGCTTGAGTGACTCATGGTCACTCTTGATCACAAATTCCCGAGGCCATAGATAGTGTTGCCAATGGGCTAGAGCTCTCACGAGGGCATACAACTCCTTGTCATATGTGGAGTAATTCAAAGTTGCGCCCTTTAACTTCTCACTAAAGTAGGCAACGGGTTTCCCTTCTTGCATGAGAACACCCCCAATACCCACCCCCGAGGCATCACATTCTACCTCAAAAGCCTTCCCAAAGTCGGGCAATTGCAACAACGGGGTGGTACTTAACCTACTTTTCAACTCTTGGAAAGCCTTCTCTTGCGGATCTCCCCAAACAAAGGACTTGTCCTTTTTCACCAACTCGGTGAGTGGTGCGGCAATGGTGCTAAATTCTCTAACAAAGCGCCTATAGAAACTAGCAAGGCCATGAAAACTCCTCACATGAGAAACGGTGGTGGGAGTAGGCCAATCTCTAATGGCTTCAACTTTTGACTCATCAACTTCTACACAATTGACACTAACAACAAAGCCCAAAAAGACAACCTTTTCAACACAAAAGGCACACTTCTTAAAGTTGGCATAGAGCTTTTCGGCTCGTAGCACTTCAAGGACTTGATTCAAGTGGCCACCATGGTCGCCTATAGACTTGCTATAGATCAATATGTCATCAAAGTAGACGACCACGAACTTGTTGATAAAGGGTTTTAGCACATGGTTCATCAATCTCATGAAAGTACTAGGTGCGTTGCAGAGGAAAAAGGGCATCACCAATCATTCATATAGACCAAACTTGGTCTTGAATGCGGTTTTCCATTCATCACCGGGTTTCATTCGGATTTGATGGTAACCGGACCTAAGATCTATTTTTGAAAAGATGCTAGAAACACTAAACTCATCTAACATATCATCCAAACGAGGTATGGAATGTCGATACTTTACTGTGATCTTGTTGACCGCTCGACAATCCACACACATCCTCCAAGTGCAATCCTTCTTTGGAACAAGGATCACGGGCACGTCACAAGGGCTCAAGCTCTCCCTCACCAAGCCTTTGGTAAGCAACTCATCAATTTGCTTTTGTAGCTCCCTTGTGTCCTCGGGGTTGCTTCTATATGCCGGCTTGTTGGGAATTTGAGATCCCGGGACAAAGTCAATTTGATATTCAATACCCCTCAAAGGAAGTAATCCATCCGGCATCTCATCCGGGAACATGTCCTCATAGACCTTCAAAACATTTTCAATGGCACGAGGCAAAGGGTTAGGGTTAGATAAATATTCACTTTCGGAATTTAAAACCATACCTTTGTGCACTAGGCATATGAGCATCTTGGTGCCATCATTACCTTTCAAGATCTCACCCGGTTGCATCATGTCAGACATGCGATCGGTGGAAGATGGTGGAGTCTCGGCCAAAGGTTTGGCAACAACCGGAGACTTGGCCTTAGCCGCTTCCCTCAACTCTTTCATGCGCCGATAGTCTTCACTTACTTGTTTTGGGGACAAGGGTGTGAGCACAAACTTCTTCCCCTCATGTCTAACCGTGTAAGTGTTGGCCCGGCCATCATGAACCACTTGTTTGTCGTATTGCCACGGCCTACCAAATAAGAGGTGGCAAGCTTGCATTGGCACCACGTCAAACATGTGTTCATCCTGATAGTTCCCAATCTTGAACCAAATCAAGACTTGCTTCACTACCCTCAATTCCCCACACTCGCTCAACCATTGCAAACGGTAGGGACTAGGGTGCTTTAGGGTAGTCAATTTCAATTGTGAGACCAACGGTTGACTCACCACATTCTCACAACTACCCGAGTCAATGATCATGGAACACACTTGCCCCTTTACTCTACACCGAGCATGGAACATGTTTTCCCTTTGTTCATCTTCCCTCTCTTCACTCACCATGGTTCCCAAAATTCGACGAACCACAAGGAACATATTAGGATCATCCCCCTCCGTCGCTCTCTCTTCACCCTCGCCCTCAACTTCCTCACTCTCCTCCTCAACATCTCCCTCGGACTCACTTTCCCCCTCATAGACCAACCCATCATCCATCACAATCATTGTTTTCCGGGTAGGGCACTCTTTGGCAAAGTGGCAATAACCCTTGCATTTATGGCATTGGAAAGAAGAAGAAGAAGGAGTATATAAAGTAGTTTTAGAATTACCTCCAACCTCTTTGTGGTCGCTTCTTGGGGTAGCCTTCTCAAAAGGCTTCTGCACATCTCGACTCCCACTTGCACCACTTGTGTATGGGGTCTTCCATTCTTCGGGGCGAGTTGTTGGAGTGGTAGTGGTGGTACTCCTATAGCGAGGAGCCTTCTCTTCTTTGAGCCACTTCTCAGCCTCAACCGCGGCATCACACACATCTTGTAGAGAGTGGAAGATGTGTAGCCTCAATTGGGAGGCAATCTCCCTACTCAAGCCACTTTTAAAACGGATGATAGCTTGTTCCTCATCCCCCGTTTCCATATCAAGAGCCATCCGGTTTTTCTCAAAGTCGTTGAAATATTCATCAACGGACTTGTAGCCTTGTTTCAATTCATAGAGCCTTTTGTGTTGCTCTTGCCGATACTTGGGAGTCACATATTTGTTGTTCATTACTTTTTTCAACTCTTCCCAAGTGATGTTCATCCGCAACCCAAGTCGTCTCCTTGATCACTTGATGGATTCCCACCATGTAGAGGCATAAGATTCAAAGGAGGCAATGGCATATGTAGCCTTCTTCTCCTCGGACATATCATTCGTGTCAAAGACCCGCTCCACTTGAACCTTCCACTCTAAGAAAGCCTCCGGATCACTAGTCCCTTTGAAAGGTGGGATAGTGATCTTAACGCTATTGAGGTTAGTGTCACGACCCCCACGATGTGGTCCCGGTTGACCCCCGTAGTAGTCTTCAACCTCATCATACTCCCGTCTCAAGTCCCTTCCCATAAAAGCCCTTGGAGGTCCTCGACCTCACCCACGACCTCCATCTATTCCTCGGCCTCCGTTCATCTCCCTCCTATGTGGATAGTGAGCATCAAAATCATCATCTAAGCCGAGACCCTCCCCTTCTTGAGCTTCATCAACTTGCTCAAGAGGAACCACATTTCTTCGGGGCCTTAAGAGTGGGACATCTTCTTGGGGATTGCCCAAGGGTTGGGGAGTGCCCAACGATCTTTCTCTAGCAAGATTCTCATCCCTCAACCGTTGTCGACGAACTAACTCCACCTATTGGTCCGGTTTCATGATTGAATCATCACTTGTGCCTTCATTGGCATCCTTTTGGACACTCGGAGTCCTTTCCTTTTCAAAGACTTCCATTCTAAGGTTCAAGGTTTTCACCTCGGCCAATAGACTAGCCAAGACGTCAACGTGAACCTCAATGGTATTTTTGGCCTTCTCGTCCGCCATTGTACCTACAACAATCAAAAACAAGTAAAGAGATTAGAGTAAAAGTCCTCACTCACTCCCTCACTTTTTGCTTGTCGCTCGGGTTCACTCAAGTTGGGGTTAGGTTCACTCAAGCTTGAGTTCAACGGCGTCCTCGTAGTTGCGTAGCTTTCTCGATAATCACTCCAATTCACAAGAACTAAATGCTCTTCGAGAAGAGTGGAATTAATGGGACTCGATTAACGCTAAGCTTTTTAGTGAGCACTTGGAAGCAAGCAATTAACTATGAGTCTTCTTTGAGTTCTACTTCTCCTCTAGGCACGATGTTCCTAATCGCTCAATGAATTAGTACTAATCGAGTAGGAGTATTACTCTCAAAGTACTAACCGGAAGCAACGTAAACAAACAAACACGAAAACCTAACGAAATCAACTACCCGGACCCCTTCATGAATCTGGGCGGTCCGCCTGGTCAGTGGGGCGGTCCGCCTGGAAAATTGCCAAACTCAGCAGTGAGGTCGGGCGGACGCTCCGTCAAAGGTGTGCTTCAGCTTCATTCTGCTACTCCAAATGATGTTATGGGGGTATCAAAACGACGGGGTAACTATAAGGAACAATCCCCGATACCAAACAAAAAAGAATTCATAACATCCAACAAGTTCTAGTAAATTTTGTGAAATTTCAACTTTTGAGTTTGATTTCCACAAATTTGATTTACAACTCCAAAACGTGTCTTGTTGGAACCCAATTGTCGAGAATACATAAACAAACAATCCCCGATAATCAAAACCTACAAAATCATAACAACAAACGATTTCTAGCAAATTTTTGGTATTTTCAAATTTTTGAATTTTTTTGTTTTCTTCAAGTTTTTCAAGAAAAACAATAAGAACAATACTAAGGCACGATAATAACACTACGAACAAGGAACGAGGGTTTTTATAAACAACACCCGAGCCTTGCTCTGATACCAACTGATAAGGGAAAAACTATGAAAGCGATAAACGATGATAAAGAACGAGACGCAACAAGAACACTTACCAAGTAGCACCAAGGAACGAGTCTTGATACGCCCTCGATTCGAGTCAAGAAGCACCTACGCTATGCAACTATCCTCAAGAGACACTCGGCTCAAGCAAATAGAGTGATCGAAGAGGATTGAAAAAGCAACTTGGATTCATCCAATTGATTCAAGCCAAAATGGGTTACAAGTGTTTGGGAGCAATGCTCATCAATTCAATATTCAAGGTTTGTTGATGGCAATAAATGATGAAGGTTGTTATTTATAGCACCCTTCTACAACCTAGTGAAATGTCATTTAAGCCCTTAGCTAGATAGAAGTACATTAGAACTAGCTAGGGTCAAAATAGGAAGTCTACACAAAAAGATTGCCAATTCAGCGTTTTGGGCGCTCCACCCTGGAGCTGGGCGCTGAGCTAGGGTCAAGCGCTCCGCCTGGTGAGCTTCACTGTCCAAAGTGAGCTAGGCGCTCCGCCCAATGGCTGCCCATTTTGGGTGCTCCGCCTAAGGTGCTGGGCGCTCCGCCTGGGGCCTGAAGCTTTCCATTCCTCCTTCCAACGAGCTCAAGTGTATGATCTTCCAATGGCCTCCGGAGCTCGTATCATCAATGCCCCTCCGAATCAAGTATAAGTGAGCATCATGAAGTGCTTTGGCTTGGCTTCTCGTAAAGGGTCTTGTGGTGGTGGTTTGCCCCGCATCAAACAGAAAGAAATCAACCAAGGAAGGTAGCAGGAATGCACCAACTTGATGTTGTATCTTCACTGGCACATCAAGTCACAACATTGACGAAAAAGGTGGAAGCAATGCAAGCGAACACATCCAAACCACAATAGAATTGTGATATCTGTGGAGAGGGACATCCTAACCACGAATGTCAGTATGGAGAATAGGTAAAAGTAGTTGGAAACTATAATAGAAATAATAACTATTATAAAACCAACACTTTTAACCCGCAAGGTCAAAAGCATCCTGGATTCTCATGGAGCAACAATAGTGCAAGTTTAAATGCAGGACAATCAGCACATCAAGGTCAGTCTAGTCAACCACCTCCTGGATTCCAAAATCAATCCCGAAGTCAACAAGGCTACCAGACACAACCTCAATTTCAAGAACAAAGTCTTGAATATTTAATGTACCAATTCATGAAAAATCAGGAAGAAACAAATAAAACGAACAGTTTGGCTATTCGAAATCTCGAATACCAGATGGGGCAACTTGCAAGCAAATTAAATGAAAGAGCTCCTGATAGTCTGCCAAGCAACACGGAGAAAAATCCTAAAGAGCAAGCAAAGGCCATCACCTTGAGGACAGGAAAGTAATTACCAAATCCATCCCTAGAAATGAGAGTTGAAGGAGAAGCTGAACAAGAGAAAGAAGGGAAAATTAAAGAGGAGAAGGAACCAACTGATTCAACCAAGAAGGGAGAAAAAAGAAAACAAGAATCTTCGGTAAAGATAGACAAAAACGCCCAGGACATAGCACTCCCATTTCCACAAAAGCAAAAGAGGGAAAAATTAGATCAACAGTTTGGGAAATTTCTCGAAATTCTCAAACAGTTGTACATAAATGTTTCGTTCATAGAAGCGTTGGCTCAAATGTCGTCTTATGCCAAATTCTTGAAAGAGATTCTGTCAAATAAACGGAAGCTGGAAACACTAGCAGTGATCGAGTTGACAGAGAAATGCAGTGCCATATTGCAAAACAAGCTCCCACAAAAACTTGGAGATCCAGGGAGTTTTACTCTTCCTTGTACTTTATGAGGAGTTTATTTTGAAAAAGCATTATGTGATTCTGGGGCATCTATTAACTTAATGCCTTTTTCAATATTTGTTAAGCTTAATGTAGGAGAGCTGAAAACAACACCTGTATCTCTACAGCTTGCAGATCAATCGATGAAGAAGCCAAGGGGTGTAGTCGAAGATGTGCTTGTCAGAGTTGTTAAATTTATATTCCCAGTGGATTTTATTGTACTTGAGATGGAAGAACATTATGAAGTGCCACTGATTCTTGGGAGACCTTTCCTAGCAACTGGTCGCGCATTGATTGATGTACAACAAGGACAATTGATATTAAGAGTTAATGAAAAAAGGGTAATTTTTGACATGCAACAATTAATGAAATATCCAAATGATGACATGACATCTTGCCTTAATATTGATTTAATAAGTGAACTAGTCGAAGAATATCAAGATCAGGAGCATGCTAAAGATCAACTTGATGAGCAATTAGTTGACTCGCCCCATGAAGAAGAGGTCAAACCAGAATTTGAACAAGGAATTTATTCTCCAGAAGTGAAAGAGGACGATGTCCATTCATTATTAGAATTAAAAACTCTTCCCTCCCATTTGAAATATGTCTTCTTAGAATCTAAAAAATTTCCTATAATAATCTCTTCTTCTTTGACAAGTGAACAGGAGAAGCAACTGATAGAAACACTAAGGCTACACAAGAAGGCAATAGGATGGACAATTGATGACATAAAGGGAGTAAGCCCTGCCCTATGCATGCACAAAATTTTGCTTGAGGAAATTTTCAAAGCAGTAGTCCAACCACAACGACGACATCCTCACCTGGAGGAAGTTGTCCAAAAAGAAGTGGTAAAACTACTTAATGGAGGTATAATATTTGCAATCTCTGATAGTGCTAGGGTAAGCCCAGTGCATGTTGTGTCGAAAAAAGGAGGAATGACAGTAATACAAAATGAAGATAATGAGTTAATCCCAACTCGAACTGTCACTGGTTGGAGGGTGTGCATTGATTATCGTAGACTTAATAATGCTACCCGGAAAGACCATTTTCCTTTACCATTTATTGATCAAATGTTAGAAAAGTAGCTGGGTACAGTTTTTACTGTTTTCTTGATGGTTACTCTGGTTACAATCAAATTCCAATTACACCAGAAGACCAAGAGAAAACAATTTTTACATGTCCTATCGGTACTTTTGCTTACAGGAGAATGCCATTCGGCCTGTGTAATGCACTAGCTACTTTTCAGCGGTGTATGACAGCAGTTTTCTCAGATATGTCAAATAAATTTCTTGAGATATTTATGGATGATTTTACACTCTTTGGAAAGACTTTTGAAGAATGTCTTCACCATTTCACACTTGTGCTAAAACGATGTGAAGAAACAAATTTAGTCTTGAACTGGGAAAAGTGTCATTTTATGGTGAAAGAAGGTATTGTTCTGGGACACAAGGTAACATCAAATGGCATTGAGGTCGATAGAGCCAAGGTGGATGTTATTGCAAGACTTCCACCCCCAACAACAATCAAAGGTATCAGAAGTTTTTTAGGACATGCAGGATTCTATCGCAGGTTTATCAAAGATTTTTCAAAAATCACAAAAACTTTGACCAATTTATTGGTAAAAGATGTGAAATTTGAATTTACTAATGACTGTATGGAAGCTTTTGAAGAAGTCAAGAAACAATTGATAACTACACCTATTGTTGTTACCCCGGATTGGAATCTTCCATTTGAATTAATGTGTGATGCTAGTGATGTTGCAGTTGGTGCAGTTCTCGGACAACGAAAAGATAAAATTTTAGTGCAATTTATTATGCTAGTCGAACGCTCAATGATGCACAAGTAAAATATGCTACTACTGAGAAGGAATTAGTGGCTGTTGTATTTGCTTTTGACAAGTTCAGAGCTTACCTAATAGGATCGAAGGTAACTGTATACACAGACCATTCAGCTTTAAAATACCTTCTGGCAAAAAAGGATGTTAAGCCACGACTCTTGAGGTGGATACTCCTACTACAAGAATTTGATTTGAAAATCATAGATAAAAAAGGTTCGGAAAATCAGGTTGCTGATCATCTGTCTCGACTAGAGAACCCTCCAAAAGAATTGGTTGAAATCTCTGAAGAATTCCCGGATGAGCACATTCACATTCTTTCAATAAATGCAATCATTGATAAACCACCATGGTTTGCCGATTTGGCAAATTATTTGGTGGGACGATGGATACCGAAGGAACATTCATATCAACAGAAAAGAAAGCTTATGACAGAGGTAAAGCATTACTTTTGGGAAAATCCTTATTTGTTTAAATTCTGTGCAGATGGAGTCATAAGAAGATGTGTTCCTGAATAAGAAATAGAAAAAATTCTCAGCCAGTGTCACGATGGAGCAGTTGGAGGACATTATGGAAGAAATCGAACATCATCAAAGATTTTAGAAGCAGGATTTTATTGGCCGACAATATTTAAGGATGCTAAGGAATATGTGCAATCATGCGACAGCTGTCAACGAATGGGTAACATTTCAAAAAGGGATAAAATGCATTTAAATTCAATTTTAATTTGTGAAATATTTGATGTTTGGGGCATTGATTTTGTGGGACCATTTCCTGCATCCCATGCATGTGAATATATTTTAGTTGCAGTTGATTATGTCTCGAAATGGGTGGAAGCAATAGCAACAAGGTCAAATGATGCAAAAACTGTGTGTAATTTCTTGAGAAAAAAATATTTTCACACGCTTCGGAACCCCTAGGATAATAATTAGTGATCAAGGTACGCATTTTATGAATAAATAATTTGAAGCCTTGTTATCAAAATACGGGGTCACTCATAAAACAGGCACTCCATACCATGCCCAAACTAATGGGCAAGTTGAAGTTTCAAACAGAGAACTGAAAAAAATATTGAAAAAACTGTTGGAAATTCACGAAAAGAATGGGCATTAAAACTTGATGATGCCTTATGGGCTTATAGAACTGCTTATAAGACTCCGATAGGCACATCTCCATATAGACTCATTTTTGGAAAGTCGTGCCATCTCCCTGTAGAATTAGAACACAAAGCTTTTTGGGCCATAAAAATGATGAATTTTGATCTAACATCTACAGGTGAAAAGCGTCTTTTGCAGGTTAATGAGCTTGAGGAGTTTCGATTGAAATCATATGAAAATGCTCTTTTGTATAAGGAAAGGGTGAAAAGGTTGCATGATAAATTTATTCGTCACAAGGAATTCACGATTGGAGATAGAGTTCTCTTGTACAATGGTCGATTGAAGCTTTTTCCTGGGAAATTTAAATCGAGATGGACAGGTCCATATATAATTACAGAGGTCACCTCGTACGGTACATTTGAAATAAAAAATGCAAATGGAGGAGACAAATTTAAAGTAAATGGATATAGATTGAAGCTCTATCTGGGTGGGGGATATCAAAAACAACCATCAGTAACTCTCATCCGCTAATCTAAAAGGGAGGTAATTTGTCTAGCTGAAGACGTTAAACTCAGGACTACTTCTAATCCTTGTCTAAATTTTTTTTTTTAAAAAAAAGAAGATAATATATATATATATATATATATATATATATATATATATATATATATATATATATATATATATATATATATATATATATATATATAATTTATTTTTCTTTTGTTAGTTTTCATATCTTGAGTTTTACATAAAAATTGTCACTTTGTTAATTTTATTTTTATTTATATGTATATATTTTTTTAGTTAATTACATTTGTAAAAAAAAAATAATAATAATCAGAGAAAAGCTCGTTGTAACGAGCAAAATACCAAAAAGTCAAAAAGTATTTGAAAAGATGTCAAAAAGAGATGACACAAAAATGTGAAAAGGGGACTCGTTGTAACATGCACTTGTTACAACGAGAGGTAGCACTACTATAAATTAGTTTTATCCTAATTTATCATTCTCTCTCTTTGTTGAAACATCAGTATTTCAACCTTACCTTCCCATTGTAAATTCCACACCTTTGAACAAAAATCAAGTTCAAAACAAAAATAAAACCTCATCTTATCAAATCTCTACTACCCTATATTCTAAGGTTCTTGGCCATCTGTTTTCAATGCCGCGAAAAGCAGCAGGTAGTTCAAAAAGAGGGAAATCTTCTACAATCGAAAGTGAAATAACTCAACAAACTTACAACCGAAGTTTGTTTGTTTCACCTGAAGCCCAAAAATGGCATGATCAACATGCAAACCGTGGTTTTATTGAAGAACGAGGTCTGCAATTCTATCCACATGAAGGGGCTCGAGCAAGGAGCATTTTGGAGTTGATACAACACTACAAGTGGGAAAAATTTGCTGAGCAACCCGAAGGTTACTATCCTCTGCTTATAAAAGAATTTTATGCAAATATGGATGTAACCAATAATTCATCATGGGTGCGAGGTAAGACGATAAATTTTGCGTCCAATTTGATAAATGCTGAACTTAATTTGGAAAATGTGGGTGATGATGACACTATGAATATGGTGGAAAACCATCCACCTATTCTTAAGGTTATTATTTGCGTGCTATGTCTTTTTGGAGCTGATTGGACGAGGAAATTGAGTGGCGAATTATCGCACTTTAGGGCAGTAAATATGTATAAAATATGCAGAACTTTTTTGCATTTCATTAGCTGCCGATTGACTCCCAACAGCAACACCAATAAAATAAGAACTCCTCGTGCTACGTTGATTTACGCTTTGATGGAAAAAATGAACTTAAATGTGGGAAGGATAATAAATGAACAGATGAAACTGGTTAAGACTGATGGGAATGTACGTTCATACTATTTTCCTTCACTTATTACAAGGTTATTGAAACGTAGCAATGTGAACTTCACAGAGGATTTGCAATGGTGTCAAGCAAACTCACCTCTATATATGGCTTTCCTGGCTGATTTAGATGATACTACAGGCCCTTTATTGCAAAAACAGAAGATGAAGGAAAGCAAAAACAACATCCAGAGTTGGAACCAATATCACAAAAAAAAAAAAAAGAAGAATGATGAAGGAATTGATGATACAATTAAGGAGTTTGATTACTTGAAGAGTGACGAAGACGAATAGGGAAGATAATATAAACTCCTTTTTATCTGTTAGTTATATTTTTAATTATGCTAAGAAAGAACTAACATGATAATTTTTTTGGTTTGAGAAAAAAGAAAATGATGATAGTCATACTATGAAGGTATTCCTATGGTGGGTATTGAAAGATATATCTAAAATGGTAAGACTCTTGGTAGATGTGGGATAAGGAAAGATCTTTTGTCTGTACATATCTTTCTTTGAATATGATAAATAGTAAAATCACATCTTTTTTGTTGTTATTTTATATATGCTGCCTATGGCTCATTTGATGCTAGAAATGTGTTGTCAACTATTTCTTAAATGTGCCAAAAGGTTGTGGAATCAAGGAGCATCCGACCAGAAATTTTGTTTGAATTTACATGACCATAACAGTTAGTTTCCCCAACTAGTAGATTTGTGTTTTTGTTTTCAGGTAGTTGGAGTAAGATGCACAGTTAGTAAGTATCTCTGATTATTTTACTTGCCTATGTATTCTTCTTCTTACATGCTAAAATTTTTTCTAGACTTGATCGCATGAAGTAATAGGGAAATTCTATTGTATCATTTTAAAGCAGCAAATTTTCAATGAAATATCCTGAGATCAATCGCTGTCAATTCTTATGAGATTTGAGATGTGCAAATTGAATTTTATTTTAAAAGCTTTATTGACAGCTTGGAGTCATTAAGAAAGATTATTTCAACTATCATGTCCTTTTCATAAAGAGATCTCAAGTACTAGAACTTGCTCTGTTTGTACTTCAAAGCGAAATTAATAAACAATACACTGATTTGGAAAATGAAGCAGGCCTTCTTTTAACCAAATGAGCCAAACACTCAGTCACTCTACAAATTACCATTAGTCACCAAGGTTTGAGCCTATAATAGAATTTAGTAAATATTCATTCTTGGGAAATCAAAGTGGACTATTCTTCCGAGAGAGAGAGAGAGAGAGAGAGAGAGAGAGAGAGAGAGAGAGAGAGAGAGAGAGAGAGAGAGAGGACAATTTCGTTGAATTATTTTGTGACCCCATGAGAGGATCAGGAGAAAAGAGAATATAGTCATGACTAAGCACCTAAAGCCATGAATAGTTTTCTTAGAAATGAGTATGAAGTTCTCTGCATTTTCAGGTCTGCTACATAATGAAAAAGGTGATAAAACAACAAAATTGCATGCCTAAAGAATTTTGCAGATGATCTCAAAATATGAAGATGCCAAAAAAAAAAAAAAAAAATCTTAAAGCTTTAGCATGTTGTCGTTAAAAGTCACTATAAATTTTACCTTTACCCTACCAAGCATGAAGCCTATATTACAAGGCAACAAAAGTCCTACAAGATTCTTAAATCACTGTTGAGTTTCATTAGTGGAGATTTACATTCTGAGCAAGCCTATAGTCTTACAAAAATGTTATAAAGGATATGTGGTTATCTAGTCGAATTTATGTCTCTAAGTCGTTAACTGCTTTTGAAAATTTTCTCAAATATTGACTCGTGCAAAAGATAGACGTGTTGATTACAGGATATTCAATGAAATAAATGCTTTGTCCTGATACAATCTATATTTCCGTGTTATAATGTATATCAACAAGAGAAAAAGGAGGCTGTAACAACGGGAATGAAGGGGGAAATTTTTCAAATGAACTTCCTTTTTTGCAACAATACCCAATTTGCCTGAGGACAGACAAAATCTTGAGTTTGGGGGAATTTGATAGCATCAAATTATAAGAAGTTAAATGACACATGTTTTAAATAATTTGATATCTATCTATTAAAATATGTCTCTATTTTTTGCAGAAAATGATTGAATTCCAATGGTCAAGAGATATAAAGTAAACAAGAAAAAAATAAGTATGGAAACACGTATTCTGCTTATGAACGATGAAACCAAATGTATGAAATTGAGATGCAGGCAAAAAGATGAAAGAATCACTCGTTACAACGGGCAAAATCATCCGTTACAACGAGACATTTTCTTGCTTATAAAAGCATCGCTCAAATGAATGGAGAGGGTATCGGGAAAAGAGACTATCAATCAAGACTATCTGATTGGTTGCAGAAAAATTGGAATCATAGTCCAATAGTTTCTTCCTATTTTTAGTTGTGATTTAAAATACTTTGTCTTGCTTTTGCCATCGGTGTTGGCTCGGTGAAAATTAAATAAAGAAAGAATTTACTCATAATTCCTGATTATAAATTAAATAGAAAGAAGTATTCTTTTGAATAGTTTTGACTATTTTCTTTGTCTACATGGAAATGAGTACTTTTCTTAATCTCAGTGTTTGTTTTTAATCTTTTATTATGGAGTAACTTTTTACTGTTGGGATAAGGATGAATCTTAGTATTTTAATATAACAATAGAAGTTATTCTTCAGTTTTAATTTATTTCATATTTTTTTACATGCTTGAGTAGTAATATTGCATTTTAGTGCATGTATATGTCTTATATCATGATGAAATGTTTTACTGATTTTGTAATCGAAAGAGCAATTGAAGTTTAACCTTATATATATATATATATAAGTATTTTAATATAACAATAGAAGTTATTCTTCAGTTTTAATTTATTTCATATTTTTTTACATGCTTGAGTAGTAATATTGCATTTTAGTGCATGTATATGTCTTATATCATGATGAAATGTTTTACTGACTTTGTAATCGAAAGAGCAATTGAAGTTTAACCTTATATATATATATATATATATATATATATATTTGGCAGCAGTATTACTAAGACAGATTATAACTGGAATTACTATATAATTGTAATCGGAAGAGCAATTATTGTAGTACCCATTTATACCAAGTAAGCTAATCGAACGAGGGTTGCTATTAAATAGAGCGTGATTCAGGATGAACACATAATTTTGAGTTTCAAGATTACTTTCTTTGACGCTTATTTGTATAATCGAAAGAGTACATGTAAGTGTTCAATTTATTTGTAATCATCCATAAATGTCAATTGAAAGAGGCATGTATACTTTTGAAAAAAAATAGAAATTGAAGAATAGCTAGACTACTCTATTTTAAAATATTAAGTGAAGTCCGAAATCCCAACACTTTTTACATTATATTTGAAATTTTTAGAATTGTAGCATAAACATTTTACATTGAAATTTCTCAAGAATATAATTGATTAACGCAAGAACTCTGAAAGCTAGATAAACCAATCTCTGTGGATACGATATCTTTTATACTATAATTTGACAAGGAAAAGAGGTGAAAGTTTCTATGCTTTAGACACTCGTCGGGGGGGAAATGAGAGGAGCAAAAGTGATAGTTGGGGAAATAGAAGGAAAAATGTAAGGGTTTGGTATGTTATGGAAAATATTGCTATGTTTTTGCTATGTTTGTAATTATCTTGTGTTTTACTCTATATAGGGTAATTTTACTAAAATGTTGCTATGTTTGGTAATTAAGTTCTAAAACTTGTACTTTTATGTAAAAAATCCTAATTTTATTGGATTAACTAATAAAAGTCCAATTTCATTGCGCTATAAATCATAAGCCCACTTTGTTAGCCTAAAGGCCCAAACCAGTGCCACGTGTCAAGTGACGTGGCGCCGAGTCAAATAAAAGAGCCAATAGGATCATGTCATATGCCAAATAACATGGAAATCCAAGTGAAGTCCAAAAGGCCAATAAATATGTGCCACGTGGACAAGTGACATGTTCTAGCCAATAAAATGCAGCCTTATCACTACTTAAATCTGATTGGCCAGTCCACGGGCCTTGGCCTGTTAGGATTTCTTGATGGCTACTCCACCCTACATCTATATAAAGGGGCCAAATCCCTCATCTTTGATCATCAGAAATCAGAGGAAGAAACTCATAACAAGAAGCAATAAGGATCTCTTGGATCAAAGGCTACAAATTGCTATAAATCTTCAATGAGATATTTATTTCTCCACAAGTTCATCAAGAGGAAGATCCAAGATCAAGCTCAACGGCCCTTGGATTTACCTCTACAAATTCATTATTAGGAAAATTCAAGAACAAGCTCAGAAGCCCTATAAGGAAGATTCAAGATCAAGCTCAGGAAGATTGAAGATCAAGCTCAAAAGTCCTTGGATTTATTTCTACAAATTCATTATAAGGAAAATATTCAGGATCAAGCTCAAAAGCCCTTGGATTATACTTTTAATATTTATAGTTGAAAGGATGAATCGGAGGAATTATAGAGATTGTACTACTCATCATATATATTGAAATCAAATACTGCAGTTGTTACAATATTTTTATGTCTTGAAATTAATTTATTTCTTGACGCGAATTTACTTGTTACAATGGGTTTGTCTAGGACGGCCCTTGCTCACTTAGGGACGGTCTCCCTTCACTGATACTAATGTTGCGCACCTCTAACTCTCCTTCCAAGGCTTTCTCCATCCATGCCCTTCCATATCAAGAGTAGGTGAACATCTTGTAACTCCTTAGTTTAACTTCTTGTGAACGGTCTTGACGGTACGAACACGTCCTGATCAGTCTGGACTGTATCAGTTGATTTGATGCTAACTAAAATATATAATTGGTAAAAGTTGAGTTCAAGTGTTTCAATAGGAAGGACACACGTTTGCTAGTCGGCATAGCAAAAGGGTGCAAGTTTTGGGGAACTTAGGCTATTTTGCTTTTTTTTTTTTTTTTACTGTAAGTTATGGACCTGGGTCAAATGGTTTTTTGGCCCTTTACAAATAGTCTTTTTGTTTTAAGGAAATTTATAATTATGTTTTAGGTTTATGACCCTTGTGGGTCCTACTATTCATAATGGATTGCCAAGTCAGCATATGAGTTGTCAAAATTGCACAGAATGCTTTAAAACATAAGGATTGCCTTGCAAATTTAAAAAGTTTCATTTGCAATTATTGAATTGTTACAACATTTTAGATAATACGTTGTAATCTTGGAAAAAGAAAGATTGTTGGAAATAATTTCTAGACCTTTGCTCCATCAGTTCGTAACTGCTTTTAAAAGACGATCAAATGTTCTTAAGTTTTAGGCTACAATGGGTTATTCTTTAAAAACAAAAAGAGAATAGGGTTTAGTCAATATTGTGCAAATTGTGAAGACACATTAAAAGATTGTACTTGTTTGAGTTCATAGATTTCAGAATAGGTAATACAATATTTCATGTTTTCTTTTGTTCTTAGTTTGGGAATAAAATTGACAAGTATGAGAAGGAGCAATAAAAGTAGAAGATGAATCAGAAAAGAGACTTAGTGGTTGAACAGGAGATTTGTGTATTAATACATAGGAGATCTTAGTACAAGGCATAATAGATTTCTTCGTATTGTTACATAGGAGATTTGAGATCTATGTGTTAAAACATAGGAGATCTTAAGTTTGTTAGAGTAAATATTCGTAATACTAATGAATTACAGCAAGGAAAGAGAATGTGTATGTTATTATCTTAAATTTCACAAACATGAATATTATCTCTCATGAACAAGAAAATTAATTACTTAATTAGTGAATATAATCTCTTAAATTTAATAATAAATGATGAAAGTTGTTGCTTAAGATGATATAAACGATGTTGTCTTTTACCGTATGTGATAGATCTCTCATTTTGGAGTAAAAATTCATGACAACAATAAATTATGGAAACATTTTCCTAATATGATATGGCTACTATTAACATATATTTTATAAGTAAAAAGAGATTATGTGTATGTTATTGTCTTCATCTCTTACGAACAAAAATGTGATCTCTTCTGAATGAGAATGTGATCTCTTCTGAATGAGAATGTGATCTCTTATGAACAAGAATGAGATCTCTTACAATATGTGTTATAGCTCTCACATCGTAGATAATGGTCTCCCTTAAGTAATTTCATTATTTTTTTTATATATTATACCGTAATTTATTGTAAAAATACTTTTACATTTATTAAATGACAAGTAGGATCATATTTCTATAAAATTTCATAACAATGAAAAATATGTTATTATTATTAAATGGTGAATACGTCTGCCTAATATGATATGACTACTATTAACATATATTTTATAGGAAGACAGAGATCATGTCTACCTTATCGCCTTTATCTCTTCGGAACAAGAATGTGATATCTTCTGAATGAGAATGTAATATCTTATGAACAAGAGTGAGATCTCTAACAATATATGCTATAGCTCTCACATCGTAGGTAATGGTCTCCCTTAAGTAATTTCATTATTTTTTTAAAAATATTATACCACAATTTATTGTAAAAATACTTTTACATTTATTAAATGACAAGTAGGATCATATTTCCGTAAAAATTCATAACAATGATAAATATTTTATTATTTATTAAATGATAATACGTCTGCCTAATATGATATGACTACTATTAACATATATTTTATAGGATGTCTACTTTAACGTCTTCATCTCTCCCAAACAAGTATGGATCTCTCACGATATTTTCTAGATCTCTCACGTTGTAGAATGGTCTCTCTTGATTAATTTTACTATTCTTTCAATAACGAGCATGATCATATTTGTTATTATAAAAAGAATTTATTTTAAACATGCTTTAAAATCAAATAATGATACGTATGATTAAACCAGTTGCCTAAGATCAAATGAGTAATATTAACTTAAGAGATCTTAGTCACTTGTAGAATATAATTAAAGCGATTATTTATTTAAAACATGAGAGATCAGCATATTTAAATACAAGAGATATGAGAACAAAGCAGAAGATATTACTTGGTAACTGAAGAGATTTAAAATATAGCACAAGAGATTTCAGAATATAGCAAAAAATATTTCTATTATAAAAAATATTATACACCATAATTATCTAAGAGTCTTGACAAAAAAATAAAATACACAAGTATCTATCATCAATTTTCTTGTATTTCTTCATTTGAATTTCATGAATCATGTTCGACACAATCTCTTTGATCTTCAAAACAGTTATCCCGAAAAGCAGTAGAGAAACAATCCCTTTGCAACTCTATCGATCATCAACGGTTCCACCACTGTATTATCATCACAGCAAGTTAAGTTTTTTCTTTGATCAGCAATCACCAGTTCGAGAGGGGCTGATATACTTTACTGAATGCAAAATATCATTGACTTTGATGGCAAGAGATTTAATTAGAACAAAGCAGGAGAGATCAATTTTTTAAATTCAATAATTATTAATAACATAAGAGATTTATAAATTGTAAGAGTATTAAGTTTAAATAGAGGAGATCTTATATGAAATATGATAGATTCGTAATGAGATGGGATAAGTATTCTTAATCTACCTTTTTCTTTATTATTTTCAATCCTAATATTCTCATGTTCTCTTGTTTGACTTCTTATCTTGTCAATTTTTATTTCTTAAACTCCGTGTGAAATCAAGCTTCAATCCGCCACATAAGTTCGGACAGATGTAGTATGATATTTTATTCATATCCTACTCCTTTTTCTAGCCACCAATCTTCACTTCAGAGGTGTAGGCTTTTTGACATCCGTGATGGAGGTTGTCTCATATGTGCAAGCTAATTTACAGTACTCCCTCCGACACATTTTAGTTGATAGATTTCACTTTTCGAGAGTTAAATTGACCAATCTTCGGAGTTAAATTGAACTAGATCTGTTTAATATTATAAAATTATAATTTAGATATTAAAAAACTACACGAAAAGTACTACAAGTTGCAATTCTTTTCATATTAATATGATGGAGAAATATATCTTAAAATATTGGTCAAAGTTTATATTGTTTAATTTTATAAAAAGAAAAGTGATCTGCTATTTTGGAACGGAAGGAGTACAATTTTTCGATTTGTAGTTTTCTACAACGAGAAGTTTGAGCATGGAAAAGGCTTGTTACTAACTTACACGTACCGTTTTCTCAGTTCATATATTTCCTCTTGTTTCATACGTAAATAAACATGCTGAATTTTTTTTTTACTTAAATGATGAATGAATCCAAAACTATGCATATATTTTTATTTTCTTTTCTTTATGCAAACAACATAAACATCCTCTCACGTCAATTTTCATTTAAGCAATAGAAACCTATTAATTAAAATACTTACTCCATTACTTAATCTATTCACACCACCAAAAAAAATCTCAGTAACGTTCTTATAGCTTTGTACGCGTTAAGCGAGCAAAATGCAAAGATATGCTTATATTAGAAAGACCCAACAATGTGCTCATAATTTCATTTCATTCAAGTAGGCAAAATCAAAAGATATACTGAAATGTCTCTTCTTATTCTTTTTTCAATTAAAGCACGTTATAGAAAGAAGAAGATTACAAGGTAAATAGAGATCTGATCCTAGAATCAAGGAGGGATTTTTCTTTTAGAAGAAAAGGAATGCTACTTGCAAATTTATAGGCTTAATTTTTTTGTTGGAAGTTTGTTTAGCAATTAAGTCCCTCATTCAACTTAAAAAAATAAGTAAAAAATTAAATGAAAAAGAAAGCATTAAAGAGAAGAGGGTCATTTTCTTAAAATCAAATTGTAAGGAGACATCCAGTCCAATTTCCTCGTTGTTCTCATTGCCACTATTCAAAAACCCAGGAATAGAGGAGACTTGGGGTACCAACTACCATGTCCTAAGGTCCCACGTCTTTCTCGCCAATTCTTCTATAGGTAAAAAACACAAGGCAAAGAGGAGAAAACCAAAGACCAGAAACAACATATATAAGTTTTTAACGCATTAAATGGCCAATGTTTGTGTGTGGATGTGCTGGGGGCCATTGTGAGAACGTCATCATTACAACAACAAACCTTAAAAAAGACAGGAGGCTAACTGGTCTTTCCCCCCACCACAACGCCACCGCCAGCAACAACAGCAAAACAACATATATAAACAAGAAAAGAAAAAGACCATTTATGTTTTTGTTGTTTTGAAGCCACCTGCAAAAACAAACTGTATTATCAAGGAGCTGCAGCTGGCTTTGGAGATTGAAAATGGCTACTTTAGACATTTCAAAAATGTGGAGGGACCCTGGTGCTCCCGCTGATTCATTCTATCAGGTTCGCCCTGAATGTACAGATGTTCCCAAGTCCAAGTTTAGAATCAAGGTTTGTTTTTTATTTTCTACACACCTATTATCACACAACCATTACATGCATTACAGAAACAAAGGTTTTTTTTCAACTCTTTTACTTTTTCTTTTTTCATTTTTGTGTACTCCATCCGTTCCATTTTATGTGGCGGAATTTGACTTGGCATGCCGTTTAAGAAAGAAAGACTTTTTGAAATTTGTAGTCTAAAACAAGCCACAAAAATTTGTGTGGTGGTAAATCATCTTATAATAGCAAACTCTTTCTATAAGTAGAAAGATGACATTCTTTTTAAAACAGATTAAAAAATAATAATGTCACATAAATTGGAATAGATAGAGTATATTTTAAATATTTGTGTGGTGGTAAATCATATGATAAACAAACTCTTTCTATAAGTAGAAAGATGACATTCTTTTTGAAACATATTAAAAAATAATAATGTCATATAAATTGGAATAAATAGAGCATATTTTAAGTACGGGAGAGTTATTTGAAAATGTTGATGGAAGTATAGTATGACCGTATGAGTCGATGCTATACAAACAACTAAGTCTCTATTCCAACTAAGTCTCCAACGCTGGAGCCAAATACCAAAATGGAGGAGAAAAATGGAGTAAAGTTGCTCCTTTGCAACTGCATTTTTGGCCTCAAAATGGGGGATGAATAGTGTCACCCCAAATTTGGAGTGACACTATTCATCACCTCCATTACTATTCCTTAATATTTTATTATTATTTTTATTATTATTTATCTCTTTTAGTTTGTCTCTTTATATACATTTAATTATGTTTATGTAATAGTTTTATAATATTTATTTTATATCTTAACTTAGGGGTATAATTTTGATAAATTAAATTTTGTGCATTTCTTATTTTTATGTAAAATTTTAAATAAGTTATAATTGTACGAAATATATATAATTATCTCAAAAAATGAATGGTGCAAATATAAAATATTAAATGCTGCTAAAATTGATAGGTGCGACATAAAATATTAGGTGTTGCTAAAATTAAAAAGTGAAATTGAATAGTTATGTAGTATTTCGAATGAATTTTACCGTAATGTAATATGTATTTTATTATATTGTATCGCAATGATTTCACTTTTATTTGAATTATTCATTAATATATTTAAGCTATAATATTTGCTTACAAATTACTATAATATTTAAAATTTTATGGTATAAAATAATTTTATATTGAATATCAATTATATGTGATGAATATGTAAAAAAGAAAATAAAAGATGGAATTTGTTTAATGGAAATAAGAAAATAAAATTGAGATAAAGATAATAATATAATATAGAAGAGAGAGAAGAATATAAAAAGAAATATTTTTTTTTGGAGAAAAAAATGGGGGAATGGTTGGAGTAAGTTTACCCCATTTTGGAGATTTCTCCAAAAAGAAAATGGGGTTGAGGATGGCCTTAGGGGAAAAAAGTCCGCTTCTAGAGTGATTATAACTTTGTTATCAACAACTTGAAAGATGAGGGATTAAGGATTGTATGTGTTACAGACCGAAACCTCGCCAAGATGCAAATTATTCTTGTTTGTTTGTGTCAAAAGGCTATATAGCCTTTGTTTTTTTTTTTTTGGAGAATTAATTCTTGCCAAGTGCTTTTGATCTGAGCAATTGAAGGCTTGAACTGCTATGCTGCTGTGGTTATTGAAGAATGCAGTTTCTTCTTTCTTTCCATAAAGTTGAGAAAGCAACATTAACAATAAAAGTTTTCTGGTTT
The DNA here is from genome assembly GCA_029990575.1 of Petunia axillaris subsp. axillaris. Classification (NCBI taxonomy): domain Eukaryota; kingdom Viridiplantae; phylum Streptophyta; class Magnoliopsida; order Solanales; family Solanaceae; genus Petunia; species Petunia axillaris. The sequence continues at coordinate 120,762,006 of JARKNS010000002.1, read as the reverse complement.
GACTGCACATCTCTTATTTGACTTTTAGTATGAGTTATTGGTTTCCATAATGATGTACGGACCTACGTCTCGTGTTCTGTAGAGAGATAAGACTTGGAAGAATGATGTGCTTGTTACGGATAAGTAGATGTGTCTTGACATAAGCATCAATAGGGACCATTAATGCAATCATCATAACTAGATTATGTAAATGTAATCAAACTTCAATACTGCATATAAATTTTCCTCCTTTGCTCTCTGAATTTCACAAGGAGGGCCTTACGGTTTGACAGATTTTTATTGTTTCATCCAGAGTAGTAGTTAGTTAAACGAGTGGAACTTGATGTATTAAGTTACAAATTTTGTGTTCTGAGAGAGGGGCATAGGGATTTTTCTTTATTACTGGAGCTGCTACTTGCTTGTCAGACTACCTTTCTGTTCTTTAAAATTTGTTAAAGAATCTTTGGCTCCTCATCTTTGACGTGATGATCAAGAAATTGCAATTTTGTGTACACTTCCATAACTAAGGAGCAAAATAGAAAAACTTGATCAAATCTTGGCAAGCTGAGAATAAAAGATCAATAGTTTGTAATACTCATGGCACAGATGGTGCGAACTTGTGGAGTTTCTGTTCAGTCGGAACAGAGGCGGCCACTCTTATTAAGACTGCAGATTGTGATTTTTGAATGCTCGCATTTGTATATTTTATAGTGAAATGAAGCTTTTATTTTAAAAGTGTACCATTGGGGTTGGGTAGGGTAAGCAAGAGTGAAGTCTTAAACACTCTTTTGCAATCCCGTATAAATATATTAGTAGGAAGTAATACAGAATTGCATTGCAAGGAATACTATGAAGAGAGGCAAAAGTAGCTATGTATGTCCTCATTCAGTATTGTCCCAGAGACTGGACGAGCATTTGAAGAAACAGGAGGTGATAGCTTCTGTTGACTATCTCTGATGTTGTTTAGCTCAGAAGAAAGTAATCTGATTTGTCTGTTTACCACTATAACTCAGGATCTACTACCAGTATTATCTTATAAGATAGTTCAGAAATTGTAATGGTGTTTCTCTTGCAATAAATTGTATTCCTGCTTCTTGCTTTCATATGTTTTATTATCTGACACTCTACTTATTCAGAATGGGAAAACCTTAAGTGCAAGAAAATGGCATGCTGCATTTTCCCCAGAAGGTTATCTTGATATAGGCAAGACACTCGGTCGAATTCATCGTGGGGTAAGGTTGGCTTCATGACTTAAAGTTTCTGAAGGTTTATGATGAAATTTGATTCATAAATATTGCTATTAAACATTTCTGCAAGTTTGCATTTGCGTTTGTCTTGCTTTTTCTATTTTTATTTCTTAAAAAAAAAAAGCCATTGGCGTGGGAGATCAAAAGATAGAAGAGTACAGGAGTTTAAATGGAAATTGAAACCCTTCACCTAAGTGATTGGGGATGTTGATACAAGCACTAAATTCTGGCTGCAATCCCCCCTTCTGCTTGTTCGTTGTGGAACAAAATATTGGTGTTTCACAATTATTGTCTTTCCTAAACTAATTCTAAGCGAGATGATTAGTAGAGCAAAAATAGTAATCTGCACTTATTTGTGACATTTTAGGGAATTCACCCATCAATTAGAGGTGAAGTTTGGGAATTCTTACTTGGTTGCTATGATCCAAAGAGCACGTATGCAGAACGAGAAGATATACGACAGCTCCGGAGGTACTTTACTTTCTTTTCTACAAAAGTAAAAAACACAAGAATATAGAATGCTTATATGTTGCCTAATATGTTTAATCAACATGGCTTTTTTACTTGACTTGCCTACAATTCCAGTAGAATTTTGTTCAAGATGACTTCTATAAAATTAATTTTCAGCTGCTTTCATGATCTAGGCAGAGAGATATGCTCCACATGGAATCATCCAATGACATTATTCACTTATCAGCTTTCCATATACATAAATGTTTATTCATTCTTATATGTTAAAAACTTAAGCTCATTTTCACCAGTTTCTACTATTCAGGAGGAATGCCCTTATCGTGATAAAGGATTCACATTTGCATACTCTTGACATACGTTTATCTTGTGTACATTCAGGTCACAATATGCTGTATTAAAAGAAGAATGCCGCACCATGTTTCCCATGATTGGAAGTGGCAGATTTATTACTGCACCTGTAATCACAGAAGATGGTGATCCTATTCTAGATCCTATAGTACTCGAAGAGGCAAAGGCGGCAAGAGAAGCAGCTTCAGCTGGTCAAAATGGTAATCCTGAAGACGTTGAGTTCTGAACTACTGTGCTTTTTGTATCCTCTTTCTCTCTGCTTTTCTTCTGTATGGCAGTAGCATTCTTGAATGTTTATATCCTTAAGATGTAGTCATCTTTTGATCATGCAATTTCAGGTGCTTCCGGTGATTTTGAAATGGTAAAGGAGCATGACAAGAGAGTAATAGAGTGGAAACTCTCGTTACACCAGATAGGTTAGTAATCTATTTAGATTGCACTTTACTTGATCTATTTCCTAATCAATCTGCAAAACTATTCATTTGCACACACTATTCAGTTAGGCAAATCAAATATCTGAATACTTTTCGTTCTTTTCTCTGCACGTTGATAATTTCTTTGTCACTGTCTTGTAACCTCCATTCTTGGATTCCTATATATGCTAGGACTCGATGTGGCTCGCACTGACAGGTCACTTGTCTTTTATGAGAAACAAGAGAATTTATCAAAGCTCTGGGATATCCTGTCTGTTTATGCTTGGTTTGACAAAGATGTTAATTATTGTCAAGGTGGGTTATCACAATATTTTCTTGAAATACAATGTTTTGACTATCTTGTTTTCCTCTCTGATCCTGCAATTGCTTTACCACAATGAATTATGGAACTTATCTGCAGTGGATCATTATAAATCATGTTTGTGAAACCATTATACTTGTTTCAAACTTTCAGTGTTCTAGCCCCTACTTCTTATACATTTTTGACTTGTTCCCTTACACTATACTTGAGGTAGGGATCAGCTAATTTTGCCTCCGAGAATTTTTTTGAAGAAATTCATAAACATATATAGTTTCGATGTTTCTCTGGGTTGAATGCCTGTCTCTTCATCAACAATTGAATCTAGAATTGTGAACGGATCTGTATCTGAGAAATCGTTTTCTTCTTTCATGACATTTTTCACAGTTTAACATCAGAAACATAAAAACATCTGCACCATTGAACTTTCAATCTGTTAATCTTCATTATGGAACGCGATGATATGCTTTATCTATTATCCTATTGTTTGTTCTAAATTTATAAAGATCTTGACATTGCTGAACAGGGATGAGTGATCTTTGCTCTCCCATGATTATTCTTCTTGACGATGAAGCAGATGCATTTTGGTGCTTCGAACGTTTAATGAGGAGACTGGTACATATTTATAATGTTTACTCGCACAGCATCCTTACATCATATCTAATGTACAGAGTACTTCTCAATTTTGTGCTTTCCAAGTAATACATTTTGACTGTGATGCTCTTTGTTCCCCCAAATTTTCCCAAACCTGAAATTATTCAATTTGCATAGCATCTTGTTTGCTCTCATCTTTACCTAATTTTTAGTTACATCTGAATATTTGACTGTCTTTGACATATACTCTCTCTAACAGATTGGGGCATCTTTATGATGAAAAGAACGTTAATATAGGAGTACGGGCAGAAGCAAATGCAATTTCGTTTCAACGGGTTCAACTGAACCCAGTATCTTATAAACAGAGCATAGATATGCAGAAAATCACTAAAAGCTTAACTTATGTTATGTTCTTAACCCAAATTACAAAAGTGCAATGGATTCAATTGTTAGAACATACACGTTCAACCCATCAAGTTTAATTCCTGGATCCCACTCTGAGTATAGCACTGGACTGTTGGTATGCCATTGCCTGTTTGGTTTCCAACCACAACACCTTTTAGCTATAGATAATGCCAGCACTACTTTCTGGAGCTCTCCCTGTGATGCAACGCAAAACGAGCGGAAGCTAAAAACGATAAAAACTATGCGGAAGCGATAAAACACAAGATAGATGATATCAAAGGTATCGGGAAACAAGGATTGGGGAGTCAAGAAACGAGAAGAAAGAACGGATAATTGGAATTCAAGACATGAATTAAATTATCCAAAAGGGAGAATGAAACTTGAACCTTACAAGGAATTCACGCTAGTGGTGAATCTCCATAGATTCCAAGTCGACGAGATACATGAAGCCTCGGGCTTCGACAAGAAAGGCTCGGCCTTCTGTCAATTCTCTCTACTCTCAAATGTTCATACAAGGTAAAACTCTCAAAATGAAGAGCTAATGTGCTATTTATACATTTACAATGATAAATGGAAAAAATTGCCCTTGCCGCTGTTTCTGGCTCGCTGCTCGGCTCCTCTTCACCGCGATCGCGCCAAGAGGGTCCGCGATCGCGCAGGCATCAATTCAAAGCATCGCAATCGCGCCAAGGGGCTCGCGATCGCGCAGGTCTCCATCATCTTCAGCTTCGCCTTCGCGTTCCATGGGGCGCTGCCGCGCAGGGCAACCAAAGCCTCTTCGCGATCGCGCAGGCATGGCCGCGATCGCGAAGAACAAATGTTCTTCGGCAGGCAGTGAGCTGCCAGTGTGCTCCCCTGTTTTGCCCTGTTTTGGGCTGCCCTGTTTCCTGCACTGTTTTCCTCCGTCATCGGCACTCCAATGCATGATCTTTCAAGATGTTTCCGGAGGCCTTGACTCGTATCCCTTGTGCTCTCGAGCTGGGCTTTTGATGGTTGTCGTTTGGCCATTTTGGGATGCATCATCCTTCCCTTCTTGAAAGGATTTCGTCCTCGAAATTGAACCATCAAAACCTACAATCAAAGCAAGCACAACCAAAACTTCCTACTTCACAAGTAGGTTAGCTTAACAAGAATAAGTGCAAGTGGTGTGGAAAACACACTCTTGTGATAGAGCCAAGCATCAATACCTATGAAAAAGCTTATGTCCCCAAAAGAGACAACAAATTCTTGGCGAGACAAGAACAAGCACTCATTCTCAAGAGACTCCTCAAGGTTACAACCTTCCTCACTGCGACACAAGATACCACCGCTAGCAAATAAGCAATCAAAGGGAAGAATAGGATAATCATGCAAGTCATCTTCTCCTTTATCAAACATGGGCGGGGTGTCATAACAAGGGTCACAAACAAGGTCAACTTCAACATTTTCACTCAAGAGAGGTTCAATGAAAATCGAGCTCACATCATGATATGGCTTTTCAACCCTCTCAACTAGTGGTTCATTTTCACACACAAGTTGACCTAAAGGCTCTATACTAGTTGCAAACACATTATAGTCATGCAACTCATCAACTAGCCTAGAGTTCTCACTAACAACATCACAAGACAAGGAAGTAGCATGCTCAAGGGAGGAAGGACTAACACATACCTTTGAAGTGTCATGAACATCTTCACCTTGTTGCTCACATTCGGCGTCTCCTTCACCTTGTCTTTCAATCTCGGAACATGGTTGAGGCTCCACCGGTTTGCCTCCAAGAATTCAAACACATAAATTCAAACACATAGAAGAAAAAGATAAAGGGTTAAGGTTAGAATAAGGGGTGCCCTCACTCTCAATTTTTCTTTTTCCCTCTTTCTTTTCCCTAATTTTTTTCCAAGGTCGGGTGTAGATTCGGGTGGCGACAACTCACTCACATCACTCATCACAACCTCTCTTTTTTCCACTCGAGAGTTGTCACCGGTCGCACCCTTACTCCTCTCTATCTTTTATCTCTCAAATTCGGGTGAATTGGGACGAGGCCCAACAATACCCATAGCCGGAGTAGGTGGACTTTTCACGTCAACCCGGAATCTAGGACTAGGAGACTCATCACTTGATGTCTCCTTTTTCTTTATTGGTGAACCACTCGGCTTTGGAAGTTGCTTCGGGCTCACCTTGTTGACATTTGTTAACTCTTTTGTAGCAATAGTCCCACCATTGCTTGTGTATGTAGGACTTCTTGTTTGCACATTGTTGCCCTTGGAATGAAGTTCTCGATCCTTGCTCCTTTGCCTAGCCAAATAAGGTGAACTAGTAGGCACTTGGCTCTTCGCCCGGTAAGGCACAAAGTCATAAACTCTTTGCCCTACGCCCACAAGATACGCATCCTTCACCATACTATATTGCACCCTCTTCCCCTCCAACCACGGCTCACCTATCCACACATCAACATGACGTATGGGATACATGTCACACCACACAGAGCATCTATAACTCCCATGAGATATGAGTACCCGAGCCTCCTTAGAAACCCACACTCCATCATACTCATAAGGATGCTCTAGCTTATGGCATGGTATCCTAAGCCTATCAACCAAAGAGGTGCTAATACAATTAGCATCGGTATCACCAATCTTGAGCAAGTATCCTCCAATACCATCTACCTCAACAACGAACCTACGTCTACCCAAGTCTTGCACATTGGCATCCAAATGAGAATTTGGACGCCCACAAGTGTCAACACCAACAACTTGGGTCTTCCTTATCCCTCCACTAGTGGCAATACCACTAGAACAATCTCCACTTCCTGTCACTCTCCCAACATTAGAAATGTTGTTGGAAGTCGAGGAAGGAACCTTGCCATGGAACCCATAAGTGCTTCTCGCCTTGGTTCAATAGCCCATAGTACTACTCCTATGACAACCATCCACGCCCCTCACGGCACATAACCCCTTTGTATCAAAAGCAACACCATCTCTCAAACCACCCTCCACATGGGAATTAGAAGCATTAGGTTGCTTAGCGTACCTAGAAGATGCAAGCTTCTTCTTTCCCACGGAACAACCACCACCACCTCCCATACTAATGGAAGGACCTCTACTACTCCCTTGTACACCGTTAGCAACACTAAGAAAAGATGCATAAGAATCACCCATATGTTCAACATCATCATCAACTCTACCTATGTCACTATCATCAATATCAAATTCTTCACAAGAAGAGTAAGTAGGATCATCATACCTTGAAGCGTCACCATCCTCGGGTTCTTGACTAGAAGCATAAGGATCAACAAATTCATCTTCATGAGCTTCATAGTCTTCTTCAACAGCTCGACCACCATAGTGAACCGCTTCATCAACATAGGAGCCATGGTTTCCATCATCATAGTAATGGCCATCATCACCTTCATAGGAACCATTGTCTCCATCATCACCATACGAGTCATAGCAACTCGCATCATCGCCACATGAGTCATAATCTACTCCATTTTCATGATCCGACATTGTTGTTATCACCAAAGAACAATACCTCCCAAAAGTCACTCCGTCACGTGTATCACTCAATATATGTACACTCAAGAGTGAGGGCTTATCAACTTGGGACCCAAGGTAATCACAACTAGCAGGTCTAAATTAAAGTTCGAAATGGAATTAATGAGACTCGATGTACGGACGGCTATTTTAAGTGCGCACTTGAGGCCAAAAGGAGTTCTACGACTCTTCTTTGAATTCTAATCTCCTCTACGCACGAATACCTAATACGCTAAAGGATTAGTGTCTTTCAAGTAGGACAATTACCTTAGAAACACTAACCAAGAGGTATGGTAGAAAATGGGACACAAAAGATTTGACTCGAATTGGCACTAAATGGATTTGGAATCGGATGAAATTTCGTTTGTGATCTAGAAACTCATCATATTTAATGGTCCAATTGGAGTTTAGATGTTTGGAAACTGTTCGGACGCTGTTGCGAACGTTCTGTCCCAAAATTGGAATTCTGGAATTTTTTTGTTCTTCGCTATCGCGAAGGGTTAAATTTTCAAAAACTAATTTTTTTCTTCGCTATCAGAGAATTGCTCTTCGCGATCGCGAATGGTTAATTTCTGCAACTTTTCCAGCAACTCCAAAATGGGTTTTGGCGATTTTTGGCCAAATTTTTGGCTCGATTTCAACCCGATACACAAAACCAACGATACCCAAAGGTGTATACAACTAATATCATCAATCCCCAATAGTTTTTCAATACCAAACAACAACAACAAGCTTCGATTCGAATTTGAAGTGTTTTCAAGAAATTTTCAAACTTTTGGATTTTGTTTTTGAAAATTTTGATTCGTAACACCAAAATACGATAAATATGGGTATCAAAACAACGGGAATACAATAAGGAACAAACCCCACTACTTTTTAACACTAGGGGATTCGAATCCAACCCTATCAACCAATTTTTTTCAACTTTTCTAGTTTTTCTATTTTATTATTTTTCTTCAAATTTTCAAGAACAAACAACACAATCACAACACGACAAGAACAAGACCGAGGATTCATAAGAACGAAGCCTAGCCGTGCTCTGATACCAACTGATGCAACGCAAAACGAGCGGAAGCTAAACACGATATAAACTATGCGGAAGCGATAAAACACAAGATAGATGATATCAAAGGTATCGGGAAACAAGGATTGGGGAGTCAAGAAATGAGAAGAAAGAACGGATAATTGGAATTCAAGACATGAATTAAATTATCCAAAAGGGAGAATGAAACTTGAACCTTACAAGGAATTCACGCTAGTGGTGAATCTCCATAGATTCCAAGTCGACGAGATACATGAAGCCTCGGGCTTCGACAAGAAAGGCTCGGCCTTCTGTCAATTCTCTCTACTCTCAAATGTTCATACAAGGTAAAACTCTCAAAATGAAGAGCTAATGTGCTATTTATACATTTACAATGATAAATGGAAAAAATTGCCCTTGCAGCTGTTTCTGGCTCGCTGCTCGGCTCCTCTTCACCGCGATCGCGCCAAGCGAGTCCGCGATCGCGCAGGCATCAATTCAAAGCATCGCGATCGCGACAAGGGGCTCGCGATCGCGCAGGTCTCCATCATCTTCAGCTTCGCCTTCGCGTTCCATGGGGCGCTGTCGCGCAGGGCAATCAAAGCCTCTTCGCGATCGCGCAGGCTTGGCCGCGATCGCGAAGAACAAATGTTCTTCGGCAGGCAGTGAGCTCCCAGTGTGCTCCCCTATTTTGCCCTGTTTTGGCTGCTCTGTTTCCTGCACTGTTTTCCTCCGTCCTCGGCACTCCAATGCATGATCTTTCAAGATGTTTCCGGAGGCCTTGACTCGTATCCCTTGTACTCTCGAGCTGGGCTTTTGATGGTTTTTGTTTGGCCGTTTTGGGATGCATCACCCTGTATCAAAAGCATGGACATATCGTGCTGTTCCTGTAAGCATAGCTCGTATGGTTTTCAAAGAAACTATTAATATGACACTGACGTTGGTAGTTACTTCTACAGACAAAGATGCTAAAGACTGTCATGCAACAATAATGTTACGTTATTATAACACGACGAAAGCAGCGGATGGCCATACAGTACATTGAGGAAAAAAATTCACCTTTCTAGTTGAGATCAGAATATTACTCGTATAATGATATAGATAGCAGTCATGAACTCTACACAAGAGTGTATTTAAGATTTCAGAATACTACCCCCATATAAAACAGATGAATCCTACAGAAGAATATATCTAATTACACCTGGATACTACTCACAACAATATATTAGGAATGCTCATAACTAACAAGTTTCACGTGCAGCAGATTCACTGGCTGTTATCTCATTTGGGTTGTAAACTTCTGGTCTTATTCTGGTCATAGATGTGCACATCAATTTCCTTATTTTTGAGTCACATCTTAAGTGATTTTCATAACTTTATGTTTTAGATTTGCCAAATCTTTTGACTGATACCAACTATTGTGTCAAATTTTAAAGCGAGGAAATTTCAGATACACCGAGAGTTCTGTTGGAGTAGAATCGCAGCTGAATAATCTAGCTTCAGTAACTCAAGTTATTGATCCCAAACTTCACCAACACTTAGGTAAATTCTCTTTTCTTTAATATTTAATTACAGAGCAGTAAGCAAACAATTTAATTTCTTTTTTCATCATGAGCTCTATTTCTTCATACAAAACTATGTAATATTGTCAGAGTGATATCCGAGTCAAGGGGGTGTCCTAGATTTCATCCACAACCAATATTTGTTGATTCCTTTTTTTATCCTCTGAAATGAACTGTAAATTGTTACTATAACATTATAAGTTAAAATCTATTATAGTATCTTACTTAACGGACTCGATTTTGAGTTATGGATGTGTCCATTTCGAGAGAGGAATTTGAAGGTTAGTAGGATATTACTGTATCTTGATGGACACTTCTGAAGTACTCATACCCATGTCATTCCAGTTTGACATGATTACCCCAAAGCAAATGAAGAGTCCATATAAGTTTTTTAAGGGAATGCAGGCAGGCTAGATAAAGTTTTCCAAATTCCAGATTGTAGTTAACTCTTACACGCTGACAAAAGGGGTTGAAATACAGAAATTTATGTATAGTGCCATAATGCAATCTTACTTTTCTTTCATTTCATAAAATTCATCAAATATCACATACTAGATATTTTGCCTACTAGAATGTAATGGTTTAGCTACATCTGTAAGTTGGCCATCAATTGGCTATTTAATTCCTTTGGCCATTGAACAAAATCAGGAAACACTTGACTGTTGCATATTTTTCTGAAGCCAAAACTTTTCCTTTCATGCTAACTTGTCGTTCTACTACTGTGTAGTGAAATGTTAAACTAGAATAGTTCTGTACAACCACATGAAAAATACTAGGGGACACTCGTGGCAGCCACTTTAGAGGTGTTACCTTGAACTCATTACAACAGTATGATCTTCTGAGACAAGTCTTAGCCTTTTGCTATTTAACTCAGTGATAAAGAAATAATGTTGTGGTATAAGTTTTTAATTGTTCAGGGGAGAAAACAGAAGAATTTTGAAATCCTCTTTCCTTTTATTTATAAATTTTTTTCATATATCCTTGTGAAAAATAAATTAACTTTGTACTTTCCTTCTTATGTTGGCCCACAGATAAATTAGGTGGAGGTGATTATCTGTTTGCTGTTCGGATGCTCATGGTTTTGTTCCGTCGAGAATTCTCATTTTGTGATTCGTTGTATCTTTGGGAGGTAAGTTCTTTAATTAAAAGCTTCTTCCTGGTTTGGAGCTGATGTTATTCAGACTGTTTGTCCCTCATCTGATGAAACATCTAATCATATGATACATATTGTACCTAATTTTTTTTTTTTGCTTTGTCTCGACTATTTTTGAACAGATGATGTGGGCCCTGGAATATGACCCGGACTTGTTTCTTATGTATGAAGACCCTGAGTTAGTTGCTGAAAAATCTGAAGAATCTAAAGCAAAAGCAAAGTCACGCCAATGTGGGAAATATGAGAGAGAGAACATGAAAAATGGTGGCAAAGCTGCAGAAGCTCCCCTCCCTATTTCAGTTTTCCTAGTAGCCAGTGTACTGAAAGACAAGAGTGATAAGTTGCTGACTGAAGCAAGAGGACTGGACGACGTTGTTAAGGTATTTTAAATACATAATTTAAGTGCAATTTTGATCTTCCGTTCAAGGGTCTCTTTTCTAATGCCTTCTTATAGGCAACTTTCATAATCCATGGGGTTTTAGTGTTGCCAATAAGCACGTCATAAAATTTGGAAAATAACATAACGCACTCATTTTCTCAATGAAATTCGTTATTGCACCAAAATTTTGAATCCCATGCATTTTTGCTTGCAAACTGATATAGCGGGAATTTCAAGTGATATACGTGAAACAATTAGAAGTCCATGAGAAGTGAAACTCTTGAGAATTCAAGAGTAACATTGTAATGATAGTTGCATTAATTAGAAACCAGTCTACAAACTTTAGTCATCCAAATGGAGTATCGATCTTCCATTTTTTTGTAGGTTCATTACTTCTCTCCTTATGGATTCATTACCTTTTTTATCATTTGTTTTTTATTTCCAGATACTGAATGACGTGAATGGAAATCTGGATGCTAAAAAGGCTTGCAGCGGTGCAATGAAACTTCACAAGAAGTATCTTAAAAAGGTAATCTCTGAATCATGTTGATGGCTCAATGCAATTGTCAATACAACAGCAATAGAATATGTTTCCCCCTGTTAAGTTTTACATGGCTATATCACGGTCCAATAAAGTTGTCAAATTTGGATTTTACATTTAAGACTAATAGGTTAAAGATAACCTTCTGTCATTGCCACATGTCTTTCCAGCTAAGGAATGCAAAATCTTTCTCCTGATACATGAATAATCCAATTTTCATTTCATCCAGAAAAACCATTTTTTCTCAACAATGTCTTTCTCATTTGATCCAGTTGTGTGGGTGATAAAGATGTAAAACATATCATTAGTATTAAATTCTAATAAAGAAGTGGGAGGGGGAATGTAAAGGCCAAATAGATGACAATTAAGGAAACAAATTTAATAAAAAGGGAGGATTGGTGCTAAGAAGAAGAGCTGGAATACCAACCCTTTGACAGCCACCCAGCTCTTTAGAGAAGCGACCCTCTTCTGTGCAGATCTTGCTTTTAGAAGCTTATCGGTTTATACCAAATCGACTGTAAACTGAGTTAACTAGTTTCTTCACCTGATAAAGGGAGAAAAAAAGAAGCAAAATACAGCAAGACTATGGTGCAAGCAAACGTCTGTCAGGAACTTACGTTTATTTGCATTAGCATCTTACCAAATATATTAGCAAGATATACAAGTTCAATTCTGCAAGAAGCTATTACTAATACTTATGCTGATTAAAACAGGCTGCGAACACCAACAGGTAGCTGTGCCAAAGAGACTGCTAGGTGATTCATCATGGAGCTCATGAAAGTAACCTTTGTTACCCTCCTTCTTTAACATTTCTGGCTATTTTTCCCAGCTTTCTCAATGAACTTGACGATTTTGCTGCAGGCAAAGAATGCTTTGACAAGCTTTCACATTCAGATTATTTTGTCATGTTAAGGGACAGAGAATTCTTTTGTATGAAGTGTTTGATTTAGTAAGAGATGTAAATTTCCATTCTTTCTGGTTCCATATTGGGACTACCATCATGTACATGAATTTTTTCATAGTACCAAATGTGCCCTCAGCAGTTGATGTATACAAAGACACTTCCAAAGGCTGTATAATATGAAATTTACCAGTAGAGAGCCATGTTTCATCTTGGTTGGTACTTGTTATTCTTTCATATTAACTGACAAGACTCAAAGTTAAAAAAGCAAACGAGTGAAAAAACGCGTACGGGTTGTGGAAAATAATGGATTTATGTGTTGCAAATAAAGTAATTGTGAAGTTTTTGGTTGCCTTGAATGATTTCTTGTACCTTAACTATAGTGATGAAGATTAAAGCGGACAACTCAGTAAAAGAAGAATGTGCTAAGGCATAAGCGGAAAGGTCACCATCCTCATTTTATCAACTCAAACACCATCATTGGTCAACTTTCGCAATCCACATGCCAGTGGTGTCACTTGAGCATTTACCCAATAGGCTTAAGGCTTAGAGCATCCACTACCACATTGTTTTTACCCCAATCGCAAGGAATATTCAAATCATAGCCCTTAAATAGTTCAACACATGTCCTTTGTCTCAAGTTCAACTTGTTTTGCCTAAATATATTGCAAAATCTTATGATCCGTGAATACCTCATAATCCTTGCCATAGAGAAAAAATGTTGGCATATCATCAAAGAAAACACAGCTGTTGCGAGCTCCAAGTCATGCGTGTAGAATTGACTTAAAGCATCGTCAATGACTATTCCATCTTGCATGATAATACATGCCAAATGATTGGTTTAGGCATCACAATATGTCGTAAAACCACCAAGCCTGGTTCTGAAGTAAGCCTTATTTTCCATTCTTGAAAACTCTTTACTCAAGTGTCGGTCCACTAAAACTTTGTCGCTTTCTAAGTGAACTTGTTCAATGTTTCTGTAAGACTACAGAACCTTTCAAGATATCTTCTATAAATATCCATCAAGAAACCCCAAATTTCTGTCAACATCGCTGGCCGTGTCCTACCTTTAACTACTTCAATTTTTTGAGGGTCAATTTAATACCTTCATTTAGACACCACATGGACATAGAATGCCATGGCTTTAAGTCAAAACTCAATTTGAAAATTCTGCATAAATGATGCAATGCAAAATACGCAGAAGCAAACTAAGCGATAAACGAGCGGAAGCAAGTAAATTTGATAACGAGATATCTAAGATATCGAGAAGTTCAAGACTAGGAAGACAAGAATTAGAAGAAAGAACGGATAAACAATTCAAACAAGAGTTTAATTATCCAAAGGGAGAAAGTGAAACTCGAACCTTACAATGGATTCAAACTAGGTGTCGATCTCCATAGGTTCCAAGTTGATGAGATATATAGAGCCTCGGGCTTTATCAAGAAAGGCTCGGCCTTCTCTCAATTCTCTCTTCTCAATTGTTCATACAAGGTAACTTGTGAAATGAAATGCTAAGTCTCCTATTTATAGTTTTTCACAAGACTAGGTGAAATGACTAAAATACCTCAAGCCAAACTAAGGCCATACATAACACTGAGGGGCAAAATAGGAAGTTCAAGCCAAATGTTGGCCTCTTCAGCGTTTTAGGCACCCCGCCTGGGTGGGAGGCGCTCCGCCTGGTGGTGAGCACACAGCCTAGTGTGCTAGGTGCTCCGCCTGGGAAGCTGGGTGCTCTGCCTGGGCAAGGTGTTGCCTGGGCGCTCCGCCTGGATGCGTGGGCGCTCCTCCTCAGCCTGGGAAGGGTCTTGGGCATTTCTCCTCGCTTCTTTGGTCCCTCGACTCATCTCCGAAGCACTTGTCCTTGCGTCCTCGCACCCTTCTTGCTTGGCTATTGATGGTTAGGTCCTAATCTCATATTGGATTGCATCATCCTCCCCTTCTTCAAAGGATTTCGTCCTCGAAATCAAACCATCAAAACCTACACCCAAAGATAATACAAACAAAAACATCTCCTACTACAAGAGTAGGTTAGTGTCAAAAGTGTGGAAAACACACTATTATGATAGAGCCAAGCATCAATAACAAGTAAAAAGCTCATGTCTCCCAAGGAAACAACAAGTACTTGACCCCACAAGATAGTGCATTCAACACAAGAACAAGCAAAGAAATCAATAGAGTATGGAACATGCAAGATATAGCAATCAAGTTCCCTATGATCCCTAAGCTTACTATCAACATACCAAGCCTTCAAATCAATTTTATCACAATGTGACACATCGGCTTTGGCA
Organism: Petunia axillaris subsp. axillaris; assembly: GCA_029990575.1. Taxonomy (NCBI): domain Eukaryota; kingdom Viridiplantae; phylum Streptophyta; class Magnoliopsida; order Solanales; family Solanaceae; genus Petunia; species Petunia axillaris. Next base: position 120,746,876 of record JARKNS010000002.1, on the reverse strand, counting down.
TGCCCAATACTCAAGGTGTGATCAACATATGGGATGGAGTGAGTAAGATAGTTTAAGCGACAACTAACATCAAATACTCCACTCCCCTTCTTAAGAGCATTCTTCACACACCAAGACACAAGAGACCACCACTAGCAAATAAACAATCAAAGGGAAGAATAGGATAGTCATGCAATTCATCTTCTCCTTTATCAAATATGGTTGGGGTGTCATAACAAGGTTCACAAACAAGGTCAACTTCAACATTTTCGCTAAAGAGAGGTTCAATAAAAACCGAGCTCACATCATGATGTGGCTTTTCAATCCTCTCAACTAGTGGTTCATTTTCGCAAACAAGTTGACCCAAAGGCTCTACACTAGTTGCAAACACATTATAGTCATGCAAATCATCAACTAGCCTAGAGTTCTCACTAACAACATCACAAGACAAGGAAGTATCATGCTCAAGGAGGGAAGAACTAACAAATACCGTTGAAGTGTCATGAATGTATCCACCTTGTAGCTCACATTCGGCATCTCCTTCACCTTGTCTTTCCATCTTGGAACATGGTTGAGGCTCCATTGGTTTGCCTCCAAGAATCCCTACAAAATAATTCAAGCACATAGAAGAAAAAGATAAAGGGTTAAGGTTAGAATAAGGGGTGTCCTCACTCTATATTTTTCTTTTTCCCTCATTGTTTTCCCTCATTTTTTTCCAAGGTCGGGTGGTGACAACCCACTCACATCACTCATCACAACCTCTCCTTTTTCCACTCGAGAGTTATCACCGGTCGCTCCCTTACTCCTCTCTATCTTTTGTCTCTCAAATTCGGATGAATTGGGACGAGGCCCAAGAATACCCATAGCCGGAGTAGGTGGACTTTTCACGTCAACCCGGAATCTAGGACTTGGAGACTCGTCACTTGAGGTCTCCTTCTTCTTCATTGATGAACCACTTGGTTTTGCAATTTGTGGTTGGTGCACCTTGTTGACAATTGCCAACTCTTTTCTAGCACTTGTCCCACCGCTTCTTGTAATTGTAGGACTTCTCGTTTGCACCTTTTCAACCATGGAATGAAGTTCTTGCTCCTTGCTCCTTTGCCTAGCCAAAGAAGGTGCACCAGTAGGCACTTGGCTCTTCGCCCGGTAAGGCACAAAGTCATAAACTCTTTGCCCTACGCCCACAAGATACGCACCCTTCACCACACTATATTGCACCCTCTTCCCTTCCAACCACCGGTCACCTATCCACACATCAACATGACTCATGGGATACACATCACACCACACATAGCATTTATAGTTCCTATGAGATATGAGTACCCGAGCCTCCTTAGAAACCCACACTACATCATACTCATAAGGATGCTCTAGCTTATGGCATGGTATCCTAAGCCTATCAACCAAAGAGGTGCTAATACAATTGGCATCGGTATTACCAATCTTGAGCAAGTATCCTCCAATACCATCTACCTCAACAACGAACCTACGTCTACCCAAGTTTTGTAGATTGGTATCCAAGTGAGAACTTGAATGCCCACAAGTGTCAACTCCGACAACTTGGGTCTTCCTTATCCCTCCACTAGTGGCAACACCACTAGAACAATCTCCACTTTCCGTCACTCTCCCAACATTAGAAATGTTGTTGGAAGTTGAGGAAGGAACCTTGCCATGGAACCCATAAGTGCCTTCGCCTTGGTTCCATAGCCCATAGTACTACCCCTACTACAATCATCCACGCCCCTCACGGCATACAACCCTTTTGTAGCAAAAGCAACACCATCTATCATACTAACCTCCTCATGGGAATTTGAAGCCTTAGGTCGCTTAGCGTACCTAGAAGATGCAAGCTTCTTCCTTCCCACGGAACAACCACCACCAACTCCCATACTAATGGAAGGTCCACTACTACTCCCTTGTACACCGTTAGCAACACTAAGAGAAGATGCATAAGAATAACCCGTATGCTCAACATCATCCTCAACTCTATCTATGTCACTATCATCAATATCAAAATCTTCACAAGAAGAGTAAGTAGGATCAATGTACCTTGAAGCGTCACCATCATCACATTCTTGACTTGAAGCATAAGGATCAACACACTCTTCATCACAAGCCTCATAGTCTTCTTCAACTTCTCGATCATCATAGTGAACCGCTTCATCTCCATAGGAGCCATGGTTTCCATCATCATAGTAATGGTCATCATCCTCGCCATAGGAACCATAGTCTCCATCTTCACCATACGAGTCATAACAACTCGCATCATCCCCACAAGAGCCATAATCTACTCCATCATCGTTATCCGACATTGTTGCAACACCACAAGATTAACCTCCCAAAAGTCACTCCTTCACGTGTATCACTCAATTTATGAACACTCAAAGGCGAGCCTTAACAACTTGGGAACCAAGGTGATCACAACTAGTATGTCCAAGTTAAAGTTCGGAATGGAGTTAATGAGACTCGATGTACGGACGGCTATTTAAAGTGCGCACTTGAGGCCAAAAGGAGTTCTACGACTCTTCTTTGAATTCTAATCTCCTCTACACACGAGTGTCCTAATACGCTCAAGGATTAGTGTCAATAGAGTAGGCCAATTACCCTAGGAACACTAACCAAGAAGTTAGGAAACCAATGGAACAAAAAAGGAACGAAACGGAAACAAATCCGAGCCGTTTCAGGGGTAGGCGCTCCGCCTGGGTAGGAGGCGCTCCACCTAGCTGACCCTACTGCACAAAAAGTGGGCGGTCCGCCCAGGTCCTAGGCGCTCCACCTGGGATGCGATTTCAGCATTTTTTTTCCCAACGGGTTTTGGTGATTTTGGCCCACTTTTTGGTTCGATTTCAACCCGATACAACAAATCAATGATACCCAATGGTTTATACAACTATAACAACCAATCCCCAATATTTTTCAACTCCAAACAAACAACAACAAGCTTCGATTCAAGATTGAAGCGTTTTCAAGAATTTTCAAACTTTTTGGATTTTGATTTTGGAAATTTTGATTCGTAACACCAAAACACGATATATGGGTATCAAAACGACGAGAATACAATAAGGAACAAATCCCACTACTTTTTAACACTTGGGGATTTGATTCCAACCCGATCTACCAAATTTTCTTGCGTTTTCTAGTTTTTCAATTTTTTTGTTTTTCTTCAAATTTTCAAGAACAAACACAATAACAACAACGATACTAACACGTTGAACAAGGAACGGGGGTTTGTAAGAAGATAACCCAAGCCTTGCTCTGGTACCAACTGATGAAATGCAAAATACGCAGAAGCAAACTAAGCGATAAACGAGCGGAAGCAAGTAAATTTGATAACGAGATATCTAAGATATCGAGAAGTTCAAGACTGGGAAGACAAGAATTAGAAGAAAGAACGGATAAACAATTCAAACAAGAATTTAATTATCCAAAGGGAGAAAGTGAAACTCAAACCTTACAATGCATTCAAACTAGGTGTCGATCTCTATAGGTTCCAAGTTTATGAGATACATTAAGCCTCAGGCTTTATCAAGAAAGGCTCGGCCTTCTCTCAATTCTCTCTTATCAATTGTTCATACAAGGTAACTTGTGAAATGAAATGCTAAGTCTCCTATTTATAGTTTTTCACAAGACTAGGTGAAATGACTAAAATACCCTCAAGCCAAACTAAGGCCATACATAACACTGAGGGGCAAAATAAGAAGTTCAAGTCAAATGTTGGCCTCTTCAGCGTTTTAGGCTCCCCGCCTGGGTGGGAGGCGCTCCGCCTGGTGGTGAGCACACAGCCTAGTGTGCTAGGCGCTCCGCCTAGGAAGCTGGGCGCTCCGCCTGGGCAAGGTGTTGCCTGGGCGCTCCTCCTCAGCCTGGGAAGGGTCTTGGGCATTTCTCCTCGCTTCTTTGGTCCCTCGACTCATCTCCGAAGCACTTGTCCTTGCGTCCTCGCACCCTTCTTTCTTGGCTATTGATGGTTAGGTCCTAATCTCATATTGGATTGCATCAATAAAGCTCCTTAAGTGTTTGCAAAGCAACATGAAGACGTCTCGCATGCTCTTCCTCACTCCATGAAAACACAAGGATGTCATCAAAGAACACAATCATGAATGTCTGGAGGAAAGGCTTGAATACGCACCTCATCAAATCCATAAAAAGTTGAAGGACCGTTTGTCAATCCAAATGACATCAACTAGAACTTATAATGTCCGCAACAAATACTAAAGGCTGGTTCAATAATATCTTACTCTCTTATGCTCAAGTGATGATAACCCCACCTCAAGCAATTAGAGTAATACTTTGCATTTTGAGGTTGGTCGAACAGGTCATTATTTTAAAGCAATGGATATTGATTCTTGATCATCACTTTATTTAATAGGTGACAATCAATATACATAGGGAGTGACCAAGCCTTCTTGAAAAATAGTGCATCCTAAGGAGCGACACACTCGAATAAAACCTTTGTCAAGCACATCCTTCAACTAGCCCTTCAACTTTCAACGCTGGCGGGATCTATTCGGTAACGTGGAATATATTCGGGTTGAGCATCCTGAAGAAGATTAATCTCAAAATCAATAATCTTCTTGGGAGGACGACCTAGAAGTTTATTTGGGAAGACGCAGAAAATTCTTTAACAACTGGCACATAGGTGGCTTTGCTTATGTGTCAATCACCATTGCCAAGTAGGCTTCTAAAAGAAAAAGCACTTTTGGCCTTTTAAAAGTGAAGGATTACACCATCTACATGAACACAAAGTTCATCCCAGAGTCAACATATTTGTTTCACTAATCGACAATACAATCACATGTTTAGAACACGAACGGTAAAGATTAAACCACAGCTAAAGTCGTACCTATTACAGGATTGTTCCATAATCGTAGAAGACCGCTTCCGTTCTTCTCGGGTATCTTCTACTGAAGTTGTTCAATGAGGAAGAAGAGAGTTTATATTTACTGACTATTTTAAAGAGGAGTAAAGTTTAGTTTTTTCTACAGAAGGAAAAGGTGGTAGAAAATAGAAAAAAAGCCTATTTAAACCAGACAACTCTTGTTTAAATGATATACATATTCCCAATAGGTGTGCCTCTTCTTTTTTCTATATTATTTAATATATATAACTTATATATATTATTTATTTGTACAAGGATACGGGTTGAAAACCACGACAAAGATGATAGTGTGAAGAAATTACTACCCACTGTATTCTTTGTCCAAACACCACCAATCCATTCGGATATGAATGTAATTTTCTTTTTTAATGAATAGACAAACTAATGAGAAGAAGAACACGAAGTCCTTTATCTGTTATTTGTCTTTTCCCTGGTGTGACCCCAAAGTCATTTATTTTTCTTTATATGAATACAATACAAAAATATTTTACTCCAATGGTAAAAGCTTAGTAGCACAAATTCTCTTGACCTTTAATTTTAGCAAATCTCTTTCAATAAAAAAGGATTAGGCAGTCAAGAAATACACTGAGTATTTTAACTTTAGAAGTACAACACATAAAAAAAACTTTTCTATCAGAAAAGAAAGGTCACATTATTTCAATGAAAAAACATATTTTCTTCGGGGGTAGAAACTTTGAAAGGAATTTATTAGTATCATACTAGATTCCCATCTCTACTATAAAACACATGACATGTCTTACATGACAATGGCAGCCACTTGGGAATATTATGGAGAAATAAGAAAATGTGACTAAAATTTATGGACGAGAGATCACTAAAGCCACGTGAGATTTTTTTTAATGCCCACAAAATTGAAAAACATGAATGATCCAATCTCATCAAAGGACCTTATTGGTATGGTTTAAACAGAACAGCCAATACATCCAGACAAAAAAAAATTGTAAATTCATTGCCACATGGTCATGATATGATCAAAGAAACTTGACTTGGATTTTTCTGTGCCAAGTACCAAACTCAGGAGGAAGGGCACTAATTCTATAAAAAAAATTTATAGAAAATTAAAAGAGAGTGAGAATAATGAAAACAAAATTCCATTCATTCTAGATCATAACTTTGGTGATTGACCGCTCTTTCCATGATTCCTTTCCGGGAAAAACAGAATCATCAATCATAATAAAGTCGTACGTTACTCACCCTTTTTTTTTCAACTATTTCGAGATTGCAAGACCTCATAGGCTTATTGGACAAAAAAAGATTAATTTGGATCCTTTACACCAAGAGACTGGAGGATATTGCCGTCAACTGGTCAAGACCATTGTACGATTTCAAATCCCACAAAAAATGATCTAAAACTTATTTAGAAGGGCTTCGCATATTCAAATAAAAAAACACCACAAATTCTTTTTGAAGAACATCACAAAACAATTCAATTCAAACAGAACTATAATGCAATTACCAATCTAGCAGTGATGAATTCCTGACTAGGAAATAAATAACTCGGGCTCTGATACCAATAAAAGATTATACACAATCCACGAACACAAAAGTCGCCCCAAAGTCTACCGTATTTTTTTCACTAGTCGATAGTGCAATCACATGTAAAAATACGAACTACACCTTAAAAGTCACAGTTTATGGACGTACCTTAGTTACAGAAGGTGTTCCAATACGTATAAGACCACTTCTGTTGTTCTCGGGAATCTTCCATTGAAGTTGTTCAATTTAGAAGAAGAGAGTTTATGTTTACTAACTATTTTGAAGAGAAAACGTTTATTTTTTTCTAGAGAAGGAAAAGGTGCATAGAAAATAGAAAGATAAACCTATTTAAACAAGACAACTCTTGTTTAAATGATATACATATTTCCAATAGGTGTGTCTCTTTTTTTTCTATATATATATATATCCATACCCACATGGATGTCCGAATCCTATTCCCAACAAAAAGCTTGGCCAAACATGCTCTAAGCAATCATTATTTCCTTCTTCTTTTTTTTTTACTCAAGAAAAGAAATAAACTTTCTCACATATATGGCAATATTACCCTTGAATTCAAACACTTTTCATCTGGGAAGTCAAACTTAAACATTTTGTTATGGAAGTTTAGAGTGTCATGGCACGAAGATAACTAATTCATGTTATTATCACATCAAAATCTAACATTTCAAGTTCTAATAAGTCTGCCATGGTGTCCCGGTGCTTACCTAATATCCACACTCTTCATAAACTCAATAAGCGATAATGGTGTTACTAACTAGAAAAAACATATGACTACTCCATTTGTCTTGGCTCTACCCCAGTATGGAGTTACAAATGAGAATGTAAACTCAACGTCTATGGGTGGATATGCATTGCGGGAACAAACCAAGAGTATATTAGTTGAATGTGCTAAAATTAAATTTAGACAATAATAATTGGTTTATATTCATGTGGGTAAAAAATAAAGAGTTAAATCAAGACTAATTATGGTTTAATCGATTAGATCTAAGAATTAGTCTAAGTCTAATTGATCAAGTTATAATCGTGGTGTTAAACGAATAGCAGCAAGCGATAGCTAAATCAGATAAAGATCAAAAGTAGCCTTATTAAATAATCAATACCCAAAGAGCCAAAGAGGGCCAAAAAAACTTGATATCTTCTTTATCTTTACAATGTTTCCGTATTACAATAGTGAGTAATTGATGAGACATGAATTAATTCAAGTATTAATGCTACGAGTATATATACTCCTTTCTAACCCTACAAGATTCATATACAGATTCGGACGCGTGCCTCTCTTAGGATAAGGTTGTCTTTTTATCAATCATGTACATTGATGTCAATGTATGACCAAATAATATTTCACATATTTTTGTACATGCACAACTTTCTTATTCAGTACATGAGTATGGAATCCAATATTAACTTCCATGCCCCGTTATTATCTTCATAGTGAATTGAACTCTTATGTGTGGGAGCAAGGCCAGGGATGTCTTTACCTTGTGTGCGGTCTCTCTTCCTTACGGTATGTCACCTTGGTTTATATTTGCTTGCTCTCCATGTGGCCTACCAGGCAGCTTACATGGCCGGTATGAATTTTACCCAATACAGATTGTCCCATTTTTCTAGGGATATATAGCTATTATAATCGGAGATTGGAAGTTTTTCCGGCGGGAAAAGGACGTGGCTAGCTCATGACCATGGGTTTCCAAATGGCAATTGTCACTTTAATTTCCCATCAATACCGCATGCTCAACTTCGATTGTAGCCAAGGCCATAGCATATTGCTTAGGTAACGATTTCCGGATTCCTTATAAGTGTATCAAATCGTCATTTTTCTCTTCTTTTTCAGTAAAACATTTTGAGCTCTGAAGACCCTTTTAAATAACCAATCTTGTTCGTCAATTTATATTCACTCTTCATCCATGAATCCCTTTTTTCTCTTTACGTTAATGGTAGGGCTTCTTCATTTTCAAAACCTTTTCAAGTTACCCCTATTTTCGATTTATGGGATGCATCGGACTTGAAGTGTGATCACGCCCAACTACGCCTTATAAAAGGGACTAAGCGGTCGCGATAAATATAGTTTGGTACTTAAAATCCCAAGGTCGAATCCCACAGAGAACACTCGAAATCTAGTTGTTATTCTAACTAATTTACCTATAAACTAACTTCTAAGGGTTTTGTCTTAAGACTAGTTTTGTAGTTATAACTGAGTAATAAGAATTAACAATAAAATAAATGACACAGTAATAGAGAATAAGATTGATTCAAAGGATGTAAAGCCTAGGATTGATCTACTCAACTCTTACCTATGTGTAGGAATAATACTTTAACAAATTCAACTTGGTTCTTCCTATTGAACACTTGCTCTAAATTTATAATTATTCACTTCCGTTCACTAACCAATTTCTCAATTAATTAATGAAGATACGTAGCACTACAAGTATGGTTCACAATCAGGATCAATGATCACAAATCACTTTCTTGACAACCTAAGTAAGGCCTTGGTTTTAGGTTGAAATATTGCTATGTGTTTAACCCTAACTTATGAATTTATCCCTAGACACACAAAAATAAAGGGGACAATAAATTATGGGCCCTTCCAATCAATAACAAGCAAAATATAAACACTTATATAGGAAGAATTCACAAGTTTCATTTATTAAAATAAATATTCATAGCACATAAGTATCAGAGTGATTCAATCAACCCTAGAATTGGTGAATTAGCCACTCATATTCATGATAATCATGTCATGCAGTTCATGAATGAATAAATTACAAAAAAGAAGAAAGAATTTAGAAAAAATTCTTGTGTTTTTGAAGTCTCCAAAGCTCTAGCCTCCTTATTTATTTATTTATTTTTTTTGGTTGCATATTTTGTTGGAAACTAAGCATATAATCTAAAAAGCCCTAAAATTTTTGCACAGAATTTCTGCTTCACGTGGCGCTCCCGTACCATGCCGACTCAATTTCTTCAGACAATTCAGCTCGCGTGGTGCTCGCGTATTCGGCCTAAATGAGCTGAAATTTTTCTTCACTTCTAGGTAAAAACTCTAAATCTTCATGTGTTACTCGCGTGACACACGGATCACTTGATATCTTTAATATCTTCACTTTTAAATCCAAAACTTGCAACTTTTGCCTCAATTCACCATGTTCAATTCCTAAAACACCAATCAACTCAATTAGTATCAAATCTTGATAGTTTTGCATATAAACTCTTAAATTTACTATTAGAACATGGTAAAATCACCCACAAAATATAGGTAAGATAGCCAAATATTATCACCCCACACTTAGACTTTTGCTTGTCTTCGAGCAAAGAAGAAGAACACATAGAATGTAGGCAAGACATCAAGATTAGATAAGGACTCGTGATAACAACTTAACCGAACTCACCTATGAAATTCAAACATCCTTTCTTTTGGTCATAATCAAGTATTAAAAGTAGAAACTTATAGACCAATCAAGTTCCAATGTACCTCACAACAAGAAATGCCACCAAACACAACATATGATTTCAAGAGAAATTGTGACATATCAAATATCAAACAATCTCACACTCACAAAGAAATTTCTCATGTCTCACATAAAAGTGCCATAGGCTTGCATATTTTGTTGTTATCCACTAGTATAAGAGTCTCAATCAAAAGTCAAGTAGGGCTTTTTCATAGCTGATAAAGTTGGCTTGGGGTAAGGTAGGGTACACTTTTGGGTATATAGTGACGAATTCTTCTCCTAAACACTTTAAACATCACTCACTACCAATTTTTCCTCACATATTCATGTAATTATAGCACTTCCCAATATTTTCTTGTTCATATCCAGTTTCCCTTCTTTAATCCCTTTCTTTCTCCTCATTTATTCATCAATTTCTTTTTTTTCTTTGCTTTTTGGGTTTTTTTTTATCTTTTCACACCTTTGTATACGAAGAGAATATCAAGTATTTTCTACCTTCATTCTTTTGCAACTTTCTTCCCAAGTACACAACTCTTTTTAATAACAAACCATCTTACCAATCACAGAACCTAAAGTTGTTAAGGGGAAGATGGGTAACAAGAGAGGTAATAGCAAAATGGATAGGGCTTGTAATTCAGGTTGCCAAAGAAAAAGTCAATAGTCTCAAATTGGGGACATTAAGGAATTTGTTCATTAGGTAGGCTAATTTAGGTACTGGCAGACCAAACAATGTCTACTTTCATTCTTAAGATTGAGACTACCTAGAATTTTGACTCAAACAACAAGCAGGACAAGTTCTAGATTTAACATGAAACAATGAGAAGTAGAGAAATAAATTCACCGCACACTATACATGGAACTCAAAGATCATTTCAGTTTCACCTTGCAATATGTAATTATGAACTAAAAAAGGAAGTTCAAATATATATATATATATATATATATATATATATATATATATATATATATATATACAAAATACCTGGTTCCGCTATTACAGGCCCAACAAAAACTAGAAAGTAAGAAACAAATAAAAAATTGTCAAGTGACATGAAAATATGAAAACATACTAGAATAGGCAAGTACCGACAAAATAAACTCCCATCCCATACTTAAGAATGTGCAGTGTCCTCACTACACCATAACAATAAAAATAAAATAAGTAGGGTGGTAGTACTCCTTGTCAAACTGTAATAGTAGAACAACTGGTGCCCGCATCAGGACGTGCACTAAGAACAACATTAGAAGTAGTCATAGCATCCATTGAAGTATCAACAAACCTACCAGAAGGGGTGACAACAGCTCTCCTAGCATCCATATGGGTAGAAAGAGAAGGAGTAGAAATTGCCTGGGATGGCGCAACCATAGTAGAAGCATTAGGTAACTCAACCTCTGGCGGAAAGCTAATTAGCAGGCGCTCATCATCAGTATAAGGAAACTCATTCATAGGTGGAGTGAGATCTACGCCCTTCTTCTTCATATAAAGCTCTGAGGCACACCACTGGTTGAGTAGCATCCACTCAATTCTATCAAAGCATTGGATATTTAACCAATGTACTCACCTAATGCCCGTCCCAATTGGAAGCGCATCTCTGAAGAAACAAAGGGAAAACAAGTGTGGATACCCAAGGCACCAGAACCTATGAATGTGATAATTGAAGAGCCATATGTACTCCCACAACCTGCAAAATGGCCTGGAGACTAGGTCGTGGGCATCATGATTAAGCAAGGCTATGAACCTAGTAAAGGGTTGGGCAAGAACTTGGATGGCATGGTTGAGCCGATCAAAATTGTGATGAGGCCCGACAATGAGAAGGCTGGCATAGGGTACATTGTTACCTACGAGAAGAGCATGGAAGAAGCATCACTGGACTTCAAGTTCTATAAGAAAAGCACCAAGACTCTCTTACATATTTTCGTCTCGTCTGGATACTTGGATGGCCGAAAAAGGGAGGTGTCCGCAGCGCAAGGGGTGGAGCCAGATATAGCTGATGCTGAAGAGGATCTGCTGGCGGGAGTGCAGAATCTATTCATATCTGATGAAGACTGCTATGAGATCCTGGAAAAACATGTTGAACCTTCGAGACTGACAAAGGCTGGATCTGGAGCGGCATTGAACAACTGGATCAGCAACCGGGCCCAAGCCTACCGTGGACCTTGGTAGAGCTGGGGGATAGAATTTATTTTAAGTTTTCTAAAATAAAACCCGACTTTGAGTCGTGGAATTTGTATTTTTCTTTCTTATTGCACATGTCTCACTATAAACTTTTTTTGCAAGGATTCATAAATAAAATATCGCACTATTTACCGTTTAACTTTTGTTTTAATCTTTAATTTTGCAAAATTTTATTTTTCAGTATTCTAACCAATAATTCCATTGAGTCCACAATTGCAACGTGTAACGAAACAATGGAGCTTGAGGAAAAACTGGAGTTGATTATGATGATTTTGATGAAACCACACCACAAGAAATTGAAAGATTTGAAAACAAGCCTAAGCCAAACCAAGAGGAAACTGAGGTGATAAACCTAGGAGATGAGGAAATTGTTAAAGAGACAAGGATCAGTGTGCATCTCACCACCGAAGATAAAAAGCGATATACTGAGTTTCTTAAAGAATATGAAGACGTATTCGCCTGGTCTTATGATGACATGACTGGCATAAGCACGGACGTGGTAGCTCACAAATTACCTATCAATTCGGGCTTTCTGCCAGTCAAACAAAAGGCCCGAACTTTCAAGTCATCGGTTCTATTGAAGATTGGGGAGGAGGTAACGAAGCAGCTCAATGCAGGGATCTTGAAAACAGTCAAATATCCAACTTGATTTGCTAACATTGTCCCAGTGCCGAAGAAAGATGGGAAACTCCGAGTTTGTATAGATTACAGAGATCTGAATAGAGCAAGCCCGAAGGATTATTTTCCTTTGCCAAATATACACATCCTGATCGATAATTGTGCGAAACATGAGCTACAATCCTTCGTAGACTGTTTCGCCGGTTACCATCAAGTGCTCATGGATGAGGAAGATGTCGAGAAGACCACTTTCACCACATCTTGGGGGACTTATTGCTACCAGGTTATGTCGTTTGGATTGAAGAATGCTGGGGCGACCTACATGAGGGCAATGACAACTATTTTCCATGATTGATGCACAAAGATATTGAAGTCTATGTGGATGATGTGATCATCAAATTAAAAGAGGAGTTCAGAGCACCTTGACAACTTGCGCAAGTTTTTCAATCGCTTGCGAAAGTACAATCTGAAGCTAAATCCAGCAAAGTGTGCTTTTGGTGTTCCAGCGGGGAAGCTTCTGGGTTTCATCGTCAGTAGAAGGGGTATCGAGTTAGATCCATCAAAGATCAAGGCCATCAAGGAATTACCACTGCCAAAAAGCATGAAAGAGGTTATGAGCTTCCTGGGAAGGGTCAATTACATCAGCCGGTTCATAGCACAATCCACTGTCATCTGTGAGCCGATCATCAAATTACTAAAGAAAGATGCAGCGATCGAGTGGACAGAGGACTGCCAAAAAGCATTTGATCGGATAAAGAAGTACTTGTCTTGCACGCCTGTGCTGGTTCCACCTGAGCCTGGGCGACCTTTGATCTTGTATCTATCCGTGGTAGATTCGCCTTTTGGTTGTGTATTGGGACAACATGATTCAACCAGAAAAAAGGAGCAAGCAATATACTATCTAAGCAAAAAGTTTACTCCTTACGAGGCCAAGTACACATTGTTGGAACGCATGTGCTGTGCGCTGACCTAGATAGCACAGAAGTTGAGACACTACTTGACATCTTACTCAACATTGCTGATATCAAGGATGGACCCCCTCAAGTACATCTTGTAAAAACCAATGCCTACTGGAAAGCTGGCAAAATGGCAAATGCTGCTCAGCGAATTCGACATCACTTTTGCCACTCAAAAGGCGATGAAAGCTCAAGCCTTGGCTGATCATATGGCCGAGAATTCGGTGGTAGATGACTATAAACCTTTGCACACCTATTTCCCCGATGAGGAAGTTATGTTCGTAGGGGAAGATATCACTGAAGAGTATGATGGTTGTAGGCTATTCCTCGATGGAGCGGTAAATTTCAAAGGAGTTCGGCATTGGAGCGGTATTAGTCTCCGAGACTAGACAACACTACCCTGTCACAGCCAAATTAAGGCTCCCCTGCACCAACAACATGACGGAGTATGAAGCTTGCATCTTGGGTCTTAGATTAGCGTTGGACATGAATATACAAGAGCTGTTAGCAATCAGGAATTCTGACTTACTGATTCACCAAGTCCGAGGAGAATGGACAGCAAAAAACTCCAAGATACTGCCGTACTTGGAGTGTATAAAGGAACTGAAGCAAAGGTTCACCAAGATAGAGTTTCGGCATGTCCCTAGACTGCAAAATGAGTTCGCGAATGCTTTGGCTACCATATCTTCCATGATCAAACATCCTGATAAGAACTACATTGACTCGATACCCGTGACAGTGAGGAAGCAGCCAACATATTGTTATCATGTAGAGGAAGAATAAGACGGACAACCTTAGTTCTACGACATTAACGGGTTTCTCAAAGATGGAACTTACCCAAAGGATGCAACAAGTCTCCAAAAGAAGACACTAAGGAGGCTAGCAAATGGTTTCTTTTTGAACGGAGAAGTTTTGTACAATAGGACACCGATCTAGGGTTGCTGAGATGCGCGGACGCAAAAGAAACTGCTAAATTGTTAGAAGAAATACATTTTGGGACGTGCGGTCCACATATGAACGGTTTCGTGCTTGCAAAGAATATTTTGAGAGCTGGCTATTTCTGGATGACAATGGAGCATGATTGCATAAAGCACGCAAAGAAATGCCATCAATGACAAGTCCACGGAGATATGATCCGAGTGCCTCTTAATGAATTAAATATCATGGGATCGCCTTGGACTAATACCCATACCTTTTCATAGAAATATCCAAATGATACGCGGTTGGTGGCATTAGAACCGTAACTCAAAGAGCAACAACTTTAATGTTTTGAATTTTTTCCAATTATTTATAGATTGATCTGAAAAATCGATTTCTTTCCGGCTGAACAGTAAAAAACAGAATTCAGCAGCTTTTTTGGATTTGCACCAGGTCAGCCACTGTTTTTGGGTCCAAACGGGATGCTACGAAGCTCGAAATGACCCCAAATTTTGTACACAAGTCATACAAGACTTGTGTGATATGCTCGTTAAGACGAAACTCAATTCGGATCTCTAGAACTCAAAAAGTGGGTCCCACAGGAAAGGGTCAAATTTCGACTTTCGCCAAAATAGCGAATTTTAATCAAACGACTCAGGAATAAAAATTCAAAAGTTGCTACAAGTCAAAATGACGAAACGAACCTAACGGGACCCTCAGATCTCTTATCAGAGTTCGTTTACTCAAATCGAGCTTGAAAACCTCTTTTAACCTTTTTAAACTTCCGCAACGGAGACTTTATCAAAAGTCCTATCTAACGAGGTCCGTTTTCGCTTCTGAAGGTTGCTACAGGTCATAAATTACCATACGAACCTAATGCAACTTTTAGATTTCACATCAGAGCTCATTTGCTCAAATCGAGCTCCGAAACCTCTTTTAGCCTTAATGAATATCCGAAACGGATGTCTTTCTCCGATACCTATCTAACAAAGTTCGTTTTAGCTAAAAATTTTCAGGCATGTCATAATGGACCTTACGGAGCCTTTGGGAGTGTCGACACGCAAATCGAGGTCTAGATTCCCGAAACGACTATTTGAGGTCGTTACAATCTCCCCAACTTAGACTCCCATTCGTCCTTGGACGAGCCCGAGTCTAAGGTAAGATTCACATTTTCACAAAAATAATTACACGGATTTCGAGGACTCTCGCTAGTACCCGAAATCATAAACAACAACATAACTTTCAGGCTGTAGAGATTGAAATCATACCTGAATTATCGAAAAGGCGAGGATACTTCTCCCGCATGTCGGACTCGAGTTCCCTAGTGGCCTCTTCGCTAGGACGATTCTTCCATAGCACTTTAATCAACGGGATCTCTTTCGACTTTAGCTTACGGATCTCTCTAGCCGCAATAGCAATCGGCTCCTCCAAATAAGCCAAGTCCTCGTTGATCTCGACAGAAGCCATATCAATCACATGGGATTGATCATGAACATACTTTCGGAGCATAGATACGTGGAATACCAGATGAACTGACAGAGATGGAGGCAAAGCAAGCCTATATGCAACAGCGCCAATGCGCTCCAAGACCTCAAAAGGACCAATGAACCTCGGACTAAGCTTGCCCTTTTTCCCGAATCTCATAACACCATTCATCGGCGATACTTTAAGAAACACCCGGTCACCTACCATAAACACCAAATCTTTCCTCCTCCGATCCACATAAGATATCTGTTGACTCTAAGCTGTGCGGAGCCGATCCTGAATGATTCGGACCTGATCTAAGGTCTGCTGAACTAGATCCGGACCCAACACCTTCACCTCTCCAGGTTCAAACTAACCAACTAGAAGAACGACATCGGCGGCCATATAATGCCTCAAACGGAGCCATCTGGATAGAAGACTGATAACTGTTATTATAGGAAAATTCCGCAAAAGGAAAATAACTGTCCCAATGGCCTCCAAAGTCAATAGCAGAAGCCCTCAGCATATCCTCAAGAATCTGGATGGTCCTCTCAGACTGACCATCAGTCTGAGGATGAAATGCGGTGCTAAGATCCACTCGGGTACCCAGCTCCTTCTGAAATGATCTCCAGAACTGAGTACCGCGATCTGATATAATAGAGACTGGAGCACCATGCAATCTCACAATCTGCTCGATAAAGATACGAGCTAAGCGCTCCGATGGATAAGTAGTCCTCACGGGGATGAAATGAGCTGACTTGGTGAGACGATCCACCACTACCCATACTGAATCATGCTTGCCCAAGGTCAAAGGCAGTCCAACCACAAAGTCCATAGTAATATGCTCCCATTTCCATTCCGGAATCGGCATGGACTGAGTCACCCCGGCTGGTCTTCTATGCTCATACTTTACCTGCTGACAATTTAAGCACCGAGACACATGATCAACAATATCTCTCTTCATTCCCTTCCACCAATATAACTCCCGAAGATCTTGATACATCTTCGTAATACCAGGATGAATAGAATACCGAGAACTGTGTGCCTCTGCCAATATCAGCTGCCTCAACTCCCCAATATTCGGAACACACAACCGACCGTTGAGCCGCAGTACACCATCATCTCCGATCATAAATGAGGTCACTCCCCCACTTAAAACTCTATCTCGAATATCACGCAAATATGAATCATCAAATTGCTTTTCCTTGATATGGGAAGCTAGGGATGACTGAGTCCCTATATAAGAAAAAACTCGGTCTGGCACAGAATCATCAAATCGCACTCCACTAATGGATAAGACCTGCAACTCTCGAGCTAGTGGTCTCATATCAACATCAAGATAGGCAAGGCTACCCATAGACTTCCTGCTCAGAGCATCAACCACAACATTAGCTTTCCCGGGATGATACCGAATAGCGATGTCATAATCCTTAAGCAACTCCAACTATCGGCGCTGTCTCCCGTTCAAGTCCTTCTGGGTGAACAGATACTGGAGACTCTTATGATCAGTGAAAATCTCACAAGGCTCACCACATAAATAATGCCTCCACAACTTCAATGCAAATACCACCGCCAATAACTCTAGATCGTGGACAGGGTAGTTCTTCTCATGTACTTTCAGTTGTCTCGAGGCATAAGCTATCACCTTGTCATTCTGCATCAAAACACCACCTAAGCCTATACCAGAAGCATCACAATAGACTGTGAATCCCCCGGATCCACTAGGCAAGGCCAATACAGGTGCTGTAGTCAAGACAGTCTTGAGCCTCTGAAAGCTAGACTCACAAGCAGCAGACCATAGAAAAGGACCATTCTTCTGCGTCAATTTAGTCAGTGGTGCTGATATGGAAGAAAATCCCTCCACGAATCACCGATAATAACCTGCCAAGCCTAAGAAACTCCGAATCTTTGTAGGAGAAGTAGGCCTAGGCCTATTCTGAACGGCCTCCACTTTCTTGGGATCAACACTAATACCGTCTTTAGTCACCACGTGACCTAGGAATGACACGGTATCCAGCCAGAACTCACATTTAGAGAATTTAGCATACAATTCATGGTCTCTCAAGGTCAGAAGGATAATCTTCAGGTGATGCTCATGCTCCCCTCGGCTCCTTGAATATATAAGGATGTCATCAATGAACACAATAACAAAAGAATCAAGATATGGCTTGAACATATGGTTCATAAGATCCATAAAGGCGGCCGGAGCATTTGTAAGCCCAAATGACATGTCAAGAAACTCATAGTGCCCATATCTCGTACGGAAAGACATCTTAGAAATATCCTCTGACCGAATCCTCAACTGATGATACCCTGATCTCAAGTCAATCTTGGAAAAATGAGTAGCACCCTGAAGCTGATCAAATAAATCATCTATACGCGGTAAAGGATACCTGTTCTTGATAGTCACTTCGTTCAATTGCCGATAATCAATACACATGCACATAGAACCATCCTTCTTCTATACAAAAAGAACCGGAGCACCCCAAGGAGACACACTGGGTCTAATGAAAACCTTATCAAGCAAATCTTGAATTTGCTCCTTCAATTCCCTCAACTCAGCAGGAGCCATACGATATGGAGGAATAGATATAGGCTGAGTACCTAGCAATATATCAATACAGAACTCAATCTCCCGCATAGGAGGCAAACCCGGCAAGTCATCCGGAAAGACCTTCGGATACTCGCACACTACCGGTACTCGATCAATAGATACCTCCTCCACTCGAACATCTCGAATAGAAGCAATATACCCTCCGCACCCGTGAGCTATCATCTTCTGAGCCTTCATGAATGATATGATCTTGTTCCTCGGAGACGACCTGGAAACCTTCCAAATAGCCTTAGGCTCACCTTCGGCACCTATAGTCACGGACTTGGCATGGCAATCCAACGTCGCGTGACAGGATGCCAACCAATCCATGCCCATGATCACATCAAATTCCACCATATCTAGCAACATCAAGTCTGCTAGAGACTCAACACTACAAATAGAAATCACACATCCCGATACCCTTTATCTACACATATAGGATCTCCGACAGGCGTTGCAACCATAAATGGAGCATCAATAAAAACCAGATCCTTGCTCAAGCAAGGTGAAAATCCAGGAGACACATAAGAGAAAGTAGATCCCAGATCTATAAGGGCAAAGGCACTGCGGCCACAAACAGAAATAGTACCTGTGATCACATTATTGGATGCCTCGGCATCCTGGCATGTCATAGCAAAAACCTGAGCTGAACCTCCAGGACCAGGAGCTCTCTGAACCGGTTGCCTAGGAGGAACCTGAGTGACAGGCCTAGCTACCTGAGGAGAAGACCGAACCATAGCAGCAGAACTCTGATGTCCCGCGGAGGTAGGTCCAGATGAAGTAACATAGGGGCAATCCCTAACAAAGTGCCTGGGATCCCCACACTGGTAACAAGCCTTACTACCGCCTCCTCCGCATCCACCTCCGGGCCTGCACCTCCCATAGTGCCTCTGACGGCATCTCCCACAAACAGGTGGAACAGACTGAGATGAATCCCCACGCCTCTGAGACGGCTGAGGCCTCTGAACACCCGACGAAGTACCCTGAGATGATAAAGCAGTGGCATGAGGCAGTCTAGGCTGAGTATGACCATGGGAACCCTGGCCTCCATGCGAAGGACCACTAGAAATACCAGAATATCGTGACCTCTTGCTTGCTCTCTCTGCATATGCCCTGGCATGAATATCCTCCATACGCCTCGCAATATCAACCACCTCATAATAAGACTTGCTTCCCATATTAGGGGCAATAGCTATCTGAAGACGAGGATGAAGACCCTCAACAAATCTAAGGACATTGTCCCTCTCCAGCCCAACCATAGCAGGCGCAAACTGGGATAACTCTAAGAATCTAGTATCATAAGCAGACACGGACATGTCTCCCTGCCTCAACCTCTCAAACTCGCGCCTCTGGGCATCATGGTGGCTCTGAGGCACAAATCTACTCATAAACAAGGCAACGAACTCGGCCCAAGACAAAGGAGGAAGATCACTGGACCTTTGTCTTATCACAGAAACCCACCACGTCTCGGCATCACCGGACAATCGGAAAGAAGCACATCGCACCCCAAGGGTGTCTCTAGTACCTAGCACCGAAAATATCTTCTCACACTTCTGAATATATCTCTGAGCGGAACAAGTAGCTGGTGTACCATCGAACTCGGGAGGCTTGAGCTTCATGAAGGACTCAATCCTCCGAGCTACCTCCTCGTCACTCATAGAAAGAGGAGGAATAGAATGACCCAACTGAATACCCGACTGAGGAGCCAAAGTGGAAGGCTAAGCAATAGGACTAATAACTGGAGTAGACTAAGAAATCACCGGAGTAGCCTTAGGAGTCGGCGTACTCATAGCTGGAGTAGCTGGCTGGGGTACCGCAGAAGGTACTGGCATATCGCCCATAGGCGAGGCCTAAGATCCAAGCATGCCCATCATCCGCAATAGAACATCTGCAGGAATAGATACCGTTGTGCCCGGCACAAGAGAAGGCATAGCCGATAGGACATGTGCGACGGATATCTCAGAAGACACCGGTGGGACTGTACTAGTCTGTCTGGCAGCAGGAGGTCTGCCCACAGAAGCTCTGGTAGTAGCCGCTCTCGGCTGAGTAGGTGCCCGCGCACCAGTCCGTGTGCTACGCACAGCTCTCCCACAGACCGACTCTGATAAGAACCAAACGCGGAAAAAGTAAAAGGATAAGAACGAGACGTAACTCGATCTCTAATCCCAAGTAGCAACGGAGAACTTGTTCCGTTATACCCCGAGAGAAGGACAAGAATACCTACGCTAGGAAACTACCTTCGAGCTAACGTGAGCACGCAAGTAGAATGGTCGGGTGGGGAAAGAAGTCATCTAGATCCACTAGAAAACAACAAGTCTCATCAAAAGGTTTCATTCAATACCAACAGCTATGCTCAAGTTAAATATTCATCAATCATCAAAAAACTAAACTAAGTGTTCAAATAAGCTATACTTAGGTTTTATAGTGTTTCCCAAGCTTACACAATGACATAAGTACCCTTACTAATAAGGTTCACCAAATAAGCCACGTAAGGGCAAAACAGTAAAGAAACATAGTCTTCACAGCTGGGAGGGGCGCCTGAAAGTAGGAGGGGCGCCTGACTTGTGCTAGGTCTGGGCGGGACGCCTGGGGGTAGGCGGGGCACCTGGGCAGGGGCGCCTGGGTGGGCGGTCCGCTTGTGCACGCCTTGCTCCTTAGGCAGTGAGCTCCTCAGGCGGGGCGCCTGAGCTGCTGGGTTGCTCCTCGTGCATTTTGATCACCCGGAACAGCTTCCAATCGTTTCCCTCTTCTAGACCCTTCCTCACCAAGTGTAGGTGTACTCTTTGGATCTCCTTAGCTTGGCTCCGTGTGAATGGTCTTGTGGGGGTTTGGGTCTTATCCAACTGATAAGAATCAAACGTGAAAAAAGTAAAAGGATAAGAACGAGACATAACTCGATCTCTAATCCCAAGTAGCAACGGAGAACTTGTTCTGTTACACCCTGAGAGAAGGACAAGAACACCTACGCTAGGCAACTACCCTCGAGCTAATGTGAACACGCAAGTAGAATGGTTGGGTGGGGAAAGAAGTCATCTAGATCCGCTAGAAAACAACAAGTCCCATAAAAGGTTTCATTCAATACCAAGAGCTATGCTTAAGTTCAATATTAATCAATCATCAAAAAACTAAACTAAGTGTTCAAATAAGCTATACTTGGGTTTTATAGTGTTTCCCAAGCTTACACAATGACATAAGTACCCTTACTAATAAGGTTCGCCAAATAAGCCACGTAAGGGCAAAACAGTAAAGAAACATAGTCTTCACAGCTGGGAGGGGCGCCTGAAAGTAGGAGGGGCGCCTGGCTTGTGCTGGGTCTGGGCGGGGCGCCTGGGGATAGGCGGGGCGCCTGGGTGGGCGGTCCACCTGTGCACGCCTTGCACCATAGTGAAAGATAAGCATGCAATCTCAATTGTGAAGCTATACCATAGCTCAAACCATTCATGAAACGGATCACGGCTTGCTCCTCTTCTTCAGTGTCCATATCTAAGGCCATTCGAGTTCTTTCAAACTCATCATAATATTCATGAACCGTTTTGACACCTTGCTTCAACTCATAAAGTTTCTTGAGTTGCTCTTGACGATATCTTGGAGTGATGTACTTGATACTCATGATACCCTTCAAGTCATTCCAACCCACATTCACGGGAACTCCCGCTCTCCTTCTTGATCTCTTGACGGATTCACACCAAGTAGATGCATAGGATTCAAAGGATGAAATAGCATAGATACCTTTCTTCTCATCGGTCATCTCATTTGTGTCAAACAATCTTTCCATGTGTAGCACCCATTCAATGTAAGCCGCCGGATCACAATTCCCTTTAAAGGTTGGGAGATTAAGCTTCACACTATTGATGTTGGTGTTGTCACGACCCCCACGGAATGGCTCCGATTGGCCCCCATAGTGATCTTCATTCACACCATACTCCCTCCTCGCATTCCCTCCAACATACCCCATAGGTGGCCCTTGACCTCGGCCCCTACCTCTATCCATATTTCGACCCCAATTCATACCTCGCCTTGGTTGAAAGTGATCATCAAACCCATACATATCATCTCCATAATCGGCTTCCTCCCCTTCTTGAGCTTCATCGGCTTGCTTAAGAGGTTGCACATTTCGGATGGGTCTTGGTAGTGGAATGTTTCTTGGGGGGTTATCCAAGATACAGGAACGCCCGTTCGTTGGGTATTGCCCACCACTTGATCAAGTCTCTCTCGATCATCCTTTACCCGTTGTTGATTGAGCAATTCAATGACATGGCTAACTTGCTCCAGGGTAAAGTTAGGAGTACTTGAGACTTCAACTTGGACACTCGGGGCCCCTTTCTCAACTTGGACACTCAGGGTCCCTTTCTCTGATTGGACATTTGAAGTCCCTTGCTCAACTAGAGCACTAGAGTTCACCCTCTCAATGCTTTCAATCCTCAAGTTCATACTATCCAATTTGGCAAGGATAGTAGCAAGGGCACTCTTAGCAAAATCATCTCCTTCGGTAGACATTGTACCTACACAAGTAACAAACGTTAGCAAAACAACCTCACACACTCCCTCACTTGAGATCACTCGGCTCTCTCGTTTAGTGACGGTGGGTATTTCACTTGACTTGTTGTTCCAAAGCTTCACGTAGATGAGTAGCAATTCCTCAACTCGACCAAACTATTCACGAGTCAAGCACACTCCGGGGTGAGTGGAGTTAATAGGACTCAATGAAAGCTAGGCACTTTGAAGTGAGGACTTGAATCAAAAAGAGTCTAGGAATCTTCTTGGAATTCTACTCTCCAACTAATGCACGAATCAACCTAAAAGCAATGAAAGATTAGTGCTAATTAAGTAGAAAGATTACTTAGATAGGCACTAATAAGAGGTTATGCAACAAAGAACAAGCAAACCTAGAAGAAACTACCCAAAAACAACCCTTCAGGATATTAGGCGGAGCGCCTGACAAATTGGTGCAGTGAGGTTGGGCAGGCGGAGCGCCTGGGGTTTAGGCGGAGCGCCTGGGGCAAGAAGAGTTCAGGCGGAGCACCCAAAGGTCTAGTCGGAGCGCCTGGACGAAGAACACCTGGGTTTTTCTACTCCGTGTTCTTCGTTTTCAATCCAATTTCTAGGCTGATTCCAAGGTATTTTGGCCAAATCCAAGGTACCCAAAGTCGCTCCTTGATACAACCTACAATCTCCAATCAATTTAACACCCAAACAACCAACAAATAATGTTCAATCAAGATTCAAAGTTTTCAAATTTGGGGGTTCAACATGGGTTTCAAGGTTCAAGGGTGGATTTTGATTCTTCAAAAACTATGTTACCGAACTCCGAATCACACGATTCTTGTTGCAAATTGTTCGGTTTCCAATAGAGATCAATCCCCAATAATCAATTCCAAAACCCCATAAACACACAACCCAAAATCATCCAAATTCCTCAAGAACAAGGGTTTGGTAGGGTTTATCAACAATTGGGGTTTTCAAATTTCAATTCAATCCAAACCCAACAAATTTGGTACCCAATCGTCAAGTTTTCAACAAGGATTAATAATCTATAACACCCACTTCAAGAATCACAAACACCAAAAAGTTACACCAAATTTTGAATTTTTGAGTTTTTCAATTCTTTTGTAATTTTCTTTTTGCAATAACTTCAACAACAAGAAATCTAAACAAACTAACCTAAGCACGAAGAATCAAGGGTCGGGGTTCGTAGGAACGATACCCGAACCTTGCTCTGATACCAAACTGATAAGAATAAAATGCGGAAAATAAAAAGGATAAGAACGAGACGTATCTCGATCACAAATCTCAAGTAGCAACGGAGAACTTGTTCTGTTACACCCCGAGAGGAGGTCAAGAACACCTACGCTAGGCAACTATCCTCGAGCTAACGTGAGCACGCAAGTAGAATGGTCGGGGGGATTGGAATTCATCTAGATCCGCTAGAGGAAGAACAAGTCCCAATTCAAGGTTTTTCATTCAATATGAGTTCAACTCTTCAACACAAGTGTTTGTTTTTCATCAAAGGTAAGCTAATGAAAATAATAAGACTTCTAGCTATTTATAGGTGTTTTTAGACACCATATGAAAGGTCTAATATGCCCACACTTAGGCTTAGAAACATAGGACCACGTAGGGTCAAAATAGTCTTAACACTAGCTAGGAATTCACCCTTCAGCGTTTTGGGCGGGGCGCCCGGATTTGGGGCGGAGCGCCCAAGTTCTTGATCAGTGGGGTGGCCTAGGCGGGGCGCCCAGAGTTTGGGCGGAGCGCCCAGGACTAGGCTCCTTCAGGTGGAGCGCCTGGATGACTGGGCTGCTCCCCTTGCACTTTAAGCACTCGAAACGGCTTCCAATCGCTTCCTTCTTCTAGGCCCTTCCTCATCAAGTGTAGGTGTACTCCTTGGATGTCCTTAGCTTGGCTCCGAGTGAAGGGTCTTGTGGGGGTTTGGGTCTTATCAGGGATGTCGATAATTTACCGTGATCTTGTTGACCGCTCGGCAATCCACACACATCCTCCATGTGCCATCCTTCTTTGGGACAAGGATCACGGGCACGGCACACAGATTCAAGGTCTCTCTAACCAAGCACTTGGTAAGCAATTCATCCACTTGCCTTTGCAACTCCTTTATATCCTCGGGATTGCTTCTATAGGCTTGCTTGTTTGGGATTTGGGATCCCAGGACAAAGTCAATTTGATGTTCAATACCCCTCAAGGGAGGTAAACCATTTGGAATTTCATCCGGGAACATGTCCCCAAAATCCTTCAAAACATTTTCAAAAGCACTAGGCAAAGGGTTAGAAGAATAATCAAATTCGGAAGTAAGAATCATACCTTTGTGCACTAGGCAAATGAGTAGCTTGTTGCCATCATTCCCCTTCAAAAGCTCACCCAGTTGCATCATGGTACCAATGCTACCGATAGAAGATGGTGGTGTCACCACCAAGCTCTCGGCCGAAGTTTTAGTCTCAACAACCGACTTAGCCTTTGCCGTTTCTCTCAACTCCCTCATGCACCTATAATCTTCACTTACTTGCTTGGGCGTCAAGGGTTTGAGCACAAACTTCTTCCCTTCATGCTTGACCGTATAGGTATTGGCACGGCCATCATGCACTACATTTCGATCAAATTGCCATGGCCTCCCAAATAGAAGGTGGCAATCTTGCATAGGGACCACATCAAACATGTGTTCATCCACATAGTTCTCTATCTTGAATTTAATCATCACTTGTTTCACCACTTTCAATTCACCACACTCACTAAGCCATTGTAATCGATAAGGATTGGGATGTTTCAAAGTGGGTAATTTCAATTGGGAAATCGATAAGGTTAGTACCAGTTATCAGCCACCAGTTCTTAATGTTAGTATCAGTTGATAGCTAGTATCAGTTAACAGCTATCAGTTCCACTTTCTAGTTACCAGTTATCAGTCATATTATTGTCATTTATCAGTATAGTTAAGCTCAGTTTTCAGTTTCAAGTTCATTTAGACTTTAGTTTATATTCAGATCATATTTAGTCCATGTTTCAGATTTCCAGCTTCATTGCTATACTTCAGCACATATTTTCATATTTATATTCCACCCTTACAGTTTCATTCAGCCATGCTATATATTATATGCTCATGCCTTACATACTTAGTACATAGCGTACTCACGTCCTTTTTGGGGCTCTGCGTTTCATACCGTGCAGGTACAGAGAGATCAGGTCTTAAGCCACGTTTTTGTAGGCTATTTAGCAGCTATTGGAGTCACTCTGTCTCCTCCCGGAGTTTACTATTTATAGACGTCGAGTAGGTATGGCGGGGCCTTGTCCCTCCGTGGTTCTATCAGTATTAAGTTCAACACTCTTAGAGGCTTGTAGATATGTCCCTCTGTGGTTCTGTCAGTATTTTATGTATGTCAGCATGTGTTAGTCGTGTCATCTTTCTAGACTTCATGCTTTCAGCAGATATATATGTATATATGAGCAGGTTGCCAGCTTATCTCTATTATTAATAGATTATTAGTGGGTTTAGCGATGATCGGCACTCACTGTAGGTTTTTGTCGCGGCCCTAGGTTGGGCATGACAAAAAGTGGTAGCAGAGCAGTTCAGTCCTAGGATGTCTACAGGCCGTGTCTAGTAGGTCTTGTTCAGGAGTATGTTGCGCGCCATATTTTTAAACAGGAGGCTACAAGGCACTTCAAGACAGTTGTCTTTCTTTTTTCTCTAGATTGTGCGATAGAGCCATTATTATAGAATTCAGCCCTCTAACGATAGTGTTTTCAGCAAAGCGATGCCGCAGAAGAAACTAACAGCTGCCCATAAGGGCGAGGCCATTGTCGGCCAGGGTATTAGTAGAGTGCCACCTTAGGTGGATGAGAGTGAGGAGTCCAGACCTGAGGCTCCATTTGAGGCCTCACAGATCCTCTCAGTTCAGGGTGATATCAGAGGTACTGCTGCCACCATACCTTACATACTTGGTACATATCGTACTCATGCCCTTTCTGGGGCGCTGCGTTTCATGCCGCGCACGTACAGAGAAATCAGACCTTAAGCCACATTAGTAGGCTATCTACCAGTTGTTGGAGTCACTCTGTCTCCTTCCGGAGTGTACTATTTATAGACGTCGAGTAGGTATGGCGGGACCTTGTCCCGTCCTTTGTATATTCAGTTCAGAACTCTTAGAGGCCTGTAGGTATGTCCATGTGTGGTTCTATCATTCTGTTATGTCAGCTTATGTTAGCCTTGTAAGGTTTTCGCATTGCATAATTGTTATCAGCTTGGTTTATGCTTATTCTGTTTATCAGTTATACTCATAGTTAGCAAATGATTAGCAAGATTAGTGATGATCGACACTTAGTGTTGGTCATCCGTCACGACCCTAAGTTGGGTTGTGACATCAATATCATGAAAGAGCATACACTTCATATCATAATTATGATTTCAGAACTTTTATTTATGCCATAAACTATCAGTTGCATTCATTAAAGAATGAAGCCATCATGTTAAAATTGTAGATCTAATGTGTTTATATTGTGTTACTGGAAATGCATAACTTGTTTTCTTCTTTGAGATAATCTTTACTTGTAACATATTTTAAAAGAGGAAGTGCCCCATCTGATGAGTAAATTTATGCAAGGAGACAATTTTTTTTTTCTTTTTAACGATTGAAAATTCCCATCTTTTCTAATACTTATCGTTAAATCATATGATTAATTAGTTATTTTAACCTTATAGCTCGTCGCCCCTAATTAGAGGCAGTTCCTCATGTCTGCAAGTTACTTTTTTTTTTTGGTGATTACTGATTACTCCATTATGTTTCATGCTATTTATTTCTAATAAAATTTCCTGCTAATTAAAGAGTTAAAAATGACTAAAAATTAAATTTATGAGGAGGGTGCCAAAATTTTCTCCTAAATTGTAGGATGGGTAAGATATTTTGAATTTGATATAGAAATATATATTCTTCTAACCATAGTTAAATACATTGATTTAATTAATTAAATCTAGAGCATTAATTTTATTAAGGGACCAAAGTCATCCATCCAAGTAAGAACTTCGGAAAATGGAGACACTAAGTAATGGAGAAGAGCCGGATCTGTTAATTTCAGATCATATTTTCTCTCCCTCAAACGACTATCTAATCAGGTTTTGACATGTCATAGTGGAGCCACATCGACAAATATAAAGTTTAAAGTTATCCTTAAAGTATCAATTTGGTTTATGTATAACATAAACTATCAAACCGGTTTATCTATTTTTCCTCCATTTAATACATCGTGCTATAAACAAAGAGTTACATTTAGAGTTACTTCAAAATAAGAAATGAAATAGAAATAAATTAATTAATAAAGTATCATAGCAAATTCAAAATGATGAAGTATAAACTTTTTCGGCTCTAAACAGTTAAAGATATTAAATAAAATAAGATTTCAGATAAAATTCTTTTGAATCATTGTATACCCACAGTAAAATACGCACACACACGATATATATAGAGAGAGAGCCCGTTATCATGTAAATTTACGCGTTTAAGTAAATATGTATATTCCTCTATGCCCTATGGTACTCTTATTTTTTATTTCATTTTGAAGCACTTCTAATGGTAACTCTTTTAACATAACTCAAAATAGTTAGAGGGGAAGATAAATAAAACAAATTGACATTAAGCGTATATATGCATAGACTAATTTGAAAGTTTAGGGGTAAATGTCAAAGCCTTGTTGGACAACGCTAGATGGAGGGGTGTATATGAGCCGAAATTAATGGCCTGATTTTTTTGAACAGATAGGTTTACATGGGCAAATGTAAGACAAACCAAATACTACAGGAGCAAATTTGAACCTTTTCTGTTTTGAACAAAAAAGTGTTTGATATTTTTTAGGAAAAAAAAGAGAGAAGAAACAACCTTTTTGACATGATTTAGTTGAAACTTGAGTTACTCAACTAGTTTTGTGAAATCTTCAAAAAAGTAAGTTCTTACAAAATTGATGAAACAAACATTTATTTTCTTTGCAAGAATCCAAAAACTGAATTCACAAACTCGATTTTCTTTTTTGAAAAAACTATTGACTTGTGGAGATCTCAACTCGAGGAGCAATTAAGTTTCGAGTCATGGTGGAGTTTCTGGACTCTTCTTAGCTTCAGTTCACATTCTCCCTAAGTTGAGGCTTTCATTGAAAATGAATTTCTAATGCAGTTCGTATCCGTACTAATTAAGAAACCGAGTTAGAACTAGTGTTCGAGCTAACGAGACCGGTCACACGAAGCGAAGCCAAACCAAGATCATTTCACTTAGCGTGGCCGTGAGAAAGGAACCATTCAGTGAGTGAGTGGCCGAGCTCAAGACTTGAAAGCTACATTTGCAAGCTCGAGCCCAAGGCTGGAAGTAGTCGAACACTAATCCATGACGCCGAGCACTAAAGTGACCGAAGGGCTACCAATGTGCCCGAGGCAGGAGAACGTCTGTTGTCAATTGTGCCGAGGCTTACAATCCGAGCATCGAAGCCCAGAGCGCCCGAGCACATTGTTTACTTCGGCCCTACGTGGCCTTATTTTATTGTTCGTCTGTGACTATTTTCCTTGATTAACCTTGAGGCTATGTATATAAACCCTTTAGCTTAGTTCATTTCGTAAGTTGATAATTGATATTATTGAATGATAAGCCGAGTGCTTTGTAACTCCATCGTGACAAAACCCCGTCATGGGATTATTAAAGAACTTGTGTCAATCCGTGGATTCCGTTTAAACAACTTCTTCTTTGATCATTCAATTTACAAGAAGCATGTGCGTCTTCTTAAGGATTGTTTCATAGTTTAGGCGTTTCTGTTGCCTTTCAATTCGAGTGGCCCCAAGACTATTTCCTTGGGTTCATTTGAATGAAGCTTAGAACTGCCTAGCTTCTATCTTTACACTCTTCGTCTTATTTTATGATGTCATTTGTGTTCAGTTGCTAAGCTCCGATTAGCTTGCACCATCTTGGTATCAGAGCATGGTTTGGGCTTGTTCTTACAATCCCAATCCTGTTCTACTTTATCTTTAATTTTCATGCGTTGTGTTTTTATTTCAGTTTCGTGTTCTCGTTCTTGTTATTATTGTTGTTCTTCTTTACCAAAAAAAAAAAAGAGTAAAAAGAAAATTCAAAAATTTTAGTTTGATTGTTGGTTGTTTGGAGTAAACAACCACAGATTCGTGATCTCTGTCGTCTCTTGATTCTGAAAAGTACCCATCTTACACCATTTGACGACTAGGGTTTCTTTTGAATATCCAACGTTAGTGTTACTATTTGAAAACCTCAATTGAGTTTTGGTTGTTTGTTGTTGAAACTGGTGGTTATTGGTTGATTTGGGTCGAGTGTTTGCTTGAAAAACTACAAAGCTCAGTCGTTAAGAACCGTCCATGCGCCGGAAAATTATTATATTGTAACAGTGTACGGACGACGCCGAAGCTGTTCTTGTTGCTTTGAGCTGAAGTATCCTCAGTTCATTGTCAAAATTATAACGGAGAAGCGACCTTAAAGCCTGGCTTGATTTCTGGAATGTATACAAAGGTTTAAAGGGTGTCCGTACACAAGAGTTGAAAAGGTTCACGGTTTCATTGATGAAGAAAGGGGACGGCGCCATTGCCTAAAACCCCAAGTGTAAAATTGTTGGGAGAAAAGAGGAAAGTGGATAAGGGCAATTCCCGTGTGCAGTTAAATAGCATCCGTTCCATTGAGTCAAATCAATTCACTCTTTTCGAAGAAGACAGTGTGACCTACCAAATTCGGAGGATCTTAATGATATTGATCAAATAGAGGAAGCCATTGATTACAAGTTCCTTAGTGATCGAACCTACAAATTGAGTGGACACGAGCGCCACCCAAACAAAGTGAGGGAGTGTGTGAGGTGATTTCTAACCTTAACATTTTCTTGTCTTTGATTTGTGCCGGTTCAATAGCTGGAAATGAAGAGAAGGGTGTTGAAGCGCCCGTGGTATCGTTAGCCGACCTCTTGGCCGCAATACAAGGCATCAATGCCAAGGTGAAAGTAGTGAGTGTTCGAGTATCTAACCTCGAGCAGAAGAAAGCGCCCAGGGCCTTGCCTAGGTCCAGCACTGGGACTAGCAATTCAACTCCTTTGAAATCGGAGCAATTTGTTGAACTGGCTCGTCAACAACAGTTGAGAAATAAGGTCATTCGAAATGAAGCTTTGGGCAATCCCCGAGCTGAAATAAACTTGGGCATTCCCCGAGCGGATCAACAAAACTTGAGCATTCCCCAAGCTGAACAACAAAACTTGAGCATTCCCCGAGGTGATAGAATACCACTTCCAAGGCCACGAAGACAAGTCATGGTCGTTGATGAAGAGGGTGATGATGGAGAGTATCCTGATACTGAAGCTGAATATGAGCCACTATTCGTTTAACGAGGCCGTGGGAACTTTTGAGATTGAGGCCGAGGCGCATATGTTGATAGAAATTATGAGTGTGAGGCTGATGGCTATTATGATAAATATTCGGAACCGATTTGAGGTGCTCGAGATTCAAACTTGAACAGTGTCAAGATCACTATTTTCCCCTTCAGAGGAACTAGTGATCCGGACCAATATCTTGATTGGAATGTTCGATTGAAACGAGTTTTTAAAACAAATGAGATGACCGAGGAAAGAAAAGATGCACATGCTATTGTGTCATTTGAGGCATAGGCTTCTACATGGTGGGAATCTGATAAGAGAATGAGAAGAAAACATGTATTTCCTGAGATCCTTACTTGGGTGCAGTTGAAGAGAGTAATGGATGCTAAGTATGTGACCGCCAAATATCGACAGGAGCAACTTCGGAAGCTCTATGATTTTAAACAAGGGTCCAAATCGGCTGAAGAATACTATGATGAGTTTGAAAATATTTGATTGGCTCTTGATATTGAAGAAGATGATGAGCAAACCATCATTAAGTTAAAAAAATAGACTGACTCGAGATGTATCATCTCAACTGAGACTGTATTTGTACCAAAAACTGGATGATGTTTTTCATGCAGCCGTTAATTCTAAGAGGTGGGTGAAGGACGACAAAGTAAATTGGTACTGAGGGGTTTCTACTTCGACTCCTTTGAATCGAGGTAAAGATTAGAAGCGTCTGAATCCTACAAGTGCTAATATTGGTCGGGATCTGAAGAAACCCTTCAAAAGGGGAGTGACTGTTGATAACTCTAAGGAGATGGGAGGTAAAGCTCAATCAATACTCTTAGTGCTTCAAATATTCAGTGTCATAAATGCAGGGGTTATGGTCACATGGCAAAAGAGTGTCTGACTCGCAAAGTTATGCTTTTGCTCGAAGATGGAACTGTCTATGAGGAAGGGAGTGACTCTGAGGAGGAAAACAGAGAGGAGATTGACCGAGATGAACATGAAGATGGTCGAGAAGCAACCGAAGCTGACCATCCGGAAACGTTTCTTGTGGTTCGTAGAAACTTGAGCACTATGAACATGGAAGAGGAGGATGACAATCAGAGGGAAAATCTCTTCCATGCGAGGTGTCGAGTGAGAAGGAGAGTGTGTTCGATGATTATTTGCTAATGTAGCAAGCGAAAGTTTGGTTTCTCAAATTGGACTGCCTACTATAAAACACCCCCATCCCTACCGTTTGGAATGGTTGAATGAATGTGGAGATTTGAAGGTTTCCAAACAAGTGTTGATCAAATTCCAGGTGGGAGACTATCAAGATGAATTAGCGTTTGATGTGGTCCCAGTGCAAGCTTGTCATTTGCTACTTGGTCGACCATAGCAGAATGATAGGTCTTTTGTCCATAACGGGCGAACCAACACTTACACTGCCAAGCTTGGAGGTGAGTGTTTCATATTAAAACGTTTGTCCCCAAAACAAGTCAGTGAAGACTACAAACGAATGAAGGAGCTGTAAGAAGCAGCCAAGGCAAAGTCTCCTGTAGGGACACAAATTATGGCCGAGGACAAAGAGACACTGCCCGAGGTAGGTAATAGTTGTGCAATAATGCAATCGGGTGAGTGCCTCCGAGGCAATGATCGAGGCAAACTGATGGTTTGCCTCGTGCATAAGGGTATCCTCTTGAACTCTAATGATGATTTCACTAACGATATCCCTTTGCCTAGTGCTATGCAAAGTGTTTTGCAGGACTTCAAGGACATGTTCCCTGAAGAAATGCCTGGTGGATTGCCTCCGTTGAGGGGAATCGAGCACCAAATTGACTTCATCCCGGGGTCTCAAATTCTCTGATGCAATGTAAAATAGCAGAAGCAAACACGATACAAAGAATGCGGAAACGATAAAAAGATAACAAGAAATCGAGACTAGGGAGGCAAGAAAATAGAACAAAGAAACGAATTCAATTCAATTACATTGATTGAATTCAAGAGGGAGAAAGGGAAACTTGAACCTTACAATGGAATCAAATAGGTGTAGATCTCCATAGGTTCTAAGTAAAGTCATACACGAAGCCTCGGGGTTCAACAAGAAGTGCTCGACCTCTTCAATGTTCTTTCTTCTCTCTATTCAATATCAAAAACTAGCTAATGAATGAAATGACTAAGGGGTGCATTGATGCGGGTCAAAATAAAAGACGATAAAGATAAAGGAGCGAGACTTACCTCGAACTCCCTATAAGGTATCCACGGAGAACTTTTTCCGTGAAACGCTCGTATCGGTGTCAAGATTCGCCTACAGTAAGCAACTACCCTCGAGTCAACAAGAACCCGCAAGTAGAATGATCGGGGTTTGGGGATCAACTAGCTCACCTAGAAGACTCAAACCATCAAAGGGTTCTTCCATTCATTCAAATAGACTATTCTCTTTAAAGTATGTTTAATCATTCATCAAAGCTAACTAATGAAAATGAAAGACTATTGGCCCTTTTATAGGTGCCTTACACATGTAATAAAATTCCTAAAAGACCCCTAAAGTGGGCTTGAATAACATAGGCCACGTAGGGCTATAATAGTCAAAATATAACAATTAAGTGATGCGTCCCGTTTAGGAGTATCAGGGGTGGGCGGTCCGCCTGAACACCCTAGGCACCCGCGACCTTTAGTGGCACAGTGCAGTGGGCAGCCGCCTCCTCACCATGGGTGGTCCGCCTCATCAGAATCCAGAGAGCAGTCATCATTTAGGCGGTCCGCCCCCTTCAGCGGGCGGTCCGCCTCATCCTCAAGCTTCTTGGAACACCTCGAATTGTGTCTCGGATGCTCCTCCTTCCAAGGAATTCCAATGTATGACCTTTAAGTGCTCTTCCTTGGCCTTGGATGGTGCTTTTGGATGGTTGCTCGATTTGCACTACATCATCCTCCCCTTCTTGAGAAGATTTCATCCTCGAAATCAAGGCGTGGTCTCTCATGGCATCATCAACTTCTCGGGGTGGCCAATACTCACCTTCTTTATCCTTCTTGAACGTCACTTTGACATAGGCTTCTTTCAAGATCTTCCTTACCTTAGCATGGAGCTTAGGACCTACAAGCAACGACAAACAAACACAAGCAAACTTCCTACTTTGAAAGTAGGTTAGTGCAAGAAGTATGGAAAACACACTCTTGTGGTATAACCAAGCATCAATAATAAGCATAAATACAAAGTCTCCAAGGAGAACAACAAGTACTTGGTTAAATAACAACATGCACTCAACACAATAATGAGCAAATAGGTCATGGGGACATGGAAAATGCAAGATCAAGCTATCAAAATCCCCTTGAACCTTAAGCTCAAGATCAACACACCAATCAATCCTCAAGGTGTGATTAACAAGTGGAGTGGAGTGAGTCAAATAGCCCAACCTACAAGTAGGATCAAGCACTCTTCTCCCCTTCTTTAGAGTATACTTACTCACACCAAGGGATTCCTTTTCCCCTCCAATTTCATCACCTAAGCAACCATTCTCACGAGACAAACTATCAAGAAAGGTAATGATAATGGCCTTTTCTTCATCATAACCCCAACAACCAATAGTAGGGTCAGTCAAAGAGTCATTTGCGTCATTCAAGCTTTCACACAATGGGTTTCCTAAGGAGTCAAACCCTACACACCATGGGGGTTCCATTTGACTATTTACCCTAGTCTGATACAAGTCATTACCACTAATGAGGATGCCTTCGTATAATGGATTAGTAAAAGTATGCATCTCAATATCATGATCAAGCATAGACAAGTTATCAAGACTATGTTAACTTGAGGAGTCATCATAGATAATGTTGTCCAATTCATGCAAGTTGAACTCCTCAAGGACAATACCATCCTCACCATAACACATTGGTCCACCAAATAGCAGCATATCAATAAAGGTATGATCAACTATCTCATCTTCCCCTTTGTCAAAGGTTGGTGGTGTGTCATAGCAAAGGTCACAGTCATTTTTAACTATCAAATCTACACTAGGAAGGGGTTCAATGAACAATGAGCTCACATCAAGATGTGGCATAGCATCCCTCCCAACTAGTGTTTCACAAGCACACTCAAGTCGACTACTAGACTCTTCACTAGCGGTATACTCACTAGATACACCAAAAACACCAACTAGTATTGAGTCATCACAAGACAAATTAGCTAGTAGGCTCATGAGAAGGTGAAGTAACACTTACATTTGTAGTACTTCCTTGATCACTCACAAGGCTTAAGTGTCATATGCAACTCCTCTTTCATGAAGCTTACATTGAGAATTGCCCTCCTCTTGTCTTTCTTTCCAAGTACATGGTTGAGGCTCCAATCTCCTCAATTTTTCTTTCCTCGCCTCTCCTTTCTTTCATTTTTCTCTCAAGGTCAAGTGTAGTTTGTGGTGACAATCCACTCACATCACTCCTCAAATCCTCTCATTTTTCCTCTCTTGGATTGCCACCGGTCACTCCCTCACTTCTCTCTATCTTCTCTCTCTCATTTGAAGTGGAGTGACTCTCACTTTCATCATGCAATGGTAAGACAATAAGATTGTTTGCCTCGGGTTCAAGTACAATGGGTGACTTTGCTTTAGCCGCCTCCCTCCACTCCTTCATTCGGTAGTAGTCTTCCCTTACTTGCCTTGGAGTCAAAGGTCTAAGCACATATTTCCTCCCATCTTGCTTGACCGTGTAGGAGTTGGTCCGACCATCATGCACAACACATCTATCATATTGACATGGTCTCCCAAACAAAAGAAGGCAAGCTTGCATTGGGACCACATCAAACATGATTTTATCCCTATAGTTCCCAATGCTAAACTCAAGCATCACTTGCTTCACCACCTTTAGTTCACCACACTCACTAAGCCATTATAAACGATATGGTTTTGGATGCTTTAGAGTGGGTAATTTTAATTGGGAAATTAAGGTTTGGCTCACTATGTTGGCACAACTCCTTGAATCAACAACCATTGAGCGCATTTTCCCCATCACACGACATCTAGCATGAAAGAGGTTTTCTCTTTGATCATTTTCCACCTCCTCTTCCATGAAAATGTACTCAAGCTCCTCCTAACCACTCTTTGATCATTTTCCACCTCCTCTTCCATGAAAATGTACTCAAGCTCCTCCTAACCACCAAGAATAGTTGAGGATCATCATCTAACTTCTATGGCCTCCTCACAAGCAACTTCCTCCTCTTCCTCTTACTCTCTCATTTTCGGGCTCACTATCTTGCTCATACACCAATTCCAACCACAACCATGGTTATTTTTGTAGGACAATCTCTAGCAAAATGACCATAGCCCTTGTACTTATAGCATAGAGTAGAAGTAGAAGTAGGATTGCTCAAGCGAGTTTTAGAAGTACCTTCCAAGTGTGGTGTGGTCTTCTCATATGGCTTCTTCACTTCTTTCCTACACTTGCATTTGGAAAGTTTGCATTTGGAGTCTTCCATTCCTTTGGCTTGCTTGTGGAAGTAGGAGTGTTGCCTTTGGATTTCTCTCCCTTAAGCCAATTCTCGGCTTCCATTGCGGCTTCAAAGAGATCTTGAAGAGATTGATAAGTATGCAACCTCAATTGAGAAGCTATACCATAGCTCAAGCCATTCTTGAAGCGGATCATGGCTTGTTCTTCACATTCCTTATCCATATCCAATGCCATCCGGGTCTTCTCAAATTTATCATAGTATTCATGCACCGTTTTGACACCTTGTTTTAGATCAAAGAGTTTCTTGAGTTGCTCTTGTCGATACCTTGGAGCTATATACTTGGTATTCATAAGAACTTTCAATTCTTCCCAAGTTACATTTACATGCATATTCATCCTTCTTCTTGACCTCTTCATGGACTCCCACCAATTAGAAGCATAGGCCTCAAAGGTAGAAAAAGCATAGGTGCCCTTCCTCTCCTCGGTCATCTCATTGGTGTCAAACACCCTTTCCATGAGTAGTACCCATTCCATGTATGCTTCCGGATCACAAGATCCCTTAAAGGGTGGAAGATTTAGCTTAACACTATTGAGGTTGTTGTTGTCACGTACCCCATGATTAGGCTTCCGTTGGCCTCCATAGTGGTCATCATAAGCAACATATTCCCTCCTAGCACTCCTTCCATCAAATCTCATGGGTGGCCCTCGATCTCGGCCTCTACCCCTATCTATATTTCGACCCCAATTCATTTGCCTCCTAAGTTGATAAGGAGCATTATACCCATAGGCTTCATCACCATACTCGGCCTCCTTCTCTTCTTGAGCCTCAACAACTTTCTCAAGAGGTGGAACAAATCTAATGGGTCTTCGAAGTGGAGCATTTCCTTGGGGATTGCCCACGGGTTGGGTATTTCCCAACACACACTCTTGAAGAGTTTTAACTTTCTTTTGTTCATATCACTTGGCTACCTCTACAAAGTGTCCGAGAGTCATAGGAGTGCTATGACTTGTGCCTTCTCTGGATTCAATTTGGACACTTGGGGTCCTTCTCTCACCGGTCTCAACTTGATTCCTCTCTACGGTCTCAAGTCTCAAAGATATGTCCTCCAACTTAGCCATAATGGTATCCATGGAATCCTTCATGGGATTATCTCCGTCATTTGCCATTGTACCTACAAAAGCAACAAACGTTAGTGAAAACACCTCACTCACACCCTCACGTGTATGGCACTCGACTCACTCGTTTAGTGGTGGTGGATATTTTACTCAAGTTTGAGTCTAGAAGCTTCATGTAGTTGATCAATGAACCATAACTCAATCACTCAATTCACAAGCCCAATGCACTCCGGGGTGAGTGGAGTTAATGCGACTCTATTGGACGATAAGCACTTTAAGTGAGGACTTGAGTCAAAAGATACTACGGGTCTTCTTTGAATTCTACTCTCCTATCTAGGCAAGATGATCCAAAACTCTCAAAGTAATTAGTACTAATCAAGTAGGATTATACTCTAATAGCACTAATTGGAAGCAATGCAAGCAACGAAACAAGAGAACCTAGGATAAACTACCCAAATCAATAACTCCCAGAAACAGGCGCCCCGCCTCTGCAGAGTGGGCGGCTGCCCTATCTATTTCAACAAGGGGTAGGCGATCTGCCTCCTGAGCTAGGCTCTCTGCCTCCCAAAAGTCCAGAGAGCTCAAAAATTGAGGCGGTCCGCCTACTGCGAATTTCAGCACAGTTCAACTTCGTGTTTTTCGACTTTAGCACCCAAAAATCCAACAAATCTCACGATGTTTTAGCAATCTGAAGGTACCCAAATGTGTTTTCAACCACAATAATCAGACCCCAATGATTTTTATCAAACCTCAACCAAAAACAACCAAATCACCATGTTCATCAAGTTTTTATCAAGGGTTTCAAGAATAAGGGTTTCAAATTTTCAAATCATGTGTTTTGGGTACCAAAATAACGGGTTTCCAACAAGGAACAAACCCCAATATCACCCATGACAAGAATCAATCAAACGAACAAGATATGCCAAATTTTTGGTTTTTTTCAATTTTTTTGTGTTTTCTTCTTTTCAACAACAACAAACAAGAAAATAAGATAAAAATCGAGCTAGGCATGACGAATCAAGGGTTGGGGGTTTGTAGAAACAACACCCGAGCTTTTCTGTGATATCAAGATGATAGGGGTCAAAATAAAAGACGATAAAGATAAAGGAGCGAGACTTACCTCGAACTCGCTATAAGGTATCCACGGAGAACTTGTTCCGCGAGACGCTCGTATCGGTGTCAAGATTCGCCTACAGTAAGCAACTACCCTCGAGTCAACAAGAACCCGCAAGTAGAATGATCGGGGTTTGAGGATCAACTAGCTCACCTAGAAGACTCAACCATCAAAGGGTTCTTCCATTCATTCAAAGAGACTATTCTCTTGAAAGTATGTTTAATCATTCATCAAAGCTAACTAATGAAAATGAAAGACTATTGGCCCTTTTATAGGTGCCTTACACATGTAATAAAATGTCTAAAAGATCCCGAAAGTGTGCTTAAATAACATAGGCCACGTAGGGCTATAATAGTCAAAATATAACAATTAAGTGATGCGTCCTGTTTAGGAGTATCAGGGGTGGGTGGTCCGCCTGAACACCCTAGGCACCCGCCACCTTTAGTGGTACAGTGCAGTGGGCGGCCGCCTCCTCACCATGGGCGGTCCGCCTCATCAGAATCCAGAGAGTAGTCAACATTTAGGCGGTCCGAATTGTGTCTCTGATGCTCCCCCTTCCATGGTGTTCCAATGTATGACCTTGAAGTTCACTTCCTTGACCTTGGATGGTGCTTTTGGGTGGTTGCTCGATTTGCACTACATCATGTATTTATAGTGTTTCCTAATCCCTTGCGAAATGATTAAAAGGCCCCCAAAGTGGGCTAAGACATAAAAGACCACGTAGGGTCAAAATAGGTAGTTTACACAAAATCTCGTAAAAAACATAACAGGAGAGGCGCCCGCCTCAATGGGAGGCGCTCCGCCTCAGAGAACTACAGAGGCTGCTTCAGTGAGGGGCGGGCCGCCTAGGTGTTGGGGGCGGCTGCCTCATGCTGATCCAGAGGCTTGAACTTTGAGGGGCGGTCCGCCTAGTATTGTGGGTGGTCCGCCTCTTCCTGGAAGGTATGGATACGACTCAAAATGGACTTTAAGTGTTCCTCCTTGGTCCGTAGTCGGTCCTCCCTCAAGTGTGCTCAAGTCCATGGCTACAAATCACTCTCGAACCCTCCTCCGAAGTCTTTGACTTGTACTCCTTGTTCTCTTCAGGCTTGGTTCTTGATGGTTGTCGTTTAGGACAATTTATATTGCATCATCCTCAACAAACCAGTCTATCGGTGTAATTTTGAAGACACCAAAGAGCTCCAACGGCAGGTGGATGAATTGCTGAACAAAAGACTGGTTCGAAGAGCTTGAGTCTGTGCACCATTCCTGTTATCCTTGTCCCAAAGAAAGATAGAACATGGCGAATGTGTGTTGATTGCCGAGCAGTCAACAAAATTACGGTAAATTATCGTCATCCTATTCGTTAATTAGATGACATACTTGATGAATTGAGTGGTTCTTCTTGATTTTCGAAATTGACCTCAGATCCGGTTACCACCAAATCCGAATGAAAGCGGGTGATGAGTGGAAAACTTTATTCAAGACCAAATTCGGTCTCTATGAATGGTTAGTGATGCCGTTTGGCCTCTCTAACGCCCCGAGCACTTTCATGAGATTGATGAACCATGTGCTTAAACTATTTATAAATAAGTTTTTTGTTGTGTATTTAGATGACATACTTATTTATAGTAAATCTGTGGATGAACATGTTAAATACTTAAGGCTTGTACTTGATACACTTAGAAGTGAGAAGTTGTATACTAACTTCAAGAAGTGTGCCTTTTGCGTCGAGCGTGTAGTCTTTCTTGGAATTGTTGTGAGTGCTAGTGGTGTTGAAGTCGATGAGTCCAAAGTCAAAGCAATTAAAGATTGGCTGACCCTATTTCGGTGACTCAAGTCTGTAGTTTCTATGGGTTAGCGAGTTTTTATAGAAGGTTTGCCCGTGGCTTTAGCACCGTGGCAGCTCCCTTAACCGAGCTTGTAAAGAAAGACCATCCGTTTGTGTGGGAGGAGTCCCAGGAGAGGGCTTTCCAAGAGTTGAAACGGAAGCTTAGCTCTGCCCCGTTATTGCAACTCCCTGACTTTGGAAAAGCTTTTGAGGTTGAATGTGATGCTTCCGGGGTCGGGATCGGAGGAGTGCTTATGCAAGAACCAAAGCCGATCGCTTACTTTAGCGAAAAGCTTAAAGGTATAGCCTTGAATTACTCTACGTATGACAAGGAATGTCCTCGTTCGAACACTCGCTCATTGGAAACATTATCTGTGGCCGAGGGAGTTTGTGATTTAAAGAGATCATTGATCTTTAAGACATCTTCAAGGCCAAGAGAAGTTGAACCTGCGGCATGCCAAGTAGGTAGAATTCATTAAGAGCTATTCCTATATAATTCATTACAAAAAGGGTAAAGACAATGCTGTGGCCAATGCAATGTTGAGGAAGTTTGATTTAGCGACCACTTTCACTTCGAGATTAATGGGGTTCGAGAGCATCAAGCTTATGTATGAACATGACCCCAAGCATAAAAGCGTATGTGACGCTATTCTGAGTGGCCGAATGCTGGAGAAGTATCAGTGGCACGGTGGCTATCTCTTTAAGAATGGGAGAGTTTATGTGCCCGTGTCATCATGGAGAGAGCTTTTTGTTCGAAAAGCTCGCTCCGGGAGCTTAACGGGTCACTTCGGTGTCGATAAATCTCTTGTATCTTAACCAAGCAGTTTCACTGGCCCAAGATGTGAAGACATGTGGAAAAGCTTTGCAATGGTTGTTTAGATTGCAAGAAAGCTAAATCGAGGTCCAAACCTCATGGTTTGTACACTCCATTGCCTGTTCCTAAATATCCTTGGGTTTATATATCCATGGATTTCGTGATGGGGTTACAGAGGTCGAGGGGTTGGCATTATAGTATCTTTATCGTGGTCGACCATTTTTCCAAAATGGTCACTTTCCGTGCAAGAAATGTGATGATGCGCAACATGTAGCTACTTTGTTTATTTCTCATGTGTTGAAATTGCATGGTGTGCCTCATACTATTGTGAGTGACCGAGACTCTAAATTCCTGAGTCATTTTTGGAAATGTCTACGGGGTGTCTTTGGCACCAAATTACTGTTCTTGACGTCTCACCATCCTCAGACTGATGGACAGACTGAGGTAGTCAACCGAACCTTGGGAGCTCTGCTTCGAGCAATGTCCAAAGGTAAGGCCGGAAACTGGGCTGATCGTTTGCCTGTGATAGAATTTGCATACAACCGTACTCTGCATCAAATGATTGGAATGACTCTGTTTAA
This sequence comes from Petunia axillaris subsp. axillaris, assembly GCA_029990575.1. Lineage (NCBI taxonomy): Eukaryota > Viridiplantae > Streptophyta > Magnoliopsida > Solanales > Solanaceae > Petunia > Petunia axillaris. The sequence goes on along the minus strand of JARKNS010000002.1, from coordinate 120,704,636 downwards.
GAGTGTATGATTTTAACCCTTTGATTCTACTTGATTTAACCCCGTTGCCTCGAGATGTTGTTATTGATTTTAAAGGTAAATAGCAAGCCACAACTTTGCTCGAGCTACATTCCAAAGTGAGGAAGAATCTTGAGGAAGCTTATGCCAAAGTGGCCTCGAAGAAGAACAAGGGGCGAAAGAGGTTTGAGTTGAAGAATGGAGATTGGGTTTTGGTTCATTTCAGAAAAGAGAGGTTCCCGAATCAAAGGAAAGAAAAGTTGTCTCTAAGAGGGGATTGTCCGTTCCAAGTGCTAAGCAAGATCAACAATAATACTTATGTGATCGACTTTCCAGGTGAGTCTAATGTATCCAACACCTTAAATGTTGCTGACTTACCTCTTTCTGATGTAGGCCGAGCACCAGAAACTAAAGATGGCGCAACTTCGGGGACGAATCTTCTTAAGAAAGGAAGGATGATGCAGTTTGTGTCTGTACTGATCAAGTAACCGAGTCAGAACCAGTATTCAAGCCAGCGAGATCGGTCACACGAAGCCAAGCCAAGATCATGTACAACGTGCACATTCACTTAGCATGGCCGGGAGAAAGCAACGGTTCGGTGAGTGATTTACCGAGCTCAAGACTTGAAAGGTACATTCGCAAGCTGGAGCCCGAGGCTGGAAGTGCCCAAACACAAATCCATGACGCCGAGCACTAAAGTGACCGAAGGGCTACCAATATGCCCGAGGCAGGAGAGCGTCCGTTGTCAATTGTGTCGAGGCTGACCAACCGAGCATCGAAGCCCAGAGCGCCCGAGCACATTGTTTACTTCACCCTATGTGGCCTTATTTTATTGGTTGTCGGTGACCATTTTCCTAGTTTACCCTTGGGGCTATCTATATAAACCCCTTAGTTTAGTTCATTTCGTAAGTTGATGATTGATATTATTGAATGATAAGCCGAGTGCTTTGTAACTCCATCATGAGTGAACCCCATCGTGGGATTGTTAAAGAACTTGCGGTGAATTCCGTTTGATAAAGTTCTTCTTTGTCATTCAATTTCCAAGAAGCATGTGCGTCTTTCTTGAGGATTGTTGCATAGTTTAGGTGTTTATATTACCTTTCAATTCGAGTGGCCCGAAGACTAGTTCCTTGCGTTCGTTTGAATAAAGCTTAGAACTGTATAACTTTTATTTTTACTTTTTTCATCTTATTTTCTATTGTTATTTGTGTTCGGTTGCTAAGCTCCGATTAGCTTGCACCAATCTCGTAATCTACAAGAAAGAAAAAATACAAATAAAGAAGGTTCCATAAATCCAATTTTCTTTAGTATGTTTATCTGATTTATTAGATAACGTTCAAATGAGGAACGGGTGCCGTCTAAACACGAGAATGGATAGGAGTCACCCACACTTTGGGCGTAACATGAAGTGGGTATGCATCCTTTTCTCTTGTGTCTCATATTTTTAATGTTTATTATGAGTAAACTGGAAATGGGGATCATGAAGGGTTGGTGCAGGATTGAGGAGAGTCACCACCCCCCACCCACATTTTTTCCTTGTGAAACTAATAATTAAAAGACAAGTGGACTATTATAGTTCCCTCCTACCAATGACATGATAACAATTTGTCTATTCTACAAGAATGAAAATTTGAAGGTCTTAATCAAGATTTCTTTTGCATTTCTCAGACTTTGTTTAGATTTAGGGGTTTAGCCAAGGTTTCATAATTTTCTTATTTTAAAAATTAATTTTGTCAAATGAAATTTCTAAAAAAGTAAAGAATTTCGAACTATAGCAGCTTGTATTTTCTCAATCAATTTAATCAGTAGTTGTTCTTTTGTTAATATTATACCAACAATCAGTAGCCTATCCCAGAAGTTTGATAGGCTTTGTATTGATTAGTTCTCTTAATACTTAATAGATGATCTTGAAAGGTCCAACTAAGGAACTATCTTAATTATATTCGAACTTTTGGAATGGTTGGTTGAATCATAATCGTTTAACCAGTGGGATGTCCGTTTGAGGTCGAACGACATATATAGACTATAGTAGAGATAGCAACGAAAAGAGTGAATTGGAGTCCGGTACCATTATGAATTTTTCCATATTGAACTTTAGAAAATTAGAGTCTATGAAAAAATATCCTGAAGACATGGCAGCAATTAATTATTGAAGGCGTGGAAACATCTTAAAGAAAAATGTTTACACAGAAAAATGTAAAAGGGGAACTGATGAAGTTGGGCAAGGATGGATACTTGACCTTCAAAAATTCAACGTTAGTCCTACAATAATAGGACTCCAACGATGAAGACACAAAAAATGTGACTGCAGCTTCCTGTGGATAGCTTCAAGGATAAGTGAGTTCCTTATTGCATGAACCTAGGCCATAGCTAACCCCATCTTATATGTCCTACTGAGGTTTCTCCTCTCAAGATAGGAAATGATGCCCTTATTAATTAACTCAATTTGGCTACATGTCTCTTCAAGAATTAAGGTTGTTTCTTTTATCTTTCCTTTTGTAATATATATATATATATATATATATATATATATATATATATATATATGTCAACGGTTGTGATTCATTGTAGAGATAGATTTTTGTTGTTATTCAAATATGTCAAAGGCGTGGTATAACGGTTTGTAGCTGATTAGCTTCATTTGCAAGTATAATGATATAATCTCCTTGCAACTTTTTCCTTTAAAAAAAAAAAAAGAGTCGATATAGGGCGAGTGAATCATTTTTTTTCTACATAATTGATGTATAAATATGGTTATTAATAAGTATTTTTGTTTGTAATCACTTATTTGCTTTTAAGGAGTTTGCCATTCATTCATTATTCATTGAGACGTTGGTCACTAAGATATTCCAATATGGCCTTTTAACATAACTCTAAACACTAGCACAACTAACACCACCAATTATCTCTATCAGTATACCATGAGTCATCACCATCAAACACCTTATCGATAGTTCCACTATACAATCACCACCACCACTGCACAAGCGTCGCCTATTGACCACGACACAATGACTACTGCTAGCCTCTCATCACCAACCACGGCGCCACCACTACCACTATACCTAACAACCAATAATTGATGTCGACCACCACCACGACTAGTATATCGCGGCTTGTTTTTAAAGTATGTTTCATCAAATGAATAATTTTATGTTCTGTAAATTAATATTTTCTCTATCATTTTCTTGATATAATAATTAAATTAAATTTTATGTTGATGAAGTTTAAATAAAGAAATATTACACATTCAGAGAAAACAAGCTCATTGAAAGCATATTATTAAGGTGGATTAGTTTGTGTGGACAAAGTTATCCCAGAATTAGGAAACTTGAAATTATTATATATAATTTATAATTCTTTGATTATTTAGTACTAATGCTTTCTTTGGTTCATTGGATTAAATGAAATATGAGACATGCTTGGTTTGAAACTTGATAAACTTAAACAAATCTTTGTTTCCAATTCAACCTTGGTTATATTAGTGATCTAGATATATCTAAATAGTTTATTACTATCTTTTAAAAGGGTTTGATAGGTAAATAACGTAGTATCTATTACCGTTTTCTATAATATCCAAGGATAAATACTGGTATTATTTATCCCACTTCTTAGGTGGGATAAATAATACCAAATTTTGGTATTAAATTTATATGGACTTTGACTATCCATAATCGAACACGGAATAAATTAAATCCCAACGTTTATTCTAATACTGTAACCAAACAATCCCTAAGCATTCTTGTTTAAAGACCTACAATATCTAAATAATCAAATGTGTTCAGGTTAAACATTTTAATCTTAAATTTAAAAGAGAGTAAATTGAGCCTTGAATTCTTCAATTACATGGTCCGACTTAGGATCTCCATAACGTGGTATACATTGAATTTCCGAATTGAATCCAAGATTTTTGATATGTTTGTATCGATATAAGTTTTATAATATTTTGATAGTCGGTTTTGCAAAGATAATACGAAATATTGAATATCGTATCAAAATAATATATGTTATTATACTAAATAATCATATTATACATAGATAATAAAAAAATAAATATATAAAATGAATAACATACTGTAGTTCCTTACCTTTAGGCTTTACTTCTTTACCCAATTACTATTATTTTATTATGAACCCGCTTGTGTTAGCGGATTTAAAATGATTAATAAACATCAACGGTTGAAAATACTTTTAGCTGGTGAAACTAATTTTATAAATAAATAATAACATGTGTGGATATGAAAGTGCTGAAACTAGTAATAAGCAGTTGGCCGTGGTGTGTTTGGTAAAAATGTTGATAAGTGTATTTTTGTTGAAGTGACCAAAATATTCTTCAATTTATTTACAAAAAATGTACGTATAAAATACTTTTATATTAAAAATGCCAAAAACACCACATGAAAAGGGAGTTGAAAATTTTGTTTGAAAATAATATTTCATAAATTACAAAATATTTTGGATAAAATAATAAAATACTTAGTCAAACTAAAAGGCTTATAAGCTGTGGCTTATGGCTGATTTTAGGTTATAAGTATTTTTATTATTTATCAAATACGTAGATAAGTAAAAAATACTTATAAACTGATTTAATCAACTTATAAGCTTTGCCAAACACCCTCTACATTTGTGTTTTTTCAGACATCAGTTGCCTCATACTTTGTTGTGATTATAGAACCCAAAGCTTCAGTTTCTGCTGCTTCATTCTGCCAGAACTTGATATAGGAAATGATTCAATACGCCGGTTGCTTCTGTGAAACGGGACCTAAAGAGAACTAAATTAATATTTTTTCTATTTAAAGTTCAAACCGAACTACTGAAGAAATCATATATAACAAAAATAGAATAGAAAAAAATTGATCAATGCTGAATTTAATTTAGTGTTTAAATATAGTGGGTATGTTGCTGTTGTTGTTGAATTTAACTTAGTTTGATATTGGTATAATATTTTAAAAAATTAAATACCAAAAATATCGTATTATCGAATTTGTCAATACCGCACCGTACCTATCCAGACACACCCTAGCCCTGCATGTAGGTATGACGAACTCTCTTTCGCGAACATCTAATCAACTCGTGTGGCTCATGTCTTCTACCGAAAAACTGATTGGAAATGTGAATGAATTTGGTTTAGATTTTTTTTTTTCTTTTTAAAATGCACTTTTGTAGCAATTACTCAAACCGAGCACTAATATATATTCCGTACTTGTTTCTTTTCATGATTGTATTTGTCTATCTTTGTCTAACCTAATTTTTGGTGCTAAGTTTTTTCCTTTTCAACATCCCTGTCCGAAGTGAAACATGTACCGGAAACTATATTCGGCATGTGGATCGCATCCAAATAATTCAATCGATCTAAAGGGTAATTTAGAAACTTAATTAGAACTAGCAACTCATTTCGATTTTTGAACTGCAACTTTAAGTAGTTTTCTTCATTTCTTTTTCTATCCTTTACTTTCTTATTCTGTGTGTTGGATAAACGAGGGTTTTAAACTTTTACAGCGGACAAAGTTCAATTAGGCACTAATTTAATTACGAAAAGTACTGTATGCGAAAACGAATAGATAATGGCACGTTTAGAAAACAAATGACAATCGTTAGAATGAACTTTTTGTTGATACGTCACCGAGGATACTAAAGTAATGGTGATTATTAGTTCCCTTAGTCATAAGCTCCTTAAATATTTAGAAAAATTCTTTTGTCAAACCATTATTATACACATGTCTCTTGCTGAAGTCAAGCGATAATTCTCATCCAATAATTACGAGTTCTCCTTTTTTTCTTAAACGGGGTGAGTTGACAATCACTAACTATAATGAAATCATTTTTCTACAAACAGGTGATAATCAGCAACAAAGTAGCACCTTTTGAAATTCGATTTTAGTTAGTTGTCTAAATTTTACACACCGATTATTTTAAAAATATTAACTTTATATACTCTTGGAGCACTTTAAAAAATAGTTAGAGATAAATGTTCATAAAAATAGATGACATTAATAACTTAATAAAGAAGGTAACTTCTGACATATAGTGTATTAAGTAAAATAAATCTATCATTCTCATATTCTTGTTCTATGGCCTGATCCTCATTTTATTTTTTATGTTTTCCTTCCCCAAATCTTGAACTCAAAATAATGAATTTCTGAGAAGCTTGTACAAACTAAAAGAAAGCTCAAAAGGAAGAAAAAAAAAAAAACAAAAGAAATGGTCTATAAGTCATTTGATGACCTAATGACTGTTTCAATGGAAAGGAAATGCACCATAAAAAAATTAGATTCGGCAAATCTTTGTTCCATTTATCTAATCCAAAATCATAAAATGTCAAATCTTTGTTATTCTGTTGCATCTTCTAAACTTCTGTTTTTCAACTCTCCCCTGGCCCCCACAATCAAGATTCTGTACCCTCCCTCCTCTCACCACCCATGCCTGCAATAGCTATTTTAAACTCTTTTTGTGGCATTCTTATTCTGTAGTCGTACGTTTCACCACTATATAATTCCAGCAATATCTATCTAACTTTCTGTGAGTACCTTTCCCTCCTCTTTGCAAATGGATAATTCTTCTGCATGTAAGAGTTTCTCTAATTGTAGCGCAAACTCAGATGACTCTCCCGATCAGGAAAGTAGTTGGACATTCTATTTCCAAGACTTCCTTTGTAATAATAATAATGAAGAAACTTCTTTGTGTTCTGGCTTTGAAAGTGCTTCCTTAGTTTCTGATGCTGCTTCTTTAGCTCCATATCATAAACTCGCCATTGTTAATAGAAATGGTGCTCTAGACATTAATGATCATACTAAAAAGAAATTGGGTTCCAAGAAGAGAAAGATCAAAGGAGCAGCTGTAGATAATGATCTGGAAGATACTGCAAGTTCACCTAATAATAGTCCCAAGGTCAAGCTATATCTTCTTTTTATTCACCTTCTTTAAGGTTTTGTTCTCTCCTTATTTATCTCTGATATTATTTTTTCCTTTTACATTGCAGGTGTCTTATATGGATCAGTTATGCATTAGTAGTCAGAAAGGGAAGAGCGCTGCAAGTATTTTGGAGGTAAGATAGAGAGAGCGACAAAAGGAAGATTTCATCAATTATTACCTATCTAGTATTTCATTTTATCATTAAGGTGGTGTTTGATTGGTCATAAAGATTAAGAACGGAGAAGAGGCTTTTGGCACATTTGAAAAGTAAAGTTAGGACATGTGTAATTAATTATGATATAATATTTTTATTACTATAAAAGCATGTCATATAGTATAGCTGTTAACTTTGAACATGTGTACTAAAAATGAAAGAATGTCATATGGAGCAAAGAAGAGATATATTTGTTTTACGGGGTTGTCTAGCTCTCTGTGATTACTTAAAATTTGTACTGAAGATATATCCCTTTGGAATTTGGTTTTAACAGGGTAAGGTAAATATGTCTGGCCAGATGACTAGTGGATTGAATGTATCCAGAAAAGAGGATGAACGCACAGAACTGAAGAAGAAGGGACTATGCTTAGTACCTGTATCTATGTTCACAAAGTATATGGATTAGATTTTCTTGCAAAATGTCTATTACTTTCATGATTAGCTGAATGGAAGGTGACCTTGCTATATGTATTTTTATGGAAAAGAAAAAAAAGTAGTGTACGAATATTTATGCATGTTGCTTAGCTTATACTTGCGGAGCTTTGGATCATCACTCTTAAAAGTTTAAGGACTTGTAAGATAACTCAAGGGACAGTTGGATAATTCATCTGCTCCTCATAAGCAACAAAATTCGCATTGATAAATTAATATGTCTAACTGACTCATCCGTCTTGTCGGAGATATCATTAATTAGTTCTCTGAAATCTAGAAAATTATACTTCTGATATGAAGGAATAAATGTTTGACCTTTAGTTTTAAAGGGTAGAGTTGACATTATCCTAAGATTTTATTAGTATGTAAAAAGAGAATCAGAAACTACGAATATATTAGCAGCTGACCACCAGAAGTCCATAATCCATTCCCTACAAACAAGCCTGGCCCCTTCCATATACATTTTCTTTGTAAATTTATCTTCTTTTTAGTCTAGCTCAGCACCCACCTTCCAATCTCTCATGCCTGTGTTGAATTGCTCCAGAAAAGAAACAGCATAAGCCATACATAATTTTAGGCCAACAATTTAACCGGTCTGCACAACCTGAAAGGGAAAAGAAAATAATGTAATTTATAAACACTGACGACGCGTGTATATATATATATATATATATATATATATATATATATATATATATATATATATGATTTTTTACGTTTACTGTGATTTACTCAGTTGTAATACTTAACCAGCATTATTTTTTGGATTATTATTCCAAACTTTTATTGATAGTTACTGTATGGACCTAAATCAGTTTTAGGATTACAAATCGAATTTGGATTCGAATATAAGCAAATCTTCGTATCAAAGTTAAATAAATGCACAAAATAGAAGTAAATGCAAAAGAGTAACTTGATTTCAATATATGATTGTGAGTACAAATTTGGGCAGATTTTCATTAACTATTTCTGGATCCATATAATGTAAAATGAAGTGCTATTTATAGATACAAAGTGTTATCCCACGTTCTCCACTACTTGTTCATGGCCAACCCACGTCTGGAGCATTTATGGGTGGAGTTAATGAGATAAAAGAGGGCAAAGGACCCCTCAAGTCTTTAAATAAGGATTGGGGACAATATTTTCTTTTTGCTTTTCTTTTATTCCCGGAAAGTATTAATTTGTCATTAGTGGGTTAAGTAGTGGGGCCATGGGTTATTTCGTACGTTTTAAAACTTGTGGGGCGAAAATAATGGGGCAAAAACCGAAACGTTTAAAACTTTCTCTCTCCCCCATCATTCCATATCAGTCTCTCATCAGTCCCACTTGCTCTCTCATAATTCTACACACTTCCCCATTTTCTCAAGTTCTCTCTCTCTTCAAAACAAAGAACTCAAACAAAAAATAGGCTTCAAAATCTCCGATTCCAGTCACATTGTTACAGTTCGTTTCATATTTTAGCGAAATTTCTAATCATCGCTGAGTGGGTAACGTGGTTCCATCAAAATCAAGGTAAAATTTCACTGTGTGTCGATAAAAACTGTATTTTAGTTCTGCTTTTGTCTGGTGCTTTTACATTGCTTAGTATCACTGTTTTTCTGGGTTTTTTTGATGTTGTGCACAAACATCAGCGTTATATGTGTGCACATATGGCTTGATGTGTACACATCTAGATGTATGTTGAACAGATCTGCTTAAATGGCTCGTGGTGATGATCGTCATAAATTGTGCACATAATTTAATATGTGCACACATAAATTAATATGTGCACACATATTAATTTATGTGTGCACATATTAAATTATGTGCACACATATTAAATTATGTGTGCACATTATTTAGCTTGTTCAACATCAGTGTAGACTTTGCACATATTATAATATGTGTGCACATATTATAGTACGTGTGCACATAAAAAGAATATGTGTGCACATCTTAATTTATGTGTGCATCATCTAATCTTTTATGTATTCTATATTCCTTATATTTTTGTTTAACTTTGCTTTGTAGATAAAATGGTTAGTACTCGAAGTGGTGGTGCAAAGAAGACACAGTCACAGGGGTCTATTCATCTACGGAGTAGCAAGAGGAAGAGGGATGATAAGGAAATCCAGACGGCTCAAGCCGCTAGCAAAAAAAGACCTGCTAGTAAGGAGTGTAACGAGGAGCAGGGGGAAAGTCAAGTTAGCATTGATATGAATCGTCCAGAACAGTTGCATGAACGAGAGCAGGCTGTTGGTGATGCAGTAGCAGATGATGAAGTTGGAGTAGCAGAATCATCTGATGATGACAGTGCAGAAGAAGAAACAGGAGAACCACAAACTGAAGGAGGTGCTGGTAGAGATGAAGAAGGAAGAGAAGAGGTTCAAATTGGAGAAACAGAAGCAGGTAGTGCTGGAGTAGGTGAAAGAGAAGGAGCAAATCAAACACAAATTGAAGGAGGTGGTATTAGACAAGAAGAAGTAGGTGAAACTGGGCGTGAAACTGAAGAATGTGTTGGTAGTGGTAGAGTGGAAGAAGAAACAGGACAATTAGAAGCAGGTGATGGTAGTTGTGGTGCAGGAGAAAGAGAAAGAGAAAGACAAGTTGAAGCAGGTGAAGCTGGAGAACAAAGAGTAGCTATTGAAGCTGGAGAATTACAAGCTGTAGAAGAAGAAGCTGCAGAAAAAGAAGTTGGTGGTGTTGGAGAAAATTTCAATCCTGATGTTGTTGTTGGTGATGTTTTAAGGGAACTTGGTGGTGCTGATCAAGATGAGTCAGCAGAGAAAGGAGGAGAAGAGGATGTTGAAATGGCAATAGGTGAAGCCGTCGCTGATCAGCAGGTTGGATAATTCGTAAAACTAATGTGGCAGTTGTGTACACATATTATAATATGTGTGCACATATTGTAATAGGTGTACACATATTACAATATGTGCACACATATCATGATATGTGCCAACGTATCAGTATAGTTGCACATATTATAATATGTGTGCACATATAATATTATGTGAACACATAATATTATATGTGCACACATATTATAATATGTGCAACTATACTGAGACGTTGGCACATATCATGATATGTGTGCACATATCGTGAGATGTGCTTATATCTCTCTGTTTGATGATTAATTCATGCAGTCAGTAATGTGTTCTGAATGTGCAGGTTCATGGTGAGGTTGCGTTCACTCCTCAGAACAACTTGAGGACGCATATGGACGTACACGGCGAGACGAAAGTGCCTAGATTTGCTGTGAGATCCTCCATCTCTGGTTCCTTTGCCGCTTTTAAAAAACTCTTGAAAAAACTTAAATTTGAGGAAAGTTTCAGAAACAGCATATTTGGTCACCTATGGGAGTTGAATTCCAATGCCATTTTCGCTCCAAAATTAGTCCATGGCCTCCGGGAACGCGCAATCGTTTGTGGAAAGAAAAAGGAATTGTGGGTCAACTTTAACGGATTGCCCGTTCGTTTTGGCCTTAGAGAATTTGCATTGATGACTGGTCTGCAGTGTCATTCTTTCCCGTCTGACGAATTTATAACTGGGGAGGTTGCTAAGAGGGGTGAAGCTTTATGGTTCTCGATAACCAATGAGGGCAAGCAGAAGTCTGTTACAGCAGAGCAACTACTGGAGCAGATCGAGACAAGCACAACCATTAGTAGACCTCACAAGTTTCGCCTTTGCTTGGCTTGGTTTGCACACGCAATTCTTTGTGCCAAAGATAAGCGTACAAGCGTTCCCAAAAAGTACGTCCACCTAGCATCGAGGCCCAACACATACTTCAATGAATATCCATGGGGCAGAGAGAGCTTTGATCAAACAATTAAGTATCTTCTTATACAGTCTGTGGATAAAAAGGATTTCACCCTATATGGCTTTCCTTGGGCATTCATTGCCTGGGCATATGAAGCCATTCCTTCGCTGAGGCACGGTGAATTTCCTGAGTTGCCCACAGAGCCAAGGATGATACGGTGGATGTCAGACAAGCAAGAGCGTGAGTGCGACCAGTTGTTCCGCAATGCTGATAACCCGGTAAGTCTGTAGTTTATATGCAGTCAAAGACAATTTATGTGTACACATAAATAATATGTGTGCACATAATATGTTATGTGTGCACATAATGAAGCACCATAATTGATGTTGATCCTTCTATAATATGTGTACACATAATGATTTATGTGTGCACATATTGTTAGATGTTTGCACATATTATATACAGCTAAAACTTTTGTCTATTCATCTCATTGGTGATGTATTTTTTTCTTTTTCTTTTTTTGATTGATGGGGGCTGCAGGTGGTGACCCCTTGCCTTGTTCCAACTCCTAGCGAGATGGAGAAGGATTTCATGAAAAAGTTTGTTCCGTATGAAGATGTGGAGGATGAAGTGATTGATAGGCTGACTGAAAAGTTGGATGGTGTTAGTAGACTGACTTTGGCAGTTCAAATTCCAGTGGATGGGCAAGAAGATGGTTCAAGAGTTAATGCTGTTGGAGCTTTAAGAGATCGTGGTGATGGTGGAGATTTTAGTGAAGGTCGTTTGAATGATTGTGCAGATGTTGAAGTTCCTGTACAAGATGTTGCTGCAGAGCATGAAGTTGCCAGACGTGTGAGCTTCAGTGCTTTTGGTGGTGGTGGTGGTCATAATAGAGGTTTTGAAAGATCATTTGGTTCTGTAGGTGATGGTGGTGAAGGTACGTCAAGATCCCATTATTGTTGCAAATGTAAATTGTGCCAAGAATGCAAAGAACAAAGAGATAAAGAGAAACAGATGTTCAATGATATGAAGGAGGTCCTTGATTCCCTTCTACAATGGACAAAGCAGCAGCCCAGGAGGACTGTGTACCCTGCAAGGACACAGATATCTCCTTATGTACAGTCTATAAAGAGGAGGGCAAGGATGGTGAAGAACAGAAAGACCACTCCGGTTGCAAAGAAGGTTCGTGAAATTGTCCATGAAGAGGTTCAGGAGCAGGTTGAGGCAGAATTTGAGGAGCGACTTCCTGTTAATATTTATAGGCATGTTGATCCGGCAAAGAAAAAAGCTTTTGATGCATACATGCGTTCGAGAAAAAAGCAGAAGATCATTGTTATGGGCCATGAATATGATCAGCCTGAATTTCGTTTGATTACAACCATGTCAGAGTGGCTGGAGAGTCAGGTAAACGAGTAACTATAGTTGTCATACGTGCGCACATATTCTTTTTATGTGCACACATATTCTTTTTATGTGCACACATATTATTTTTATGTGCACACATTTCATTTTATGTGCACACATTTCATTTTATGTGCACACATTTCATTTTATGTGCACACATTTCATTTTATGTGCACACATATTCCCTTTAGTTGTGTAACTATGATTACGAAGCTTCTTCTTTTTCAAAATGTCTGCAGCACGTTGATGTAATCTTGGCCTTAATGAGGATCAGACACAAGGAATTCACAAGTCACTATGATCCGAGTGATGTCATCCTCGACATGAACTTCTGCTCAGTCATTGCTGGATCGTACATGGACCTTGAAAAGGAGGCAGAGAAGGAGGGGATTTCTTTGGCTGCTTATATGAAACTGATGCCTACTGCTCAGGGACTCGTGGATTATGCGCTTGGTAAGACTCCTTACCCAGGTGGGCGCCGTTGGGATGGGGTCAAGAGGATATTTACAATCATGAACATTATAAAAAAGCATTATGTGACTGTTGTTTTCTTGGTCGAGGAAGGGAGGATTGAAGTTTATGACTGTAATATTGGGGTGTTCGATGAAGATACTTTTGCGCCATATATGTTTCCCATCACGGTAATGTTCCCAAGACTGTTGCGAGATTGTGGCAAATTCAACCACTTGCCGGATGAAATCCTGAAGCAAGAAATGTGGCCTTATGAGAGGTTGAAGGGTTTGCCACACAATGACACGGGGACAGCATGTGGTGGGTATTCACTGATGTACATCGAGCACCTCCTCACCAACACCCCAATGACGGAACTCAGCGATAATACCATGGAGGACTGCAGGTACAGGTGGGCAGTGGACGTATTTCATGAAAAGATGTCTCCTTAAGTTGTTGCAATTTGGTTGTAATTTTTGGATAATCAAAGCCGTGTTTGGCTTTTTATTGATCTGTAAGGATAATTTAAGCCCTTTGTGGCTTTGTTTTTATTTCCTTTTGTGTATGCGTAAAGACTTTTGGTAAATATTGGCTATGATAAAATGTAGTTGTGTTTGTATGTTATTTACATTTCTATTGTTATATTTCTCTCATTTGAATTGACGATATATGTGTGGACACACCGTCAAATATGCAAAACAGTTAAAATTAATAAGTGTAAGAAGTAAACGACTCTTGTGCACGCATATAATATTACGTGTACACATATTATAATATGTGCACGCATATAATATTACGTGTACACATATTATAATATGTGTAACTATTTGTCCCAATGATATGCTAAGTTATCATCCAGTTAGAAATTTAGGTGTGCACATATTATAATATGTGCACACATACAATATTATGCGTGCACATATTATAATATGTGCAGATGAACCAGGCGTATCATTGTGGAAATAGTCACACATACAATATTATGCGTGCACATATTATAATATGTGCACGCATATAATATTACGTGTACACATATTATAATATGTGTAACTATTTGTCCCAATGATATGCTAAGTTATCATCCAGTTAGAAATTTAGGTGTGCACATAATATAATATGTGCACACATAATATTATATGCGTGCACATATTATAATATGTGCACACATAATTTGTTATTATCCAAATCTGAGTGCCAAAGACTGATCCCACTATTGCCTACACTGAATTATAGTGTTTAGGGCTTATTTTTGTGGTATTTATGCACTTATTGTATCCATCTTGGTCTATTTGATCTTCCTTTGTTGATACTGCAAGTATACCTTGGGTTGAAGGCTGAATTGAAACAAAGTGTTACATTATTAGTCTTGGATAATGATGATGATAGTGTAAAAGACACGAACCAAGTGCTTTGGTGCATATTTTGATCGTTTCACATTAAAATGCACTATAAGTATATCAATTTGTATGGATTGTTGAGATTTCTCACTCATTATCAACTCTAGACTTGATGGTTACCAAAGAACACATAGAAAAACACTTGAATGAGTTTTGCTTAGACCAAAGCAACACATAATATATGAAAATAGTACCAAACCTACATGTAAGCTAACATAAATGGACAGCCAACGCAATGCAAAGTGCCTTACTAAGATATGCATGGTTCCACTGCACATATAATAATATGTGCACACATATAACAATATGTGCACACATATAATAATATGGGCACACATATAATAAAATGTGCATACACATATACTAAGAGTTCTTGGTAAGTCTGCACATACTATTATATGCGTGCACATATTATTATATGTGTGCACATATTGTTATATGTGTGCACATATTATGATATGTGCAGTGGAACCATGCATATCTTAGTAAGGCACTTTGCATTGCGTTGGCTGTCCATTTATGTTAGCTTACATGTAGGTTTGGTACTATTTTCATATATTATGTGTTGCTTTGGTCTAAGCAAAACTCATTCAAGTGTTTTTCTATGTGTTCTTTTGTAACCATCAAGTCTAGAGTTGATAATGAGTGAGAAATCTCAACAATCCATACAAATTGATATACTTATAGTGCATTTTAATGTGAAACGATCAAAATATGCACCAAAGCACTTGGTTCGTGTCTTTTACACTATCATCATCATTATTCAAGACTAATAATGTAACACTTTGTTTCAATTCAGCCTTCAACCCAAGGTATACTTGCAGTATCAACAAAGGAAGATCAAATAGACCAAGATGGATACAATAAGTGCATAAATACCACAAAAATAAGCCCTAAACACTATAATTCAGTGTAGGCAATAGTGGGATCATTCTTTGGCACTCAGATTTGGATAATAACAAATTATGTGTGCACATATTATAATATGTGCACGCATATAATATTATGTGTGCACATATTATATTATGTGTGACTATTTCCACAATGATACGCTTGCTTCATCTGCACATATTATAATATGTGCACACATACAATATTATGCGCGCACATATTATAATATGTGCACGTATAATATTGTAAGTGTGACTATTTCCACAATGATACGCTTGGTTCATCAGCACATATTATAATATGTGCACGCATAATATTGTATGTGTGCACATATTATAATATGTGCACACCTAAATTTCTAACTGGATGATAACTTAGCATATCATTGGGACAAATAGTTACACATATATAATATGTGTACACGTAATATTATATGCGTGCACATATTATAATATGTGCGCGCATAAATTCATATGTGAAGTTGAACGGTACAGATTTTAGTTATGTATTTTGCCTTAGTGGTTGCCATTCGAAACATAATCTTTGGCAAGCAAAAAAACTATATGTCTGAGACTTCGTGGGTATTGGAAACATAATGAAGGTAATGAACAGTAATTGTTAAAAGTTACAAAGATAAAATACGCAATAGCACGGATAATTGTTCAACGCACAAGCTGTTTAAAAGGACAAATACTCTACGACCCAGCACCACTACTATTTCAAACTCCTGATTGTACTCCTCGATGGGGACATGTCGTTTTTTTGTGGCCAAATCGTTTGCATATTCCACATCTATTCCTCCGGGTTTTAAATGCTTCCCCAACTGATGGCATTCTCTTGGTCCTCCTCCTTCCCCGTGGGATCTTCACATAAGGTGGTCGAATTTTTCTCTCGTAAAGCTCCGGTGGAGCATTCCACAATTCCTCTGGTAAGATTGGATGTATTATGTCTGCATAAGCGAGAATGTACGTATTGGTGTAATAATACGGAGAAGTAAAATTGTACAATTCGCTCCCATATGCTCCATACTGACGTCTTATGGCTGCGCAAGCATGTACACAAGGATACATATCAATCTGAAACTTTCGACACGAACATGTCCTTTCGCTTAGATTGATATTGACAGCATCATCTCCAGTACCAACTGAATACATATCCGTGCCATTGGTAACAACCAACAACCTTGCTCCTGCGTCATTATTTTTCTTTAATATATCCTCAATTGAAGGGACACAAGGCTTTGTATGTTTCATGAACATCGTACGCCTCTCATGAAATTTTTCAGCAAAGTTTCGTATGATAGCATTGAACAAGGCTGTTATGGGCATTTCTCTTTCATCCTTTAGCATTGAGTTCATGGACTCAGCAATGTTAGTCGTCATCACACCAAACCTACAATTATGTGTACACCTCTTCAGCAAGTTGGGAGGTCTTAATAAAGCCACGTCTCACAATATGTGTACACATAATCTTTATAGGTGTACACATATTAAGTTATGTGTGCACATATAATAAGTGGGGAGGTCTTAATAGCTTGCACATCTCACAATATATGTGCACATAATATTTACAGGTGTACACATAATATAATATGTGTACACCTATTGTGAGATGTGTACACCTATTATATTATGTGTACACATATTTTCACGTGTTATCAGTACCTGTGTCCTGGAAAGTATGCTCTGCTCCAGCGCTCAAATCCAACCCTCTCAAGATATGTTGCAGCCTTGTCACACTTAATCCGGATTTCACCGAAATGTGACTCAAATTCTCTCTCCGTATATGAATCGGCTGCTGCATGAAAATTTCCCATGAAACTACCACAATGAAAATTTGTCCGGATGCTTTGAGACAAGTGCCACTTGCAAACACCATAATTAGCTTCAGGGAAGATCTTTGATACTGCCTTTACGATGCTTGGATGCCTATCAGAAATTATGCACAACTCATTGTCGCTGGGGAGTATACCGACCAACTGTTCAAAAAAGAATTCATAAGATGCATCACACTCAACATTTACAACACAAAATGCTAATGGAAAAATATGTGTCTCTGCGTCTTGTGCCACAGCAGACAACAAAACTCCCCCGTACTTGCCAGACAAGTGAGTTCCGTCTACAGCTATGACTTTCCTCATATACGCAAATCCCCTAATCCATGACCCAAGAGATACAAAAAAATACAAGAAGTTCCCATCGCGATCAACCTCCAAACTTGTCTTGGTACCTTCATTTGAAGTCCTAAGCATATAACGGTACGCATCCAAAACCTCGTACCCATGCTCTGGAGTCCCTCTTGTCAAAGACTTGGCAATAATACCACCCATTCGACTCTTCCAATAGCTAATGTTAGAACCCAAATCCCTATTGACTGCTTGCCTAATTTCCTTTGTAGTTGGACCTTTTCCCTCATCATACCAAGACTTCATGAATTCACCAACGACTTCCGCCGAGGCGAGTGGACTATGACTTGAGAGGTGCTCTAACCCGCATGTATGCTTATTCTTGTAAACTTTAATCATAAAGGTATCATCATTTAAATACTTGGTGGCTCGAAGCCACCACTTGCAATTAACATTTACACAACGGACACAATATACATTTTTGGTATGCTTCACTGACTTGAAACAAAAGTGCTTCTTCAGTGCAGCAATCTTCAAAGCCACAACTAAGGCGCGCTTGTTTTTGAAAGTTAAACCCTTATAAAACCCGGTGCCGTCATCCTCATCATCTTTGCTGTTTGGTGTAGCTTCCACATTATTTACATCATTGCTACCAACAAATACATCATTGCTCCCAATAACAGGATTAGGAGTTAACTCCACCTTGTCTTCTTTGTCTGCTTCGTCAACCTCATCTTCAACCTCATCTTCAACCTCATCTTCTTCTCGTTCATGTTCTTCTTCACCTCCTTCATTCTCTGATATTTGCATATTGAACGGCTCTTCATCACCAATGTCATCCCATCCGTTGCTAGAACAATCATAAGAGCGTCCATGATTTGGCATCAGATTGATGTTTGAAACTTCCACTGACCTATCATCCAAATATACCCTTAAAGTTGGTCTATTACCAGCTCCGTCGACATCGGCCAGGTAAATAAGGAGATCGTCATCGTTCTTTATTCTACAAGGATGACTCTTTTGCTTTGAACAAATGCTGAGCATGTATGTAATGCAAAGATTATTTGGATCGTGACTTACCGAACATCTGGTAATAATCTTTTCAACTAACTCAGAATATGTAACCTCATTATTCACAACAATTGGCACCGTCTCCCTAGACTTCGAAATCCAAGTGAAACAATCACGGCTCTCCACCCATTCACCAAGAAAATCAATTGCTAACAGTAGCATTATTGGGAAAAATACCTGTAAAAAATAAAGATCTTCATCACTCCATGAAAACACCAGTATATTTGAGCACATAATATTATATGTGTACACATAATATTATAGGTGTACACATAATATTATATGTGTACACATAATATTATAGGTGTAAAAAGAAAACCTGCAAACAATATGTTATATGTGTACACATATTTAATATGTGTACACATAATGTAATATGTGTACACCTAATTTAATATGTGTAAGACGAAAATGTGGTATCCTCGTCTTAATGTGTACACATATTACATTATGTGTGCACATAATATAATATGTGCACACGTATTAGACGCTACAGCTCGTCGTCCCCACTGTTCAGGCATCGTCGTTTACGAAATGAAACCCAGATTCAGAAATAAAACCACTTGCATTGTACAATGATAAAACCTTACACTCACCCAAGATGATAAAATGGATTCAGAAACTCGATGTAGAAATGAAAACCCGATTCAAAAATGAAATGAAGAAATTGATTTTTACAATCGGAATATACTAAAAATGAGTACACTTGATGAGGAAAAACTAATATCAATCTATGGGGGCAAAAATTTGAGCTGATTGAAGCAAAAAAAAATGGGCGGGAAAGAAACAAAGTTCAGATCTGCCGGCGAATTGGAAAGGAAGAGGAGAAAGAGAGGAGAGAGGAATGGGAAAAGGTTTGCTCATTTTTGCTATTTTTGGCTAAACCAAAATACTTTATATTCGAGGGCCATTTTGTATTTTTCAAAACCTTGGGGTGATGTTTGTTAAGTGATATAAATAATTAAACACCTAATTAACCCTTTGTCCCTTCCACCCATTTCTTAAAACTTGAGTCCTATATAACTATTTAAAAACTTTTGTGACCTTCTCACCCAAAAGCCCCGTTAATGGGCAAAGTAGTGGACTGAAGTAATGGGCTGCAAAGCCGCTTGAACCGGGGGACTCACCGGGGCGCGAATAGATGACCTCGGTGGCAATGCCCTGCTGCTTGACCGAGGTGACTGTCATCGAAGCTCAGCTTGCGGCTCGCCTTCGGTGACGACCTCGGTGCCTGACTTCGGCGATCCACTCATTTGCTTCGGTCTCTGGCTTGCCGTTATGTGTTCGGTCGTTATCGATTTGCATGACCGGGGCGAATCATCGCGGGTCGAATTTTATCCAATACAGATAGTCCCCCCCAATCTTCGGTTGGTTACCGAAGTTACCGAGGAGTGGAGTGAAATCCGGCGGGAAAATGACGTGGCTTTAATCTTATCCAAGCGTTTCAAATTTTGTCAGCGGTTCGCGTCCCATCAGATCACTTCTTATTGACACGTGTCACCCATCCGTTGGCTTCCCAAACGGTCACGCCGTAATTTGTGTCTTCCCCCAACGTTACAATGATGATGATTCCCCACCACTTGGCTCTTCCATACCTATAAATACCTTCTTACTAAACTTTCCCCTCACTTTCACCTTCTGCCATTAACAGTGTTAAGAGAAAAAAACACGAGTTTCCATACTTTCTAGGTTTCCAATTTCACAATAAGTCTAAGTTTCAAGCTTCAACCATGACTGCCACTCATTCACGGCAAGACTCAAGCGGCTCCGGCGAAAGGGCGAAGATTGCCCAGTACGCCCGCCATCATTTCTAGTGGTGAATTTATCACCACCGTGCCAGCGCTACAAGTAATAGAGGCGGAGGGAGGTGGGGAAGTGACCTCTAGTGCGGGTGGCTCTAAACGTCGAAAAGAGAGGGCCAGGCGTGACGTTGTCGCTTTGTGCGAGGACGTCAGCCTAGAAGAAGATGATGACGTCGCGGATGATGACCTCATGGATTTTGCTGGTGCTGACGACACCGCGCATAGAGATGAATATGCCGAGGGCGATGACGCCGGAGGCGAAGTCGAAGGTGGGAATACTGCCGAGGTAGGATCCTCGGTTCCGTTAATTCCTCTCGAGCAGGAACTCGAACCTCACCAAATCATTCCCTCTCATTTTGACAACGGCAAGGATCTTAAGCTGCAAGTCCAATCTGCCGATCAAGAAGAAAAGAATAGGAATATACCGGTGAATACGACACCGACCCGCATAACCCAAGCCCACATTGAACGGGTTCGGAGGGAGTGTAAGTTTGGACCCGAGGTGAAAGTGGTTATCCCCGACCCGACGAGCAGAGTGTGTCACCATGTCGAGGGGCTCTCTTTCGCTTACACCTATCCTTTCACCCTCGGCTTCTCCCTTCTGGTGCACAAAGTTATTGACGAATTTTGCCGGGCCTACAACTTGTGCTTGGCTCAACTAGGCCCCGGCGTTTGGTGGGTCGTTCAATGTATGGATTGGTTGAGTAAGAAGGCCGGGGTGAACTTCACTTTTTAGCATCTCATTTCACTCTACTACCCTTATTTCCATAAGGCCGGGGTCGTGGTCTTAAACAACCGAGGGAAATTTGCGCTCCTTCATAAGATTGAAGACCATGGGGACTGAGGCTGGAGCGACCGTTACATCTTGCTGGAGAATAATGTTTTGTCCGCCGAGCCTGGTTTTCCCGAGCAATGGAACAACACACGTAAGTATCCCTTCGTTTTTACTTCATTCCTCGGTGATTGCTCGCGTTAGCTGACCTCGTTTCTCTGTTGTTTCTTTAGCCAACAAGGTCGATATCATACCCCCTGAAGGGTTTACCGAATGGGTGAGAGTGATGACCGGGGCTCGCTTACGCCCCGAGAGGACGTGGAAAATGGCTGCTGACTTCGGTTGGCAGTGCAAACGACATGGTAGGTTCTTTAGCAATGTTTTATTCGGTATGTTGTTTTCGTGTTTTGATTTCGTTTTGCTGACTTCTCTTCCTTTGGAATTAGGTTTTCCAAACCGTGCAGTTAATACAAAGAAAAGCAAGAAGAAGAAGAAAGAAGAGAAGAAGAAGAAGGATGGAGAGGAGACCGAGTCAGATGATAACCTGGCTTCGGTGGCGGGAGATTTGAAGGGGTTGAAGGAATTGAAGGCTGCGAAGTCTTCAAAAGCTTCAAAGGGGGCCCCCGGCTAAGGATCCTCCAAAGGTAATATTTATCTTCGGTCAACTCATCGGTTATCGTTCCTTTTACTTCCTTGCTTTAATTTCTTCCACTATTGTAGGCGTGAAGAGGAAGAGGAAGAGGGCAGTTTCAAAGAAGCCCTCCCGTTCAGTGGCTCCTCGCGCCGAGGTGAAAACTCCTCCCCCGACCCAAGGCAGCGGTTGAGGTGCGCCGAGGATTGATCGATGAGCCCGATGATACAACTGCTGAAGGTTTGGCTCGGAGAGAGGTTGAGTTTATTGACCTCGAGGATCAAGAACATGGATCCGAGGCGGCAGTTTCCAAGACTAAAGGCAAGGCCAAGGTTGTAGAGGCCGGCACTGCTACGCTTGAAGAAGGGGCCAGCACCGGCGCGGTTAGGGCACACTCCGAACCCGCGAGGATTTCATCCTCGGTGGGGTCTTATCGAAAACTTGAGGTGCCGACTTCTTCAAATTTGCTGGCCTGTAGCCGAGCCGACATCTTGAGTCTTACGCCTTTGTTAGGCCCAGAGGAAGATAAAGTCGTACAGGAATTTTCACGAGGCCAACTATATAATACTATTGCTGCCAATGCTATTGCTCTTGAGTTTTGCCTCAAAATTTCCTTTCATCTTTGCCTTCAGTTCATAGCTGACTTCGATTTCCTGATTAATCTTTGTTCAGAGCTTCGTTCTGTTACTGAGGGCTATCGAGATGACCCGTTCTTCATCTCGGAAGCTCGTCCACCTTGATCCTGAAATCAATAGGACTCTGAGACGATTAAAAAAATTGTTTGTATAGTACGATAAAAGCAGCAGCATAAATCTAATAACCATGGCAGAAAATCAAGATCTACAAGCCAGGATAAACATTAAGGAGCAGGGACTGGATGCAACAGAGGAAGGATTGCAGAACAGGAGAAACAACAATTAAAATCCTCTGGTTGAAGATCAATTTGATGAAAATGCACCCAGGCCTAGGAGATTGTTGAGAGATTATGCCAGGCCAACATATATATATATATATATATATATATATATATATATATATATATATATATATATAAGGTTAAACTTCAATTGCTCTTTCGATATATATATATATATATATATATATATATATATATATATATATATATATATATATATAATAGCAGTATTACTAAGACAGATTATAACTGGAATTACTATATAATTGTAATCGGAAGAGCAATTATTGTAGTACCCATTTATACCAAGTAAGCTAATCGAACGAGGGTTGCTATTAAATAGAGCGTGATTCAGGATGAACACATAATTTTGAGTTTCAAGATTACTTTCTTTGACGTTTAGTTGTATAATCGAAAGAGTACGTGTAAGTGTTCAATTTATTTGTAATCATCCATAAATGCCAATCGAAAGAGGCATGTATACTTTTGAAAAAAAATAGAAATTGAAGAATAGCTAGACTACTCTATTTTAAAATATTAAGTGAAGTCCGAAATCCCAACACTTTTTACATTATATTTGAAATTTTTAGAATTGTCGCATAAACATTTTACATTGAAATTTCTCAAGAATTTAATTGATTAACGCAAGAACTCTGAAAGCTAGATAAACCAATCTCTGTGGATACGATATCTTTTATACTATAATTTGACAAGGAAAAGAGGTGAAAGTTTCTATGCGTTAGACACTCGTCGGGGGGAAATGAGAGGAGCAAAAGTGATAGTGGGGGAAATAGAAGGAAAAATATAAGGGTTAGGTATGTTATGGAAAATATTGCTATGTTTTTGCTATGTTTGTAATTATCTTGTGTTTTACTCTATATAGGATAATTTTACTAAAATGTTGCTATGTTTGGTAATTAAGCTCTAAAACTTGTACTTTTATGTAAAAAAATCATAATTTTATTGGATTAACTAATAAAAGTCCAATTTCATTGGGCTATAAATCATAAGCCCACTTTGTTAGCCTAAAGGCCCAAACCAGTGCCACGTGTCAAGTGACGTGGCGCCAAGTCAAATAAAAGAGCCAATAGGATCATGTCATATGCCAAATAACATGGCAATCCAAGTGAAGTCCAAAAGGCCAATAAATATGTGCCACGTGGACAAGTGACATGTTCTAGCCAATAAAATGCAGCCTTATCACTACTTAAATCTGATTGGCCAGTCCACGGGCCTTGGCCTGTTAGGATTTCTTGATGGCTACTCCACCCCACATCTATATAAAGGGGCCGAATCCCTCATCTGTGATCATCAGAAATCAGAGGAAGAAACTCATAACAAGAAGCAATAAGGATCTCTTGGATCAAAGGCTACAAATTGCTATAAATCTTCAAGGAGATATTTATTTCTCCATAAGTTCATCAAGAGGAAGATCCAAGATCAAGCTCAACGGCCCTTGGATTTATCTCTATAAATTCATTATAAGGAAAATATTCAGGATCAAGCTCAAAAGCCCTTGGATTATACTTTTAATATTTATAGTTGAAAGGATGAATAAGAGGAATTATAGAGATTGTACTACTCATCATATATATTGAAATCAAATACTACAGTTGTTACAATATTTTTTGTTCTTGATAATTATTTATTTCTTGACGCGAATTTACTTGTTACAATGGGTTTGTCTAAGACGGCCCTTGCTCACTTAGGGACGGTCGCCCTTCACTGATACTAACGTTGCGCACCTCTAACTCTCCTTCCAAGGCTTTCTCCATCCATGCCCTTCCATATCAAGAGTAGGTGAACATCTTGTAACTCCTTAGTTTAACTTCTTGTGAACGGTCTTGACGGTACGAACACGTCTTGATCAGTCTGGACTGTATCAGTTGATTTGATGCTAACTAAAATATATAATTGGTAAAAGTTGAGTTCAAGTGTTTCAATAGGAAGGACACACGTTTGCTAGTCGGCATAGCAAAAGGGTGCAAGTTTTGGGGAACTTAGGCTATTTTACCTTTTTTTTTTAACTGTAAGTTATGGACCTGCACTGACCATAATATGAAACGGACCATTTCCAACTTTTTGATAGTCAAATAGACCATTCAACAGTTGTTCTTAGGGTCAAATGATTTTTTGGCCTTTACAAATAGTCTTTTTGTTTTAAGGAAATTTGTAATTATGTTTTAGGTTTATGACCCTTGTGGGTCCTACTATTCATAATGGATTGCCAAGTCAGCATATGAGTTGTCAAAATTGCACAGAATGCTTCAAAACATAAGGATTGCCTTGCAAATTTAAAAAGTTTCATTTGCAATTATTGAATTGTAACAACATTTTAGATAATACGTTGTAATCTTGGAAAAAGCAAGATTGTTTGAAATAATTTCTAGACCTTTGCTCCATCAGTTCGTAACTGCTTTTAAAAGACGATCAAATGTTCTTAAGTTTTAGCCTACAATGGGTTATTCTTTAAAAACAAAAAGAGAATAGGGTTGAGTCAATATTGTGCAAATTGTGAAGACACATTAAAAGATTGTACTTGTTTGAGTTCATAGATTTCTGAATAGGTAATACAATATTTCATGTTTTCTTTTGTTCTTAGCTTGGGAATAAAATTGACAAGTATGATTTAGTGGTTGAACAGGAGATTTGTGTATTAATACATAGGAGATTTTAGTACAAGACATAGTAGATTTCTTCGTATTGTTACATAGGAGATTTGAGATTTATGTGTTAAAACATAGGAGATCTTAAGTTTGTTAGAGTAAATATTCGTAATACTAATGAATTACAGCAAGGAAAGAGAATGCGTATGTTATTATCTTAAATTTCACAAACATGAATATTATCTCTCATGAACAAGAAAATTAATCACTTATTTAGTGAATATAATCTCTTAAATTTAATAATAAATGATGAAAGTTGTTGCTTAAGATGATATAAACGATGTTGTCTTTTACCGTATGTGATAGATCTCTCATTTTGGAGTAAAAATTCATGACAACAATAAATTATGGAAACGTTTTCCTAATATGATATGGCTACTATTAACATATATTTTATAAGTAAAAAGAGATTATGTGTATGTTATTGTCTTCATCTCTTACGAACAAGAATGTGATCTCTTCTGAATGAGAATGTAATATCTTATGAACAAAAATGAGATCTCTTACAATATGTGTTATAGCTCTCACATCGTAGATAATGGTCTCCCTTAAGTAATTTCATTATTTTTTTTATATATTATACCGTAATTTATTGTAAAAAATACTTTTACATTTATTAAATGACAAGTAGGATCGTATTTCCATAAAAATTCATAACAATGATAAATATGTTATTATTATTATTAAATGGTGAATACGTCTGCCTAATATGATATGATTACTATTAACATATATTTTATAGGAAGAAAGAGATCATGTCTACCTTATCGCCTTTATCTCTTAGGAAAAAGAATGTGATATCTTCTGAATGAGAATGTAATCTCTTATGAACAAGAATGAGATCTCTAACAATATATGTTATAGCTCTCACATCGTAGATAATGGTCTCTCATAAGTAGTTTCATTATTTTTTTAAAATATTATACCACAATTTATTGTAAAAATACTTTTACATTTATTAAATGACAAGTAGGATCATATTTCCGTAAAAATTCATAACAATGATAAATATTTTATTATTTATTAAATGATGAATACGTCTGCCTAATATGATATGACTACTATTAACATATGTTTTATAGGATGTCTACTTTAACGTCTTCATCTCTCCCAAACAAGTATGGATCTCTCACGATATGTTCTAGATCTCTCACGTTGTAGAATGGTCTCTCTTGATTAATTTTACTATTCTTTAAATAACGAGCATGATCATATTTGTTATTATAAAGAGAATTTATTTTAAACATGCTTTAAAATCAAATAATGATACGTATGATTAAACCAGTTGCCTAAGATCAAATGAGTAATACTAACTTAAGTGATCTTAGTCACTTATATAATTATTAATAACATAAGAGATTTATAAATTGTAAGAGTATTAAGTTTAAATAGAGGAGATCTTATATGAAATATGATAGATTCGTAATGAGGTGGGATAAGTATTCTTAATCTACCTATTTCTTTATTATTTTCAATCCCAATATTCTCATGTTCTCTTGTTTGACTTCTTATCTTGTCAATTTTTATTTCTTAAACTCCGTGTGAAATCAAGCTTCAATCCGCCACATAAGTTCGGACAGATGTAGTATGATATTTTATTCATATCCTACTCCTTTTTCTAGCCACCAATCTTCACTTCAGAGGTGTAGGCTTTTTGGCATCCGTGATGGAGGTTGTCTCATATGTGCAAGCTAATTTACAGTACTCCCTCCGACTCATTTTAGTTGATAGATTTCACTTTTTGAGAGTTAAATTGACCAATCTTCGGAGTTAAATTGAACTAGATCTATTTAATATTATAAAATTATAATTAGATATTAAAAAACTACACGAAAAGTACTACAAGTTGCAATTCGTTTCATATTAATTTGATGGAGAAATATATCTTAAAATATTGGTCAAAGTTTATATTGTTTGATTTTGATAAAAAGAAAAGTGATCTGCTATTTTGGAATGGAGGGAGTACAATTTTTCGATTTGTAGTTTTCTGCAACGAGAAGTTTGAGCATAGAAAAGGCTTGTTACTAACTTACACGTACCGTTTTCTCAGTTCATATATTTCCTCTTGTTTCATACGTAAATCAACATGCTGAATTTTTTTTTTACTTAAATGATGAATGAACTCCAAAACTATGCATATATCTTTATTTTCTTTTCTTTATGCAAACAACATAAACATCCTCCCACGTCAATTTTCATTTAAGCAATAGAAACCCATTAATTAAAATACTTACTCCATTACTTAATCTATTCATACCACCAAAAAAAAATCTCAGTAACGTTCTTATAGCTTTGTACGCGTTAAGCGAGCAAAATGCAAAGATATGCTTACATTAAGCAAGAAAGACCCAATAATGTGCTCATAATTTCATTTCATTCAAGTAGGCAAAATCAAAAGATATACTGAAATGTCTCTTCTTATTCTTTTTTCAATTAAAGCACGTTATAGAAAGAAGAAGATTACAAGGTAAATAGAGATGTGATCCTAGAATCAAGGAGGGATTTTTCTTTTAGAAGAAAAAAATGCTACTTGCAAATTTATAGGTTTAATTTTTTTGTTGGAAGTTTATTTAGCAATTAAGTCCCTCATTTAACTTTAGTTTGTAAAGATAGGCTTGGTAAGATGCCACATAGGAAAATAAGTAAAAAATTAAATGAAAAAGAAAGCATTAAAGAGAAGAGGGTCATTTTCTTAAAATCAAATTGTAAGGAGACATCCAGTCCAATTTCCTCGTTGTTCTCATTGCCACTATTCAAAAACTCGGGAATGGAGGAGAATTGGGGTACCAACTACCATGTCCTTCTTTCTCGCCAATTCTTCTACAGGTAAAAAACACAAGGCAAAGAGGAGAAAACCAAAGACCAGAAACAACATATATAAGTTTTTAACGCATTAAATGGCCAATGTTTGTGTGTGGGTGTGCTGGGGGCCATTGTGAGAACGTCATCATTACAACAACAAACCTTATAAAAAAGACAGGAGGCTAACTGGTATTTCCCCCCACCATAACGCCACCGCCAGCAACAACATCAAAACAACATATATAAACGAGAAAAGAAAAAGACCATTTATGCTTTTGTTATTTTGAAGCCACCTGCAAAAACAAACTGTATTATCAAGGAGCTGCAGCTGGCTTTGGAGATTGAAAATGGCTACTTTAGACATTTCAAAAATGTGGAGGGACCCTGGTGCTCCCGCTGATTCATTCTATCAGGTTCGCCCTGAATGTACAGATGTTCCCAAGTCCAAGTTTAGAATCAAGGTTTGTTTTTTATTTTCTACGCACCTATTATCACATAACCATTACATGCATTACAGAAACAAAGGTTTTTTTTTCAACTCTTTTACTGTTTCTTTTTTCATTTTTGTGTACTCCAACCGTTCCATTTTATGTGGCGGAATTTGACTTGGCATGCCGTTTAAGAAAGAAAGACTTTTTGAAATTTGTGGTCTAAAACAAGCCATAAAAATTTGTGTGGTGGTAAATCATCTTATAAAAGCAAACTCTTTCTATAAGTAGAAGGATGATATTCTTTTTAAAACAGATTAAAAATAATAATGTCACATAAATTGGAATAGATAGAGTATATTTTAAGTATTTGTGTGGTGGTAAATCATATGATAAGCAAACTCTTTCTATAAGTAGAAAGATGACATTCTTTTTGAAACATATTAAAAAATAATAATGTCATATAAATTGGAATAAATAGAGCAAATTTTAAGTACGGGAGAGTTATTTGAAAATGTTGATGGAAGTATAGTATGACTGTATGAGTCGATGCTATACAAACAACTAAGTCTCAATTCCAACTAAGTCTCCAACGCTGGAAACAAATGCCAAAATGGAGTAAAGTTGCTCCAATGCAACTGCATTTTTGGCCTCAAAATGGGGGATGAATAGTGTCACCCCAAATTTGGAGTGACACTATTCATCACCTCCATTACTATTCCTTAATATTTTATTATTATTTTTATTATTTATCTCTTTTAGTTTATCTCTTTATATACATTTAATTATGTTTATGCAATAGTTTTGTAATATTTATTTTATATCTTAACTTAGGGGTATAATTTTGATAAATTAATTTTTGTGCATTTCTTATTTTTATGTAAAATTTTAAATAAGTTATAATTGTATGAAAAATATATAATTATCTCAAAAAATGAATGGTGCAAATATAAAATATTAAATGTTGCTAAAATTGATAGGTGCGACATAAAATATTAGGTGTTGCTAAAATTAAAAAGTGAAATTGAATAGTTATGTAGTATTTCGAATGAATTTTACCGTAATGTAATATGTATTTTATTATATTGTATCGCAATGATTTCACTTTTATTTGAATTATTCGTTAATATATTTAATCTATAATATTTGCTTACAAATTACTATAATATTTAAAATTTTATGGTATAAAATAATTTTATATTGAATATCAATTATATGTGATGAATATGTAAAAAAGAAAATAAAAGATAGAATTTGTTTAATGGAAATAAGAAAATAAAATTGAGATAAAGATAATAATATAATATAGAAGAGAGAGAAGAATATAAAAAGAAATATTCTTTTTTGGAGAAAAAAATGGAGGAATGGTTGGAGTAAGTTTATCCCATTTTGGAGATTTCTCCAAAAAGAAAATGGGGTTGAGGGTTGGAGATGGCCTTAGGGGCAAAAAGTCCGCTTCTAGAGTGATTATAACTTTGTTATCAACAACTTGAAAGATGAGGGATTAAGGATTGTATGTGTTACAGACCGAAACCTCGCCAAGATGCAAATTATTCTTGTTTGTTTGTGTCAAAAGGCTATATAGCCTTTGTTTTTTTTTTGGAGAATTAATTCTTTGCCAAGTGCTTATGATCTGAGCAATTGAAGGCTTGAACTGCTATGCTGTTGTGGTTATTGAAGAATGCAGTTTCGTCTTTCTTTCCATAAAGTGGAGAAAGCAACATTAACAATAAAAGTTTTCTGGTTTGACTGCACATCTCTTATTTGACTTTCAGTATGAGTTATTGGCTTCCGTAATGATGTACGGACCTACGTCTTGTGTTCTGTAGAGAGATGAGACTTGGAAGAATGATGTGCTTGTTACGGATAAGTAGATTTGTCTTGACATTAGCATCAATAGGGACCATTAATGCAATCATCATAACTAGATTATGTAAATGTAATCAAACTTCAATACTGCATATAAATTTTCCTCCTTTGCTCTCTGAATTTCCCAAGGAGGGCTTTACGGTTTGACAGATTTTTATTGTTTCATCCAGAGTAGCAGTTAGTTAAACAAGTGGAACTTGATGTATTAAGTTACAAATTTTGTGTTCGGAGAGAGGGGCATATGGATTTTTCTTTATTACTGGAGCTGCTACTTGCTTGTCGGACTACCTTTCTGTTCTTTAAAATTTGTTAATGAATCTTTGGCTCCTCATCTTTGACGTGATGATCAAGAAATTGCAATTTTGTGTACACTTCCATAACTAAGGAGCAAAATAGAAAAACTTGATCAAATCTTGGCAAGCTGAGAATAAACAATCAGTAGTTTGTAATACTCATGGCACAGATGGTGCGAACTTGTGGAGTTTCTGTTCAGTCAGAACAGAGGCGGCCACTCTTATTAAGACTGCAGATTGTGAT
This sequence comes from Petunia axillaris subsp. axillaris, assembly GCA_029990575.1. Lineage (NCBI taxonomy): Eukaryota > Viridiplantae > Streptophyta > Magnoliopsida > Solanales > Solanaceae > Petunia > Petunia axillaris. Next base: position 120,673,578 of record JARKNS010000002.1, on the reverse strand, counting down.
TTTTGAATGCTCGCATTTGTATATTTTATAGCAAAATGAAGCTTTTATTTTAGAAGTGCACCATGGGGGTTGGGTAGGGTAAGCAAGAGTGAAGTCTTGAACACTCTTTTGCAATCCCGTATAAATATATTAGTAGGAAGTAATACAGAATTGCATTGCAAGGAATACTATGAAGAGAGGCAAAAGTAGCTATGTATGTCCTCAATCTGTATTGTCCCAGAGACTGGACGAGCATTTGAAGACACAGGAGGTGATAGCTTCTGTTGACTATCTCTGATGTTGTTTAGCTCAGAAGAAAGTAATCTGATTTGTCTGTTTACCACTAAGTATTATCTTATAAGATAGTTCAGAAATTGTAATGGCATTTCTCTTGCAATAAATTGTATTCCTGCTTCTTGCTTTCACATGTTTTATTATCTGACACTCTACTTATTCAGAATGGAAAAACCTTAAGTGCAAGAAAATGGCGTGCTGCATTTTCCCCAGAAGGTTATCTTGATATAGGCAAGACACTCGGTCGAATTCATCGTGGGGTAAGGTTTGCTTCATGACTTAAAGTTTCTGAAGGTTTATGATGAAATTTGATTCATAAATATTGCTATTAAACATTTCTGGCAAGTTTGCATTTGCGGTGGGAGATGGGAAGATAGAAGAGTACAGGAGTTTAAATGGGAATTGAAACCCTTCACCTAAGTGATTGGGGATGGTGATACAAGCACTAAACTCTGGCTCCAATCCCCCCTTTTGCTTGTTCGTTGTGGACCAAAACATTGGTGTTTCACAATTGTTGTCTTTCCTAAACTAATTTTAAGCGAGATGATTAGTAGAGAAAAAAATAGTAATCTGCACTTATCTGTGACATTTTAGGGAATTCACCCATCAATTAGAGGTGAAGTTTGGGAATTCTTACTTGGTTGCTATGATCCAAAGAGCACGTATGCAGAACGAGAAGATATACGACAGCTCCGGAGGTACTTAGTTCTTTTCTACAAAAGTAAAAAATACAAGAATATAGAATGCTTATATGTTGCCTAATATGTTTAATCAACATGGCTTTTTTACTTGACTTGCTTACAATTCCAGTAGAATTTTGTTCAAGATGACTTCTATAAAATTAATTTTCAGCTGCTTTCATGATCTACGCAGAGAGATTGGTCCACATGGAATCATCCAATGACATTATTAACTTATCAGCTTTCCATATACATAAATGTTTATTCACACTTATATGTTAAAAACTTAAATCTCATTTTCACCAGTTTCTACTATTCAGGAGGAATGCCCTTATCGTGATAAAGGATTCACATTTGCATACTCTTGACATACGTTTTTCTTGTGTACATTCAGGTCACAATATACTGTATTAAAAGAAGAATGCCGCACCATGTTTCCCATGATTGGAAGTGGCAGATTTATTACTGCACCTGTAATCACAGAAGATGGTGATCCTATTCTAGATCCTATAGTACTCCAAGAGGCAAAGGCGGCAAGAGAAGCAACTTCAGCTGGTCAAAATGGTAATCCTGAAGACGTTGAGTTCTGAACTACTGTGCTTTTTGTATCCTCTTTCTCTCTGCTTTTCTTCTGTATGGCAGTAGCATTCTTGAATGTTTATATCGTTAAGATGTAGTCATCTTTTGATCATGCAATTTCAGGTGCTTCCGGTGATTTTGAAATGGTAAAGGAGCATGACAAGAGAGTAATAGAGTGGAAACTCTCGTTACACCAGATAGGTTAGTAATTTATTTAGATTGCACTTTACTTGATCTATTTCCTAGTCAATCTGCAAAACTATTCATTTGCACACACTATTCAGTTAGCCAAATCAAATATCTGAATACTTTTCGTTCTTTTCTCTTCACGTTGATAATTTATTTGTCACTGTCTTGTAACCTTCCATTCTTGGATTCCTATATATGCTAGGACTCGATGTGGCTCGCACTGACAGGTCACTTGTCTTTTATGAGAAACAAGAGAATTTATCAAAGCTATGGGATATCCTGTCTGTTTATGCTTGGTTTGACAAAGATGTTAATTATTGTCAAGGTGGGTTATCACAATATTTTCTTGAAATACGATGTTTTGACTATCTTGTTTTCCTCTCTGATCCTGCAATTGCTTTACCACAATGAATTATGGAACTTATCTGTAGTGGATCATTATAAATCATGTTTGTGAAACCATTATACTTGTTTCAAACTTTCAGTGTTCTAGCCCCTACTTCTTATACATTTTTGACTTGTTCCCTACACAATACTTGAGGTAGGGATCAGCTAATTTTGCCTCCGAGAATTTTTTTGAAGAAATTCATAAACATATATAGTTTCGATGTTTCTCTGAGTTGAATTCCTGTCTCTTCATCCACAATTGAATCTAGAATTGTGAACGAATCTGTATCTGAGAAATCGTTTTCTTCTTTCATGACATTTTTCACAGTTTAACATCACAAACATAAAAACATCTGCACTATTGAACTTTCAATCTGTTAATCTTCATTATGGAACGCGATGATATGCTTTATCTATTATCCTATTGTTTGTTCTAAATATATAAAGATCTTGAGATTGCTGAACAGGGATGAGTGATCTTTGCTCTCCCATGATTATTCTTCTTGACGATGAAGCAGATGCATTTTGGTGCTTCGAACGTTTAATGAGGAGACTGGTACATATTTATAATCTTTACTCGCACAACATCCTTACATCATATCTAATGTACAGAGTACTTCTCAATTTTTGTACTTTCCAAGTAATACATTTTGACTGTGATGCTCTTTGTTCCCCCAAATTTTCCCAAACCTGAAATTATTCAATTTGCATAGCATCTCTTTTGCTCTTATCTTTACCTGATTTTTAGTTACATCTGAATATTTGACTGTCTTTGACAGATACTCTCTCTAATAGATTGGGGCATCTTTACCATGAAAAGAACGTTAATATAGGAGTACGGGCAGAAGCAAATGCAATTTCGTTTCAACGGGTTCAACTGAACCCAGTATCTTTTACACAGAGCATAGATATGCAGAAAATCACTAAAAGCTTAACTTATATTATGTTCTGAACCCATAATTACAAAAGTGCAATGGATTCAATTGTTAGAACATACACGTTCAACCCATCAAGTTTAATACCTGGATCCGACTCTGAGTATAGCACTGGACTGTTGGTGTGCCATTGCCTGTTTGGTTTCCAACCACAACACCTTTTAGCTATAGATAATGCCAGCAGTACTTTCTGGAGCTCTTCCTGTGATGCAACGCAAAACGAGCGGAAGCTATATACGATATAAACTATGCGGAAGCGATAAAACACAAGATAGATGATATCAAAGGTATCGGGAAACAAGGATTGGGGAGTCAAGAAACGAGAAGAAAGAACGGATAATTGGAATTCAAGACATGAATTAAATTATCCAAAAGGGAGAATGAAACTTGAACCTTACAAGGAATTCACGCTAGTGGTGAATCTCCATAGATTCCAAGTCGGCGAGATACATGAAGCCCGAGAGGCTCGGCCTTCTCTCAATTCTCTCTACTCTCAAATGTTCATACAAGGTAAAACTCTCAAAATGAAGAGCTAATGCATACATTTACAATGATAAATGGACAAAATTGCCCTTGCAGCTGTTTCTGGCTCGCTGCTCGGCTCCTCTTCACCGCGATCGCGCCAAGAGGGTCTGCGATCGTGCAGGCATCAATTCAAAGCATCTCGATCGCGCCAAGGGGCTCACGATCGCGCAGGTCTCCATCATCTTCAGCTTCGCCTTCGCGTTCCATGGGGCGCTGTCGCGCAGGGGAACCAAAGCCTCTTTGCGATCGCGCAGGCATGGCCGCGATCGCGAAGAACAAATGTTCTTCGGCAGGCAGTGAGCTCCCAGTGTGCTCCCCTGTTTTGCCCTGTTTTGGGTTGCCCTGTTTCCTGCACTGTTTTCTTCCGTCCTCGGCGCTCCAATGCATGATCTTTCAAGATGTTTCCGGAGGCCTTGACTCGTATCCCTTGTGCTCTCAAGCTGGGCTTTTGATGGTTGTCGTTTGGCCGTTTTGGGATGCATCATCCTCCCCTTCTTGAAAGGATTTCGTCCTCGAAATTGAACCATCAAAACCTACAATCAAAGCAAGCAAAACCAAAACTTCCTACTTCACAAGTAGGTTAGCTTAACAAGAATAAGTGCAAGTGGTGTGGAAAACACACTCTTGTGATAGAGCCAAGCATCAATACCTATGAAAAAGCTTTTGTCCCCGAAAGATACAACAAATTCTTGGCTCGACAAGAACAAACACTCATAATCAAAACAAGCAAAAAGATCAAGGATATGAACGTAGCAATTAAATTCCCCACGACCCCTAAGCCCATGACCAACACACCAAGCCTTCAAATCAATTTTATCACAAAGTGACACATTGGCTTTGGCATGCTCAACACTCAAGGTGTGCTCAACATATGGGATGGAGTAAGTTAAATAGTTCAATTCACAAGTAACATCGACTACTCCACTTTCCTTCTTAAGAGCATTCTTATACACACCGAGAGGTACCTCTTCACCTCCGAATTTCCCTCCAAGACAACCCTCGCCACTAGACAAACTCCCAAGGGAGATCTCAAACAACGGATTATCTATAGAGTTAGGCTTTCCAATCCAAGGAGGTTCAAACCTATACTCTACTCTAGTTTGATACAATTCACCATTTTCATTGAAGTTGCTCTCATACAAAGGATTAGTATAGGCACACTTCTCAAGTTCATTGGCAAGCAAAGGTGAAGTTCTCAAACTAGAGACAACATCGACACTTGAGGAGTCATCGAACACAAGTCGATCTATCTCATTCTCAAGAGACTCCTCAAGGTTACAACCTTACTCACTACGACACAAGATACCACCGCTAGCAAATAAGCAATCAAAGGGAAGAATAGGATAATCATGCAATTCATCTTCTCCTTTATCAAACATGGGCGGGGTGTCATAACAAGGGTCACAAACAAGGTCAACTTCAACATTTTCATTCAAGAGAGGTTCAATGAAAATCGAGCTCACATCATGATGTGGCTTTTCAACCCTCTCAACTAGTGGTTCATTTTCACACACAAGTTGACCCAAAGGCTCTATACTAGTTGTAAACACATTATAGTCATGAAACTAATCAACTAGCCTAGAGTTCTCACTAACAACATCACAAGACAAGGAAGTAGCATGCTCAAGGGAAGAAGGACTAACACATACCTTTAAAGTGTCATGAACATCTTCACCTTGTAGCTCACATTCGGCGTCTCCTTCACCTTGTCTTTCAATCTCGGAACATGGTTGAGGCTCCATCGGTTTGCCTCCAAGAATACCTACACAAGAATTCAAACACATAGAAGAAAAAGATAAAGGGTTAAGGTTAGAATAAGGGGTGCCCTCACTCTCAATTTTTCTTTTTCCCTCTTTGTTTTCCCTCATTTTTTTCCAAGGTCGGGTGTAGATTCGGGTGGCGACAACTCACTCACATCACTCATCACAACCTCTCCTTTTTCCACTCGAGAGTTGTCACCGGTCGCTCCCTTACTCCTCTCTATCTTTTGTCTCTCAAATTCGGGTGAATTGGGACGAGGCCCAAGAATACCCATAGCCGGAGTAGGTGGACTTTTCACGTCAACTCGGAATCTAGGACTAGGAGACTCATCACTTGATGTCTCCTTTTTCTTTGTTGGTGAACCACTCGGCTTTGGAAGTTGCTTCGGGCTCACCTTGTTGACATTTGTTAACTCTTTTGTAGCAATAGTCCCACCATTTCTTGTGTTTGTAGGACTTCTTGTTTGCACATTGTTTCCCATGGAATGAAGTTCTCGATCCTTGCTCCTTTGCCTAGCCAAAGAAGGTGCACTAGTAGGCACTTGACTCTTCGCCCGGTAAGGCACAAAGTCATAAACTCTTTGCCCTACGCCCACAAGATACGCATCCTTCACCACACTAAATTGCACCCTCTTCCCCTCCAACCACGGCTCACCTATCCACACATCAACATGACACATGGGATAAACGTCACACCACACATAGCAGCTATAACTCCCATGAGATATGAGTACCCGATCCTCCTTAGAAACCCACACTCCATCATACTCATAAGGATGCTCTAGCTTATGGCATGGTATCCTAAGCCTATCAACCAAAGCGGTGCTAATAAAATTGGCATCAGTATCACCAATCTTGAGCAAGTATCCTCCAATACCATCTACCTCAACAACGAACCTACGTCTACCCAAGTCTTGCACATTGGCATCCAAATGAGAATTTGGATGTCCACAAGTGTCAACACCAACAACTTGGGTCTTCCTTATCCCTCCACTAGTGGCAACACCACTAGAACAATCTCCACTTTCTGTCACTCTCCCAACATTAGAAATGTTGTTGGAAGTCGAGGAAGGAACCTTGCCATGGAACCCATAAGTGCTTCTCGCCTTGGTTCCATAGCCCATAGTACTACTCCTACTACAACCATCCACGCCCCTCACGGCACATAACCCCTTTGTATCAAAAGCAACACCATCTCTCAAACCACCCTCCACATGGGAATTAGAAGCATTAGGTCGCTTAGCGTACCTAGTAGATGCAAGCTTCTTCTTTCCCACGGAACAACCACCACCACCTCCCATACTAATGGAAGGCCCTCTACTACTCCCTTGTACACCGTTAGAAATACTAAGAGAAGATGCATAAGAATCACCCATATGTTCAACATCATCATCAACTCTACCTATGTCACTATCATCAATATCAAATTCTTCACAAGAAGAGTAAGTAGGATCATCATACCTTGAAGCATCACCATCCTCGGGTTCTTGAATAGAAGCATAAGGATCAACAAATTCATCTTCATGAGCTTCATAGTCTTCTTCAACCGCTCGACCACCATAGTGAACCGCTTCATCAACATAGGAGCCATGGTTTCCATCATCATAGTAATGGCCATCATCACCCTTATAGGAACCATAGTCTCCATCATCACCATAAGAGTCATAGCAACTCGCATCATCGCCACATGAGTCATAATCTACTCCATCTTCATGATCTGACATTGTTGTTATCACCAAAGAACAAAACCTCCCAAAAGTCACTCCCTCACGTGTATCACTCAATATATGTACACTCAAGAGTAAGGCCTTATCAACTTGGGACCCAAGGTAATCACAACTAGCATGTCCAAGTTAAATTTCGGAATGGAATTAATGAGACTCGATGTACGGACGGCTATTTTAAGTGCGCACTTGAGGCCAAAAGGAGTTCTACGACTCTTCTTTGAATTCTAATCTCCTGTACGCACGAATACCTAATACGCTAAAGGATTAGTGTCTTTCAAGTAGGCCAATTACCTTAGAAACACTAACCAAGAGGTATGGTAGAAAATGGGACACAAAAGATTTGACTCGAATTGGCACTAAACGGATTTGGAATCGGATGAAATTTCGTTTGTGATCTAGAAACTCATCATATTTAATGGTCCAATTGGAGTTTAGATGTTTGGAAACTGTTCAGATGCTATTGCGAACGTTCTGTCCCAAAACTGGAATTCTGGAATTTTTTTGTTCTTCGCTATCGCGACCAGACACGTGCTATTGCGAAGGGTTAAATTTTCAAAAAATAATTTTATTCTTCGCTATCGGAGAATTGCTCTTCGCGATCGCGAAGGGTTAATTTCTGCAACTTTTCCAGCAACTCCAAAACGGGTTCTGGCGATTTTTGGCCAAATTTTTGGCTCGATTTCAACCCGATACACAAAACCAACGATACCCAAAGGTGTATACAACTAATATCATCAATCCCCAATAGTTTTTCAACACCAAACAACAACAACAAGCTTCGATTCGAATTTGAAGCGTTTTCAAGAAATTTTCAAATTTTTGGATTTTGATTTTTGAAATTTTGATTCGTAACACCAAAATACGATATATGGGTATCAAAACAACGGGAATACAATAAGGAACATAACCCTACCACTTTTTAACACTAGGGGATTCGAATCCAACCCGATCAACCAATTTTTTTCAACTTTTCTAGTTTTTCTATTTTTTTGTTTTTCTTCAAATTTTCAAGAACAAACAACACAATCACAACAACGACAAGAACAAGAACGAGGATTCGTAAGAACGAAGCCTAGCTGTGCTCTGATACCAACTGATGCAACGCAAAACGAGCGGAAGCTAAACACGATATAAACTATGCGGAAGCGATAAAACACAAGATAGATGATATCAAAGGTATCGGGAAACAAGGATTGGGGAGTCAAGAAACGAGAAGAAAGAACGGATAATTGGAATTCAAGACATGAATTAAATTATCCAAAAGGGAGAATGAAACTTGAACCTTACAAGGAATTCACGCTAGTGGTGAATCTCCATAGATTCCAAGTCGACGAGAAACATGAAGCCTCGGGCTTCGACAAGAAAGGCTCGGCTTTCTCTCAATTCTCTCTACTCTCAAATGTTCATACAAGGTAAAACTCTCAAAATGAAGAGCTAATGTGCTCTTTATACATTTATAATGATAAATAGACAAAATTGCCCTTGCAGCTGTTTCTGGCTCGCTGCTCGGCTCCTCTTCACCGCGATCGCGCCAAGAGGGTCCGCGATCGCGCAGGCATCAATTCAAAGCATCTCGATCGCGCGAAGGGGCTCGCGATCGCGCAGGTCTCCATCATCTTCAGCTTCGCCTTCGCGTTCCATGGGGCGCTATCGCGCAGGGGAACCGAAGCCTCTTCGTGATCGCGCAGGCATGGCCGCGATCGTGAAGAACAAATGTTCTTCGGCAGGCAGTGAGCTCCCAGTGTGCTCCCCTGTTTTGTCATGTTTTGGGCTGCCCTATTTCCTGCACTGTTTTCCTCCATCCTCGGCGCTCCAATGCATGATATTTCAAGATGTTTCCGGAGGCCTTGACTTGTATCCCTTGTGCTCTCGAGCTGGACTTTTGATGGTTGTCGTTTGGCCATTTTGGGATGCATCATCCTGTCTCAAAAGCATGGATTTATCGTGCTGTTCCTGTAAGCATAGCTCGTATGGTTTTCAAAGAAACTATTAATCTAACACTGACGTTGGTAGTTACTTCTACAGACAAAGATGCTAAAGACTGTCATGCAACAATAATGTTACGTTATGATAACACGATGAAAGCAGCGGATGGCCATACAGTACATTGAGGAAAAAAATTCACCTTTCTAGTTGAGATCAGAATATTACTCATATAATGATATAGATAGCAGTCATGAACTCTACACAAGAGTGTATTTAAGATTTCAGAATACTACGCCCATATAAAACAGATGAATCCTATAGAAGAATATATCTAATTACACCTGGATACTACTCACAACAATATATTAGGAATGCTTATAACTAACAAGTTTCACGTGCAGCAGATTCACTGGCTGTTATCTCATTTAGGTTGTTAACTTCTGGTCTTATTCTGGTCATAGATGTGCACATCAATTTCCTTATTTTGAGTCACATCTTAAGTGATTTTCATAACTTTATGTTTTAGATTTGCCAAATCTTTTGACTGATACCAACTATTGTGTCAAATTTTAAAGCGAGGAAATTTCAGATACACCGAGAGTTCTGTTGGAGTAGAATCGCAGCTGAATAATCTAGCTTCAGTAACTCAAGTTATTGATCCCAAACTTCACCAACACTTAGGTAAATTCTCTTTTCTTTAATATTTAATTACAGAGCAGTAAGAAAATAATTTAATTTCTTTTTTCATCATGAGCTCTATTTCTTCATGCAAAACTATGTAATACTGTCAGAGTAATATCCGAGTCAAGGGGGTGTCCTAAATTTCATCCACAACCAATATTTGTTGATTCCTTTTTTTCTCTGAAATGAACTGTACATTGTTACTATAATATTAGAAGTTAAAATCTATTATAGTATCTTACTTAACGGACTCGATTTTGAGTTTTGGATGTGTCCATTTCGAGAGAGGAATTTGAAGGTTAGTAGGATATTACTGTATCTTGATGGACACTTCTGAAGTACTCATACCCATGTCATTCCAGTTTTACACGATTACCCCAAAGCAAATGAAGAGTCCATATAAATTTTTTTTTAAGGGAATGCAGGCAGGCTAGATAAAGTTTTCCAAATTCCAGATTGTAGTTAACTCTTACACGCTGACAAAAAGGGTAGATATGCAGAAATTTTTGTATAGTGCCATAATGCAGTCTTACTTTTCTTTCTTTTCATAAAATTCATCAAATATCATATACTAGATATTTTGCCTACTAGAATGTAATGGTTTAGCTACATCTGTAAGTTGGCCATCAATTGGCTATTTAATTCCTTTGGCCATTGAACAAAATCAGGAAACACTTGACTGTTGCATATTTTTCTGAAGCCAAAACTTTTCCTTTCATGCTAACTTGTCGTTCTACTGCTGTGTAGTGAAATGTTAAACTAGAATAGTTCTGTACAACTATATGAAAAATACTAGGGGACACTCGTGGCTGCCACTTTAGAGGTGTTACCTTGAACTCATTACAACAGTATGATCTTCTGAGACAAGTCTTAGCATTTTGCTATTTAACTCAGTGATAAAGAAATGATGTTGTGGTATAAGTTTTTAATTGTTCAAAGGAGAAAACGGAAGAATTTTGAAATCCTCTTTCCTTTTATTTTATAATTTTTTTTCATATATCCTTGTGAAAAACAAATTAACTTTGTACTTTCCTTCTTATGTTGGCCCACAGATAAATTAGGTGGAGGTGATTATCTGTTTGCTGTCCGGATGCTCATGGTTTTGTTCCGTCGAGAATTCTCATTTTGTGATTCGTTGTATCTTTGGGAGGTAAGTTCTTTACTTAAAAGCTTCTTCCTAGTTTGGAGCTGATGTTATTAAGACTGCTTGTCCCTCATCTGATGAAACATCTAATCATATGATACATATTGTACCTGAATTTTTTTTTTTTTTTTGCTTTGTGTCGACTATTTTTGAACAGATGATGTGGGCCCTGGAATATGACCCGGACTTGTTTCTTATGTATGAAGACCCTGAGTTAGTTGCTGAAAAATCTGAAGAATCTAAAGAAAAAGCAAAGTCACGCCAATGTGGGAAATATGAGAGAGAGAACATGAAAAATGGTGGCAAAGCTGCAGAAGCTCCCCTCCCTATTTCAGTTTTCCTTGTAGCCAGTGTCCTAAAAGACAAGAGTGATAAGTTGCTGACTGAAGCAAGAGGACTGGACGACGTTGTTAAGGTATTTTAAATACATAATTTAAGTACAATTTTGATCTCCAGTTCAAGGGTCTCTTTTCTAATGCCTTCTTACAGGCAACTTTCATAATCCATGGGGTTTTAGTGTTGCCAATAAGCACGTCATAAAATTTGGAAAATAACTTAACGCACTCATTTTCTCAATGAAGTTCGTTACTGCACCAAAATTTTGAATCCCATGCATTTTTGCTTGCAAACTGATATAGTGGGAATTTCAAGTGATATAAGTGAAACAATTAGAAGTCCATGAGAAGTGAAACTCTTGAGAATTCAAGAGTAACATTGTAATGATAGTCGCATTAATTAAAAACCAGTCTACAAAATTTAGTCATCCAAATGGAGTATCGATCTTCCATTTTTTTGTAGGTTCATTACTTCTCTCCTTATGGATTCATTACCTTTTTTATCATTTGTTTGTTATTTCCAGATACTGAATGACGTGAATGGAAATCTGGATGCTAAAAAGGCTTGCAGCGGTGCAATGAAACTTCACAAGAAGTATCTTAAAAAGGTAATCTCTGAATCATGTTGATGGCTCAATGCAATTGTCAATACAACAGCAATAGAATATGTTTCCCCCCTGTTAAGTTTTACATGGCTATATCACGGTCCAATAAAGTTGTCAAATTTAGATTTTACATTTAAGACTAATAGGTTAAAGATAACCTTTTGTCATGGCCAGATGTCTTTCCAGCTAAGGAATGCAAAATCTTTCTCCTGATACATGAATAATCCAATTTTCATTTCATCCAGAAAAGCCATTCTTTCTCAACAATGTCTTTCTCATTTGATCCAGTAGTGTGGGTGATAAAGATGTAAAACATATCATTAATATTAAATTCTAAGAAAGAGGTAGGAGGGGGAATGTAAAGGCCAAATAGATGACACTTAAGGAAACAAATTTAATAAAAAGAGAGGATTGGTGCTAAGAAGAAGAGCTGGAATACCAACCCTTTGACAGCCACCCAGCTCTTTAGAGAAGCGACCCTCTTCTGTGCAGATCTTGCTTTTAGAAGCTTATCGGTTTATACCAAATCGACTGTAAACTGAGTTAACTAGTTTCTTCACCTGATAAAGGGAGAAAAAAAGAAGCAAAATACAGCAACACTATGGTGCAGGCAAACGTCTGTCAGGAACTTACGTTTATTTGCATTAGCATCTTACCAAATATATTAGCAAGATATACAAGTTCATTTCTGCAATAAGCTATTACTAATACTGATGCTGATTAAAGCAGGCTGCGAACACCAACAGGTAGCTGTGCCAAAGAGACTGCTAGGTGATTCATCATGGAGCTCATGAAAGTAACCTTTGTTACCCTCCTCCTTTAACCTTTCTGGCTATTTTTCCCAGCTTTCTCAATGAACTTGACGATTTTGCTGCATGCCAAGAATGCTTTGACAAGCTTTCACATTCAGATTATCTCGTCATGTTAAGGGATAGAGAATTCTTTTGTATGATGTGTTTGATTTAGTAAGAGATGTAAATTTCCATTCTTTCTGGTTCCATATTGGGACTATCATCATGTACATGAATTTTTTCATAGTACCAAATGTGCCCTCAGCGGTTGATGTATACAAAGACACTTCCAAAGGCTGTATAATATGAAATTTACCAGTAGAGAGCCATGTTTCATCTTAGTTGGTACTTGTTATTCTTTTATATTAACTGACAAGACTCAAAGTTAAAAAAGCAAACGAGTGAAAAAACGCGTACGAGTTGTGGAAAATAATGGATTTATGTGTTGCAAATAAAGTAATTGTGAAGTTTTTGGTTGCCTTGAATGATTTCTTGTACCTTAACTATAGTGATCAAGATTAAAGCAGACAATTCAGTAAAAGAAGAATGTGCTAAGGCATAAGCGGAAAGGTCACCATCCTCATTTTATCAATTCAAACACCATCATTGGTAAACTTTCGCAATCCACATGCCAGTGGTGTCACTTGAGCATTTACCCAATAGGCTTAAGGCTTAGAGCATCCACTACCACATTGTTTTTACCCCAATCGTAAGGAATATTCAAATCATAGCCCTTAAATAGTCCAACACATGTACGTTGTCTCAAGTTCAACTTGTTTTGCCTAAATGCATTGCAAAATCTTATGATCCGTGAATACCTCATAATCCTTGCTATAGAGAAAAAATGTTGGCATATCATCAAAGCAAACACTGCTGTTGCGAGCTCCAAGTCATGTGTGTAGTTCCTTTTGTGATTTTTCAATTGACTTGAAGCATCGTCAATGACTATTCCATCTTGCATGATAATACATGCCAAACGATTGGTTTAGGCATCACAATATGTCGTAAAACCACCAAGCCTGGTTCTGAAGTAAGCCTTATTTTCCATTCTTGAAAACTCTTTACTCAAGTGTCGGTCAACTAAAACTTTGTCGCTTTCTTAGTGAACTTGTTCAATGTTTCTGTAAGACTACAGAACCTTTCAAGAAATCTTCTATAAATATCCATCAAGAAACTCCAAATTTATGTCAACATCGCTGGCCGTGTCCTACCTTGAACTACTTCAATTTTTTTAGGGTCAATTTAATACCTTCATTTAGACACCACATGGACTTAGAATGCCATGGCTTTAAGTCAAAACTCAGTTTGAAAATTCTGCATAAAGATCCTTAAGTGTTTGTAAAGCAACATGAAGACGTCTCGCATGCTCTTCCTCACTCCGTGAAAAAACAAGGATGTCATCAATGAACACAATCATGAATGTCTCGAGGAAAGGCTTGAGTACGCACCACATCAAATCCATAAAAAGTTGAAGGACCGTTTGTCAATCCAAATGACATCAACTAGAACTTATAATGTCCGCAACAAGTACTAAATGTTGGTTCAATAATTTATTACTCTCTTATCCTCAAGTGATGATAACCCCACCTCAAGCAATTAGAGTAATACTTTGCATTTTGAGGTTGGTCGAACATGTCATTATTTTAAAGCAATGGATATTGATTCTTGATCATCACTTTATTTAATAGGTGACAATCGATATACATAGGGAGTGACCCATCCTTCTTGAAAAATAGTGCATCCTAAGGAGCGACACACTCGAATAAAACCTTTGTCAAGCACATCCTTCAACTAGCCCTTCAACTTTCAACGCTGGCAAGATCTATTCGGTAAGGTGGAATTTATTTGGGTTCAGCATCCTGAAGAAGATTAATCTCAAAATCAATAATCCTCTTGGGAGGACGACCTAGAAGTTTATTTGGGAAGACGCAGAAAATTCTTTAACAACTGGCACATAGGTGTCTTGGCTTATGTGTCAATCACCATTGCCAAGTAGGCTTCTAAAAAAAAGCACTTTTGGCCTTTTAAAAGTGAAGGATTACACCATCTGCATGAACACAAAGTTCGTCCCAGAGTCAACATATTTGTTTCACTAATCGACAATACAATCACATGTTTAGAACACGAACGGTAAAGATTAAACCACAGCTAAAGTCGTACCTATTGCAGGATTGTTCCATAATCGTAGAAGACCGCTTCCGTTCTACTCGGGAATCTTCTACTGAAGTTGTTCAATGTGGAAGAAGAGAGTTTATGTTTACTGACTATTTTAAAGAGGAGTAAAGTTTAGTTTTTTCTAGAGAAGGAAAAGGTGGTAGAAAATAGAAAAAAAGCCTATTTAAACCTGACAACTCTTGTTTAAATGATATACATATTCCCAATAGGTGTGTCTCTTCTTTTTTCTATTTTATTTAATATATATAACTTATATATATTATTTATTTGTACAAGGATACAGGTTGAAAACCACGACAAAGATGATAGTGTCAAGAAATTACTACTCAATGTATTCTTTGTCCAAACACCACCAATCCATTCGGATATGAATGTACTTTTCTTTTTTAATGAATAGACAAACTAATGAGAAGAAGAACACGAAGTCCTTTATCTGTTATTTGTCTTTTCCCTGGTGTGACCCCAAAGTCATTTATTTTTCTTTATATGAATACAATACAAAAATATTTTACTCCAATGGTAAAAGCTTAGTAGCACAAATTCTCTTGACCTTTAATTTTAGCAAATCTCTTTCAATAAAAAAGGATTAGGCCGTCAAGAAATACACTAAGTATTTTAACTTTAGAAGTACAACACATAAAAAAAACTTTTCTATCAGAAAAGAAAGGTCACATTATTTCAATGAAAAAACATATTTTCTTCGCGGGTAGAAATTTTGAAAGGAATTTATTAGTATCATACTAGATTCCCATCTCTACTATAAAACACATGACATGTCTTACATGACAATGGCAGCCACTTGGGAATATTATGGAGAAATAAGAAAATGTGACTAAAATTTATGGACGAGAGATCACTAAAGCCACGTGAGATTTTTTTTAATGCCCAAAAAATTGAAAAACATGAATGATCCAATCTCATCAAAGGGCCTTATTGGTATGGTTTAAATAGAACAGCCAATACATCCAGACAAAAAAAATTGTAAATTCATTGCCACATGGTCATGATATGATCAAAGAAACTTGACTTGGATTTTTCTGTGCCAAGTACCAAACTCAGGAGGAAGGGCACTAATTCTATAAAAAAAATTTATAGAAAATTAAAAGAGAGTGAGAATAATGAAAACAAAATTCCATTCATTCTAGATCATAACTTTGGTGATCGACCGCTCTTTCCATGATTCCTTTCCGGGAAAAACAGAATCATCAATCATAATAAAGTCGTACGTTACTCACCCTTTTTTTTCCAACTATTTCGAGATTGCAAGACCTCATAGGCTTATTGGACAAAAAAAGATTAATTTGGATCCTTTACACCAAGAGACTGGAGGATATTGCCGTCAACTGGTCAAGACCATTGTACGATTTCGAATCCCACAAAAAACGATCTAAAACTTATTTAGAAGGGCTTCGCATATTCAAATAAAAAAACACCACAAATTCTTTTTGAAGAACATCACAAAACAATTCAATTCAAACAGAACTATAATGCAATTACCAATCTAGCAGTGATGAATTCCTGACTAGGAAATAAATAACTCGGGCTCTGATACCAATAAAGGATTATACACAATCCACGAACACAAAAGTCGCCCCAAAGTCTACCATATTTTTTTCACTAGTCGATAGTGCAATCACATGTAAAAATACGAACTACACCTTAAAAGTTACAGTTTATGGACGTACCTTAGTTACAGAAGGTGTTCCAATACGTATAAGACCACTTCTGTTGTTCTCGGGAATCTTCCATTGAAGTTGTTCAATGTAGAAGAAGAGAGTTTATGTTTACTAACTATTTTGAAGAGAAAACGTTTATTTTTTTCTAGAGAAGGAAAAGGTGCATAGAAAATAGAAAGATAAACCTATTTAAACAAGACAACTCTTGTTTAAATGATATACCTATTTCCAATAGGTGTGTCTCTTTTTTTCTATATATATATATATATCCATACCCATATGGATGTCCGAATCCTATTTCCAACAAAAAGCTTGGCCAAACATGCTCTAAGCAATCGTTATTTCCTTCTTCTTTTTTTTTTTACTCAAGAAAAGAAATAAACTTTCTCACATACATGGCAATATTACCCTTGAATTCAAACACTTTTCATCTGGGAAGTCAAACTTAAACATTTTGTTATGGAAGTTTAGAGTGTCATGGCACGAAGATAACCAATTCATGTTATTATCACATCAAAATCTAACATTTCAAGTTCTAATAAGTCTGCCATGGTGTCCTGGTGCTTACCTAATATACACACTCTTCATAAACTCAATAAGTGATAATGGTGTTACTAACTAGAAAAAACATATGACTACTCCATTTGTCTTGGCTCTACCCCAGTATGGAGTTACAAATGAGAATGTAAACTCAGCGTCTATGGGCGGATATGCATTGTGGGAACAAACCAAGAGTACTATTAGTTGAATGTGCTAAAATTAAATTTAGACAATAATAATTGGTTTATATTTATGTGGGTCAAAAATAAAGAGTTAAATCAAGACTAATTATGGTTTAATCGATTAGATCTAAGAATTAGTCTAAGTCTAATTGATCAAGTTAAAATCGTGGTGTTAAACGAATAGCAGCAAGCGATAGCTAAATCAGATAAAGAGCAAAAGTAGCCTTATTAAATAATCAATACCCAAAGAGCCAAAGAGGGCCAAAAACACTTGATATCTTCTTTATCTTTACAATGTTTCCGTATTACAATAGTGAGTAATTGATGAGACATGAATTAATACAAGTATTAATGCTACGAGTATATATACTCCTTTCTAACCCTACAAGATTCATATACAGATTCGGACGCGTGCCTCTCTTAGGATAAGGTTGTCTTTTTATCAATCATGTACATCAATGTCAATGTATGACCAAATAATATTCCTCATATTTTTGTACAGGTACAACTTTCTTATTCAGTACATGAGTATGGAATCCAATATTAACTTCCATGCCCCGTTATTATCTTCATAGTGAATTGAACTCTTATGTGTGGGAGCAAGGCCGGGGATGTCTTTACCTTGTGTGCAGTCTCTCTTCCTTACGGTATGTCACCTTGGTTTATCTTTGCTTGCTCTCCATGTGGCCTACCAGGCAGCTTACATGGCCGGTATGAATTTTACCCAATACAGATTGTCCCATTTTTCTAGGGATATATAGCTATTATGATCGGAGATTAGAAGTTTATCAGGCGGGAAAAGGACGTGGCTAGCTCATGACCATGGGTTTCCAAATGGCAATTGTCACTTTAATTTCCCATCAATACCGCATGCTCAACTTTGATTGTAGCCAACGCCATAGCGTATTGCTTAGGTAACGATTTCCGGATTCCTTATAAGTGTATCAAATCGTCATTTTTCTCTTCTTTTTCAGTAAAACCTTTTGAGCTCTAAAGACCCTTTTAAATAACCAATCTTGTTCGTCAATTTATATTCACTCTTCATCCCTGAATCCCTTTTTTCTCTTTACATTATTGATAGGGCTTCTTCATTTTCAAAACCTTTTCAAGTTACCCCTATTTTCGATTTATGGGATGCATCGGACTTGAAGTGTGATCACGCCCAACTACGCCTTATAAAAGGGACTAAGCGGTCGCGATAAATATAGTTTGGTACTTAAAATCCCAAGGTCGAATCCCACAGAGAACACTCGAAATCTAGTTGTTATTCTAACTAATTTACCTATAAACTAATTTCTAAGGGTTTTGTCTTAAGACTAGTTTTGTAGTTATAACTGAGCAATAAGAATTAACAATAAAATAAATGACACAGTAATAGAGAATAAGATTGATTCAAAGGATGTAAAGCGTAGGATTGATCTACGCAACTCTTACCTATGTGTTGGAATAATACTTTAACAAATTCAACTTGGTTCTTCCTATTGAACACTAGCTCTGAATTTACAATTATTCACTTCCGTATAATAATTGTAACTTTCACTAACCAATTTCTCAATTAATTAATGAAGATACGTAGGACTACAAGTATGGTTCACAATCAGGATCAATGATCACAAATCACTTTCTTGACAACCTAGGTAATGCCTTGGTTTTAGGTTGAAATATTGCTAAGTGTTTAACTCTAACTTATGAATCTATCTCTAGACACACAAAAATAAAGGAGACAATAAATTATGGGCCCTTCCAATCAATAACAAGCAAAACATAAACACTTATATAGGAAGAATTCACAACTTTCATTTATTAAAATAAATATTCATAGCACATAAGTATCAGAGTGGTTCAAGCAACCCTAGAATTGGTGAATTAGCCACTCATATTCATGATAATCATGTGATGCAGTTCATGAATGAATAAATAACAAAAAAAGAAGAAAGAATTTAGAAAAAATTCTTGTGTTTTTGAAGTCTCCAAAGCTTTAGCCTCTTTTTCTTTCTTTCTTTTTTTTTTTTTTTTTTTTTTTTTTTTTTTTTTTTTTTGCATACCTTGTCGGAAACTAAGCATATAATCTAAAAAGCCCTTAAATTTTCGCCCAGAATTTCTACTTCATGTGGCGCTCGCGTACCATGGAGACTCAATTTCTTCAGACAATTCAGCTCGCGTGATGCTCGCGTATTCGGCCTAAATGAGCTGAAATTTTTCTTCACTTCTAGGTAAAAACTCTAAATCTTCCTGTGTTACTCGCGTGACACACGGATCACTTGAAATCTTTAATATCTTCACTTTTAGATCCAAAACTTGCAACTTTTGCCTCAATTCACCATGTTCAATTCCTAAAACACCAATCAACTCAATTAGTATCAAATCTTGATAGTTTTGCATATAAACTCTTAAATTTACTATTAGAACATGGTAAAATCACCCTCAAAATATAGGTAAGATAGCCAAATATTATCATCCCACACTTAGACTTTTGCTTGTCCTCGAGCAAAGAAGAAGAACACATAGAAAGTAGGCAAGACATCAAGATTAGATAAGGACTCGTGATAACAACTTAACCGAAGTCACCTATGAAATTCAAACATCCTTTCTTTTGGTCATAATCAACTATTAAAAGTAGAAACTTATAGACCACTCAAGTTCCAATGTACCTCACAACAAGAAATGCCACCAAACACAACATATGATTTCAAGAGAAATTGTGACATATCAAATATCAAACAATCTCACACTCACAAAGAAATTTCTCATGTCTCACATAAAAGTGCCATGGGCTTGCATATTTTGTTGTTATCCACTAATATAAGAGTCTCAATCAAAAGTCAAATAGGATTTTTTCATAGCTGATAAAGTTGGCTTGGGGTAAGGTAGGGTACACTTTTGGGTATACAGTGACTAATTCTTCCCCTAAACACTTTAAACATCACTCACTACCAATTTTTCCTCACATATTCATGTAATTATAGCACTTATTATCCACTTTCCCTTCTTTAATCCCTTTCTTTCTCCTCATTTATTCATCAATTCATTCTCTCTCCTTTTTTTCTTTGCTTTTTGGGTTTTTTTTATCTTTTCACACCTTTGTATACGAGGAGAATATCAAGTATTTTCTACCTTCATTCTTTTGCAACTTTCTTCCCAAGTACACAACTCTTTTTAATAACAAATCATCTTACCAATCACACAACCTAAAGTAGTTAAGGGGAAGATGGGTAACAAGAGAGGTAAATAGCAAAATGGATAGGGCTTGTAATTCAAGTTGCCAAAGAAAAAGTCAATAGACTCAAATTGGGGATATTAAGGAATTTGTTCATTAGGTAGGCTAATTTAGGTACTGGCAGAACAAAGAATGTCTACTTTCATTCTTAAGATTAAGACTACCTAGGATTTCGAGTCAAACAACAAGCAGGACAAGTTCTAGATTTAACATGAAACAATGAGAAGTAGAGAAATAAATTCACCACATACTATGCATGGAATTCAAAGATCATTTCAGTTTCACCTTGCAATATGTAATTATGAACTCAAAAAGGAAGTTCAAATATATATATATATATATATATATATATATATATATATATATATATATATATATATATATATAAAATCTACAAAATACCTGGTTCCGCAAAAATAACTCAATGGGAAAGAACCAAGGTTAAGAAAATCCAAAGAGATTGTTGGTATGCTAAGAATTAACTAAGCTAAAAATTTACTTCAAGACAAATGAAATACTAAATATTCAGAATACTAATCTATTGTAGGTCATGAATATTCAGGATATTACAGGCCCAACAAAAACTAGAAAGTAAGAAACAAATCAAAAATTGTCAAGTGACATGAAAATATGAAAACATACTAGACTAGGCAAGTACCGACAAAATAAACTCCCACCCCGTACTTAAGAATGTGCAGTGTCCTCACTACACCATAACAACAAAAATGAAATAAGTAGGGTGGTAGTACTCCTTGTCCAACTGTAATAGTAAAACAGCTGGTGCCCGCATCAGGACGTGCACTAAGAACAACATTAGAAGTAGTCACAGCATCCATTGAAGTATCAACAAACCTACCAGAAGGGGTGACAACAGCTCTCCTAGCATCCAAATGGGTAGAAAGAGAAGGAGTAGAAACTGCCTGGGATGGCGCAACCATAGTAGAAGCATTAGGTAACTCAACCTCTGGCGGAAAGCTATATGCAGGTGCTCATCATCAGTATAAGGCAACTCATTCATAGGAGGAGTGAGATCTACGCCCTTCTTCTTCATATAAAGCTCTGAGGCACGCCACTGGTTGAGTAGCATCCACTCAATTCTATCAAAGCATTGGATATTTAACCAATGTACTCACCTAATGCCCGTCCCAATTGGAAGCGCATCTCTGAAGAAACAAAGGAAAAATAAGTGTGGATACCCAAGGCACCTATGAAGGTGATAATTGAAGAGCCATATGTACTCCCACAACCTACAAAATGGCCCGGAGACTAGGTCGTGGGCATCATGATTAAGCAAGGCTATGAACCTGGTTAAGGGTTGGGCAAGAACTTGGATGGCATGGTTGAGCCGATCAAAATTGTGATGAGGCCCGACAATGAGAAGGCTGGCATAGGGTACATTGTTACCTACAAGAAGAGCATGGAAGAAGCATCATTGGACTTCAAGTTCTATAAGAAAATCACCAAGACTCTCTTACATATTTTCGTCTCGTCTGGATACTTGGATGGCCGAAAAAGGGAGGTGTCCGCAGCGCAAGGGGTGGAGCCAGATATAGCTGATGCTGAAGAGGATCTGCTGGCAGGAGTGCAGAATCTATTCATATCTGATGAAGACTGCTGTGTGATTCGAAAAAGGCTGGATCTGAAGTGGCATTGAACAACTGGATCAGCAACTGGGCCCGAGCCTACCGTGGACCTTGGTAGAGCTGGGGGATAGAATTTATTTTATGTTTTCTGAAATAAAACCCGACTTTGAGTCGTGGAATTTGTATTTTTCTTTCTTATTGCACATGTCTCCCTACAAACTTTGTTTTGCAAGGATTCATAAATAAAATATCGCACTATTTACCATTTAACTTTTGTTTTAATCTTTAATTTTGTAAAATTTTATTTTTCAGTATTCAAACCAATAATTCCATTGAGTCCACAATTGCAACGTGTAATGAAACAATGGAGCTTGAGGAAAACTGGAGTTGATTATGATGATTTTGATGAAACCACACCAGAAGAAATTGAAAGATTTGAAAACAAGCCTAAGCCAAACCTAGAGGAAACTGAGGTGATAAACCTAGGAGATGAGGAAATTGTGAAAGAGACAAGGATCAGTGTGCATCTCACCACCGAAGATAAAAAGCGATATACTGAGTTTCTTAAAGAATATGAAGACGTATTCGCCTGGTCTTATGATGACATGACTGGCATAAGCACGGACGTGGTAGCTCACAAATTACCTATCAATCCGGGCTTTCCGCCAGTCAAACAAAAGGCCCAAACTTTCAAGTCATCGGTTCTATTGAAGATTGGGGAGGAGGTAACGAAGCAGCTCAATTCAGGGATCTTGAAAACAGTCAAATATCCAACTTGGTTTGCTAACATTGTCCCAGTGCCGAAGAAAGATGGGAAACTCCGAGTTTGTATAGATTACAGAGATTTGAATAGAGCAAGCCCCAAGGATTATTTTCCTTTGCCAATTATACACATCCTGATCGATAATTGTGCGAAACATGAGCTACAATCTTTCGTAGACTGTTTCGCCGGTTATCATCAAGTGCTCATGGATGAGGAAGATGTCGAGAAGACCACTTTCACCACATCTTGGGGGACTTATTGCTACCAGGTTATGTCGTTTGGATTGAAGAATGCTGGGGCGACTTACATGAGAGCAATGACAACTATTTTCCATGATTGATGCACAAAGATATTGAAGTCTATGTGGATGATGTGATCATCAAATAAAAGAAGAGTTCAGAGCACCTTGACAACTTGCGCAAGTTTTTCAATCGCTTGGGAAAGTACAATCTGAAGCTAAATCCAGCAAAGTGTGCTTTTGGTGTTCCAGCGAGGAAGCTTCTGGGTTTCATCGTCAGTAGAAGGGGTATCGAGTTAGATCCATCCAAGATCAAGGCCATCAAAGAATTACCACTGCCAAAAAGTATGAAAGAGGTTATGAGCTTCCTGGGAAGGGTCAATTACATCAGCCGGTTCATAGCACAATCCATTGTCATCTGTGAGCCGATCATCAAATTACTAAAGAAAGATGCAGCGATCGAGTGGAAAGAGGACTGCCAAAAAGCATTTGATCAGATAAAGGAGTACTTGTCTTGCCCGCCTGTGCTGGTTCCACCTGAGCCTGGGCGACCTTTGATCTTGTATCTGTCCGTGGTAGATTCGGCTTTTGGTTGTGTATTGGGACAACATGATTCAACCAGAAAAAAGGAGCAAGCAATATACTATCTAAGCAAAAAGTTTACTCCTTACGAGGCCAAGTACACATTGTTGGAACGCATGTGCTGTGCGCTGACCTAGATAGCACAGAAGTTGAGGCACTACTTGACATCTTACTCAATATTACTGATATCAAGGATAGACCCCCTCAAGTACATCTTCCAAAAACCAATGCCTACTGGAAAGCTGGAAAAATGGCAAATGTTGCTCAGCGAATTTAACATCACTTTTGTCACTCAAAGGGCGGTGAAAGCTCAAGCCTTGGCTGATCATATGGCTGAGAATTCGGTGGGAGATGACTATGAACCTTTGCACACCTATTTCCCCGACGAGAAAGTTATGTTCGTAGGGGAAGATATCACTGAAGAGTATGATGGTTGGAGGCTATTCCTCGATGGAGTGGTAAATTTCAAAGGAGTTCGGCATTAGAGCGGTATTAGTCTCCTAGACTAGACAACACTACCCTGTCACAGCCAAATTAAGGTTCCCCTACACCAACAAGATGACGGAGTATGAAGCTTGCATCTTGGGTCTTAGATTAGCGTTGGACATGAATATAAAAGAGCTGTTAGCAATCGGGGATTCTGACTTACTGATTCACCAAGTCCGAGGAGAATGGACAACAAAAAAACTCCAAGATACTGCCGTATTTGGAGTGTATAAAGGAACTGAAGCAAAGGTTCACCAAGATAGAGTTCCGGCATGTCCTAGACTGCAAAATGAGTTCGCGGATGCTTTGGCTGCCATATCTTCCATGATCAAACATCCTGATAAGAACTACATTGACTCGATACCCGTGACAGTGAGGAAGGAGCCAGCATATTG
The DNA here is from genome assembly GCA_029990575.1 of Petunia axillaris subsp. axillaris. Classification (NCBI taxonomy): domain Eukaryota; kingdom Viridiplantae; phylum Streptophyta; class Magnoliopsida; order Solanales; family Solanaceae; genus Petunia; species Petunia axillaris. The sequence continues at coordinate 120,649,204 of JARKNS010000002.1, read as the reverse complement.
TTATCATGAGAGGAAGAATACAACCTTAGTTCTACGACATTAAAGGGTTTCTCAAAGATGGCACTTACCCAAAGGATGCAACAAGTCTCCAAAAGAAGACACTTAGGAGGCTAGCAAATGATTTCTTTTTGAACAGAGAAGTTTTGTACAAGAGGACACCGATCTAGGGTTGCTGAGATGCGCTGACGCAAAAGAAACGGCTAAATTGTTAGAAGAAATACATTTTGGGACGTGCGGTCCACATATGAACGGTTTCGTGCTTGTAAAGAAGATTTTGAGAGCTGGCTATTTCTGGATGACAATGGAGCATGATTGCATAAAGCACGCAAAGAAATTTCATCAATGACAAGTCCACGGAGATATGATCCGAGTGCCTCTTAATGAATTGAATATCATGGGATCGCCTTGGCCTAATACCCATAACTTTTCATAGAAATGTCCAAATGATACGAGGTTGGTTGCATTAGAACCACAACTTAAAGAGCTACAACTTTAATGTTTAGATCTGAAAAATCGATTTCTTTCCGGCTGAACAGTAAAAAATAGAATTCAGCAGCTTTTTTGGCTTTGCACCAGGTCAGCCACTTTTTTGGGTCCAAACGGGATGCTACGAATCTCGGAATGACCCTAAATTTTGAACACAAGTCATACAAGACTTGTGTGATATGCTCGTTAAGATGAAACTCAATTCGGATTTCTAGAACTCAAAAAAAGGGTCCCACGAGAAAGGGTCAAATTTCGACTTTCGCCAAAATAGCGAATTTCAATCAAACGACCCCGGAATCCAAATTCAAAAGTTGCTAGGAGTCACAAATGACGATACGAACCTAACGGAACCCTCAGATCTCTCATCAGAGTTCGTTTACTCAAATCGAGCTCGAAAACCTCTTTTAACCTTTTTAAACTTCCGCAACGGAGACTTTATCAAAAGTCCTATCAAACGAGGTCCGTTTTCACTTCTGAAGGTTGCTACAGGTCATAAATTACCATACGAACCTAACACAACTTTCAAATTTCACATCAGAGCTCATTTTCTCAAATCGAGCTCCGAAACCTCTTTTAGCCTTAACGAATATCTGAAACGGATGTATTTCTCCGATACCTATCTAACAAAGTTCGTTTTAGCTAAAAAATTTCAGGCATGTCATAATGGAACTTATGGAGCTTTTGGAATTGTCAACACGCAAATCGAGGTCCCGATTCCCGAAATGACTATTTGAGGTCGTTACAATCTCCCCCGCTTAGACTCCCGTTCGTCCTCGGACGAGCCCGAGTCTAAGGTAAGATTCACATTTTCACGAAAGTAGTTACACGGATTTCGAAGACTCTCGCTACTACCCGAAATCATAAACAACAACATAACTTTCAGGCTTTAGAGATTGAAATCATACCTGAATTATCGAAAAGGCGAGGATACTTCTCCCGCATGTCGGACTCGAGTTCCCTAGTGGCCTCTTCGCTAGGACGATTCTTCCATAGCACTTTAATCAATGGGATCTCTTTCGACCTTAGCTTACGGATCTCTCTAGCCGCAATAGCAATCGGCTCCTCCAAATAAGCTAAGTCCTCGTCGATCTCGACAGAAGCCATATCAATCACATGGGATGGATCATGAACATACTTTCGGAGCATAGATACGTGGAATACAGGATGAACTGACAGAGATGGAGGCAAAGCAAGCCTATATGCAACAGAGCCAATGCGCTCCAAGACCTTAAAAGGACCAATGAACCTCGGACTAAGCTTGCCCTTTTTCCCGAATCTCATAACACCCTTCATCGGCGATACTTAAAGAAACACCCGGTCACCTACCATAAGCACCAATTCTTTCCTCCTCCGATCCGCATAAGATATCTGTCGACTCTGAGCTGTGCGGAGCCGATCCTGAATGATTCGGACCTTATCTAAGGTCTGCTGAACTAGATCCGGACCCAACACCTTCACCTCTCCAGGTTCAAACCAACCAACTAGAGAACGACATCGGCGGCCATATAATGTCTCAAACGGAGCCATCTGGATAGAAGACTGATAACTGTTATTATAGGCAAATTCCGCAAAAGGCAAATAACTGTCCCAATGGCCTCCAAAGTCAATAGCAAAAGCCCTCAGCATATCCTCAAGAATCTGGATGGTCCTCTAGGACTGACCATCAGTCTGAGGATGAAATGCGGTGCTAAGATCCACTCGAGTACCCAGCTCCTTCTGAAATGATCTCCAGAACTGAGCTGTTAACTGAGTACCGCGATCTGATATAATAGAGACTGGAGCACCATGCAATCTCACAATCTGCTCGATAAAGATACGAGCTAAGCACTCTGATGAATAAGTAGTCCTCACGGGGATGAAATGAGCTGAATTGGTGAGACGATCCACCACTACCCATACTGAATCATGCTTGCCCAAGGTCAAAGGCAGTCCAACCACAAAGTCCATAGTAATATGCTCCCATTTCCATTCCGGAATCGGCATGGACTGAGTCACCCCGGCTGGTCTTCTATGCTCATACTTTACCTGCTGACAATTTAAGCACCGAGACACATGATCAACAACATCTCTCTTCATTCCCTTCCACCAATATAACTCCCGAAGATCTTGATACATCTTCGTAATACCAGGATGAATAGAATACCGAGAACTGTGTGCCTCTGCCAATATCAGCTGCCTCAACTCCCCAATATTCGGAACACACAACCGACCGTTGAGCCGCAGTACACCATCATCTCCGATCATAAATGAGGTCACTCCCCCACTTAAAACTCTATCTCGAATATCACGCAAATATGAATCATCAAATTGCTTTTTCTTGATCTGGGAAGCTAGGGATGACTGAGTCCCTGTATAAGCAAAAACTCGGTCTGGCACAGAATCATCAAATCGCACTCCACTAATGGACAAGGCTTGCAACTCTCGAGCTAGTGGTCTCATATCAACATCAAGATAGGCAAGGCTACCCATAGACTTCCTGCTCAGAGCATTAGCCACAACATTAGCTTTCCCGGGATGATACCGAATAGCGATGTCATAATCCTTAAGCAACTCCAACTATCGGCGCTGTCTCCCCTTCAAGTCCTTCTGGGTGAACAGATACTGGAGACTCTTATGATTAGTGAAAATCTCACAAGGCTCACCATATAAATAATGCCTCCAAAAATTCAATGCAAATATCACCGCCAATAACTCTAGATCGTGGACAGGGTAGTTCTTCTCATGCACTTTCAGTTGTCTCGAGGCATAAGCTATCACCTTGCCATTCTGCAACAAAACACCACCTAAGCCAATACCAGAAGCATCACAATAGACTGTGAATCCCCTGGATGCACTAGGCAAGGCCAATACAGGTGCTGTAGTCAAGACAGTCTTGAGCCTCTGAAAGCTAGACTCACAAGCAGCAGACCATAGAAAAGGAACATTCTTCTGCGTCAATTTAGTCAGTGGTGCTGATATGGAAGAAAATCCCTCCACGAATCGCCGATAATAACCTGCCAAGCCTCAGAAACTCCTAATCTCTGTAGGAGAAGTAGGCCTAGGCCAATTCTGAACGGCCTCCACTTTCTTGGGATCAACACTAATACCGTCCTTGGTCACCACGTGACCCAGGAATGACACGGTATCCAGCCAGAACTCACATTTAGAGAATTTAGCATACAATTCATGGTCTCTCAAGGTCTGAAGGATAATCTTCAAGTGATGCTCAAGCTCTCCTCGGCTCCTTGAATATATAAGGATGTCATCAATGAACACAATAACAAAAGAATCAAGATATGGCTTGAACACACGGTTGATAAGATCCATAAAGGCGGCCGGAGCATTTGTAAGCCCAAATGACATGACAAGAAACTCATAGTGCCCATATCTCGTACGGAAAGCAGTCTTAGAAATATCCTCACACCGAATCCTCAACTGATGATACCCCGATCTCAAGTCAATCTTGGAAATATGAGTAGCACCCTGAAGCTGATCAAATAAATCATCTATACGCGGTAGAGGATACCTGTTCTTGATAGTCACTTCGTTCAATTGTCGATAATCAATACACGTGCGCATAGAACCAGCCTTCTTCTTTACAAAAAGAACCGGAGCACCCCAAGGAGACACATTGGGTCTAATGAAACCCTTATCAAGCAAATCTTGAATTTTCTCCTTCAATTCCCTCAACTCAGCAGGAGCCATACGATATGGAGGGATAGATATAGGCTGAGTACCTGGCAATATATCAATACAGAACTCAATCTCCCACATAGGAGGCAAACCCGGCAAGTCATCCGGAAAGACCTCCGGAAAGACCTCCGGATACTCGCATACTACCAGTACTCGATCAATAGATACTTCCTCCACTCGAACATCTCGAATAGAAGCAATATACCCTCCGCACCCGCGAGCTATCATCTTCTGAGCCTTCATGAATGATATGATCTTGTTCCTCGGAGAAGACCTGGAAACCTTCCAAATAGCCTTAGGCTCACCTTCGGCACCTATAGTCACAGACTTGGCATGGCAATCCAACGTCGCGTGAGAGGATGCCAACCAATCCATGCCCATGATCACATCAAATTCCACCATATCTAGCAACATCAAGTCTACTAGAGACTCAACACCACAAATAGAAATCACACACTCCCGACACCCTTTATCTACACATATAGGATCTCCGACAGGCGTTGCCACCATAAATGGAGCATCAATAAAACCAGATCCTTGCTCAAGCAAGGTGAAAATCCAGGAGACACATAAGAGAAAGTAGATCCCGGATCTATAAGGGCAAAGGCACTGCGGCCACAAACAGAAATAGTACCTGTGATCACATCATTGGATGCCTCGGCATCCTAGCGTGTCATAGCAAAAACCTGAGCTGAACCTCCAGGACTAGGAGCTCTCTGAACCGGCTGCCTAGGAGGAACCTGAGTGACAGGCCTAGCTACCTGAGGAGAAGACCGAACCATAGCAGTAGAACTCTGATGTCCCGCGGAGGTAGGTCCAGATGAAGTAACATAGGGGCAATCCCTAACAAAGTGCCTGGGATCCCCACACTGGTAACAAGCCTTACTACCGCCTCCTCCGCGTCCACCTCCGGGCCTGCACCTCCTATAGTGCCTCTGACGGCATCTCCCACAAACAGGTGGAACAGACTGAGATGAATCCCCACGCCTCTGAGATGGTTGAGGCCTCTGAACACCCGACGAAGTACCTTGAGATGATAAAGCAACGGCCTGAGGAAGTCTAGGCTGAGTATGACCACGGGAACCCTGGCCTCCATGCGAAGGACCACTAGAAATATCATAATATCGTGTCCTCTTGCTCGCTCTCTCTGCATCTGCCCTGGCATGAATATCCTCCATACGCCTCGCAATATCAACCACCTCATAATAAGACTTGCTGCCCATATTAGGGGCAATAGCTATATGAAGACGAGGATGAAGACCCTCAACAAATCTAAGGACCTTGTCCCTCTCCAGCCCAACCATAGCAGGCGCAAACTGGGATAACTCAAAGAATCTGGTATCATAAGCAGACACGGACATGTCACCCTGCCTCAACCTCTCAAACTCGCGCCTCTGGGCATCATGGTGGCTCTGAGGCATAAATCTACTCATAAACATGGAAACGAACTCAGCCCAAAACAAAGGAGGAAGATCACTGGACCTTTGTCTCATCACAGAAACCAAACACGTCTCGGCATCACCGGACAATCGAAATGAAGCACATTGCACCCCAAGGGTGTCTCTAGTACCTCGCACCAAAAATATCTTCTCACACTTCTGAATATATCTCTGAGCAGAACAAGTAGCGGGTGTACCATCGAACTCGGGAGGCTTGAGCTTCATGAAGGACTCAATCCTCCGAGCTACCTCCTCGTCACTCATAAAAAGAGCAGGAATAGAATGACCCAAATGAATACCCGACTGAGGAGCCAAAGTGGAAGGCTGAGCAATAGGATTAATAACTGGAGTAGATTGAGGAATCACCAGAGTAGCCTCAGGAGTCGGCGTACTCATAGCTGGAGCAGCTGGCTGGGGTACCGCAGAAGGTACTGGCATATCGCCCATAGGCAAGGCCTGAGATCCAAGCAGGCCCATCATCCGCAATAGAACATCTACAGGAATAGATACCATTGTGCCCGGCACAAGAGAAGGCATAGTCGATGGGACATGTGCGACGGGTATCTCAGAAGACACCTGTGCCACTGTACTAGTCTGTCTGGCAGCAGGAGGTCTGCCCACAGAAGCTCTGGTAGTAGCCGCTCTCGGCTGAGTAGGTGCCCGCGCACCAGTCCGTGTAATATGCACAGCTCTCAAACGGACCGACTCTAATAAGAATCAAACGCGGAAAAAGTAAAAGGATAAGAACGAGACGTAACTCGATCTCTAATCCCAAGTAGCAACGGAGAACTTGTTCCGTTACACCCCGAGAGAAGGACAAGAACACCTATGCTAGGCAACTACCCTCGAGCTAACGTGAGCACGCAAGTAGAATGGTCGGGTGGGGAAAGAAGTCATCTAGATCCGCTAGAAAACAACAAGTCCCATCAAAAGGTTTCATTTAATACCAAGAGCTATGCTCAAGTTCGATATTCATCAATCATCAAAAAACTAAACTAAGTGTTCAAATAAGCTATACTTGGGTGTTCTAGTGTTTCCCAAGCTTACACAATGATATAAGTACCCTTACTAATAAGGTTCACCAAATAAGCCACGAAAGGGCAAAACAGTAAAGAAACATAGTCTTCACAGCTGGGAGGGGCGCCTGAAAGTAGGAGGGGCGCCTTGCTTGTGCTGGGTCTGGGCGGGGTGCCTGGGGGTAGGCGGGGCGCCTGGGAAGGGGCGCCTGGGTGGGCGGTCCGCCTGTGCACGCCTTGCTCCTTAGGCAGTGAGCTCCTCAGGCGGGGCGCCTGGGCTAGGCGGCGCGCCTGAGCTGCTGGGTTGCTCCTCGTGCATTTTGATCACCCGGAACAGCTTCCAATCGTTTCCCTCTTCTAGACCCTTCCTCACCAAGTGTAGGTGTACTCCTTGGATCTCCTTAGCTTGGCTCCGTGTGAATGGTCTTGTGGGGGTTTAGGTCTTATCTAACTGATAATAATCAAACGCGGAAAACGTAAAAGGATAAGAACGAGACGTAACTCGATCTCTAATCCCAAGTAGCAACGGAGTACTTGTTCTGTTACACCCCGAGAGAAGGACAAGAACACGTACACTAGGCAACTACCCTCGAGCTAACGTGAGAACGCAAGTAGAATGGTCGGGTGGGGAAAGAAGTCATCTAGATCCGCTAGAAAACAACAAGTCCCATCAAAAGGTTTCATTTAATACCAAGAGCTATGCTCAAGTTCAATATTCATCAATCATCAATCATCAAAAAACTAAACTAAGTGTTAAAATAAGCTATACTTGGGTTTTATAGTGTTTCCCAAGCTTACACAATGACATAAGTACCCTTACTAATAAGGTTCACCAAATAAGCCACGTAAGGGCAAAACAGTAAAGAAACATAGTCTTCACAACTGGGAGGGGCGCCTGAAAGTAGGAGGGGCGCCTTGCTTGTGCTGGGTCTAGACGGGGCGCCTGGGGGTAGGCAGGGCGCCTGGGAAGGGGCGCCTGGGTGGGCGGTCCGCCTGTGCACGCCTTGCTCCTTAGGCAGTGAGCTCCTCAGGCGGGGCGCCTGGGCTAGGCGGCGCGCCTGAGCTGCTGGGTTGCTCCTCGTGCATTTTGATCACCCGGAACGGCTTCCAATCGTTTCCCTCTTCTAGACCCTTCCTCACCAAGTGTAGGTGTACTCCTTGGATCTCCTTAGCTTGGCTCCGTGTGAATGGTCTTGTGGGGGTTTTGGGTCTTATCTAACTGATAAGAATCAAATGCGGAAAAAGTAAAAGGATAAGAACGAGACGTAACTCGATCTCTAATCCCAAGTAGCAACGGAGAACTTGTTCCGTTACACCCCGAGAGAAGGACAAGAATACCTACGCTAGGCAACTACCCTCGAACTAACGTGAGCACGCAAGTAGAATGGTCGGGTTGGGAAAGAAGTCATCTAGATCTGCTAGAAAACGATAAGTCCCATAAAAAGGTTTCATTCAATACCAAGAGCTATGCTCAAGTTCAATATTCATCAATCATCAAAAAACTAAACTAAGTGTTCAAATAAGCTATACTTGGGTTTTATAGTGTTTCCCAAGCTTACACAATGACATAAGTACCCTTACTAATAAGGTTAACCAAATAAGCCACGTAAGGGCAAAACAGTAAAGAAACATAGTCTTCACAGCTGGGAGAGGCGCCTGAAAGTAGGCGGGGCGCCTGGCTTGTGCTGGGTCCGGGTGGGGCGCCTGGCTGGGCGGTCCGCCTATGCACACCTTGCTCCTGAGGCAGTGAGCTCCTCAGGCGGGGCGCCTGAGCTGCTGGGTTGCTCCTCGTGCATTTTGATCACCCGGAACGGCTTCCAATCGTTTCCCTCTTCTAGACCCTTCCTTACTAAGTGTAGGTGTACTCCTTGGATCTTCTTAGCTTGGCTCCGTGTGAATGGTCTTGTGGGGGTTTGGGTCTTATCATCCTCCCCTTCTTGAGAAGATTTCATCCTCGAAATTGAAGTATCATCATTCTCGACCTCTCCATCACCTACATCCAAAGGAACCAAGTCACAAACGTTAAAGGTATTAGACACTTGATACTCACTTGGCAAGTCGACCACATAGGAATTGTTGTTTATTTTCGAGAGCACTTGAAATGGGCCATCTCCTCGGGGTGCCATCTTCCCCTTCCTAAGGTTTGGAAACTTTTCTTTCCGGAAGTGCACCCACACATAGTCACCCTTCTTGAGTTCTACCTTCTTGCGTCCTTTGTTTTTCTTGGAGGCAATCTTAGCATAAGCTTCCTCCAAATTCTTCTTTGCCTTTGCATGGAGTTCAACCAAAGCCTTGGCTCTAGCTTTACCTACAAAATTAACAACCATTTCCCTTGGCAAAGGGGTTAGATCGAGGGGAATCAAGGGGTTAAAACCATACACGCACTCAAAGGAAGTCATGCCAATCATGCTATGCAAGGTACGATTATAGGCAAACTCCATAAGAGGCAATCTATCAATCCAAGTCCCGGCCTTACCTCGGGTCATGGCTCTAAGAAAAGCACCCAAAGTTCGGTTTACCACCTCGGTTTGTCCATCCGTTTGTGGGTGGTGGGATGTAGAGAACAAGAGTTTGGTGCAAACGGCACCCCAGAAACTCCTCCAAATATGACATAGGAACTTAGTGTCCCTATCACTCACTATGGTTTGAGGCACACCATGCAACTTCAAAACATTATCAATACACAAAGTAGCAACATGTTGTGCATCATCACATTTTTTACATGGAATGAAATGAGCCATTTTGGAAAACCTATCCACAACAATATAAATGTTGTCATGGCCTCCCCTAGTCCTTGGTAATCCCATAAAAAAGTCCATCGAGATATCCAACCACGAACTGGTAGGTACGGGGAGAGGTGTATACAACCCATGGGGGTTGGCTTTGGATTTAGCACGCTTGCAATCAAGGCAATTGTTGCAAAACTTTTCAACTTGCACCCCCATCTTTGGCCAATGAAATTGTTCTTTAAGAATAGCCAAAGTCTTTCTTGTGCCAAAGTGACCCATGAGTCCCCCGCAATGTGCCTCGTGCACAAGCAATTCCCTCCATGAGGACTCGTGTATGCACACTCTACCATTTTTGAAGATATATCCATTAACCCATTGGTATTTCTCAACTCTCTCCCTTTTCTCTAGAGTGTCATGGACACTCTTTAGCTTTGGGTCATGAGCATACATTAATTTAATGCTCTCAAAACCCACGAGCTTTGAGGTAAGAGTGGTGGCTAGAGCAAACTTCCTAGAAAGTGCATCCGCCATGACATTGTCTTTCCCTTTCTTGTATTGGATCACATAGGGAAAAGGCTCAATGAATTCAACCCACTTAGCATGCCTCTTGTTTAACTTCTCTTGGCCTCTTAGATGCTTGAGTGACTTATGGTCACTCTTGATTACAAATTCTCGAGGCCAAAGGTAGTGTTGCCAATGGGCAAGGGCTCTCACAAGGGCATACAACTCCTTGTCATACGTGGAGTAATTCAAGGAGGCCCCTTTCAATTTCTCACTAAAGTAGGCGATGGGTTTGCTATCTTGCATTAAAACACCACCAATTCCCACCCCCGAGGCATCATATTCAACCTCAAATGCCTTTCCGAAGTCGGGCAATTGCAATAGAGGGGCGGTACTCAACCTACTTTTCAATTCTTGGAAGGCCTTCTCTTGATGCTCTCCCCAAACAAAAGGTTGGTCCTTCTTCACCAATTCGGTGAGTGGAGCAGCGATGGAGCTAAAGTCTTTCACAAAGCGTCTATAAAAATTAGCAAGGCCATGAAAGCTCCTCACTTGAGTCACGGTAGTAGGAGTAGGCCAATCACGTACGGCCTCTACCTTAGACTCATCCACCTCCACTCCTTGGGCACTCACAACAAACCCAAGAAAGACTACCTTCTCAACACCAAAGGCACACTTTTTAAAATTAGCATAGAGCTTTTCGGCTCTCAACATTTCAAGCACTTGCCTAAGGTGATCAACATGGTCGTCTATTGATTTGCTATAGATCAATATATCGTCAAAGTAGACGACCACAAACTTGTTGATGAATGGCTTTAGAACATGGTTCATTAGCCTCATGAAAGTACTAGGTGCATTGGAGAGCCCAAAGGGCATCACCAACCATTCATAGAGACCAAACTTGGTCTTGAATGCGGTTTTTCCATTCATCACTGAGTTTCATCCGGATTTGATGGTAGCCGGACCTAAGGTCAATTTTGCTAAACACACATGAACCACTTAATTCATCTAACATATCATCAAGTCGGGGAATGGGATGACGGCACTTTACTGCTATTTTGTTCACCGCCCGACAATCAACGCACATCCTCCAAGTGCCGTCCTTTTTAGGAACAAGGATCACGAGCACGGCACAAGGACTTAAACTCTCCCTCACCAAGCCTTTAGTGAGAAATTCATCAACTTGCTTTTGTAATTCTCTTGTATCCTCCAGATTGCTCCTATAGGCCGGCTTGTTTGGGATTTGGGATCCCGGGACAAAGTCGATTTGGTGTTCAATACCCCTCAAAGGAGGTAATCCATCCGGAATCTCATCCGGAAACATGTCCCCAAAATCCTTCAATACATTCTCAAACATACTAGGCAAAGGGTTAGTCGAAAAATCACGATTAGAGTTAAGGATCATACCTTTGTGCACTAGGCATAGGAGAAACTTGGTGCCATCATTTCCTCTTAGGATCTCGCCCGGTTGCATCATGGCACATATGCCACCGGTAGAAGAAGAAGGTGGGATTGCCACCATGCTTTTGGACAAAGGGCTAGTCTCAATGATTGACTTGGCCTTTGCCGCCTCCCTCAACTCCCTCATCCGATTGTAGTCATCGCTCACTTGTTTGGGAGTTAGAGGCTTCAACACAAATTTCCTTCCTTCATGTTGGAGCGTGTAAGTGTTGACACGACCATCATGAACCGCTTGTCAATCAAATTGCCAAGGCCTTCCAAAGAGAAGGTGGCAAGCTTGCATGGGAAGCACGTCGAACAAGTGTTCATCCACATAACTACCCATTTTAAACTTGATCATTGCTTGCTTCACTACCTTTAGCTCCCCACATTCACTAAGCCATTGCAATCGATATGGCTTGGGGTGTTTCACGGTAGGCAATTTCAATTGGGCTATAAGTGATTGACTCACAACATTAGCACAACTTCTCGAGTCAATGATCATAGAGCATACAACACCCTTGACACGACACTTAGCATGGAAAAGATTTTCCCTTTTTAAGGTTTCGCTATCCTCCACGATCATAGCTCCTAAGCTCCTCCTCACAACTAGAAAAGTATAAGGTTCCTCATTCTCCACCGTGTCATCTCTACCATCCTCCTCTACTCCCTCATCTCCCTCTACCCCCCTCATCTTCCTCCGGATCACTCTCTTGTTCATAAGCATTATCACCAACAACAACCATGTTCCTTTTAGTAGGACACTCCTTAGAAAAGTGTCCATACCCCTTGCATTTGTGACATTGAATTGAAGAAGAAATAGGAGTATTCAATTGGGTTTTATAATTACCTCCAACATTGGGTGTGTACTTCTCAAATGGCTTCTTCACATCTTTGCTAGCACTTGCTCCACTAGGGCCACTTGCATTTGTGAATCTTGCATTGGGAGTAGGATTTTTCCAATCCTTTGGCTTGTTCATGGAAGTAGAAGTGTTGCTCTTGTAACGGTTGGACTTTTCTTTATCAAACCATTGCTCGGCTTGAATAGCGGCATCAAGGACTTCTTGAAGTGAAAGATAAGCATGCAATCTCAATTGGGAAGCTATACCATAGCTCAAACCATTCATGAAACGGATCACGACTTGCTCCTCATCTTCTGTGTCCATATCCAAGGCCATTCGAGTTCTTTCAAACTCATCATAATATTCATGCACCGTCTTGACACCTTGCTTTAACACATAAAGCTTTTTGAGTTGCTCTTGACGATACCGAGAAGTGATGTATTTGATACTCATGATACCCTTCAAGTCATTCCAAACCACATTCACGGGGATTCCTGCTCTTCTCCTTGATCTCTTGACGGATTCCCACCAAGTAGATGCATAGGACTCAAAGGATGAAATAGCATAAGTACCTTTCTTGTCATCGGTCATGTCATTGGTGTCAAACATCCTTTCCATGAGGAGTACCCATTCAATGTAGGCTCCCGGATCACAATTCCCTTTAAAGATTGGGAGAGTAAGCTTCACACTATTGAGGTTGGTGTTGTCACGACCCTCACGGAAAGGCTCTGGTTGGCCCCCATGGTGATCTTCATTCACACCATACTCCCTTCTAGCATTCCCACCAACATACCCCATAGGTCTGGGCGGGGCGCCTGGGGGTAGGCGGGCCGCCTGGGCAGGGGCACCTGGGTGAGCGGTCCGCCTGTGCACGGCTTGCTCCTTAGGCAGTGAGCTCCTCAGGTTGGGCGCCTGGGCTAGGTTGGGCGCCTGAGCTGCTGGGTTGCTCCTTGTGCATTTTGATCACCCGGAACGGCTTCCAATCGTTTCCCTCTTCTAGACCCTTCCTCACCAAGTGTAGGTGTACTCCTTGGATCTCCTTAGCTTGGCTCCGTGTGAATGGTCTTGTGGGGGTTTGGGTCTTATCAGACTCAGTCAGTGCGTCACCAGCTCCCGAAGCAGAGGACGATCGCGTTCTCACTATCTGTCATAATCACATTAGAGGATTAGCACCTATGTAAGCATCATAGCACGAGAAGAGATGAAATGAAGGGAAACAACTCTTCCTAAACTGCCTTTGCAGCCTCTCGCTTATAAGTATGGTCGACAACATACCCATAAACAAGACTCTGCTCGGACACTGCTCCATTGACTCCCTAAGACTCGACTTACAACCTAGGGCTCATATACCAATTTGTCACGACCCAATTTTCGGGGCCGTGATGGCACCTAAGTGCTACATCCTTAGGCGAACCACGAATAATTAAACTGACTCATAATGATAATTTAGATAGAAATATTTTAATAAAATGTAGGTGTAGACATCCACCCGGAATACAGTGTCAATAAAGCATATATGAATTCTGACATCCGATATATATATATATATATATATATATATATATATATATATATATATATATATATGTATATGTATATGTAATACAAGATGTAGGAAGCGTCTAAACACTAAGGTGGATCTGACGGTATGCCACCGCGAACCATGTGGTTGGCTCACCTCAAGCAAAAATAGTCACAGCCTCGAACGGCAGATAAGTCCAGCTGTCTTACTAGTAGAAGGATCTGCACATTTATACAGTAAGTTATGAGCCAAAGCCCAGTAAGATCATCGACAGGCCCGCTAAATTACCCTTTCGGGACAAGTCTTTGATAATGTATAAGCAGATAACGGAAGTACAATCCACACCTTTATAGTAACCCATAAACATTACATACGATAATATAATTATACAACAACATAAGCAATAATATGCGAATACATAACATGATCAATAATATAAAGATACATAATATAGGCAGCATATACAATATTATATTGATACTATGGCATAAGCAATAATATAATTAACACACAGCATGGCGATGGTATATCACGCATACCGCATAGGTAATGATATACCTAACACATAGCATAAGCACATACCCTGTGCGGCTTTGTCTATAGGTCATAACACAACCACATGCCTCTGTCCCTATAAACAACTTTACTTATAGGTCATAGCGCACCACAAGCCTCTATCCCTATAAGTCTCCACATCTAGGTCATAACGTACCACCGGCCTCTGTCCCTAGATGAAATTTTGCTTCTAGGTCATAACGCACCACCGGCCTCTGTCCCTAGAGCATATCAATAATACACCGGCACACAACATCGACTATACACAAGTCACGTTTGAGCTTTCTCCTTTTTGAATAAATATAACGAGTAGTACATAATACTATCCACTAGACAATGCTAGTCAATTAAGTACTCGACATCTTACTTAGCAAGATCAAATCTTATCCGCAAGCAAAATAGAGGTCAAGTCTCACTTACCTTAAAATCGGCTCAAGTGGCTAAGGAACCACCTCCTTTCCCAAATGATGTGCCTCCGTAAGACTCCTCTCTGAGCCAAAAAAAATAGTGTCGCACTCGTAAGCATGTGAAGAAAGGATTCTAAGCCCTTACGCAATTTAAGAGGCAATTTACCAAAATACCCCCGGGTCGGACGTACACAAAAACCCGTAAAATTTATGTTTCCGGACTCCCCATACTCCCACGAGTCCAAAAGTATCATTATTGTACATACCCGAGTTCAACTCGGTCATTTTTCTCATTTCACAAATCTAGGGTTCAAACTCTCTTTACAAGGATCATCACTTTGATCCTCGGATTAAAGCGTTAAAAATTGGTAAGAATAGTTACGTTCTGTTTAGGAATGATTTTGGTACTTCAAATTCCCCTTGGAATCACTTTTAGAAGCTCAAAACATGAAAATAAAAATGAATGCCCGCCCTAGTATATATAGCAGCCCGCAGCTTTAAAGAGTTGTACCACATGCTGTCCAAATTGTATCTCACTGGATAGCTTTCAGTTCAATACCCATAACTTTTCATAGAAATGTCCAAATGATACGAGGTTGGTGGCATTAGAACCAAAACTCAAAGAGCTACACCTTAAATGTTTTGAATGTTTTCAAATTCCTTATAGATTGATCTGATAAATCGATTTCTTTCTGGCTGAACAGTAAAAAACAGAATTCAGCAACTTTTTTGGCTTTGCACCAGATCAGCCACTGTTTTTGGGTCCAAACGGGACGCTACAATGCTCGGAATAACCCCAAATTTTGTACACAAGTCATACAAGACTTATGTGATATGCTCGTTAAGACGAAACTCAATTCGGATCTCTAGAACTCAATAACTGGGTCCCACGGGAAAGGGTCAAATTTCGACTTTCGCCAAAATAGCGAATTTTAATCAAACGACCCCAGAATCCAAATTCAAAAGTTGCTACAAGTCACAAATGACGATACGAACCTAACGGAACCCTCAGATCTCTCATCAGAGTTCGTTTACTCAAATCGAGCTCGAAAACCTCTTTTAACCTTTCTAAACTTTATCAAAAGTCCTATCAAACGAGGTCCGTTTTCACTTCTGAAGGTTGCTACAGGTCATAAATTACCATACGAACCTAACGCGACTTTCATATTTCACATCAGAGCTCATTTGCTCAAATCAAGCTC
This sequence comes from Petunia axillaris subsp. axillaris, assembly GCA_029990575.1. Taxonomy (NCBI): domain Eukaryota; kingdom Viridiplantae; phylum Streptophyta; class Magnoliopsida; order Solanales; family Solanaceae; genus Petunia; species Petunia axillaris. The sequence continues at coordinate 120,633,393 of JARKNS010000002.1, read as the reverse complement.
CGAAACCTCTTTTAGCCTTACTGAATATCCGAAACGGATGTCTTTCTCCGATACCTATCTAACAAAGTTCGTTTTAGCTAAAAAATTTCAGGCATGTCATAATGGACCTTACGGAGCCTTTAGGATTGTTGACATGCAAATCGAGGTACCGATTTCCGAAACGACTTTTTGACGTCGTTACAACTATGCTCTGTTAGGGTACCGCACCATAATGAGAACATCAACGGGGGCAACTCCTTACTCGCTGGAGTATGGCACTGAGGCAGTGATACCCGCGGAGGTCGAGATACCATCTTTGAGAATCATCCAAGAGACACAGTTGAAAGACGCTGAATGGATCAAAGGAAGAATGGAGAAATTGGCCCTCATTGACGGCAAGAGACTGAATGCAGTATGTCACAGACAATTATATCAGAGGAGAATGGCTATGGCATTTAACAAGAAAGTTCGAGAGAGATCCTTCGAACCTGGGCAATTAGTACTGAAGAAAATATTTCCAAATCAAGAAGAAGCAAAAGGCAAGTTTGCGTCGAACATGGTTCACCGAGTTCTGAATGGAGGAGCATTGATATTGGCAGAGATGGCTGGAGAAGTTTGGCCAAAACCAATCAACTCGGACGCTGTCAAAAGATACTATGTATAAGAGCTTGTACTAATTAGTGATTTTTCCATTCTGCAATACATTATGTAATCTGAACTACGTCATGACCTGATTCCCCAAGTGGGATACGTAGGCAACCTACTCAAGGTTCGGTCGCATAAATATAAAAAATTTTATTTTCACACAAAACAAATACTGGGGCAGAATTTTTGAGGAACTCTCAAAAATTCCTAGAGGACAAACATAGTTGACATTGGGCAGAAATTTTTTAGGATCTCTAAAAAATTTCAAACACAAACTGGGGCAGAATTTTAAGGTCGCCCTCAAAATTCACTTGATGGAGTTTGGGAACAGCATGCAGAGGGAAACCTTTGGCTTTACACAACGCGACTAGTGACTCAATGGGATTAAACATTTCATTTCATTTCTCTCTTATAAAAGTTTTTCGAAAACATTTGCATTATTTACTACTTTATGCATATCCCGATCAGCTTGGCCAAGATCCCGGCACTCGTGGACGGCGAGCGCGAAGCAAGCCAAGAATGCACAAACCAAACCACCCTGCACAACTCACCAATCTTTCTTTCGATGTAGGCACAAAAGATACGTAACTCGGCAACACACGACAAATATGTTTCAGCAAAGGCTTGTCATTTAAATTAGCTGAGGGTACACAGCCCGAAGCGTCGGTTGAGGGTACACAGCTCGATATCGATTTGTATTTACATTAGCTGAGGGTACACAGCCCGAAGCGTCGGTTGAGGGTACACAGCCCGATATCAATTTGCATTTACATTTACATTTGCTGAGGGTACACAATCTGAAGCGTCGGTTGAGAGTACACAACCCGATATCGATTCATATTTACATTTGCCGAGGGTACACAGCCCGAAACATCAGTTGAGGGTACACAGCCCGATATCAATTTGCATTTACATTTTCTGAGGGTACACAGCCCGAAACATCGGTTGAGGGTACACAGCCCGATATCAATTTGCATTTACATTTGCTTAGGGTACACAGCCCAATGCATCGACTGAGGGTACACAGCACGACATCGAATCTAACACTTGACGAAAAGTGACACACAATCATGGCATAGCCGACATAACTACATACGGCAAGAATCCTGGAAAGACAATCCAACCCAGCGGGAAGGTACGTTTTATATATACATCATGTTGCAAACTCATCTTTATTGCAGGATATACATTCTGGGAAAAGCGAACATTGAAACCTGACACCCCGGCAACTCTCCTAAGTCGCAAACACACCTTAAGAGTCGCGACAAAATTGGCCGTACTGTCAACGTCTTTGCCCGAAGACTCTTTCATCATCATCGGACAAAGAGGGGCAGCTGTTGACACCCAATTTTGTCCCTCCTATTTTCAAAGCAATAGTTTTTAAATTTTACACACAATCATGCATTTATTCTTGCCCCATCCATTCTTTTAAATTATATTCTCATAATAGCCTGACAATCAAAGCCATTTTCGAAAGCATCATCGCAAACCACAACTATTTTTACAAAATGTGCATCCCTAACCAAAATTCGGTAATTACTTCTATTTTTAACAAAATTGTCCAAATCGTTTTAAATTTCAAAATTATATTTCCATATGTTCCTCTAGTCATTCCAGTACTTTAAAAATAATTCCATAATTTTTCTATGATTTTATACCTATTTTATACAATTCTTATACCTATTTTATACTAAATTATACTAATAATACAATCCTATACACAAATATATACATATGTACACATATACACGTTTGCACACATTAGCTTTATATTTTACACATCAGCGCCTATGTAGATTGATCTCAGCCGTCCACGTGTGCCATCCGACGGCTGAGATCAAACCCTCTACTCTATTCCCTAAACGGCCCCTAAACTTTCCCCTCGACCCTCATTTTCTCCTCACCTCACCGATAATCACTCTCTCTTCTCTCTTTTTGGTGATATGTTACGCAGCCACTGTCGATTAGTTTTCCTGTCGATTTAGCCGGCCAAATTTGGGGAAAATGGTACCATCGTACTCCCCTTGTCACCCGCTACAAAACCCATATACTTTCGATAGTAATGAAAACTCTTGGCAATCGTTGACTGAGTCACCACCGCCGGGAAACACCTTCGATGGGGTCCAGGGTACTTCAAAAAATGCTATCACCTGAAAAAGGGTAAGAAACCCTTTGTGCAAGGTCAATTCACGATGGGTCAATGTGACCCAACCCTAATGTTTTCAAATGGGTAATCCTAAAACCCTTTTTATTCTCCTAATTGTTTCTGGATTTAAGTGATGATAAATGTGAAATTGTGTAGTCTTTTGGCATGTTAACATAATCGATTAATTACTATAGATTCACAAAGTCACCAGTCTCATTTGATTTCTTTATTCTAAACGACGATACTTGTTTGTGTGCCTGATTTTGCCTAGTGTCATTCGAGTACAATATCGTTAACTATTATTAGGGAACTAAGTAAGGCAAGAGACTGCATGATTGATATTTTTGCTGTTCTTTCACTAGGCTAAGCAGAAACTTGTTCTTGACTCGTGTGTATTCACTAAAATTGTCACCCTCAAGTCCTATATTCCTTATCACCATTACTGAGATGTAACTTGACATCCTCGACAATGTATTTATCTGTGACAGTGCATTCTGACCCTTATTTTGTTAAGATGCACGATTAGATAGCTTCAAAACTAGAATGATTTGATTTAAGCATGATTTGAAGGTCTTGACTAAGCCTAATTTGAATTGGTGATTGGTAGAAGATTCTGATAATTGACAGAGTTCTATTTAAAGGCTGATTGAAATCTTGTTGAGATGATTAAGTAATTTCTTTTGAATTCTTATTGTGTTTGAACCTAGACTTTATTTGGGTTTAAGGGAGGGTATCCTAGTATGCTTAGGATCTGTTTTGCCTTAAAATTTGGGACTGACTGGTCTATAAATGGAAGTATTACCCAAGAGTGTCCCCTATTATTTTTGGAAGACAATATTCCCTTACCTTTTATACTTTTATCTGTTTGAATTTAAGTCTTCATACTCCTAATTTATTGGAATTATAATTTCCACCGCTCACCTATATAAACACTGGCTTTCCCATTCACAACACACAAAAACAGAACAGAAAGCTCTGCAGTTGATACGGATCGAAATAAAGACAAGAAAATCAATACGAGCAAAACTCGTCTCGAACTCCCTACGAAGTATCCATGAGGAACTTGTCTCGTGAAACCTTTGTATCGTGTCAAGATTGGCCTAATGCTATGAAACTATCCTCGAGTCACACTTGAGACTCGCAAATAGAATGATCGGGTATTGGTTCGAAGTTCAACTAGATTCGCTAGAAGACTCAAGCCAAAAAAAGGTTTCTTCATTAATTCAAGAGATACAACTCTTCAAAGGTTTCTTCATTAATTCAAGAGATAGAACTCAAAAAGTGGGTCCCACGGGAAAAGGTCAAATTTCGACTTTCGCCAAAATAGCGAATTTTAATCAAACGACCCCGGAATCCAAATTCAAAAGTTGCTACAAATCACAAATGATGATACGAATCTAACGGAACCCTCAGATCTCTCATCAGAGTTCGTTTACTCAAATCGAGCTCGAAAACCTCTTTTAACCTTTCTATACTTCCGCAACGGAGACTTTATCAAAAGTCCTAACAAACGAGGTCCGTTTTCACTTCTGAAGGTTGCTACAGGTCATAAATTACCGTACGAACCTAACGCAACTTTCAGATTTCACATCAGAGCTCATTTGCTCAAATCGAGCTCCGAAGACTCTTTTAGCCTTAACAAAAATTTGAGACGGATGTCTTTCTCCGATACCTATCTAACAAAGTTTGTTTTAGCTAAAAATTTTCAGGCATGTCATAATGGACCTTACGGAGCTTTTAGGATTGTTGACATGCAAATCAAGGTCCCGATTCTCGAAACGACTATTTGAGGTCGTTACACCTATGCTCTGTTAGGGTACCGCACCATAGTGAGAACATCAACGGGGGCTACTCCTTACTTGCTGGAGTATGGCACTGAGGCAGTGATACCCGCAGAGGTCGAGATACCATCTTTGAGAATCATCCAAGAGACACAGTTGAAAGACGCTGAACAGATCAAAGGAAGAATGGAGCAATTGGCCCTCATTGACGGCAAGAGACTGAATGCAGTATGTCACAGACAATTATATCAGAAGAGAATGGCTATGGCATTTAACAAGAAAGTTCTAGAGAGATCCTTCGAACCTGGGCAATTAGTACTGAAGAAGATATTTTCAAATCAAGAAGAAGCAAAAGGCAAGTTTGCATCGAACATGTTTCACCGAGTTTTGAATGGAGGAGCATTGATATTGGCAGAGTGGCTGGAGAAGTTTGGCCAAAACCAATCAACTCGGATGCTGTCAAAAGATACTATGTATAAGAGCTTGTACTAATTAGTGATTTTTCCATTATGTAATCTGAACTACGTCATGACCTGATTCCCCAAGTGGGATACGTAGGCAACCTACTCAAGGTTCGGTCGCATAAATACAAAAATACATAAAACAAATACTGGGGCAGAATTTTTGAGGAACTCTAAAAAATTCCTAGAGGACAAACATAGTTGACATTGGGCAGAAATTTTTTAGGATCTCTAAAAAATTTCAAACACAAACTGGGGCAGAATTTTGAGGTCGCCCTCAAAATTCACTTGATGGAGTTTGGGAACAGCATGAAGAGGGAAACCTTTGGCTTTACACAACGTGACTAGTGACTCAATCGGATAAAACATTTCATTTCATTTCTCTCTTATAAAAGTTTTTCGAAAACATTTGCATTATTTACTACTTTATGCATATCCCTATCATCTTGGCCAAGACCCCGGCACTCGTGGACGGCGAGCGCGAAGCAAGCCAAGAATGCACAAACCAAACCACCCCGCACAACTCTCCAATCTTTCTTTCGATGCAGGCACAAAAGATACGTAACTCGGCAACACACGACAAATATGTTTCAGCAAAGGCTTGTCATTTAAATTAGCTGAGGGTACACAGCCCGAAGCGTCGGTTGAGGGTACACAGCTCGATATCGATTCGTATTTACATTAGCTTAGGGTACACAGCCCGAAGCGTCGGTTGAGGGTACACAGCCCGATATCAATTTACATTTACATTTATATTTGCTGAGGGTACACAATCCAAAGCGTCGGTTGAGGGTACACAACCCGATATCGATTCATATTAACATTTGCTGAGGGTACTCAGCCCGAAACATCGGTTGAGGGTACACAGCCCGATATCAATTTGCATTTACATTTTTTGAGGGTACATAGCCCGAAACATCGGTTGAGGGTACACAGCCCGATATCAATTTGCATTTACATTTGCTTAGGGTACACAGCCCAATGCATCGATTGAGGGTACACAGCCCGACGTCGAATCTAACACTTGACGGAAAGTGACACACAATCATGGCATAGCCGACATAACTACATACGGCAAGAATCCTGGAAAGACAATCCAGCCCAGCAGGAAGGTACATTTTATATATACATCATGTTGCAAACTCATCTTTATTGCAAGATATACATTCTGGGCAAAGCGAACATTGGAACCTGACACCCCGGCAACTCTCCTAAGTCGCAAACACACCTTAAGAGTCGCGACAAAATTGGTCGTACTGTCAACGTCGTTGCCCGAAGACTCTTTCATCATCATCGGACAAAGAGGGGCAGCTGTTGACACCCAATTTTGTCCCTCCTATTTTTAAAGCAATGGTTTTCAATCAAAGCCATTTTCGAAAGCATCATCGGAAACCACAACCATTTTTACAAAATGTGCGTCCCTAACCAAAATTCTGTAATTACTTCTATTTTTAACAAAATTGTCCAAATCGTTTTAAATTTCAAAATTATATTTCCATATGTTCCTCTAGTCATTCCAGTACTTTAAAAATAATTCCATAATTTTTCTATGATTTTATACCTATTTTATACAATTCTTATACCTATTTTATACTAAACTATACTAATAATACAATCCTATACACAAATATATACATATGTACACATATACACGTTTGCACACATTAGCTTTATATTTTACACTTCAGCGCCTACGTAGATTGATCTCAGCCGTCCACGTGTGCCATCCGATGGCTGAGATCAAACCCTCTACTCTATTCCCTAAACGGCCCCTAAACTTTCCCCTCGACCCTCATTTTCTCCTCACCTCACCGATAATCACTCTCTCTTCTCTCTCTTTGGTGATATGTTACGCAGCCACTGTCGATTAGTTTTCCTGTCGATTTAGCCGGCCAAATTTGGGGAAAATGGTACCATCGTACTCCCCTTGTCACCCGCTACAAAACCCATATACTTTCGATAGTAATGAAAACTCTTGGCAATCATTGACTTAGTCACCACCGCCGGGAAACACCTTCGATAGGGTCTAGGGTACTTCAAACAATGCTATCACCTGAAAAAGGGTAAGAAACCCTTTGTGCAAGGTCAATTCACGATGGGTCAATGTGACCCGACCCTAATGTTTTCAAATGGGTAATCCTAAAACCCTTTTTATTCTCCTAATTGTTTCTGGATTTAAGTGATGATAAATGTGAAATTGTGTAGTCTTTTGGAATGTTAACATAATCGATTAATTACTATAGATTCACAAAGTCACCAGTCTCATTTGATTTCTTTACTCTAAACGACGTTACTTCTTTTTATGCTTGATTTTGCCTAGTGTCATTCGATTATAATATCGTTAACTATTATTAGGGAACTAAGTAAGGCAAGAGACTGCATGATTGATATTTTTGATGTTCTTTCACTAGGCTAAGCAGAAACTTGTTCTTGACTCGTGTGTATTCACTAAAATTGTCACCCTCAAGTCCTATATTCGTTATCACCATTACTGAGATGTAACTTGACATCCTCGACAATGTATTTATCTGTGACAGTGCATTCTGACCCTTATTTTGTTAAGATGCACGATTAGATAGCTTCAAAACTAGAATGATTTGATTTAAGCATGATTTGAAGGTCTTGACTAAGCCTAATTTGAATTGGTGATTGTTAGAAGGTTCTGATAATTGACAGAGTTCTATTTAAAGGCTGATTGAAATCTTGTTGAGATGATTAAGTGATTTCTTTTGAATTCTTATTGTGTTTGAACCTAGACTTTATTTGGGTTTAAGGGAGGGTATCCTAGTTGGCTTAGGATCTATTTTGCCTTAAAATTTGGGACTGATTGGTCTATAAATGGAAGTATTACCCAAGAGTGTCCCCTATTATTTTTGGAAGACAATATTCCCTTACCTTTTATACGTTTACATGTTTGAATTTAAGTCTTCACACTCCTAATTTATTGTAATTATAATTTCCACCGCTCACCTATATAAACACTGGCTTTCCCATTCACAAGACACACAAAAACAGAACAGAAAGCTCTGCAGTTGATACGGATCGAAATAAAGACAAGAAAAACGATACGAGCAAAACTCGTCTCAAACTCCATACGAAGTATCCACGAGGAACTTGTCTCGTGAAACCTTCGTATCGTGTCAAGATTGGCCTAATGCTATGAAACTACCCTCGAGTCACACTTGGGACTTGCAAATAGAATGATCGGGTATTGGTTCGAAGTTCAACTAGATCCGCTAGAAGACTCAAGCCAAAAAAAGGTTTCTTCATTAATTCAAGAGATACAACTCTTCAAAGGTTTTCATCATTCATCAAAGTAATCTAAGTTAAAATGAAGACTAAGGGCCCTTTTATAGGTGCCTCACACCCATAGTATAAAGTCTAAAAGACCTCTAAAGTGGGCTAAAAGGATATAAGCCACGTAGGGCTAAACTAGAAATTACACAACAAATAAAATAGAATTCCCGTCATGCACTTCCGTAAGTAGGCACCCCGCCCATAAAGTAGGCACCCCGCCTAGTTGGCCAAATGTTGAATTTCACTGGAGAGTAGGTGCCCCGCCTATGCACAGGGGCGGACCGCCTGTTAAAATTTACAGAGTTAAGGGGGCGGTCCGCCTAGTAAAGTAGGCGGTCCGCCTCATTCTGTGGGTTCTTGAAATGCCTCAAAATATGTCCCAGATGCCTCCCCAAGAAGAGTACCCAAAGTTCGGTTCACCACCTCGGTTTGCCCATCCGTTTAAGAGTGGTGGGACGTAGAGAACAATAGTTTGGTGCCAAGAGCACCCGACAAGCTTCTCAAAAAATATCTAAGGAACTTGGTGTCCCTATCACTCACAATGGTTTGAGGCACACCATGCAACTTTAACACATTATCAATGAATAAAGAAGCAACATGTTGTGCATCATCACACTTTTTACATGGAGTAAAATGAGCCATTTTGGAAAACCTATCCACGACAACATAAATGCTATCATGTCCCCCCTAACCATGGAAATCCCATAACAAAATACATAGAAATATCCATCCATAGGCTAGTAGGCACGGGGAGAGGAGTATACAAACCATGGGGGTTCGATTTGGATTTAGCATGCTTGCACTCAAGGCAAGTTTTCCAAAGCTTCTCAACTTGCACCCCTATCTTTTGCTAATGGAATTGTTCCATGAGAATGGCCAAGGTCTTGTTTCTCCCAAAGTGTCCCATCAAGCCCCCACAATATGCTTCACGAATAAGCAATTCTCTCCAAGAGGGCTCGGGAACACAAACTCTACCATTTTTAAAGATATAGCCATCAACCTATTGGTACTTCTCAACTCTTTATCCCTTCTCAAGAGCTTCATGAATACTCTTTAGCTTAGGGTATTGAGCATACATCAACTTAATGCTCTCAAAACCCATGAGCTTGGAAGCAAGAGTGGTAGCTAGAGCAAACTTCCTAGAAAGTGCATCCGCCCCAACATTGTCTTTCCCCTTTTTGTATTGAATGACATAGGGAAAAGACTCAATGAACTCTACCCACTTGGCATGCCTCTTGTTCAACTTCTCTTGGCCTCTAAGATGTTTGAGTGACTCATGATCACTCTTAATCAGAAATTCCCTAGGCCAAAGATAATGTTGCCAATGAGCTAGAGTTCTCACTAGTGCATACAACTCTTTGTCATACGTAGAGTAGTTCAAGTTGCATCCTTCAATTTCTCTCTAAAGTAGGCTACGGATTTTCTATCTTGCATTAAAACACCACCAATTCCCACCCCAGAGGCATCACATTCAACCTCAAATGCCTTTCCGAAGTCGAGCAATTGCAATAGACGGGCGGTACTCAACCTATTTTTCAATTATTGGAAGGCCTTCTGTTGAGGCTCTCCCCACACAAAAGGTTTGTTTTTCTTCACCAATCCGGTGAGTGGAGTGACAATAGCACTAAAGTCCCCCACAAATCTCTATAGAAGCTTGCAAGACCAATAAAACTTCTAATTTGAGCAACGGTAGTGGGAGTAGGCCAATCACGAATGACCTCTACCTTGAACTCATCCACTTCCACTCCTTGGGTACTTACAACAAAACCAAGAAAGACTACCTTTGCAACACCAAAGACACATTTCTTAAAATTAGTATAAAGCTTTTCGGCTCTCAACACTTCAAGCACTTGCCTTAAATGATCAACATGATCGTCTAGTGACTTGCTATATATCAAGATGTCATCAAAATAGACGACCACGAATTTGTTGATGAATGGCTTCAACACATGATTCATTAGCCTCATGAAAGTACTAGGTGCGTTGGTGAGGCCAAAGGGAATCACCAACCATTCATATGGACCAAACTTGGTTTTGAATGCGGTCTTCAACTCATCACCCGGTTTCATGCAGATTTGGTGGTAACCGGACCTAAGGTCTATCTTTGAAAAGATGCTAGAACAACTTAGTTCATCAAGCATATCATCTAAACGAGGTATGGGATGTTGATACTTTACCGTGATCTTGCTGACCGCTCGGATATCCACACACATCCTCCATGTGCCATCCTTCTTTGGGACAAGGATCGCGGGCACGGCACACGGATTCAAGCTCTCTCTAACCAAGCACTTGGTAAGCAATTCATCCACTTGCCTTTGCAACTCCTTTATATCCTCGGGATTGCTTCTATAGGTCTGCTTGTTTGGGATTTGGGATCCCAGGACAAAGTCAATTTGATGTTCAATACCCCTCAAGGGAGGTAAACCATTTGAAATTTCATCCGGGAACATGTCCCCAAAGTCCTTCAAAACATTTTCAAAAGCACTAGGCAAAGGGTTAGAAGAATAATCAAATTCAGAAGTAAGAATCATACCTTTGTGCACTAGGCAAATGAGTAGTTGTTGCCATGGCCTCCCAAATAGAAGGTGGCAAGCTTGCATAGGGACCACATCAAACATGTGTTCATCCACATTGTTCCCTATCTTGAATTTAATCATCACTTGTTTCACCACTTTCAATTCACCACACTCACTAAGCCATTGTAATCGATAAGGATTAGGATGTTTCAAAGTGGGTAATTTCAATTGGAAAACTAGTATTTGGAAAATAACATTGGCACAACTTCCCGAGTCAATAATCATAGAACAAACAACACCCCTGACTCGGCATCTAGCATGGAAGAGGTTTTCTCTTTGTAAGTTCTCACTATCCTCCACAAGCATAGCACTTAAGCTCCTCCTAACAACAAGGAAAGCATGAGGATCATCTCCCTCAACCGCATCCTCCTCCACATCATCCACTTTATCTCCCTCTACTCCCTCGTCCTCCGGTTCACTATCTTGTTCATAAGCATCCTAACCCACCACAATCATGGTCTTTCGTGTAGGACATTCTCTAGCAAAATGACCATATCTTTTGCATTTGTGGCATTGAATAGAAGAAGAAGTAGGAGTGTTTAATAGGGTCTTAGAATTACCTCCCACATTTGGTGTGGACTTCTCATACGGTTTCTTCATATCTCTACTACCACTTGCACCACTTGCATTTGGGAATCTTCTATTTGGAGTCTTCCACTCCTTTTGCTTACTCATGGGAGCCGGAGTGCTACTCTTGTAGCGAGTGGATTTCTCTTCCTTGACCCATTTCTCGGCTTCAACCACGGCATCATATAGATCACAGTGGTTGTCAAACTTGTGAAACTTCAATTGAGATGCTATCTCTTGGTTCAAACTACTTCTAAATCGAATCACGGCCGGTTCTTCTTCCTCTGCATCCATGTCTATGGTCATCAGGATTTGCTCAAACTCATTGAAGTACTCCCTAACCGTCTTGTAACCTTGCTTCAACTCATAGAAACATTTGAATTGGTCTTTACGATATTGTTGAGTCAAATACTTCTCATCCATTACACGGATCAACTCACCCCAAGTAACATTGATAGCCATATCATTTCTCCTTCTATTCTTCTTGGCTGATTCCCACCAGTAGAAGCAAAGGATTAAAAGGAAGATATAACATATTTGGCTTTCTTCTCCTCGGTCATGTCATTGGTGTCAAACACTCTCTCCATGGACAACTTCCAATCAATGTACTCAATCGGGTCACTACTCCCTTTGAAGGTAGTAATAGTAAGCTTCACACTATTGAGATTATTGTTATCACGACCCCCTTAGTAAGGCTCCGGTCGGCCTCCAAAGTTGTCTCCATAACCATCATAATACCTCCTAGCATTCCCTCCAACATATCCCATGTGTAGCCCTCGACCTCGGCCTCTACCCCTATTCTCATACTGACCCCAATTCATTCCTTACCTAGGTTGATGGTGAGCATCATACCCATAGGCATCATCACCATACTCATCCTCCTCCCCTTCTTGAGCTTCATTGACTTGCTCAAGAGGTAGAACATTTCGAATGGGTCTTGGAAGTTGAATGTTTCTTTGGGGATTGCCCAAAATGTGGGGAATATCCACTCGTTGGGGATTGCCCAACACTTGTTCATTTCTATCACGATCTTCGTTTACCCATTGTTTCCTAAGCAATTCAACATATTGTTCTGGGGTAAAGGTTGAACTACTTGTGCCTTCACCGGCTTCAAGTTGGACACTCGGGGTCCCTTTCTCAACTTGGACACTTGAGGTCCCTTTCTGAACTTGGACACTTGAAGCCCCTCTTTCAAGAGTTTCAATCCTTAGGCTCATACTATCTAATTTTCCTAGGATAGTAGCCAAGGTACTCTTCATAAAATCATCTCCTTCGTTGGCCATTGTACCTACAAAATGAGCAAATGTTAGTCAAATCACCTCACTCACACCCTCACTTGTATATCACTCAGTTCACTCGTTTAGTAGTGGTGGATATTTCACTCAAGCTTGAATCTAGAAGCTTCACGTAGTTGATCAACAAACCTCAATTCAATCACTCAATCCACAAGTCAAGTGTACTCCGGGGTGAGTGGAGTTTATGTGGCTCAATTGGACAATAGGCTCTTTAAAGTGAGGACTTGAATCAAGTGATACTGCGAACTTCTTCGAGTTCTACTCTCTTAACTAGGCACGAATTGCCTAAAAGCTTCAAAGATAAGTACCAATTAAGTAGGAAAGTTACTTAAGGAAGTACTAGTTAGATGTTATGCAAACAAAGAAACAATATATCCTAGGAAAATACTACCCAAGCCAGCAATTCAGCATAATAGGGGCCCCACCCTTTCTCAAGCGTGCGGTCCGCCCGAAATCCTGCAGTGGAGAGAGACTCGTCTCGAACTCCCTACGAAGTATCCACGAGGAACTTGTCTCGTGAAACTTTCGTATCGTGTCAAGATTGGCCTAAAACTATGCAACTACCCTCGAGTCACACTTGGGACACGCAAATAGAATGATCGGGTATTGGTTCGAATTTAAACTAGATCCACTAGAAGACTCAAGCCAAAAAAAGGTTTCTTCATTAATTCAAGAAATACAACTCTTCAAAGGTTTTCATCATTCATCAAAGTAATCTAAGTTAAAATGAAGACTAAGGATTTTATAGGTGCCTCACACACATAGTATAAAGTCTAAAAGACCTCTAAAGTGGGCTAAAAGGATATAAGCCACGTAGGGCTAAACTAGAAATTACACAACAATTAAAATATAATTCCTGTCATGCACTTCAGTAAGTAGGCGCCCGCAATAAAGTAGGCGCCCCGCCTAGTTGGCCAAATGCTGAATTTCATTGGAGAGTAGGTGCCCTCTGCACAAGAGCGGACCGCCTGTCCAACTTTATTGAGTTAAGGGGGCAGTCCGCCTAGTAAAGTTGGCGGTCCGCCTCCTTCAGTGGGTTCTTGAAATGCCTCAAAATATGTCCCGGATGCCTCTCCAAGTAGCCTAGGTAGTCCTCCTTCCATGGCACTCCAATGCATGACCTTCAAGTCTCTTCCGGAGTCTTCTTCCATGTCCTTCCAAGTCAAGTGGAGATTGAATATCTTGAATCATTTTGCTTGACTTTTAGTGAAAGGCCTTGAGGTAGTGTGCCCCGTATCATCCTCCCCTTCTTGGAAAGATTTTGTCCTCGAAATCATGGCCTCCTCCTCTCCGGCATCACCATCCCCTACATCAAAAGGGGTTAAGTCAGTCACGTTAAATGTATTTGAGACATTATATTTACCGGGTAGATCAATCACATAGGGGTTGTTGTTTGATCTTGGAAAGCCCTTGGAAGGGTCCATCTCCTCGGGGTGCCAACTTCCCTTTCCTAAGGTTTGGAAACCTTTCTTTGCGGAAGTGCACTCACACCCAATCTCCTTTCTTGAGCTCTAGCTTCTTCCTTCCCTTGTTCTTCTTGGAAGCCTATGCAAGGAAGCCACCTTTGCATAGGCTTCCTCCAAGTTCTTTAAAACAGGAGTACATAGTTACTACACTGTGTGTGCAGCCACCCAGGGGCTCTTCTCTTGACCCTTTCACTCCTATGTACTTCATTATCTGGAAAAGCATGACATCTGCATAGCATCCTTTGGTTGAAAATTGAAGTTCCATAGTATTTTTCTAAAATCTGCATGTTTTTTGGGTAGAATCCATGAACGATAACACTGTTTTGATCATTCAATGCAGGTCCTAGAATCAAAATACTATAGAACATGTTTTCTGAATGTTTAAATCTGGAAATTCAGCGAACATGGGCTATTTGTGTCGTTGTTGCTTAAACTGGACTATTTTTCTGAAAGCTAACCCTCTTTGCATTAACAGCCCAGGCCCAAAACTATTTTCATAAAGGGCCTTTACGTGTAGTAAAAAAATTTTCAAACTACTCAATGCTCCTAACACTAATCTAATAGTGTATAGGGGTTTATGAAGTATTTGGGGTCACTTATACGCTTTATATGTTTTTTTTCTAAAGCTAAAACTATCATTTAGTCATATATTTGCATGCTTATACATATACGTATATACTTTATGTATGAAAACCCCTTTGTTTGCATTTGTGTGCTTCTGTGAAACTCTTTTTCAAAAATAGCCCCTCCCCCCCCCCCCCCCTTTCGCTTATATATATTTCAAATTTGACCCTTAAAGAAAAAATAGACATTAAGGTTAGGGCTCAACAATTGATGGCGAGTCATACCGACCGTAAATGGCTAACATTTCGTTATAAAAATAATATCCATTTGGGTTTTAGTCCAAATCTAAAACTTATTTGCAAAACTATGCATTTATACAAAATTGCTTCAAGTGTTAAAATTGCACAAGCAAGCTGAAATTGAACACTTTTTGCATGTTTAATCGATTCGGCATTTTTATTAGAGGCCATAAAATGCGATTAGGCTTAAGTGTAGGTCGTGTATGAAACTTGTTTGCCTATGTGTGGATTAAATTGTATAGACATACTGTTTTCATTGAATTAGATACAAAATTACACTTCCCAAGTTAGTATTACATGATAGTATTCACAACTTTATCCCAAAATATAGACTCGCACGGAAACCACCTTTTGTAGGATTCAGGGGAGTTTCTAACACCTTCTCCCCTGAGTTATTTGGACTTCTTACCTTTTTGAATCTCTGGAAACAGACTAGTATGGCTATTTAACTCAACCTTAGACACTTAGGTGGCCTAATACACCTTAGAAAACTATATTAGGTGGTGACTCCAGCACTCAAACTCAAACGAGTTACCCAGTCAAATCCGAAACCCGACTCGCTTCGAGTTGAGTCTAAAATCGGGTGTGACAACCGCTGGATCCAAAGATAAGAACCTATATCTTCCACGATGCTCTCTAGAACTCGATATTAAATATGTCAATTATAAAATAGTACAAGGAATAGAGAAAACAGATTAGTCGAAAGGACTTAATAAGTGACGATCGATTAGCCACCCATAAATAACAAGTAAAGTTAATCATGTGAAATTAGAATATTTTAGACACTAATAGATACCATGATAGTGCACATCAACAAGTTAAGATGCCAGGTAAGGACATGCTATCTTCAAAATACATGAATTCAAATTAATGATGCATATGCAATACAACTTGTTCACATGTGACCAAAAATCAGATCATTTATTAATACAAAACCTTTGGGAATAAGTCACTGGATCGAATCCACCTGGGCATTAGTCACCGGTAAATGTATGTCAAATGATACTCCGGGCATTACAGGCTGGATCTAAATCCTTTCCTAGGAATTACTCACCTAGTGTAAACATGTCAAGTGATATTGCACCTATATAGATGTTGATATGCATGTCCATAGAACGTGATCAATCAAGTAAATATGTATAATGAAATATACAATGTACACATGTTTTTTAAACAACTTGGCATCATAAGTATGCTCATGTCGACAACTATACATGTAAAGAATACATGTAGAGATATTCATGTGGCATGAGGTCACCAAACAAGTGGATAAGAACCACTTACCTTGGTCCAACGATAGCTAACTAGTCTACAATCATCTTTTCATGCTCTAGTTGCTCCAAACAAGTCCACTTTAAGCAAAAACAACAAATAATACGATCAATATAAGCTGTTCGGTTAATTTTCATAACTTCAAAGCAAATGGGTCAAAAAGTCAACCTAAAAATCAACCCCTAGCCATATACCCGAATACCAGAACAAGATACAATTTTGGTTACCTATAAGTCCACGCGTCAAAACTTATACTTACTTTCCCAATCGATGTTCATTTACATTATCAAATCCCCAATTTGCCAATTTTCGAGTTTTTGTTGAAATCAACGATTAGACAATACCTTAAATCTCAAATCGAAAATCAATTATAAAATCATGTAACCTATGCAAATATGAGTTCGTACAGACAAGATTAAGTCAATTGAACTCCCATAACATTCACAAGTCCTTTTTTTTCCTTTCTTAAGTTCATGTTCAAAACCCACATTCAAGTACTTGAAATTCATGTTTTTAACCAATGAAATTCAACAAAATTCGAATATGTTTGTCTAGTAGTACTAGGAAATCAATATTTCAAAAGGAGATTCTAAATCCCTTCTTTGGAGGAAAACCCAATTCAATTTAGGATTTATATCTTCCAATTAAATTCTTGAGAATGCACGTTTTTATGTTAACATCTACCATAGATTCATGCATTAAAATCATAAGAGACTTTATAATCTTTATCTTGAATCAATGGGTGGTATTCTAGATCAAATCTCTCCCGAACCGAGCTCATAAAGTCCCAAAATGAGTTAGAAAGCACAAAATTCATGAAAGAATGGTATATATACTGTTCTGAAAATCGCCACAGTGTTTAATTTCATGGTTATGAATTTTTACCCAAGTTAATCATTCCCACGTTTCAAATCATGGCCACGAATTGGGCCTCAGACTCAGCAAAAAAAAAAAAACTTCTAGATGTAGTTTTATGGTGCGAAACCACTCAAACAGTCTTAGAATTTGATAAAACTTATTTCTGTGAGTCACATTTTGAGGTGGATCTATTCGTGCCTTCAAATCTCAGTTCGAACATCTAATGCTTAAAATAAGGGTGTCGGATCTTAAGCATGAAAACAAACTTATAAATCAAATTGTGTGTCGATTGGCGCAACTAACCAAATGAACTTGGATTACAATTCCGAAAGTTGTTGTAAGTCACACATACTCATAAAACCCTATTCGAATTGGCGGATTCCCAATCAGAGCTCGTTTACCTAAAACGAGGTGCTAAGATCATATTCGACTTATCAATAATAGAAAACATGAATTCTTCTTCAAAACCCAACCAAACAACATCCAAATGAGTTCAAAATTTACAAGCAAATCATAAATGTCATTCTCAAACTAATAGAATTTTCGACATGCGAAATGGATAGCAGTTCACAAAATGATGTGGTAAGTTCGCTTTCTTCTTTCGTCAGCGACTAAACTGAAACCAAAATATTATTTCAAAACATATCAAAAAATCCTTAAATTGGTTTAAATTTTATAAGTGAGTAATAAATGATCCAACAGAGCTAATAAAACTATCTGTTCACAAAATAGAGCTTCATAACTCAAAATGATAATTCATGTCATTTCATATGGGCCTATATCTCCTGTCATGATGATGAGATTGGCTGAGGCTAGTTTAAGCAGCTTGTCTGCATACCTTTGAGCCTAATAGTTCATTCCGATGTGGATGTGTTCCTAGTTTAATGGAACCACTGAGCATAAGCTTTTTATCCTTCAGCTCTTCAATCCGTGACTTTTTTCAGTTACTAATCCTTTTTCTTTCGTATAACAACTTATCGATTTCTAGTTAAAGAGGTGTTGGAAATCAAACAATGGGTTGCCAAGATCTCGAGGATAATTTCCTATCATCGAAAGAAAATGAGAGTTTTTATTATAATTCAAGGGGTTGAAGGCATGGGACTACGATACAATTTTTTTTCAATTTTTTAATACTTGCTTTCTTTCCCTTACATCATTGGGATAGATTTGCTCAGAAGGAAGGATACCCAAGGCCCACCAATTCACATTGGTGATGCCGAGAAGGCAATCGGGAATTTGATTACCAAGGCAAAAAGAAAGCTTGCGGCATCCAGCTCTTTTGCCGTTGTCTCTATCTCTCCAAAAAGACTGATGGTCGGGAATAGGGTGGTTGAGGAAGCTAAAAATGATGGTCGTTCTATGGGGGAAAAGGTGGAAGTTATAGGTGGTTCCCAGGGGAAAAAAGTGGAAACTATTAGTGGACCTCATTAGAAAAAGGTGGAAACTACTAGTGATTCCCGGCCTCCCCTTAATTAAATGGATTCTAAGGTTGCTGCCTTGGTTGCAGTGCCAGAAGTTATTATTTATAGAGAGGAAGATAGTTCAGCTCAAGTGGCCAATGTATCTGATTGTGCCCTGCATATGTTGGCAGGGACGTTGGCCAACCTCAGTGGTCGGTGCATCTATTTGGTCCCTACCCCCACGTGTGAGGTTTCAAGGCTTTTACCCCATAAATTCTTTGCTCGGCCTCCGAGCCTGCAGTGCCTCTTGCTCGTGAGGCCTTGTCTCCAATAGACTCCGAAGCTACAACCGCATATCCCGATCGAGACGTTTCATTCACTATTATAGGGGTGTTAATCAAATATTGACACGACCTGAATTTCCAGCTAGGCCGTGCGGGCACCCAACAACCTCCCCAAGATTCGTCGGGCGAACCCTATTAACTTTAATAACATGAACGATATAACACCAGCTTAGAACAAGCATAAGTGAGCTCAAAAGACATCAACAAATATATATATGTATAGGCAGGCTGCCTAAAAGAATGCAGCTTGCTACCCAAGTAAAAGGTCCAGGGGTTTCCAGATCTGACATCTACAAAATTAGAAAGATATATCCATATTTCCTGAAGAGAGAAAAATAAGTCAACAACATAAAGACTATAGTTGGTGGCCTCTGGGGACAAAAGCTGGCTTACCAGTGACAGTTGGAACATTCTCGCTCCTCAATCACACTGCGTGGTGGGTCTTGGAGGAGAATTTGCCAAAACAAAAAGGTCAACACAAGAAATAGATAGGGAGTGATTCATAAGGACTCAATAAGAGAGGAATAGCTAGCTACCTCAAAGAATAGATAGGCTGGCCAAGGAATTAACAGACACCAACAACAGAAAGGATAAGCAATGCATTGAGCAGTAAATGTGAACAATCACACATGTTCAAGAAGTCATATAATGAAATGAAATGAATGAACCATGATGCAATGGGATCACATATGCCCAATGAATATCCTTCTACTCTAGAGCAGAATCGACCTACCCTCAACATGATATAGAATGTATGCATGGTGACATGATCCGAATTTCCTGCTAGGTCGTGCAGGTACCCGAAAATCTCCCCTAGATCCGTCGGGCGAACTATAAAAACTTAACTCAACATAAATGATATGAAATCAATTCAAATACTCCAACTTTACTCTGAAACACTTAAAAACTAGCTTAATCAACAAGAGCAATAAAGCCTAACTCAGAATAACTAAAGATCTTATATATGAGCAAGATAGACATACACACTAGCTTTCTGAATAAATACAACTAACTAACCAAAATACAAAGGTCTAGAGGTTTCCATATCAGACATCTTAGAAGTCAAAAAAACGATATAAATCTCCCAAGGGGAGTAAAATTTGCCTATACAACATCAAGACTAAGAATGGTGGCCTCTATGAACAAAAGCTGGCTCACCAAACTGGCTGGAAAGATCTTATATATGAGCAAGATAAACACATACACACTAGTTGTTTGAGTAAACACAACTGACTAACCAAAATACCTAGGTCTATTGGTTTCCAAACCAGACATCAAAGAAGTAAAAGAATATATACATCTCCCAAAGGGAGCAAAACTAGCCTATACAACATTAAGACCAAGACTGGTTCTGTGAACAAAAGCTAGCTCACCAAATTGGTTGGATCGTCCTCCCTCCTCAATCGTATTGTTGGCTAGCTCCTAGAGCGGAATCTACTAAAAAAAAGACACAATAAGAAAAAAGAGGGAGTGAGTCATAAGGACGTAATAAGTAAGGAATAACTAGTGACCTCAAAGAATAGATATGCTAGCCAGGGAAATAGAAGCCATAACAATCACTCAGATAAGTCAATCATAGGTAATCGATGCAACAAATCCATACAGCTCACAAAATATATACAAAAATATGAAATGAATGTATCATGATGCAATGGGATCACATGTGCCCGAAACTTATCTACGGTGCGAGACTCTTAATAACCCTTCACAGATACGAGACTATCATCGACTACCATCAAGCCCAAAACTAGAGTACAATACTCCTATGCTCAATACAATACTAAAAAAAGTTACAATATATGATATACAGTAGATAATCCAAAGCTAAGGCAGATAAAGTACGCCTATCAACAGCTACACACATAAGCAACACGTGATAGAATATTCACAAGGCCACAGACCATCAAGATGATGAATAAAATCACTTAACTCAAGTCTTAGGTCAATACAACTACTGAACAATCGTCTTTCCGTTCTGGAGTCTTAGTTCATAGGAAAAGGGTTTAACTATTAGACGAATAATACATGGACATTACCAAAATACGTCTGGGCCAGACTTAGTCGAAAACCCATATATTATACTTTTCCAGACTCCTCAAAGTGCCACGAGTTTAACTATATCATTAGACATATTTAAGTTCAATTAGATTAAATTTCTCAATTTCATATTCTTAGTTCTAACCCCAACTTTTCCTCAATCCAATTCACGAAATTCTACCTCTCAATCCTTGATTTAACATAATTAAACAAATTATGATCGTTACTTGGTGTTATAGGATGATTTGGAATCTAAATATAAGCTTCAAACTGACTTAGGACCGACTAGAGCCTTTTTATACTAATGGACCACCAAGCAAAGCCTTTTTATACCAATGGTTGCCGTGCGCAGGAAAGCACAGCCACATGCCAAAGCATCAGGTCGCGTGCCTAGTGGTGCTGTTGTGCTGCCCCACAGCCTAACCAGCAGTTTCGCGCAAGGCCAGGCGCGATCGCGCAGAAAATCTGTCCTGAAAATGCACCAGCACCCGTTGGTGTTGCAATTTGGGTCCAAACGGGACTCTACGAAGCTCGAAATGACCCCAAATTTTGTACAAATTCATACAAAAATTATCCGACATACTCGCAAAGACAGATCTCAAATCGAATCCCCAAAACACATGGTAGGGTCCCACAATAAGAGGTTAAATTTTTACTTTTGCAACATTAGCAAAAATAATCCAAACAACCTCGGATTTTATTTCTGAAAGTTCACACAGGTTACGAATAACCGAATGAACCTAACGACACTTTTGGACATCGAATCGGAGCTCGTTTACCCAAACTAAACCTTCTTCGAAGACCTACCAAACGAGGTCACAAGCAGCTCAAATTTTACAGACAATAACTAATGGACCTTATGGAGCTTTTAAGAGTGTCGGCACGCCGATCGGAATCCTAACTCCCAAAATAAGTAGCCAAGTTTGTTTCATTCTCCTCCACTTAGACTCATTCGTTCTCGAACCAACTAGAGTCTAAAGCCGATTGAACTCAACTAACAAGAATATTTAAACGAACTTTCCAACTAATCAACAGATATAATCACACAATTACGAAACCAAAATCATAAATGAACGATAAGAATTCTTAAGCTTTTAGAGATTAAGACCGAGCATGAATCATCGAAGAGGTGAGGATACCTCTCACGCATACTGGACTAAAGCTCCCAAGTGTCCTCCTCGTGAGGGCGGTTATACCATCGAACTCTAACCATCAAAATCTCCCTCGAACAAAGCTTCCAGACATCTCTGGTAACTATGGCCATTGGGAACTACTTATATGTTAAATTCACATATAGTTAGCCGGATCTAACCCGGTAATCTCGGAAGGATCCCGGATACATTTTAAAAGAATTGTCACATGAAACACTGAATAAACTAAAATAGAAGCTGGTAAATCAAGCCGATAAGCCACTTTACCAATACATTTTTCGATATGGAAAGTGCCAATGAATTTGGGACTAAGCTTCCCTCGCCTCCTGAGCCTCTTTACACCTTGCATTGACAACACTCAAGCGCGGATCCAGGATTTGAATATTGTGGGTGCCATCTTTATATCTATCTTAGCCATAAAGACCAAATAGGGAGGGGGTCGAGTCAGATCGAATCGTTCAGTTTTTTGATACTTCGACTAGGTTGATTAATCCGCCTTTTATTCATAATAGACAAATAAGTTGGCTTTAATCTAGTTATCTATTGATTTATTTCTAATTTTATGTAACAGAAGATCATCACAAAAAAATCATAAATAAGCGCCCCAATTAGGAAATTTACTTAAAAATAGCTTAATAACTATATATTTTATTGACTAGGCTAATTTTCCTTCAATAAACTTATATTAATTTCTTCAACTTAATTGTTAAGTTTTATAGCAAGTCTCTGCATAACAATAACTTCAATATTTAATCTATGAAAATTCACTCAAAAAATCTATTAATCAAGCCATTTAATTTTTCAAAAGCTAATAATAAATATTATGCATGACATGGTTTACCTACAGATTACTGAAGACATGACCTAGATAGGAAGGTGTGGAGGTTAAGGATTAGGGTAGACGGTTAGTTACTAGTCGACTGACTCCTGCCATATTAGCATTACTAGTTATTCTATACATTTTGTTTGCATATGATTCTTCATTTTTATTGCTTTTGGCATCTTTGATATATTCTTCTGTATTATTTAGTTTATGATAGTATTTTTCATAGCATGATATTTTCATCTTATTTTCGAACAGTTTTCAAAGATGACTTTATTTCTTCTTTCTCTCTTTTTTTCTTTCTTCTTTAGCTGAGGGTCTTTCGGAAATAGCCTCTCCACCTTGGTGAGGGTAAGGTCTGCGTACACCTCACCCTCTTCAGGCCTCACTTGAGGGATACCACTGGGTTTATTGTTGTTTTTGTTGTTATTCTTGTACTCAACTTATTCTCCAGATTGAAAAAGAGAAATGATATAATAATTAAAATTAATTCAAGTTATTTACGAAAAAGTTTGGTCATAAAATAAAGTATTATAGTAGAAACAAATTAAAGAAAATAAAACAAAAAAAAGAAATGAAGAAGAAGAAGAAGAAGAAGAAGAAGAAGAGAGAGAGAGAGAGAGAGAGAGAGAGAGAGAGAGAGAGAGAGAGAGATTTAGAAAATAAATGACAAAAAAAAGGAAGAATAGAGGTGCCTACTGCCTAGGGCTAGGGTGGGACTAGTATTATTTTGTAATTGTGCAACACAAGAATAGTTCAAAAACTTAAAAACTACCTTTAATGGGATTCGAACCCACATCTCTAGGTCAAAGCATGATTGCTTTGCTAGTGGCACCAAGCAGCATTTTGTTCTGTTAGCGCCAATTGTTATATTTGCCCTAATTTGTAATAATTCTTATATAAACATACCTATATACATAATGTCACGATCGAAGCTAGCAGGTGTTATGGTACCCTCTACCTCCCAATTAAATCCACCACTGGTGACACTTTCAGATATACCATGTCGCTGACCTCAAAACTCTGGGCTCGTATGGTTCGAGTATGAAATTTTTCCAGCTCTGAGCAGTCCGCAGACAATCCTTATAACACAAACAATATCAAGAATCTAACGAACCATCTCTGAACTCATCACCTCGACAACTCGAGAGCCATCTGGATAGAAGACTGATAGCTATTATTATAAGAAAACTTTGCTTAGCCCAGATATCATCCCAGTGGCCTCCGCAGTCCAAGCATGTCCTCTAGAATCTGAATAACCTCCTCAGACTGACCATCAGTATGAGAATAGAATGTCGAGCTAAGCTGCACCTGGGTCCCCAACTCTCTTAAAGGACTACAAGAACTGGAAAGTAAACTAGAAACCACGATCAAATATGATAGACACATGAGTGCTATGCAACCGAACCACCTGATTAACGAGCCAACCTCTTAGCAGAGTCGGTCGTCTTCTTAGGAATAAAATAAGCAGACTTCATCAGTATATCAACGATCACCCTAACTGAATCCCGGTGTCGCAGGGTCTTCAGTAGACCAACTACGAAATCCATAATTTGTTCCCACTTTCACTCGGGAATGGGTAAAGCCTGGGCTAATCCTGCTGGCCTCTTGTACTCGTACTTGACCTGCTGACAATTCAAGCAACGAGGCACATGATCAAACACATCTTTCTTCATCCCTTTCCACCAATAGAGCTATCGGAGTTCCTGATACATCTTGGTAATACAAGAATAAATAGAATAACGCGAGATATGAGTCTCACAGAGCAATAACTGCCTAAAATCTCTAACATTAAGAACACAAAACGGCCATTAAATTGAAGAATGCCATATGAATCAAACTCGAATGAAGGAACTCTTCTACTTAAGACACGACCACGCAACTCTTGCAAATAAGGATCCTCGAACTATCTCTCCTTAATCTGAATGACTAAGGTAGATTGAGCTGCAACACATGCCAAGACTCTACTGGAATTAGGGCAAAGAAATCTAACTCCAGAGTCACCAAGGGATTGCAGCTCTCAGGCCAAAGGTTCATGCTAGTATAAAGAAAAGCCATGTTGCCCATGGACTTCCTGCTCAAGGCATCTGCTGCATTTGCCTTCCCTAGATGGTAGCATATACTGAGAACATAATCTTTAACTAACTCAAGCTACCTCCGTTGCCGGTTATTAAGATTCTTTTGAGACAAGAGATACTGCAAGCTCTTGTGATCGGTATATACCTCACAAGGCTCGCCATAATGATAGTGCCTACAAATATTCAGAGCAAAGACCATACCTTCCAACTCTAAATCATGTGTCAAATTATGCTTTACATTTACCTTCTGATGCAATGTAAATACAAAAGAGATAAAAGTAATGGTATAAGTGAGACACAACTTAAACAACTTACGAGGTAGCACCGAAGAACGATGTTTCGATACACCCTCGCACGAGTCAAGAAGAACCTACACTACGCAATTATCCTCAAGAGACACCCAGCCCTTGCAAATAGAATGATCAAGGAGGAT
This sequence comes from Petunia axillaris subsp. axillaris, assembly GCA_029990575.1. Lineage (NCBI taxonomy): Eukaryota > Viridiplantae > Streptophyta > Magnoliopsida > Solanales > Solanaceae > Petunia > Petunia axillaris. The sequence continues at coordinate 120,607,921 of JARKNS010000002.1, read as the reverse complement.
TGAAGCTCAACTTGTATTCTTCCAATTGATTTGAAGCAAAAAATTACAAGGTTCGTAGAGAGTGTTTCTCTTCATTTTTTGTGTATTCAATATAAGCTAATGTTTTCAAGACCTAATGAAGACTCTTATAGTCTTCTACATACATGAATGAAAGGTCTAAAATCTCCCTAAGTATATTAAAACAATAGAGGTAACTTAGGGCTAAAGTTGGAATTACACAACAAAAAGATAGAATTTTCGGATGGCTTCACAGCGTTCTAGGCGCTCCGCCTAGAATGAGGCGCTCCGCCTGGTGGAGCTACTGACCAAAAGGCTGGGCGTTCCGCCTAGCTAGTCAGGCGCTTCGCCTGGTTTGCCTTGCATCTGGACGGTCCACCTTGCTTTTAGGTGCAACTCCTGGGTGCCTCAGCTAGGTGCTCCTCCTGGGCCTAGGCACTTTACCTGGCCCTGAAGCGTAGGTGTCCCTCCTTCAATCGAGCTCAAATGCATGATCTTCAAATCGTCTTCGGAGCTCGTATCATCAATGCCCTTCCAAACCAAGTGTAAGTGAGCATCTTGGATCTCCTTGGCTTGACTTCGAGTGAATGGTCTCGATGCAATTTGGGTTGCATCATCCTCCCCTTCTTAAGGAGATTTCGTCCTCGAAATTAAGTCGATCACATATACATTGTTGTTGGTCTTAGATAGCACTTAGAATGGACCATCACTTCGGGGTGCCAACTTCACTTTCTGAATGTTTGGGAATCTCTCCTTGCGGTAGTGCACCCACATATAATCCCCTTTCTTGAGTTCCACTTTCTTTCTTCTCTTATTCTTCTTGGTTGCAATCTTTTCATAGGCCTCCTCCAAGTTCTTCTTCACCTTGGCATGAAGCTCAAGCAATTCCTTAGCTCGAGTTTTACCTTCAAAATCAACAACTGCATCCCTTGGCAAAGGGGTAAAATCAAGTGGAATCAAAGGATTAAAACAACAAACACACTCAAATGGAGTCATGCCAATCATTCTATGCAAAGTACAGTTATACGCGAACTTCATGAGTGGTAGCTTATCAATCCAAGTCCCGGCCTTACCTTTGGTCATGGACCTAAGTAGAGCTCCCAAGGTTCGGTTCACCACCTCGGTTTGCCCATCGGTTTGAGGGCTGTGCGACGGAGAGAACAACAATTTGGTGCCAAGAACACCCCACAAGAACTTCCAAAAAGGGTTAAAGAACTTAGAGTCTCTATCACTAACAGTGGTGCGAGGCACTCCATTCAACTTTAACACATTATCAATAAACAAAGAAGCTACATGTTGTGCATCATGACTCTTTTTGCACGGAATGAAGTGAGCCATTTTAGAGAACCTATCAACGACAATATAAATGCTATCATGTCCTCTCCTAGTCCGAGACAAAGTCATAAAAAATCCATAGAAATATCAACCCACAGACTAGTAGGCACGGGCAAAGGAGTGTACAAGCCATGGGTGTTGGATCTACACTTAGCCCTTTTGCAATCTAAACAAGCATTACAAAAGCGTTCCACAAGAGGCCTCATCTTCGGCTAAAGGAATTGCTCTTTAAGTATGGCCATAGTCTTATCCACCCCAAAGTGACCCATCAAGCCCCCACATGTGCTTCTTGCACTAGCAATTCTCTCCAAGAGGACTCGGGGACACACACTCTCCCATTCTTGAAAATGTACCCATTTACCCATTGGTATTTCTCCACTCTCTCCCCACTCACCAGAGCATCATGAATGCTCTAGATCTTAGGGTCATGTTCATACATCAATTTTATACTTTCAAAACCCATAAACCTAGAAGCAAGAATGGTAGCAAGGGCGAACTTCCTAGAAAGTGCATTGGCTACAACATTGTCCTTTCCCTTCTTGTAATGAATTCCATAGGGAAAAGACTCAATGAACTCCACCCACTTGGCATGTCTCTTGTTAAACTTCTCTTGGCGACTCATGGTCACTCTTTATCCCAAATTCCCTAGGCCATAGATAGTTTTACTAATGACCTAGAGCTCTCACAAGGGCATACAACTCCTTGTCATACGTAGAGTAATTCAATGTTGCACCCTTCAATTTTTCACTAAAGTAGGTAACAGGTTTCACTTCTTGCATGAGAACACCCCCCAATACCCACCCCCAAGGCATCATATTGATGCGGGGCAAATTGAGCAGAGACTGAATCAATGAATGCCAAGCTTGAAGGATGCAAAGGATGGGAAGCCAAGGGCTTTAGGAGCAACTCGGAGAAGTATCAAGAGGATTCAGGACCAGGCGCACTGCCCAAGACCCAAGGCTCTCCGCCCAAGTAAAGTACATGGCCTAAGGAGAGAGGCGGACCACCCAGGCACCCAGGCAGTCCACCTAAGCACCTAGGCAGTCCGCCCAAGAGGCTGCACAAGTGGGCGCTCCGCCTCCTCACACTACTGCCCAAAAATGCTCCAATTTCAGGCGCTCCACCCACTATGCTGAAGAAGCTAGATTTTTGTGTGAACTTTATATTTTGCCCATAAGTGTTGTATATTATTTTAACTTAGTTTAAGGGTTTTTTAGACATTTCACATTAGTCTTACAGGGTCTATAAATATACCCTTAGCCATTTCATTTGTTGCTAGCAAACCTTGAATATAAGAATGATGAATCATTTAAGTGAATCTCAATGAAGAACCCGTGAGCGGGCTTGATTTCACTTGGTCAAATCCAAGTTGAATATCGAATCTCGTTGATCATTCTATTTGCAAGAGTCAGGTTCCTCTTGAGGGTAGTTGCGTAGTATAGGTGATTCTTGAGATTCACCCGGGGTGTATCGAGACAAGTTCATCGGTGCTACTTAGGTAAGCGTTTCAAGCTTCGTCTTTCTTTTATCTCGATATCTTGTTAGATATCACTTTATCTTGTTTTCGCTTCCGCATATTTCGTATCGTATTTACTTCAGCATTTTACCCCATATCATACATTCAACCTCAAATGCCTTTCCAAAGTCGGGAAATTGCAACAAAGAGGCAGTACTCAACCTACTTTTCAACTCTTGGAAAGCCTTCTCTTGAGGCTCTTCCTACAAAAAGGCCTTGTCTTTCTTCACCAACTTGGTGAGTGGTGCGGCAATGGTGCTAAAGTCCCTAACAAAGCGCCTATAGAAACTAAGAAGTCCATGGAAACTCCTCACATGAGATAGGGTGGTAGGAGCAGGCCAATCTCTAATGGCTTCTTCTTTGGACTCATCAACCTCTACCCTATTTGCATTAACAAAAAAAACCAAGAAAGACAACCTTTTCAACACAAAAGGCACACTTCTTAAAATTGGCATAGAGCTTTTCGACTCTTAGCACTTCAAAGACAGACTTAAGTGGCCAACATGATCATCTATTGATTTGCTTTATATCAAGATATCTTCAAAATAGACAACCACAAATTTGTTGATAAACGGCTTCAAGACATAGTTCATCAACCTCATGAAAGTGCTAGGTGTGTAAGAGAGGCCAAAAGGCATCACCAACCATTCATAGAGACCAAAGTTGGTCTTGAATGCGGTCTTGCACTCATCACCCGGTTTCATTTGGATTTGGTGGTAGCCGAACCTAAGATCTATCTTTGTAAAGACACTAGAACCACTCAATTCATCAAGCATGTCATCAAGTCTAGGAATGGAGTGACGATACTTTACCGTTATCTTGTTGACCGCGCGGCAATCAACACACATCCTCCATGTCCCGTACTTCTTTGGTACAAGTGACTTGTACGGAATACGGACTCAAGCTTTCATGAACCAAGCCTTTGTTGAGCAACTCATCCACTTTCTTTTGCAATTCCTTTATGTCTTTCGGATTGCTCCTATAGGGCGGCTTGTTTGGGATTTGGGACCCCGGGATAAAATCAATTTGGTGCTCAATCCCCCTCAATGGAGGAAGATCACTCGGCATATCTTCCGGGAACATGTCCTCAAATACCTTCAAGACATTCTCAATAGCACTAGGCAAAGGGTTAGGGTTAGAAAATAATCACAATTAGAATTTAGAACCATACATTTGTGCACTAGGCAAATGAACATTTTGGTTCTATCATTACCTCTCAAGTACTCACCCGGTTGCATCATGGCACAAATGTTACCAGTGATAGATGGTGGAGTGGTAGGGCCCTCGGCCAAAGGCTTAGTCACCAGGGGGCAAGCTTTAGCCGCTTCTTTCAACTCCCTCATACGCCTATAGTCATCACTCACTTGCGTTGGTATAAAGGTCATGAGCACATATTTCTTGCCCTTTTGTTTGGCCGTGTAAGTGTTGGCTCGGCCATCATGTGCCATGCTCCTATCATATTGCCAAGGCCTACCAAACAAGAGGTGGCAAGCTTGCATTGGCACCACATCAAACATTAGCTCGTCTTGATAGTTCCAATCTTGAAATTTATCAAGACTTGCTTCACCAACTTCAACTACCCACATTCACTCAACTATTGTAATCGGTAGGGGCTTGGGTATTTAAGGTCGGCAATTTCAATTGTGAAACCAAAGGTTGGCTCACCACATTAGCACAACTACCCGAATCAATAATCATGGAGCACACTTGTCCCTTCACCCTACACCTAGCATGGAACAAATTCTCCCTTTGCATATCTACTCCTCCTCACTCATCATGGCACTCAAACTACGACGTACCACCAAGAACACATTAGGGTCATCACCCTCCGCCGCTTCCTCTTCTCTCTCAACTATCTCACTATCCTCAACAACCTCACCCTCGGGCTCACTTTCCTCCTCATACACCCACCCATCATACATTATTATCATTGTCTTTCGGGTGGGGCAATCTTTGGCAAAGTGGCCATAGCTTTTACACTTGTGATATTGAAAAGTAGAAGAAGAAGGAGTATCTAATTGAGTTCTAGAATTACCTCCTACTTCTTTGAAGTCGCTTCTTTGAGTGGCCTTCTCAAAAGACTTCTTCACATCTCGACTTCCACTAGCACCACTTGTGTTTGGGTTTCCATTCTTTGGGTCGAGTCATGGGAGTCGAAGTAGTACTCCTATAGCGAGGAGCTTTTTCTTCCTTGAGCCATTTTTTGGCTTCAACCACGACATCACAAATATCTTGAAGAGAATGAAAGATGTGCAGCTTCAATTGAGAAGCAATCTCCCACCTTAAACCATTCTTGAACCGGATGATAGCTTGCTCATCATCTTCTGTTTCCATGTCAAGGGCCATTCGGTTCTTCTCAAACTCGTTGAAGTACTCATCAACCGATTTGACGCGTTGTTTCAACTCATAGAGCCTCTTGAGTTGTTCTTGCTGATACTTGGGTGTCACATATTTGGTGCTCATCACCTCTTTCAATTCTTCCCAAGCAATGTTCTCGGGCATTCTAACTCTTCTTCTTGAACACTTGATGGATTCACACCACATGGAAGCATGTGACACAAATGAAGCAATGGCATAAGTGGCTTTCTTCTCCTCGGACATGTCATTTGTCTCAAACACCCGCTCCAATTGAACCTTCCACTCTAAGAACTTCTCCAGATCACTAGTCCCTTTGAAAGGTGGGATAGTGATCTTCACACTATTTAGATTGTTTTCACGACCCCACGGTTTGGTTCTGGTTGACCCCCGTAGTATTCATCGACTTTATCATATTCACGCCTCAAGTTCCTCCTCACATAACCCCTTGGAGGTCAACGAACTTGCCCACGACCTCTATCCATTCCCCAGCCTCCATTCATTGCCCTCCTATTTGGTTTGGACTCTTCCATTCTTTACCTCGGTTCAAGGGAGTAGAAGTAGTGACTCCTCGATACCGGTTTGTCTTATCGTCCTTCACCAATTTTTCAGCTTCGATGGCAGCATCGAACAGATCTTCCAACGTGTGATACACGTGGAGCCTCAATTGAGATGACACATCCCGAGCTAAGCCGTTCTTGAATCGGATAATGGCTTGCTCTTCATCCTCCACCAGATCAAGATTCAATCGAACCTTTTCAAACTCATCATGGTATTCTTGGACTGACTTGGACCCTTGCTTTAGCTCATAGAGCTTTTGCATTTGAGTTTTCCTGTACTTGGCACTCAAATACTTAGCATTCATTGCTCTCATCAACTGGGGCCAAGTATTGACTACTGGATAGTCATTTCTTCTTCTATGCCTCTTGTCAGACTCCCACCATGTTGATGCATAAGCTTCGAATGAAGCAATGGCATGGGCAGCCTTTCTCTCTTCGGTCATCTCATTGGTTTCAAAAATGCGCTCCATCTTGAGCTTCCATTCAAGATATTCATCTGGATCACTAGTTCCTTTAAAGGGTGGAATAGTGACCTTGACACTGTTCAAGTTTGAGTCTCGAACACCACAAACCTGTTCGGGATACTCATCATCACGATCAACAGCCTCTCGCTCAATATTTCTTTCAATATTCGCGCCTCGGCCTCGACCTCAGAAATTTCCACGACCTCGGTGAGCTTGCTTTCGTTGAACGAAGGGCGGCTCATACTCATATTCGTCCTCGGGAAATTCCTCTTCGATAACCTCTTTGACAACGGCTCCAAGATCTCTTCGGGCCTTTGGAAGTGGTATCCTTTCTCCTCGGAGAATGCCCAAGTTAAGCTCTCTTCAAATTGCTTCACTTGTCAACTGATAATGTCGAACAAGCTCAGCATACAGCTCAGGTTTCATTGGAGTGGAATGGCTAGTTCCAGCGCCGGACCCATTCATGGCCACGGATGCGCTTCCTTGCTCAAGTTGAGCTACTCGAACACTCACTCCTCTTACTTTGGCACTGACACCTTGTATCACAGCCATGAGATCGGCTAACGACACTTCGGGCTTCTCAATGCCTTTGCCATCGCCTCCATTCCCAGCCATGGTACCTGCACAAGTCAAAGACCAACAAAATGTTAAGGTTAGAAATCACCTCACACACTCCCTCACCTTTGATGGGTGGCACTCGGGTCCACTCAATTTAGGGGTCCGGTTTTGATCACTCAAGAAGTTGTAGCCAATGGCTTCCTCGGTTGATCAACCTCTCTCAATTCCTTCGAATTTGACAATCTACGATGTCTTACTTCGGGAAGAGTGAGTTGATTTGACTCAATGGAATGGATAGCTATTTACTCTTGTGCTTCGGGAAGTCAAAAGAATTTTCTACGAAGTTGGACTTCAGTCACCCACGCACGAGTTCCTATTAAGCTCAAATGAGTTAGTACGACCTCGAGTAGGACAATTATTCAAAAGATCCACTAACTAGAATTTCGGGCAGAAGAAAGTGAAAACCTAGGAGAATCTACCCCTTTGATTCCCTTTTGGAATCTTTTTCGAACACACCAACTCTTGTCCGTACAAGAGTGGTCCCTCCTTGGTACGGATAGGGTTTTACCTTATCCACTTTCCTTTTCTCAGCCGACAACTTTTCACCTGGGGTTTTGATGTTTACACTTTACCCCTTTCTTCTTCAATGGAACAGTGAAGCCTTGCTCCGGCGTACCGATTAAATAGCTTCGGTTCACTGACCACGAATTCAACAAGATCTCGGTTGTTCTTTCAACTCAGATTCCAACAACGACGGAGGAAACTCAGTTCAAGTTCTTTGAGCTAAGAACCAGCTCGTTTGTATCGTACACTGTCACGATTCGTAACAATTTTCCGGCGTACGGACAACGAATTCCAACTCAGAACGTCGATTTTCAAGCACCAAACAAACCCAAATCACTCAAGAACCACCAATCTTCATCGGTTCCAACCAAACACGATGGGGTTCGAGTTCCAGTCACCATTAAAGCTCAAAACAGTCCAAAATTTCACCAAGAAACCCTTGTCAGAAAATCAGTACGTCGGGTACTTGTTGGAATCAGGAGACAATGGTGAACAAGAATCAATGGTTGTTTAATCCAAATAACCAACAATCAAACACAACTTTTGAATTTTTTGTTTTCTACTTTTTTTTTAATAAACGCTCAGCAACAACAATCAAACACATGGAAGAAAGCTGAAACTGAAGACACAAGCACGATTTAAGTGAACAGGATTTAAGGTTGTAAGAACAAACTCAAACCTTGCTCTGATACCAAGATGGTGCAAGCAAACCCGAAGGAAATGCAAGGCACAAACGCGGAAGATAAATAACAAGAAAGTAAAGATAGAAGCAAGACAAATCTTGCTTCGATTCAAAAGAATAGTGAGGAACCTGTCTCAAAGCTCGATTGAAGGGAAATCAAGACGCACCTATACTATGCAACAATCCTCAAGAAAGACCCGCTTCTTGAAAATTGAATGATCAAGAAGAAATTGTTCAAACGAATAACACCGATTGACACAAGTTCTTTAAAGGCCCACGTCGGGGTTCGGCTCCATCGGAGACTCACAATAGCACTTGCTATGTTTTTCATAAACTCTAAAAAACTCCCTTTATAATGAAGTAAAAACAAGTATTTATAGGCTATGCTAAGGGCTGAATAGTAAATAGTCACAAGTGACTAATAAAAACAAGCCACGCAGGTCTGAGACAAGTTTGTGTTCGACAGCCTTGACTTCGGTGCTCCATTGCTTGCTCGAACTACTTGTCCTCGGACGCTCACTTGTCTTCGAGCTCATTGTCCTCGGTCACTTTGCCTTCGGGCTCAAATCTGAAGATAACGCCTTCGGTTCTTGAGCCCGGCCACTCAGCTTCGGAGCAATTGTTTTCCTTCGGCCAGGCTAAGTGAATGTGCACATCGTGCAGCAGCTTGGCTTGGCTTCTTGTCATTGGTCTCCTCGATGGATCGAACACTTGATCAGCACGTGTACGGGCTACATCAGTAGACCTCAAAGAAGCCTCGTAATCTAATTTTTTCTTCAAGTACGCACCTATATAGCCTAGCGTTCATCGAGTCCCATCAATTCCACTCTTCCTGAAGAGTATTTGGTTCTTATGAATTTTTTTGGTTATCGAGGAGGTCGTTCAACTACGAGGAGGCCGTTGAGATCAAACTTGTGTGAACCTACCCCAACTTGAGTGTACCCCAGTGACATTCAAAAGTGAGGGAGTGCGTGAGGACTTATACTCTAATCTCTTTTCTTATATTTGATTTCTTGTAGGTACATCGCAGAAGAAACGGGAAAAGATACCGTTGAGGTCCCAACAAGCATCTTGGCTACTGTCTTAGCTGAGGTGAAGTCTCTAAACCTCAAAATGGAAATCATTGAAAGAGAAAGGACCCCGAGTGTCCACAAAGATGCCGGAGAAGGCACAAGTGATGGCTCAACTGTGAGGCAGGAACAGTTTGCTAAGCTAGCTCGCCAACAACGGTTGAAAGAAGAAGCTCTTATTCATGAAAGAATGTTGGGCAATCCCCAACCCTTGAGCAATCCCCAAGGTGAAGTTCCAGTCATGCGGCCCCGTAGAAATGTCGCACCCCTTGAGAAAGTTGTTGAGGCTCAAGAAGAGGAGGGCCCCAGACTTGGTGACAATTATGATGACTTTGATGCTCCCTATCCAAATAGGAGGGCAATGAATGGAGGCCGGGGAATGGATAGAGGTCGTGGGCAAGGTCGTGGACCTCCAAGGGGTTATGTGAGGAGGAACTTGAGGCGTGAATATGATCAAGTTGATGACTACTGCGGGAGTCAACCGGAACCAAACCGTGGGGTCGTGACAATAATCTAAATAGTGTGAAGATCACTATCCCACCTTTCAAAGGGACTAGTGATCAAGAGAAGTTCTTAGACTGGAAAGTTCAATTGGAGCGGCTGTTTGATACAAATGACATGTCCGAGGAGAAGAAAGCCACTTATTCCATTGCTTCATTTGTGTCATATGCTTCCATGTAGTGTGAATCCACCAAGTGTTAAAGAAGAAGAGTTAGAATGCCCGAGAACATTGCTTGGGAAGAATTGAAAGAGGTGATGAGCACCAAATATGTGACACCCAAGTAACAGCAAGAACAACTCAAAGGCTCTATAAGTTGAAACAACGCGTCAAATCGGTTGATGAGTACTTCAACGAGTTTGAGAAGAACCGAATGGCCCTTGACATGGAAACAGAAGATGATGAGCAAGCTATCATCCGGTTCAAGAATGGTTTAAGATGGGAGATTGCTTCTCAATTGAGGCTACACATCTTTCATTCTCTTCAAGATATTTGTGATGCCGTGGTTGAAGCCAAAAAGTGGCTCAAGGAAGAAAAAGCTCCTCGCTATAGGAGTACTACTTCGACTCCCATGACTCGACCCAAAGAATGGAAAACCCAAACACAAGTGGTGCTAGTGAAGTCGAGATGTGAAAAAGCCTTTTGAGAAGGCCACTCAAAGAAGCGACTTCAAAGAAGTAGGAGGTAATTCTAGAACTCAATTAAATACTCCTTCTTCTTCTACTTTTCAATGTCACAAGTGTAAAAGTTATGGCCACTTTGCCAAAGATTGCCCCACCTGAAAAACAATGATAATAATGTATGATGGGTTGGTGTATGAGGAGGAAAGTGAGCCCGAGGGTGAGGTTGTTGAGGATAGTGAGATAGTTGAGAGAGAAGAGAAAGCGGCGGAGGGTGATGACCCTAACGTGTTCTTGGTGGTACGTCGTAGTTTGAGTGCCATGATGAGTGAGGAGGAGGTAGATATGCAAAGGGAGAACTTGTTCCATGCTAGGTGTAGGGTGAAGGGATAAGTGTGCTCCATGATTATTGATTCGGGTAGTTATGCTAATGTGGTGAGCCAACCTTTGGTTTCACAATTGAAATTGCCTACCCTTAAATACCCAAACCCCTACTGATTACAATAGTTGAGTGAATGTGGGGAGTTGAAGTTGGTGAAGCAAATCTTGATAAAGTTCAAGATTGGAACTATCAAGACGAGCTAATGTTTGATGTAATGCTAATGCAAGCTTGCAACCTCTTGTTTGGTAGGCCTTGGAAATATGATAGGAGCATGGTACATGATGGCCGAGCCAACACTTACACGGCCAAACATGAGGGCAAGAAATTTGTGCTCAAGACCTTGATACCAATGCAAGTGAGTGATGACTATAGGCGTATGAGGGAGTTGAAAGAAGCGGCTAAAGCTTGCACCCTGGTTACTAAGCCTTTGGCAAAGGGCCCTACAACTCCACCATCTATCACCGGTAACATTTGTGCCATGATGCAACCGGGTGAGTACTTGAGAGGTAATGATGGAACCAAATTGCTCATTTGCCTAGTGCACAAAGGTATGGTTCTAAATTCCGATTGTCATTATTTTTCTAACCCTAACCCTTTGCCTAGTGCTATTGAGAATGTCTTGAAGGTATTTGAGGACATGTTCCCGGAAGATATGCCGAGTGATCTTCCTCCATTGAGGGGGATTAAGCACCAAATTGATTTTGTCTCGGAGTCCCAAATCCCAAACAAGACGCCCTATAGGAGCAATCTGAAAGACATAAAGGAATTGCAAAAGAAAGTGGATGAGTTGCTTAACAAAGGCTTGGTTCATGAAAGCTTGAGTCCATATGCCGTACAAGTCACTTGTACCAAAGAAGTACGGGACATGGAGGATGTGTGTTGATTGCCGCGCGGTCAACAAGATAACGGTAAAGTATCGTCATTCCAGTCATAGACTTGATGACATGCTTGATGAATTGAGTGGTTCTAGTGTCTTTACCAAGATAGATCTTAGGTTCGGCTACCACCAAATCCAAATAAAACCGGGTGATGAGTGGAAGACCGCATTCAAGACCAACTTTGGTCTCTATGAATTGTTGGTGATGCCTTTTGACCTCTCTTACACACCTAGCACTTTCATGAGGTTGACGAACCATGTCTTGAAGCCGTTTATCAAAAAATTTGTGGTTGTCTATTTTGATGATATCTTTATATAAAGCAAATAAATAGATGATCATGTTGGCCACTTAAGTCAGTCTTTGAAGTTCTAAGAGAAAAGCTCTATGCCAAAATTAAGAAGTGTGCCTTTTGTGTTGAAAAGGTTGTCTTTCTTGGTTTTTTTGTTAATGCAAATAGTGTAGAGGTTGATGAGTCCAAAGTAGAAGCCATTAGAGATTGGCCTGCTCCTACCACCGTGTCTCATGTGAGGAGTTTCCATGGCCTTTCTAGTTTCTATAGGCGCTTTGTTAGGGACTTTAGCACCATTGCCGCACCACTCACCGAGTTGGTGAAGAAAGACAAGGCCTTTGTGTAGGAAGAGCCTCAAGAGAAGGCTTTCCAAGAGTTGAAAAGTAGGTTGAATACCGCCTCTTTGTTGGAATTGCCCGACTTCGGAAAGGCATTTGAGGTTGAATGTATGATATGGGGTAGAATGCGGAAGTAAGTACGATACTAAATATGCGGAAGCAAAAACAAGATAAAGTGATATCTAACAAGATATCGAGATAAAAGAAAGACGAAGCTTGAAACGCTTACCTAAGTAGCACCGACGAACTTGTCTCGATACACCCCAGGTGAATCTCAAAAATCATCTATACAACGCAATTACCCTCAAGAGGAACCCGACTCTTACAAATAGAATGATCAACGAGATTCGATATTCAACTTGGATTCGACCAAGTGAAATCAATCCCGCTCACGGGTTCTTCATTGAGATTCACTTAAATGATTCATCATTCTAATATTCAAGGTTTGCTAGCAACAAATGAAATGGCTAAGGGTGTATTTATAGACCCTGTAAGACTAATGCGAAATGTCTAAAAAACCCTTAAACTAAGTTAAAATAATATATAACACTTACGGGCAAAATATAAAGTTCACACAAAAATCTAGCTTCTTCAGCATAGTGGGTGGAGCGCCTGAAATTGGAGCATTTTTGGGCAGTGGTGTGAGGAGTCGGAGCGCCCACTTGTGCAGCCTCTTGGGCGGACCGCCTAGGTGCTTAGGTGGACTGCATGGGTGCTTGGGTGGTCCGCCTCTCTCCTTAGGCCATGTACTTTACTTGGGCGGAGAGCCTAGGGTCTTGGGCAGTGCGCCTGGTCCTGAGTCCTCTTGATACTTCTCCGAGTTTCTCCTAAAGCCCTTGGCTTCCCGTCCTTTGCATCCTTCAAGCTTGGCACTCATTGATTCAGTCTTGGCTCAATTTTCCCCGCATCAATATGATGCCTTGGGGGTGGGTATTGAGGGTTTTCTCATGCAAGAAGGGAAAAACGTTACCTACTTTAGTGAAAAATTGAAGGGTGCAACATTGAATTACTCTACGTATGACAAGGAGTTGTACGCCCTTGTGAGAGCTCTAGCTCATTGGTAACACTATCTATGGACTAGGGAATTTGGGATAAAGAGTGACCATAAGTCGCTCAAGCATCTTAGAGGCCAAGAGAAGTTTAACAAGAGACATGCCAAGTGTGTGGAGTTCATTGAGTCTTTTCCCTATGTAATTCATTACAAGAAGGGAAAGGACAATGTTGTAGCCGATGCACTTTCTAGGAAGTTCACCGTTGCTACCACAATTGCTTCTAGGCTTATGGGTTTTGAAAGTATAAAATTGATGTATGAACATGACCCCAAGCTCTAGGGCATTCATGATGCGCTGGTGAGTGGGGAGAGGGTGGAGAAATACCAATGGGTAAATGGGTACATTTACAAGAATGGGAGAGAGTGTGTCTCCCGAGTCCTCTTGGAGAGAATTGCTAGTGTGAGAAGCACATGTGGGGGCTTGATGGGTCGCTTTGGGGTGGATAAGATTATTGCCATACTTAAAGAGCAATTCCATTAACCGAAGATGAGGTCTGTTGTGGAACGCTTTTGTAATGCTTGTTTAGATTGCAAAAGGGCTAAGTTTAGATCCAACACCCATGGCTTGTACACTCTTTTGCCCGTGCCTACTGGTCCGTGGGTTGAAATTCTATGGATTTTGTTATGACTTTGTCTCGGACTAGGAGAGGACATGATAGTATTTATGTTGTCGTTGATAGGTTCTCTAAAATGGCTCACTTCATTCCGTGCAAAAAGAGTCATGATGCACAACATGTAGCTTCTTTGTTTATTGATAATGTTTTAAAGTTGCATGGGGTGCCTCGCACCACTGTTAGTGATAGAGACTCTAAGTTCTTTAGCCCTTTTTGGAAGTGCTTGTGGGGTACTCTTGGCACCAAATTGTTGTTCTCTACGTCGCACAGCCCTCAAACCGATGGGCAAACCGAGGTGGTGAACCGAACCTTGGGAGCTCTACTTAGGTCCATGACCAAAGGTAAGGCCGGGACTTGGATTGATAAGCTACCACTCATGAGCGTATAACTGCACTTTGCATAGAATGATTGGCATGAATCCATTTGAGTATGTTTATGGTTTTAATCCTTACTTGATCTTACCCCTTTGCCAAGGGATGCAGTTGTTGATTATGAAGGTAAAACTCGAGCCAAGGAATTGCTTGAGCTTCATGCCAAGGTGAATAAGAACTTGGAGGAGGCCTATGAAAAGATTGCAACCAAGAAGAATATGAGAAGAAAGAAAGTGGAACTAGAGAAAGGGGATTATGTGTGGGTGCACTTCCGCAAGGAGAGATTCCCAAACATTCAGAAAGTGAAGTTGGCACCCAAAAGAGATGGACCATTCTAAGTGCTATCTAAGACCAACAACAATGCATATGTGATCGACTAGCCCGGTGAATATAATGTTTCTAGCACATTCAATGTTTCTGACTTGACTCTTTGTGATGTAGGTGATGATACCATGGATGATGACGCCTTAATTTAGAGGACAAAATCTCCTCAAGAAGGGGAGGATGATGCAACCCAAATTGCATCGAGACCATTCACTCGAAGTCAAGCCAAGGAGATAAAAGATGCTCACTTACACTTGGTTTGGAAGGGCATTGATGATACGAGCTCCGAAGACAATTTGAAGATCATGCATTTGTGCTCGATTGAAGGAGGGACACCTACGCTTCAGGGCCAGGTGGAGCGCCTAGACCCAGGAGGAGCACCTAGTTGAGGCGCCCAGGAGGTGCACCTAAAAGCCAGGTGGACCGTCCAGATGCAAGGCAAACCAGGCGAAGCGCCTGACCAGCTTGGCGGAGCGCCCAGCCTTTTGGTCAGTAGCTCCACCAGGCGGAGTGCCTCATTCCAGGCGGAGCGCCTAGAACGCTGTGAAGCCATCCGAAAATTCTATCTTTTTGTTGTGTAATTCCAACTTTAGCCCTAAGTGACCTCTATTGTTTTAATATACTTAGGGATATTTTAGACCTTTGATTCATCTATGTAGAAGACTATAAGAGTCTTCATTAGGTCTTGAACTCATTAGCTTATATTGAATACACAAAAAATGAAGAAGAACACTCTCTATGAACCTTGTAATTTTTGGCTTCAAATCAATTGGAAGAATCCAAGTTGAGCTTCAATCCTCCTTGATAATTCTATTTGTAAGGGCCGGGTGTCACTTGAGGATAATTGCATAGTGTAGGTTCCTCTTGACTCGAGCGAGGGTGTATCGAAATATCGTTCTTCGGTGCTACCTCGTAAGTTGTTTAAGTTGCGTCTCACTTCTACCATTACTTTTATCTCTTCTGTATTTACATTGCATCAGAAGGTAAATGTAAAGCATAATTAGACTCATGATTTAGAGTTGGAAGCTATGGTCTTTGCTCTGAATATTTGTAGGCACTATCATTATGGCGAGCCTTGTGAGGTATATACCGATCACAAGAGCTTGCAGTATCTCTTGTCTCAAAAGAATCTTAATAGCCGGCAACGGAGGTAGCTTGAGTTAGTTAAAGATTATGTTCTCAATATCTGTTACCATCTAGGGAAGGCAAATGCAGCAGATGCCTTGAGCAGGAAGTCCATGGGCAACATGGCTTTTCTTTATACTGGCATGAACCTTTGGCCTGAGAACTGCAATCCCTTGGCAACTCTGGAGTTAGATTTCTTTACCATAATTCCAGTAGATTTTTGGCATGTGTTGCAGCTCAATCTACCTTAGTCATTCAGATTAAGGAGAGACAGTTCGAGGATCCTTATTTGCAAGAGTTGCGTGGTCGTGTCTTAAATAGAAGAGTTCCTTCATTCGAGCTTGATTCATATGGCATTCTTCAGTTTAATGGCCGCTTTGTGTTCTTAATGTTAGAGATTTGAGGCAGTTATTGCTCCGTGAGACTCATATCTCGCATTATTCTATTTATTCTTGTATTACCAAGATGTATCAGGACCTCCGATAGCTCTATTGGTGGAAAGGGATGAAGAAAGATGTGTTTGATCATGTGCCTCATTGCTTGAATTGTCAGCAGGTCAAGTACGAGTACAAGAGGCCAGCAGGATTAGCCCAGGCTTTACCCATTCCCGAGTGAAAGTGGGAACAAATTATGGATTTCGTAGTTGGTCTACTGAAGACCCTGCGACATCGGGATTCAGTTAGGGTGATCGTTGATAGACTGATGAAGTCTACATATTTTATTCCTATGAAGACGACCGACTCTGCTAAGAGGTTGGCCCGTTGATCAAGTGGTTCGGTTGCATAGCACTCATGTGTCAATCATATTTGATCGTGGTTTCTAGTTTACTTTCCAGTTCTTGTAGTCCTTTAAGAGAGTTGGGGACCCATGTGCAGCTTATCTCGACATTCTATTCTCATACTGATGGTCAGTCTGAGCAGGTTATTCAGATTCTAGAGGACATGCTTGGACTTCGGAGGCCACTGGGATGATCATTTGGGCTAAGCAAAGTTTTCTTATAATAATAGCTATCAGTCTTCTATCCAAATGGCTCTCGAGTTGTCGAGGTGATGAGTTCAGAGATGGTTCGTCAGATTCTTGATATTGTTTGTGTTATAAGGATTGTCTGCGGACTGCTCAGAGCTGGAAAATTTCATACTCGAACCATACGAGCCCAGAGTTTCAAGGTCAGCGACATGGTATATTTGAAAGTGTCGCCAGCGGTGGATTTAATTGGGAGGTAGAGGGTACCATAACACCTGCTAGCTTCAATCTGACATTATGTATATAGGTATGTTTGTATAAGAATTATTACAAATTAGTACAAATATAACAATTGGCGCTAAGAGAAGAAAATGCTGCTTGGTGCCACTAGCAAAGCGGTAATGCGTTGACCTAGAGATGCGGGTTCGAATCCCATTAAAGGTAGTTTTTAAGTTTTTGAACTATTCTTGTGTTGCACAATTACAAAATAATACTAGTCCCACCCTAGCCCTAGGCAGTAGGCACCTCTATTCTTCCTTTACTTTTTTTTTTTCTT
Organism: Petunia axillaris subsp. axillaris; assembly: GCA_029990575.1. Lineage (NCBI taxonomy): Eukaryota > Viridiplantae > Streptophyta > Magnoliopsida > Solanales > Solanaceae > Petunia > Petunia axillaris. The sequence goes on along the minus strand of JARKNS010000002.1, from coordinate 120,590,810 downwards.
TTTGTCCTTTATTTTCTAAATCTCTCTCCCCCCCCCTCTCTCTCTCTCTCTCTCTCTCTCTCTCTCTCTTCTTCTTCTTCTTCTTCTTCTTCTTCTTCTTCTTCTTCTTCTTCTTCTTCTTCTTTTTTATTTCTTTTTTTTTTGGTTGTTTTCTTAAATTTGTTTCTACTATAATACTTTATTTTATGACCAAACTTTTTCGTAAATAACTTGAATTAATTTTAATTAATATATCATTTCTCTTTTTCAATCTGGAGAATAAGTTGAGTACAAGAATAACAACAAAAACAACAATAAACCCAATGGTATCCCTCAAGTAGGGCCTGAAGAGGGTGAGGTGTACGCAGACCTTACCCTCACCAAGGTGGAGAGGCTATTTCCGGAAGACCCTCAGCTAAAGAAGAAAGAAAAAAAAAAGAGAAAGAAGAAATAAAGCCATTGAAAACTGTTCGAAAATAAGATGAAAATATCATGCTATGAAAAATACTATCATAAACTAAAGAATACACAAGAATATATCAAAGATGCTAAAAGCAATAAAAATGAAGAATCATATGCAAACAAAATGTATAGAATAACTAGTAAAGCTAATATGGCAGGAGTCAGTCGACTAATAACTAACCGTCTACCCTAATCCTTAACCTCCACACCTTCCTATCTAGGTCATGTCCTCAATAATCTGTAGGTGAACCATGTCATGCATAATATTTATTATTAGCTTTTGAAAAATTAAATGGCTTGATTAATAGATTTTTTGAGTGAATTTTCATAGATTAAATATTGAAGTTATTGTTATGCAGAGACTTGCTATAAAACTTAACAATTAAGTTGAAGAAATTAATATAAGTTTATTGAAGGTAAATTAGCCTAGTCAATAAAATATATAGTTATTAAGCTATTTTTAAGAAAATTTCCTAATTGGGGCGCTTATTCATGATTTTTTTGTGATGATCTTCTGTTATATATAATTAGAAATAAAGCAATAGATAACTAGATTAAGGCCAACTTACTTGTCTATTATGAATAAAAGGAGGATTAATTAACCTAGTCGAAGTATCAAAAAAACTGAACGATTCGATCTGACTCGACCCCCTCCCTATTTGGTCTTTATGGCTAAGATAGATATAAAGAGTGGCACCCACAATATTCAAATCCTGGATCCGCGCTTAAGTGTTGTCAATTCAAGGTGTAAAGAGGCTCAGGAGGCGAGGGAAGCTTAGTCCCAAATTCATTGGGACTTTCTGTATCGAAAAATGTATTGGTAAAGTGGCTTATCAGCTTGATTTACCAGCTTCTATTTTAGTTCATTCAGTGTTTCATGTGTCGATGCTTTAAAAATGTATCCGGGATCCTTCCGAGATTACCGGGTCAGATCCGGCTAGCTATATGTGAATTTAACATATAAGCAGTTCCCAATGGCCATAGTTGCCAGAGATGTCCGGAAGCTTTGTTCGAGGGAGATTTTGATGGTTAGAGTTCGATGGTATAACCACCCTCACGAGGAGGACACTTGGGAGTTTTAGTCCAGTATGCGTGAGAGGTATCCTCACCTCTTCGATGATTCATGCTCGGTCTTAATCTCTAAAAGCTTAAGAATTCTTACCGTTCCTTTATGATCTTGGTTTCGTAATTGTGTGATGATATCTGTTGATTAGTTGGAAAGTTCGTTTAAATATTCTTGTTAGTTGAGTTCAATTAGCTTTAGACTCTAGTTGGTTCGAGAACGAATGAGTCTAAGTGGAGGAGAATAAAACAACCTTGGCTGCTTATTTTGGGAGTTAGGATTCCGATCGGTGTGCCGACACTCTTAAAAGCTCCATAAGGTCCATTAGTTATTGTCTGTAAAATTTGAGCTGCTTTTGACCTCGTTTGGTAGGTCTTCGAAGAAGGTTTAGTTTGGGTAAACGAGCTCCGATTCGATGTCCAAAAGTGTCGTTAGGTTCATTCGGTTATTCGTAACCTGTGTGAACTTTTAGAAATAAAATCCGAGGTTGTTTGGATTATTTTTGCTAATGTTGCAAAAGTAAAAATTTAACCTCTTATTGTGGGACCCTACCATGTGTTTTGGGGATTCGATTTGAGATCCGTCTTTGCGAGTATGTCGGATAATTTTTGTATGAATTTGTACAAAATTTGGGGCCATTTCGAGCTTCGTAGAGTCTCGTTTGGACCCAAATTGCAGCACCATCGGGTGCTGGTGCATTTTCAGGACAGCTTTTCTGCGAGATCGCGCCTGGCCTTGCGCGAAACTGCTGGTTAGGCTGTGGGGCAGCGCAACAGCACCACTAGGCACGCGACCTGATGCTTTGGCATGCGGTTGTGCTTTCCTGCGCACGGCAACCATTGGTATAAAAAGGCTTTGCTTGGTGGTCCATTAGTATAAAAAGGCTCTAGTCGGTCCTAAGCCAGTTTTAAGCTTATATTTTGATTCCAAATCATCCTATAACACCAAGTAACGATCATAATTCATTTAATTATGTTAAATCAAGGATTGAGAGGTAGAATTTCGTGAATTGGATTGAGGAAAAGTTGGGGTTAGAACTAAGAATATGAAATTGAGAAATTTAATCTAATTAAACTTAAATATGTCTAATGATATAGTTAAAATCGTGGGACTTTGAGGAGTCTGGAAAAGTATAATATATGAGTTTTCGACTAAGTCTGGCCCAGACGTATTTTGGTAATGTCCATGTATTATTCGTCTAATAGTTAAACCCTCTTCCTATGAACTAAGACTACGGAATGGAAAGACGATTGTTCAGTAGTTGTATTGACCTAAGACTTGAGTTAAGTGATTATATTCATCATCTTGATGGTCTGTGGCCTTGTGAATATTCTATCACATGTTGCTTATGTGTGTAGCTGCTGATAGGCGTACTTTCTATGCCTTAGATTTGGATTATCTACTGTATATCATATATTGTAACTTTTTTTCGTATTGTATTGAGCATAGGAGTATTGTACTCCAGTTTTGAGATTGATGGTAGTCGATGCTAGTCTCGTATCTGTGAAGGGTTATTATAGCATTTGTTTCATGGTAGTCGATGAGAGTCCCGTGCCGTAGATAAGTTTCGGGCACATGTGATCCCATTGCATCATGATACATTCATTTCATATTTTTGTATATATTTTGTGAGCTGTATGGATTTGTTGCATCGATTACCTATGATTGACTTATCTGAGTGATTGTTATGGCTTCTATTTCCCTGGCTAGCATATCTATTCTTCGAGGTCACTAGTTATTCCTTACTTATTACGTCCTTATGACTCACTCCTTCTTTTTTTTCTGTGTCTTTTTTTTAGTAGATTCCACTCTAGGACCTAGCCAACAATACGATTGAGGAGGGAGGACGATCCAACCAATTTTGTGAGCTAGCTTTTGTTCACAGAACCAGTCTTGGTCTTGATATTGTATAGGCTAGTTTTGCTCCCTTTGGGAGATGTATATATTCTTTGACTTCTTTGATGTCTGGTTTGGAAACCAATAGACCTATGTATTTTGGTTAGTCAGTTGTGTTTACTCAAACAAGTAGTGTGTGTGTGTCTATCTTGCTCATATATAAGATCTTTCCAGCCAGTTTGGTGAACCAACTTTTGTTCACAGAGGCCACCAGTCTTAGTCTTGATGTTGTATAGGCAAATTTTACTCCCCTTGGGAGATTTATATCTTTTTTTTTACTTCTAAGATGTCTGATCTGAAAATCTCTAGACCTTTGTATTTTGGTTAGTTAGTTGTATTTATTCAGAAAGCTAGTGTGTATGTCTATCTTGCTCATATATAAGATCTTTAGTTATTCTGAGTTAGGCTTTATTGCTCTTGTTGATTAAGCTAGTTTTTAAGTGTTTCAGAGTAAAGTTGGAGTATTTGAATTGATTTCAAATCATTTATGTTAAGTTTTTATAGTTCGCCTGACGGATCTAGGGGAGATTTTCGGGTACCTGCACGACCTAGCAGGAAATTCGGATCATGTCACCATGCATACATTCTATATCATATTGAGGGTAGGTCGATTCTGCTCTAGAGTAGGAGGAGATTCATTGGGCATATGTGACCCCATTGCATCATGGTTCATTCATTTCATTTCATTATATGACTTCTTGAACATGTGTGATTGTTCGCATTTACTGCTCAATTCATTGCTTATCCTTTCTGTTGTTGGTGGCTATTAATTACTTGGCCATCCTATCTATTCTTTGAGGTAGCTAGCTATTCCTCTCTTATTGAGTCCTTATGAATCACTCCCTATCTATTTCTTGTGTTGATCTTTTTGTTTTGGCAAATTCTGATCCAAGACCCACCACGCAGTGTGATTAAGGAGCGAGGATGTTCCAACTGTCACTGGTGAGCCAGCTTTTGTCCCCAGAGGCCACCAACTATAGTCTTTATGTTGTTGACTTATTTTGCTCTCTTCAGATGATATGGATATATCTTCTTAATTTTGTAGGTGTCAGATCTGGAAACCCCTGGACCTTTTACATGGGTAGCAAGCTGCATTCTTTTAGGCAGCCTGTCTATATATATATATATATATATATATATATATATATATATATATGTGTGTGTGTGTGTGTTTGTTGATGTCTTTTGAGCTCACTTATGCTTCTTCTAAGTTGGTGTTATATCGTTCATGTTTTTAAAGTTAATAGGGTTTGCCCGACGAGTCTTGGGGAGGTTGTTGGGTGCCCGCATGACCTAGCTGGAAATTCGGGTCGTGTCAATATTTGATTAACACCCCTATAATAGTGAATGACACGTCTCGATCGGGATATTCAGTTGTAGCTTCGGAGTGTATTGGAGACAAGGCCTCACGAGCAAGAGGCACTGCAGGCTCGGAGGCCGAGCGAAGAATTTATGGGGTAAAAGCCTCGAATCCTCACACGTGGGGGTAGGGACCAAATAAGATGCACTGACCACTCAGGTTGAGCCAACGTCCCTGCCAACATATGCAGGGCGCAGTTAGATACATTGGCCACTTGAGCTGAACTATCTTCCTCTCTACAAATAATAACTTCTGGCACTGCAACCAAGGCAGCAACCTTAGAATCCATTTAATTAAGGGGAGGCCGGGAATCACTAGTAGTTTTTGCCTTTTTCTAATGAGGTCCACTAATAGTTTCCACTTTTTTCCCCTGGGAACCACCTATAATTTCCACCTTTTCCCCCATAGAACGACCATCATTTTTAGCTTCCTCGACCAGCCTACTCCCGACCATTAGTCTGAGAGACAGAGACAAGGGCAAAAGAGCTGGATGCCGTAAGCTTTCATTTTGCCTTGGTAATCGGATTCCCGATTGCCTTCTCGGCATCACCAATATGAATTGGTGGGCCTTGGATGTCCTTCGTTCTGAGCAAATCTATCCCAATGATATAAGGGAAAGAAAGCAAGTATTAAAAGATAGAAGGAAGAGACTATGATTAAAAAATAGAAAAAAATTGTATCGTAGTACCATGCCTTCTACCCCTTAAATTATAATAAAAAATCTCATTTTCTTTCGATGATAGGAAATTATCCTCGAGATCTTGGCAACCCATTGTTTGATTTCCAACACCTCTTTAACTAGAAATCGATAAGTTGTTATACGAAAGAAAAAGGATTAGTAACTGAAAAAAGTCACGGATTGAAGAGCTGAAGGATAAAAACCTTATGTTCAGTGGTTCCATTAAACTAGGAACACATCCACATCGGAATGAACTATTAGGCTCAAAGGTATACAGATAAGCTGCTTAAACAAGCCTCGGCCAATCTCATCATCATGACAGGACATATAGGCCCATATGAAATGACATGAATTATCATTTTGAATTATAAAGCTCTATTTTGCGAACAGATAGTTTTATTAGCTCTGTTGGATCATTTATGACTCACTTATAAAATTTAAACCAATTCAAGGATTTTTTGATATGTTTTGAAATAATATTTTGGTTTCAGTTTAGTCGCTGACGAAAGAAGAAACTGAACATACCACATCATTTTGTGAACTGCTATCCATTTTGCATGTCGAAAATTCTAATAGTTTGAAAATGACATTTATGATTTGCTTGTAAATTTTGAACTCATTTGGATGTTGTTTGGTTGGTTTTGAAGAAGAATTCATGTTTTCTATTATTGATAAGTCGAATATGATCTTAGCACCTCGTTTTAGGTAAACGAGCTCCGATTGGGAATCCGCCAATTCGAATAGGGTTTTATGAGTATGTGTGACTTACAACAACTTTCGAAATTGTAATCCAAGTTCATTTGGTTAGTTGCGCCAATCGACACACAATTTGATTTATAAGTTGGTTTTCATGCTTAAGATCCGACACCCTTATTTTAAGCATTAGATGTTCGAACTGAGTTTTGCAGGCGCGAATAGATCCACCTCAAAATGTGACTCACAGAAATAAGTTTTATCAAATTCGAAGACCGTTTGAGAGGTTTCGCACCATAAAATGTACATCTAGAAGTTGTTTTTTTTTTTTTTTTTTTGCTGAGTCTGAGGCCCAATTCGTGGCCATGATTTGAAACGTGGGAATGATTTAATACTTGGATAAAAATTCATAACCATGAAATCAAATGCTGTGGCGAATTTCAGAACAGTATATATACCATTCTTTCATGAATTTTGTGCTTTCTAACTCATTTTGGGACTTTATGAGCTAAGTTCGGGAGAGACTTGATCTAGAATACCACCCATTGATTCAAGATAAGGATTATAAAGTCTCTTATGATTTTAATGCATGAATCTATTGTAGATGTTAACATAAAAATGGGCATTCTCAAGAATTTAATTGGAAGATATAAATCCTAAATTGAATTGGGTTTTCCTCCAAAGAAGGAATTTAGAATCTCCTTTTGAAATATTGATTTCCTATTACTACTAGACTAACATATTCGAATTTTTTTCAATTTCATTGGTTAAAAACATGAATTTCAAGTACGAATGTGGGTTTTAAACATGAACTTAAGAAAGGAAAAAAAAGGACTTGTGAATGTTATGGGAGTTCAATTGACTTAATCTTGTCTGTACGAACTCATATTTGCCTAGGTTACATGATTTTATAATTGATTTTCGATTTGAGATTTGAGGTATTGTCTAATCGTTGATTTCAACATAAACTCGGAAATTGGCAAATTGGGGATTTGATAATGTAAATGAGCATCGATTGGGAAAGTAAGTATAAGTTTTGACGCGTGGACTTATAAGTAACCCAAAATTGTATCTTGTTCTGGTATTCGGGTATATGGCTAGGGGTTGACTTTTAGGTTGACTTTTTGACCCATTTGCTTTGAAGTAATGAAAATTAGCCGAACATCTTATATTGACCGTATTATTTGTTTTTTTTTTTTTTTTTTTTTTTTTTTTTTTTTTTTTGCTTAAAGTGGACTTGTTTGGAGCAACTAGAGCATGAAAAGATGATTGTAGAGTAGTTAGCTATCGTTGGACCAAGGTAAGTGGTTCTTATCCACTTGTTTGGTGGCCTCATGCCACATGAATATCTCTACATGTATTCTTTACATGTATAGTTGCCGACATGAGCATACTTATGATGCCAAGTTGTTTAAAAAACATGTGTACATTGTATATTTCATTATACATATTTACTTGATTCATCATGTTCTATGGGCATGCATATCATCATCTATATAGGTGCAATATCACTTGACATGTTTGCACTAGGTGAGTAATGCCTAGGAAGGGATTTAGATCCAGCCTGTAATGCTCGGAGTATCATTTGACATACATTTACCTGGTGACTAATGCCCGGGTGGATTCGATCCAGTAAGTTATTCCCGAAGGTTTTGTATCAATAAATGATCTGATTTTTTGTCACATGTGAACAAGTTGTATTGCGTAGGCATCATTAATTTGAATTCATGCATTTTGAAGATAGCATTTCCTTACCTGGCATCTTCACTTGTTGATGTGCACTATCATGGTATCTATTAGTGTCTATTCTAATTTCACATGATTAGCTTTACTTGTTATTTATGGGTGGCTAATCGATCGTCACTTATTAAGTCCTTTCGACTAATCTGTTTTCTCTATTCCTTGTACTATTTTATAATTGACATATTTAATATCGAGTTCTAGAGAGCGTCGTGGAAGATATAGTTGCTTATCTTTGGATCCAGCGGTTGTCACACCCGATTTTAGACACAACTCGAAGCGAGTCGGATTTCGGATTTGACTTGGTAAATCGTTTGAGTTTGAGTGCTGGAGTCACCACCTAATATAGTTTTCTAAGGTGTATTAGGCCACCTAAGTGTCTAAGGTTGAGTTTAATAGCCATACTAGTCTGTTTCCAGAGATTCAAAAAAGTAAGAAGTCCAAATAACTCAGGGGAGAATGTGTTAGGAACTCCCGCGAATCCCACAAAAGGTGGTTCCCGTGCGAGTATATATTTTGGGATAAAGTTGTGAATACTATCATGTAATACAAACTTGGGAAGTGTAATTTTGTATCTAATTCAATGAAAACAGTATGTCTATACAATTTAATCCACACATAGGCAAACAAGTTTCATACACGACCTATACTTAAGTCTAATCACATTTTTTGACCACTAATACAAATGCCGAATCGATTAAACATGCAAAAAGTGTTCAATTTCAGGTTACTTGTGCAATTTTAACACTTGTAGCAATTTTGCATAAATTGATAGTTTTGCAAATAATTTTTAGATTTGGACTAAAACCCAAATGGATATTGTTTTTAAAACGAAATGTTAGCCATTTAGGGTCGGTGTGACTCGCCATCAATTGTTGAGCCATAGCCTTAATGTCTATTTTTTCTTTAAGGGCCAAATTTGAAATATATATAAGCGAAAGGGGGGGGCTGTTTTTGAAAATGAGTTTCATAGAAGCACACAAATGCAAACAAAGGGATTTTCATACATAAAGTATATACGTATATGTATAAGCATGCAATATATGACTAAATGATAGTTTTAGCTTTAGGAAAAAAAAACATATAAAGCGTATAAGTGACCCCAAATACTTCATAAACCCCTATACACTATTAGATTAGTGTTAGGAGAATTGAGTAGTTTGAAAAAAAAATTTACTGCACGTAAAGGCCCTTTTTGAAAATAGTTTTGGGCCTGGGCTGTTTATGCAAAGAGGGGCAACCTTAGCTTTCAGAAAAATAGTCCAGTTTAAGCAACTACGACACAAATAGCCCATGTTCACTGAATTTCCAAATTTAAACATTCAAAAAACATGTTCTATAGTATTTTGATTCTAGGACCTGCATGGAATGATCAAAACAGTGTTATCGTTCATGGATTCTACCCAAAAAACATGCGAATTTTAGAAAAAATACTATGGAACTTCAATTTTCAACCAAAGGATGCTATGCAGATGTCATGCTTTTCCAGATAATAAAGTACATATGAGTGAAAGGGTCAAGAGAAGAGCCCATGGATGGCTGCACACACAGTGTAGTAACTATGTACACCTGTTTTAAAGAACTTGGAGGAAGCCTATGCAAAGGTGGCTTCTAAGAAGAACAAGGGAAGGAAGAAGCCAGAGCTCAAGAAAGAAGATTGGGTGTGAGTGCACTTCCGCAAAGAAAGGTTTTCAACCCTTAGGATAGGGAAGTTGGCACCCTGAGGAGATGGACCCTTCCAAGATCAAACAACAACCCCTATGTGATTGATCTACCAGCTAAATATAATGTCTCAAATACATTTAACGTGACTGACTTAACCACAATTGATGTAGGGGATGGTGATTCCGGAGCGGAGGAGGCCATTATTTCGAAGACGAAATCTTCCCAAGAAGGGGAGGATGATGCGGGGCACACTACCTCAAGGCCTTTCACTAGAAGTCAAGCAAAAATGATTCAAGATATTCAATCTCCACTTGACTTGGAAGGACATGAAAGAAGACTCCGGAAGAGACTGGAAGGTCATGTATTGGAGTACCATGGAAGGAGGACTACCTAGGCTACTTGGAGAGGCATCCGGGACATATTTTCAGGCATTTCAAGAACCCACAGAAGGAGGCAGACCGCCCACTATACTAGGCGGACCGGCCCCTTAACTCTCCAAAGTTTGACAGGCGGTCTGCTCCTGTGCAGAGGCGGGGCGCCTACTCTCCAATGAAATTCAGCATTTGGCCAACTAGGCGGGGCTCCTACTTTACGGGCGGGGGACGCCTACTTACTGAAGTGCACGACGGGAATTCTATTTTAATTGTTGTGTAATTTCTAGTTTAGCCCTACGTGGCTTATATCCTTTTAGCCCACTTTAGAGGTCTTTTAGACTTTATACTATGTGTGTGAGGCACCTATAAAAGGGCCCTTAGTGTTCATTTTAACTTAGATTACTTTGATGAATGATGAAAACCTTTGAAGAGTTGTATCTCTTGAATTAATGAAGAAACCTTTTTTTGGCTTGAGCCTTCTAGCGGATCTAGTTGAACTTCGAACCAATACCCGATCATTCTATTTGCGAGTTCCAAGTGTGACTCGAGGGTAGTTGCATAGTTTTAGGCCAATCTTGACACGATACGAAGGTTTCACGAGACAAGTTCCTCGTGGATACTTCGTAGGGAGTTCGAGACGAGTCTCGCTCCTATCATTTTTCTTGTCATTATTTCGATCCGTATCATCTTGGTATCACAGCAAGGCTCAGAATTTGTTGTTACAAACCTTCGACCCTTGTTTTTCGTGCCTAAGTTGGTTTCTATTTTAGTTTCTTGTTTGTTATTGTTTGAAAAAGAAGAAAACACAAAAAAAATTGAAATAAATTGAAAATCCAAAAATTTGGCATATCTTGTTGATGTGATTGATTCTTGATGTTGGTGTTATTGGAGAATGATCCTTGTTGAAAACCCATCGTTTTGGTAACTAAAACACGTGATTTGAAGTTGTATTACAAGATTTGAAAATTTGAAATCCTTTGTTCTTGAAACCCTATGTATGAACTTTATGAACATTGAAATTTGATTGTTTTTTATTGGGGTTTGATAAAAATTATTGGGCTTTTATTATAATGGTTGAAAACACGATTGGGTACCTTCGGATTGACAAAACATCTTGAAAATTGTTGGATTTTTGGGTGCTTGAACCAAGAAACACGACTTTGGACTGTGCTGAAGAATACAGTAGGCTTTTATCCGCCTACTCAAAGAGGCTCCGCCCTCTTTGTGTGAGCTCTCTGGATTTTGGGTGGCCGGACGCCTGGTCTAGGAGGCGGACCGCCTACTCTCCACTGCAGGATTTCGGGCGGAGCGCCCGCTTGAGAAAGGGTGGGGCCCCTATTTTGCTGAATTGTTGGCTTGGGTAGTTTTTTCCTAGGATATCGTGTTTCTTTTTTTGCATAACATCTAACTAGTACTTCCTTAAGTAACTTTCCTACTTAATTGGTACTTATCTTTGAAGCTTTTAGGCAATTCGTGCCTAGTTAGGAGAGTAGAACTTGACGAAGTTCGCAGTATCACTTGATTCAAGTCCTCACTTTAAAGAGCTTATCGTCCAATTGAGTCACATAAACTCCACTCACCCCAGAGTACACTTGACTTGTGGATTGAGTGATTGAATTGAGGTTTGTTGATCAACTACGTGAAGCTTCTAGATTCAAGCTTGAGTGAAATATCCACTACTACTAAACGAGTGAACTGAGTGATATACAAGTGAGGGTGAGAGTGAGGTGATTTGACTAACATTTGCTCATTTTGTAGGTATAATGGCCAACGGATGAGATGATTTTATGAAGAGTATCTTGGCTACTATCCTAGCAAAATTGGATAGTATGAGCCTAAGGATTGAAACTCTTGAAAGAGGGGCTTCAAGGGTCCAAGTTCAGAAAGGGACCTCAAGTGTCCAAGTTGAGAAAGGGACCCCGAGTGTCCAACTTGAAGCCGGTGAAGGCACAAGTAGTTCAACCTTTACCCCAGAACAAGTTGTTGAATTGCTTATGCAACAATGGATAAACGAAGATCGTGATAGAAATGAACAAGTATTGGGCAATCCCCAACGAGCGGATATTCCCCACATTTTGGGCAATCCCCAAAGAAACATTCAACTTCCAAGACCCATTCGAAATGTTCTACCTCTTGAGCAAGTCAATGAAGCTCAAGAAGGGGAGGAGGATGAGTATGGTGATGATGCCTATGGGTATGATGCTCACTATCAACCTAGGTAAGGAATGAATTGGGGTCAGAATGAGAATAGGGGTAGAGGCCGAGGTCGAGGGCCACACATGGGATATGTTGGAGGGAATGCTAGGAGGTATTATGATGTTTATGGAGACAACTTTGGAGGCCGACCGGAGCCTTACCAAGGGGGTCGTGATAACAATAATCTCAATAGTGTGAAGCTTACTATTACTACATTCAAATGGAGTAGTGACCCGGTTGAGTACATTGATTGGAAGTTGTCCATGGAGAGAGTGTTTGACACCAATGACATGACCTAGGAGAAGAAAGCCAAATATGTTATATCTTCCTTTGATTCCTTTTCTTCTACTGGTGGGAATCGGCCAAGAGGAATAGAAGGAGAAATGCTGTGGCTATCAATGTTACTTGGGGTGAGTTGATCCGTGTAATGGATGAGAAGTATTTGACTCAACAATATTGTCAAGACCAATTCAAATGTTTCTATGAGTTGAAGCAAGGTTACAAGACGGTTAGGGAGTACTTCAATGAGTTTGAGCAAATCTTGATGACCTTAGACATGGATTCGGAGGAAGAAGAACCGGCCGTGATTCGATTTAGAAGTGGTTTGAACCAAGAGATAGAATCTCAATTGAAGTTTCACAAGTTTGACAAACACTGTGATCTATATGATACCGCGGTTGAAGCCGAGAAATGGCTCAAGGAAGAGAAATCCACTCGCTACAAGAGTAGCACTCCGACTCCCATGAGTAAGCCAAAGGAGTGGAAGACTCTAAATGCAAGATTCCCAAATGCAAGTGGTAGTAGAGATATGAAGAAACATGCCAATCCTTATCGATTTCCCAATTGAAATTACCCACTTTGAAACATCCCAATCCTTATCGATTACAATGGCTTAGTGAGTGTGGTGAATTGAAAGTGGTGAAACAAGTGATGATTAAATTCAAGATAGGGAACTATGTGGATGAACACATATTTGATGTGGTCCCTATGCAAGCTTTCCACTTTCTATTTGGGAGGCCATGGCAATTTGATCGAAATGTAGTGCATGACGGTCGTGCCAACACCTATACGGCCAAGCATGAAGGGAAGAAGTTTGTGCTCAAACCCTTGACGCCCAAGCAAGTAAGTGAAGATTATAGGCGCATGAGGGAGTTGAGAGAAGCGGCAAAGGCTAAGTCGGTTGTTGAGACTAAACCTTTGGCCGAGAGCTTGGTGGTGACACCACCATCTTCTATTGGTAGCATTTGTGCCATGATGCAACCGGATGAGCTTTTGAAGGGGAATGATGGCAACAAACTACTCATTTGCCTAGTGCACAAAGGTATGATTCTTACTTCTGAATTTGATTATTCTTCTAACCCTTTGCCTAGTGCTTTTGAAAATGTTTTGAAGGGATTTTGGGGACATGTTCCCAGATGAAATTCCAAATGGTTTACCCCCCTTGAGGGGTATTGAACATCAAATTGACTTTGTCCTGGGATCCCAAATCCCAAACAAGCTGTCCTATAGAAGCAATCCCGAGGATATAAAGGAGTTGAAAAGGCAAGTGGATGAATTGCTTACCAAGTGCTTGGTTAGAGAGAGCTTGAATCCGTGTGCCGTGCCCGTGATCTTTGTCCAAAAGAAGGATGGCACATGGAGGATGTATGTGGATTGCCGCGCGGTCAACAAGATCACGGTAAAGTATCGACATCCCATACCTCGTTTAGATGATATACTTGATGAACTAAGTTGTTCTAGCATCTTTTCAAAGATAGACCTTAGGTCTGGTTACCACCAAATCCGAATGAAATCCGGTGATGAGTAGAAGACCGCATTAAAGACCAAGTTTGGTCCATATGAATGGTTGGTGATGCTCTTTGGCCTCTCCAACGCACCTAGTACTTTCATGAGGCTAATGAATCATGTGTTGAAGTCATTCATCAACAAATTCGTGGTCGTCTGTTTTGATTACATCTTGATATATAGCAAGTCATTAGACGATCATGTTGATCATTTAAGGCAAGTGCTTGAAGTGTTGAGAGCCGAAAAGCTCTATACTAATTTTAAGAAATGTGCCTTTGGTGTTGCAAAGGTAGTATTTCTTGGGTTTGTTGTAAGTGCCCAAGGAGTGGAAGTGGATGAGTTCAAGGTAGAGGCCATTCGTGATTGGCCTACTCCCACTACCGTTGCTCAAATTAGAAGTCTTATTGGTCTTGCAAGCTTCTATAGAGATTTGTGAGGGACTTTAGTGCTATTGTCACTCCACTCACCGGATTGGTGAAGAAAAACAAACCTTTTGTGTGGGGAGAGCCTCAACAGAAGAACTTCAGAATTGAAAAGTAGGTTGAGTACCGCCCGTCTATTGCAATTTCCCGACTTCAGAAAGGCATTTGAGGTTGAATGTGATGCCTCGGGGGTGGGAATTGGTGGTGTTTTAATGCAAAATGGAAAACCCATAGCCTACTTTAGAGAGAAATTGAAGGGTGCAACCTTGAACTACTCTACGTATGACAAGGAGTTGTATGCCCTAGTGAGAACTCTTGCTCATTGGCAACATTATCTTTGGCCTAGGGAATTTGTGATTAAGAGTGATCATGAGTCACTCAAACATCTTAGAGGCCAAGAGAAGTTGAACAAGAGGCACGACAAGTGGGTAGAGTTCATTGAGTCTTTTCCCTATGTCATTCAATACAAAAAGAGGAAAGACAATGTTGCGGCGGATGCACTTTCTAGGAAGTTTGCTCTAGCCACCACTCTTGCTTCCAAGCTCATGGGTTTTGAGAGCATTAAGTTGATGTATGCTCAAGACCCTAAGCTAAAGAGTATTCATGAAGCTCTTGAGATATATAGGGTTCGCAGTGGTGAACATGACAACAATTTGCAGCAGCATAAGGTCCGCATCGGTGGGCATAGCATTGGAAAAATACTTGCATGAGACATCAGTCAAACAAGCATAAGACAAGACAACTACCCAGCTGACCGGGAAGCCTCTTTATGTATTTACATACTATTTTGCAAAACTCACTTTTATAGCAGGACGTACAATTCGGCGCCGCACTGGCAAGACGGTCCAACAACAGCTCGACGCGACAGAGCAATCATTCTTGGCGAGAAGCACTAAGCAAATTGATATCCCCCAGAGGAGAAGCATATATTTCCTAACACTCAAAACACCTGGAAACAGACTAGACAACTACATGACAAAGGAAACTCAACTCTACAGGGGAGTTTATCTTATCATTATCTTTGGTTGCACTAATCCTACTTTTGTTGTAGGACACTCTCCGACCCTTTGACAGACCCCTTGACAAACCCCTACTCCATTTCACATACCCTTACACTTGCTCCCCAGAAAATCACTACGCACATGAAATTATACAACCGCAAAACCTCAAATACATACAATGCACTATTCTGGAACATCATTCAAGAAGCTTAATCTCACAGACAATGCTTTTGCTATACCCGCAACTATCTATTTTTTCTGAGTTCCAAAGCACTCAAATCTATATTTCCATACTCACACCAGTAATCTACCTAATCTTTCATTCCTTATTGGATGTTAGTTCGTATTCTTTCCCATTCATTGCTTATCTATGCCAATCGTGCGTGTTCTCGTGCTTAATCGTGCCTATCTATTTGAATTGTGCTTCACTTCTTAATATTCACCAATTTGGTGGAGACAATATTGAAGGCAAGATGACTCGATTACCGAGTGGAAGTGGAAGCTATGTACGTGTAAACTCCTCTTTATGGGTGTGTTGTGCACCACATCTTTATGACTAGGATGATTACAAGCCTCTTTTCCCACGCCCGATCTATCGATGTTACCTCGTTTTCGACAAAGCCTCTGTTACATCCAACAATTATATCTCAGCAAATCTCAAAGTACATTCAAATGTAAACTGTGCATACTCTGACAAGTTTACTCTTGACACCCAAGTCGTGCGTCATACACATCTTACACAGGCAACATGCCATTCTAGAACTACACACGGCCTGATTCTCGTGAAACCTGAGATATGTAGGCAACTCAGAGATCGGGGTTCGGCCAAAAATACCCCAAAACTCCCATTTCCCCTTCAATCGTTTTACCTTCCAGTCGTGACAAAATTGGCCGCTCCGTCAACTATCTTTGCCCGAAGACTTTTCATCGTCCCCGGGCAAAGAGGGGCAGCTGTTGACACCAAATTGTGTCCCTCCTTTTTTCAAATTCGCTATATTTAGTTTAAAGGTTCCATTTAACTGTTTAAACAAAATATGCACTAGAAAGCATGCCTTTACTTATGTTATACCCTATTTATACATTATATATACTTAATTGTAGTTATATCATGTAATTCGGCATCATATAGGCTATATGTGAATGTGAAGTACGTGCCAAGCTATTGTTATTGTGAAAATTACTGCATTTATAATATTTATTAATATTATATGATTATTTATACTTAATTATTTTATATGTGCATTTTCTTATCTCTATACATAATATATATGCTAAAATATTTTATTTTGCACCTTTAAGTTATTATCAGTCCAATTAAAGATATCTAGTCCAATTTCTGACTTCATATTTATTCCTTTTAAATTCAAAATCTTCTTCTCATATCTTGAACCTAGACGAAAGACAGTCCAAATACATTCCTCATGTTTTGAAATTTGTTAAATTTTTCTTCTTTCCTATTTTAAATAAAGCTCCAAAAATCACTCTCCATTATATCAAGACCCAAAAATTAAGGTCAATTACCCAAACAGTCTCTTTCCCTAAATTACTGTTGCCGGGCAAATTGGAGCCAAAGCGCCAACCATCAAGAGCACAAGGAGTATACGTCAAGGGCTCCGGAGGAGGATTCGAGAGTGATTTGAAGTCATGAACTTCATCGCCATCGAGGGACGACCAACTACGGACCAAGGAGGAACGCCTAGAGTCCATTTTGAGCCATCTCAAGACCTCCCAGGATGAGGCGGACTGCCTACACAAAGAGGGGGACCGCCTACGTAAGTTCGAGCCTCAGGATCCAAGAAGGCGGACCACCTAAAGGCACTAGGCGGACCGCCTACTGTGCAGTCCCCTCTGAAGAGCAGAAACAGGCGGAGCGCCTAGATGGGGTGGGCGGCCGCCTAACCCCTGTTGAGCTATGACGAGATTTCATTTATTTTGACGTGTATTTCCTACTTTAGCCCTACGTGGCATTTATTGTTTTAGCCCACTTTGGAGGTATTTTAGATATTACATTAGGCATAGGAGAAGACTATCAAAGTCTCCCTTAGTCTTTCATTTCATTTGATCACCTTGAATATTGAAGAAACTTGAGTTATGCTCTCTTTGAATCCTTGTTGGGAACTTGAATTCAATTGGTGGATTCCAATTTGAACTTCATCCGTCTTTGATCATTCTATTTGCAAGAGTCGGGTATCTCTTGAGGATAGTTGCGTAGCGTAGGTGATTCCTTGACATTCACTTGAGGTATAGCGAGACAAGTTCCTCGCTGCTACTTAGGTAATCGTTTCAAGTCTCGTCTCGTTTTTATCTTTATTCTTATCGCTTCTGCTTTTTCATATCGTTTCTAACTTCCGCTCGTTTTACCCTGTATCAGTTGGTATCAGAGCACAGATCGGGTTATCTTCTTACGAACCCCCGTTCCGTGTTCATCGTGTTAGTATTGTTGTGATTGTGTTGTTTGTTCTTGAAAATTTGAAGAAAAACAAAAAAATTGAAAAATTGAAAATTTCAAAAAAAATTGGTGAAACTTGTTGGATTCGAACACCCAAACATTGAAAATCATTGGGGTTTGATATATGTTTTATTCCCGTTCTTTTGGTACCAAAATATCTTGATTTGGTGTTGTGATTCAAAATTTGAAGAATCAAATCTCAAAGTTTCAAAAACCCTAGAAATTCTTGCTTGAAGATCGAAATCGATTTGTTGTTGATTGTAGGGGTTAAAAACTATTGGGGTTTGTTTGTAATCATTATATACACCTTTGGGTACCATTAGATTGGAAAAATAACGTGTTTTGATTGGAAATTTGGGTGCTAAAGAATCAAAAACGCGGAGTAAAATGCTGCGGGAAAACCAAGTAGGCGGACCGCCTACCTTTTGAGGCGGACCGCCTCCCTCTTATAAGCTCTCTGTATCTTGCCAGGGCGGACCGCCCACCTAGTGAGGCGGAGCGCCTCTTTCTGGAAGCTGTCTGAATTGTAGTTTCTCGTAGGTTTTCGCTTTTTGTTGGCTTGTATCCCTTCCGGCTAGTACTTTTCAAGTAACACTCCTACTTTACTAGTACTAATTCATTGGGGATTTCACGAAACCAAAAAGGGGATGGGAAGCGATAAACCAGTGGCAATTGTCGGATATCGACGCTAGTGATAGCTGAGAACGCCGCTGAAAAACCCATCAATGGTCGTTTGATTTATTAAGTTGTGGTCTGATCTGTTTATTTTGTTGCAGGAATTGAAATAGGAACGATGGAGTCGCAGCGATGCTGCTGCGTTTCTCGTCGAAAAACGAAGCCGGCGATCGCTCCTCCTTTGCCGTTTGCTAGCCGGAATCATGCGGAGACAAATGTTTGTCGATCCTCTGTTTTCCTGTTACTGCAGCTGCTATGGAATTTGGTGCTATAATTTTGTTTATCTGCAGGGATTGGAACAGGGGTGGTGGGGTAGTAGCGTCGCCGTCACTGGTGTCGCTCCCCCTCCGTCGTTCGACTGTGAATCTATTTTTACCTTGCCTCTTTTGCTCTGATCAATTAATTGTTGTTAACTTTGGCTGGGTCCCACATTGACTAGGTCCCACAGTTCTTGTGAATCTCAAAAATTGATACTCGGTTTGCTCTTTTGCTAATGCTATTAACAAATTTACTACTGATTATCCTTTCTTGAGATTTTTGTAGCACCTATGGTGACATCAATTGATACTAATTTGGTACTTACCAGTCAGAAGTGGCCAATGAAAAAATATATATATATTACATATATTGAGGCCTACACATGGAATTGACGGATAAATAATCTCATTCCTGCATCCCTAAAATAAAAAGGCTATGATAAAGTGTATAAGCCGTGACTATAAATGAGCCGGTGATGGAGTAATGAGACCGGTACTTGGCATGGAAACATGACCGGCTGGTGTGTTCGCAGCCGTATCGACGTCCCTAACTTCCACCCAATTCATACACACCTAAGCTGATATTTTCAAAAATCTCCTTCCCATTTATTTTAAAACTATTATTGATATTGTTGTTATTATTATTATTTTAAATTATTATTATTATTACTATATTTTACCTTATTATTATTATTTTTAATACTAATCTTATTTTCCCTATATGTTGTGCGAGGTAAAATTGAATGCAAAATGAGGTAAAAGACCGCTAGAAGAAAAATCCTTTTTACTTTACTTTTTGCTATTATTACAATTATTATTATTATTAGTATCATTAATATTGTTATTATCTAGTAATATTATTATTATTATTATTATTATTACTTTCACTATTATTAACATGGTTATTCACTAACCCTTTTCGTTTTTATTGTGAGGTACCTTTGGAAAAAGCCAATTAGTAAAATTAAATATTTTCATTATGATATGCATGTAAATGATTATTTAATTATTCGCCTATTAGTTTAAATTGCTTAATTATTTATTTCGAATCCCAATTATTTAGTCCGGCCGGTAACCACATTTGTGGAGCTCCAGAGGTGCCTAACTCCTTCCCCTCGAGTTAACTTGAACCTCTTACCTGAATCTCTGACTCGTAGACCAACCCGGAGTTAATTCTTTAAATGAAATTAGATATTAATAGGTGACTTAATACGCCTAGGAAATTTATTAAGTGGCGACTCCAAAACCCCAATTCCAAACGAGTTCACCCAATCAAATCCGAAACCCGACTTGCCTCGAGTTGAGTCCAAAATCGGGTATGAAAACACCTTGAACCATACTGACATGGCTATTAGGAGGAAACTGAGACTAACCCTGTCGAGGCCCTGACGCACTCTGGAAACCACGCGCCATAGACTGAGATGGCCTGACAGGTGGCCTTTCCTAATACTGTTGACTCTTACCTCCAGATGAGATGCTAGGATGCCTTGAACCACGGGATTGCTTACTTTTTGGCTCCAACTCCTCCTACTCTAATTTAAAATAGGCCTCATATCGACGAGCCATATCAATTGCAACATCAAAAGGGGTCAAGGCCTCAATCTCCCAAACCATGCAGGACCGAAATTGAGGAGAAAGCCCATTAATAAATTGCCTGACTTTATCGAAGGGCTCATCAACAAGATGTGGAGCATACCAAGATGTATCTGAAAATAAGATCTCATACTCAGAAACTGGCAGGATACCTTGCTATTTCTCTCAAACTGGCGAAGCTTCTTATCAAGCTTGCTACGAGAAGGAACTTCTCCATAAACAAGCATGAGAACTCACTCCATGTCAGCTTAGGAAAGCCCTCCCTAGCTGATCTAAGTGCGGTCCACCATGAAGCAGGACCCTAAAACTGAAAGGCAGTTTAATCAACACCATACTGCTCTAGATAACCAAGAGCCTCCAAGATACTCTGGCATTGATCCAAGAATTTCCGCGGATTATTTGATGAACGGCCTGAGAAAGTCGGAGGATTAAGCCTGGTTAAAAGATACAGCCTCTCCGGGCTCTCCAACTAAACTGCTACCAGGGCTAGTTGACCAGCCTGAACAGCTAGAGGCACAATACCCGTTGCCTCTGGAGCACGACCAACTGGAGCAACATCTGGAACTAGAATAAGGGCTTCCTGATCTTGAACATTAACATCTACAGCAGCCTGAGGGGTTGCTTGGGGCATGTGACGTCCTTGGGGCAACAGAGCTGCCAAGAGTCTTATAAAAGCATCCTTGAGAGCTAGGGTAACTACAAAGCGGTGCTTCCCCTGCCCACCAGGAACTAGCACTGCTGGGGCCTCAACAACTTGATCATCAGCATGATCCACCACTCTCGCGGCCTTGGGCAGCTCTACCTCTGCCTCAACCAAGACCTCTATCACGGAATCTACCGCGGCAAACACTTCCTCCTGTGGAGAAGCAGGCATAAGGGATGCATCCGGCTCCTCTATCTCCTTCTGAGCAGATGCACTCACCCTTACTGTTTAATACAAATGAAATCAACAAAGAGTTTTAACTTTAAACAGGAAATTGCAATAATATTATGATGCTGATAATTTTAATGAAGCACTAGCTAATGAAACATTAGAGGCACAATATCAAGTATTTGGTAGCACCCAAGGGGTTAATTTAGATGAAACGCCTACTAGTCATTTTCAACCTAGTCCACCTGCAGAAACTAAATCTGAATTTCCATCCACGCCTCCTAGTAAAGCATTTAGAATACTCGTGCTTAGTGGTGATTAGAAATCAAAGAAGACTCGTAGTACATTTTTCTTCAAGTGCTCACCTATATAGCCTAGTGTTCATTGAGTCACATCAACTCCACTCTTCCCGAAGAGTATTTGGTTCTTGTGGATTTGATTGGTCATCGAGGAGGTTGTTCAACTACGAGGAAGCCATTGAATTGAGTTTGAGTGACAAATCCCCCCACCACTAAACGAGTGTACCGAGTGACATTCAAAAGTGAGGGAGCGAGTGAGGTTTTACTCTAACCTCTTTATCTTATCTTTGATTTTTGTAGGTATATGGCCGGAGACGTATACGATACCATTAAGGTACCGGTAAGCACTTTGGCCTATCACTTGGCCGAGGTGAGATCCATAAGCTCGAGGCTTGATAGCCTCAAAGAGGAATGGACCCCGAGTGTCCAAAAAGATGCCGGAGAAGGCATTAGTGAAGAAAAGTTGGGCATTCCCCAACCGTTCGGCACTCCCCAACAAGTGGGCATTCCCCACGACTTGGGCAATCCCCAAGTAGAAGTAATTACTCACTCTAGGAGTGGTTCAACTACTCCTATGAGCCAACCAATGGAAAATGAGGGAGTGGGGAGAGGTGAGCGAGGTGATAACATTCTTGGACCTCATCCCCACACACTTGCACATAAGAGCGAATTGAAAGAAAGAAGAGGAGAGGAAAAAAAAATTGAGAGTGAGGGCACCCTTTGCCCTAACCATGTGTTCTCTTCTTCTTCTTGCTATAGCTTTTATGTAGGTACTCTTGGAGGCGAGCTATTAGAGCCTCAACCATTTGCCTTAGAAGGAAGACAAGATAACGGAGATCTTGATTATGAGCTTCATGAAGGAGAAGTTGAACGCGATGCTTCAAGCAATGTGAGTGCTCACGGGAGCGACTCAAAAGTAAGTGTTTCTTCACCTTCATATGAGCATGAAAACTCCTTATCTTTTGAGAACTCGATGCTAGATGATACTTGTGATGTATTTGATGAGCTTACAACTAGCATAGAGTCGGTTGGTCAACTTGTGTGTGCTTGTGAACCACTAGTTGAGGGGATTGATAAGCCACATCATGATATGAGCCGGGTATGCAAAGAACCTCTCTTTAGCGAAAATGTGGTAGTTGACCTTAGTTGTGACCCTTGTTATGACACCCCACCCATATTTGATAAAGGGGAAGATGAGTTATGTGACTTTACCCTTGTTGATATAATTGATTTGGGTGGCTTTATGTGTCGTAGTAAGGATGAAAGTGACCTTGAGGAGTCCAAATTGCATGAATTGGACAAGGTTGTCTATGATGACTCCTCAAGTGAGGGTGAAAATTCAAGTCTTGATATTATGCCTTTGTTTGACTATGAAATTGAGGTGCATCCTTTTATACTCCCATTATGTGGGGGCCTCTTTAATTGTGAAGGTGATTTGTATCAGGCTAGAGTTGAGAATGAGCTAGAACCTCTGTGGTGTAAGGGATTTGATCCCATAGACAACTCTTTGTTTGAATCTTCGAGTGAGGTAGATGATTCTTTTAGTGAGCCTACTCTTGGTAGTTCGGGTTATGATGATGAAGAGGCCATTATTAATGCCTTTCTTGAGAGTTTACCTTGTGAGGGGGGTTGTCTTAAGGATGAAATTGGAGGTGAGGAGGTATTTCTTAGTGTGAGTATGAGAGATTTTAAGAAGGGGAGTGGGGTAATTGATTCTAATTGTGAATTGACTTACTTTGTCTATCCCATCCCACGTGTTAACCACACTTTGAGAATTGAGCATGCCAAAACCATTGTGCCGCAATGTAAAAGTAATGCATTGAAGGTTTGGTATGTTGATCATGAGCTTAGGGGTCATAGGAACTTTGATTGCTTAATCTTGAATGTTCTATGTCCTAATGATCTCTTTGCTTGTTATGGATGCGAGTGCTTGTCACTATGGAGCCAAGAACTTGTTGTCTCCTTTGGAGACATAATCTTTTTGATTTGTATTGATACTTGGCTCTATCACAAGAGTGAATTTTCCACACCACTTGCACTCACTCTTGTTTGGACTTTCCTACTCGTGTAGTGGAAAGTCTTGGTGTGCTAATCTTGAAGTTAGGGATCGTAGGGATTTTGATAGCTTGCTTTTGCATATCTCACGCACTATTGATCACTTTGTTTGTTCTTGTGTTGGGTGCACTTCTTTGTTGAACCAAGTAATTGCTAGTTCCCTTGGGAACATGAACTTCTTTATGGCTATTGATACTTGGTTATACCATAAGAGTGTGTTTTCCCACACTTGTGGCACTAACCTACTCTTGTAGTAGTAGTTTTGTTTTTGTTTGTGCTTGTCTTTGATTGTAGGACTTGATGGTTTGATTTCGAGGACCAAATCTTTTCAAGAAGGGGAGGATGATTCCGGAAAAATTGGAGCCAAAGCGCCAACCATCAAGAGCCAAGCTCAAGAGCACAAGGAGTATACATCAAGGGCTCCGGAGAAGGATTCGAGAGTGATTTGAAGTCATGAATTTGATCGCCATCGAGAGAGGACCAACTACGGACCAAGGAGGAAACCTAGAGTCCATTTTGAGCCATCTCAAGACCTCCCACGATGAGGCGGACCGCCTACACAAAGAGGCGGACCGCCTACGCAAGTTCGAGCGTCAGGATCCAAGAAGTCGGACCGCCTAAAGGCACTAGGCGGACCGCCTACTGTGCACTCCCCTCTGAAGAGCAAAAACAGGCAGAGCACCTAGATGGGGTGGGCGGCCGCCTAACCCCTGTTGAGCCATGACGGGATTTCATTTATTTTGACGTGTATTTTCTACTTTAGCCCTACGTGGCATTTATTGTTTTAGCCCACTTTGGGGGTACTTTAGATATTACATTAGGCATAGGAGAAGACTATAAAAGTCTCCCTTAGTCTTTCATTTCATTAGATCACCTTGAATATTGAAGAAACTTGAGCTATGCTCTCTTTGAACCCTTGTTGGGAACTTGAATTCAATTGGTGGATTCCAATTTGAACTTCATTCGTCTTTGATCATTCTATTTGCAAGAGTCGGGTATCTCTTGAGGATAGTTGCATAACATAGGTTATTCCTTGACATTCACTTGAGGTGTAGCGAGACAAATTCCTATTTGCTACTTAGGTAATCGTTTCAAGTCTCGTCTCATTTTTATCTTTATCTTTATCGCTTCCGCATTTTCATATCGTTTCTAGCTTCCGCTCGTTTTACCCTGCATCAATCACTCTACAAATTTCATCCAAATAGATGGATCTCCCTTTATCTCTCCTTAATTCCCCAATCCTCAGCCCATATATCTGATGCAATCGAAACTACGAAAGCGATAAAGAGATAAGAACGAGACAAAGACTCACATAATTATTCGAGTAGCAACGAAGAACAATGTTTCGTTACACCCCAAAGGATGGAAAGGATTACCTACGCTATGCAACTATCCTCAAGAGACACGAGGCTCGAGCAAATAGAATGATCAAATAGGATTGAAGAGCAACTTGGATTCATCCAATTGATTTCAAGCCAAAAGAGTTACAAGGTTTAAGAGCAATGCTCATTCAATGTTTTGTGTTCAAAGTAAGGTGTCTAAAATAATAAATGAAGGAAGGGTGTATTTCTAGCACCTCTTTACAATGTTTACTCAGATTCTGGTCCGCTGCCCCTCCACTGGTCATCGCGATCGCGCACAAGGAGTCGCGATCGCGCAGAACAAAAAATCTTCCAGTCACGCTATCGCGCCAAGGCCACGCTATCGCGCAGGGTAAACAACTTCTCTTCGCGATCGCGCAGACACTGTCGTGATCGCGAAGAACACTTCCACTTCGGCAGGCAGTAAGCTCAGACTGTGCTCCCCTGTTTTGCTCTGTTTTGCTGCCTTGTTTCCTGCACTGTTTCCTCTTCGCTTGGCTCTTGATGGTTGTCGTTTAGGCCATTTTATGTTGCATCATCCTCCCCTTCTTGAAAGGATTTCATCCTCGAAATCAAACCATCAAAGCCTACATCCAAAGACAAACAAAACAAAAGCTCCTACTTCAAGAGTAGGTTAGTGCACCCAGTGTGGGAAAACACACTCTTATGGTACAACCAAGTATCAATAGTAATAAAGGAGTTCATGTCCCCAAGGGAACTAATAAGTACTTGGTTCAACAAAGGAGTGCACCCAACACAAGAATAAACAAAGAGATCAATGGTACATGGTATATGCAACATCAAGTTTTCAAATTCCCCACGATCCCTAAGTTAAAGATTAGTACACCAAGACCTTCCACTACACGAGTAGGAAAGTCCAACAAGAGTGAGTGCAAGCATGGTGGAAAATTCGCTCTTGTAGTAGAGCCAAGTATCAATACCAATCAAGAAGCTTATGTCCCCAAAGGAAACAACAAGTTCTTGGCTCCATAGTAACAAGCACTCACAATCATAACAAGCAAGGAGATCATTAGGAAATAGAACATTCAAGATTAAGCAATCAAAGTTCCTATGACCCGTAAGCCCATGATCAACATACCAAAACCTTCAATGCATCACTTTTACATCTCAGCACAATGGCTTCGGCATGCTCAATTCTCAAAGTGTGGTTAACATGTGGGATAGGATAGACAAGGTAAGTTAATTCACAATTAGGATCAATTACCCCACTCCCCTTCTTAAAAGCCCTCATACTCACACTAAGAGATACCTCCTCACCTCCAATTTCATTCCTAAGACAACCCCCATCACAAGGTAAGCTCTCAAGGAAGGCATTATTAATGGCCTCTTCATCATCATAACCCGAACCAACAAGAGTAGGATCACTAGAAGAATCATCTACCTCACTCGAAGCCTCAAACAAAGAGTTGTCTATGGGATCAAATCCCTCACACCATGGAGGTTCCAACTCATTCCTAACTCTAGCTCGATACAACTCACCACCACAAATAAGGATGCCCTCAAACAAAGGATTAGTAAGAGTACGCATCCCATTCTCAAGGTCAAGCAAAGGTGAAGTATCATAGCTAGGTTCATTACTCGCACTTGAGGAGTCATCGAATATAATTCGATCCATCTCATCCACTAGGGACTCCCCAAGGTCACTATTTTCCCCAATACAACACATAGGTCCACCAAAGACAATTAAATCAATAAGGGTATGATCAAACAGTTCATCTTCCTTTTTATCAAAATTTGGCGTTGTGTCATAATAAGGCTCACAAGTATAGTCAACTATTAAGTTCCCACTTAAGAGAGGTTCACTGAATATCGAGCTCACATCTTGATGTGGCTCATCAACACTCTCAACTAGTGGTCCACATGCACACACAAGTTGACTTATCGACTCTACGCTAGTTGCAATTTCATCAAAGGCATTACAAGTACCAACTAGCATTGAGTCTTCACAAGACAAGGATTGATCATATGCATAAGAAGGTGAAGAAACACTTACTTTTGAGTAGCTCCCGTGAGTACTCACATCGCTTGAAGTGTCATGTTCAAGTCCTCCTTCATGAAACTCATAATGTCGAGCTCCATCCTCTTGTCTTTCTTTCTTACCAACCAGTTGAGGCTCCACTAGCTCGCCTCCAAGAGTACCTACACATAAGCCAAAACAAATAGAAGGAGAAGAAGATAGAACATGGTTAGAACAAAGGGTGTCCTCACTCTCCCTCGATATCTCCTCTCCCCTCACTCCTTTCATTTTTCGCTCAAGGCCAATTGTAGATTTGGGTGATGTTCCATTCTCAACTTGCAAGGGCATGACCATAAGATTGTTGGTTCTGGGCTCAAGTATTATGGGTAACTTGGCCTTAGCGGCTTCCTTCAACTCCCTCATAATCCTATAGTCATTACTTAGTTGCTTGGCGTCAAGGGCTTGAGTACATACTTCCTAGAACCATGCAAGACCATGTAAGAGTTGGTCCTACCATCATGTACTATGCTCCGATCATATTGCCATGGCCTTCCAAACAAGAGATGGCAACCTTGCATAGGGACTACATCGAACATTACCTTATCTCGATAATTCCCAATGCCAAACTCAATCAAAGCTTGCTTCACCACCCTCAAATCTCCACACTCACTCAACCATTGTAAGCGGTAGGGATGTGGATGCGTTATAGTAGGCAATTGCAATTGGGAAATCAAAGTCTCACTCACTATGTTAGCACAACTTCCCGAATCGATGATCTTTGAGCACACTTGCCCCATCACACGACACCTAGCATAGAAGAGATTCTCTCTTTGCACATGCTCCGACTCCGCAAGACCCATGGCACCCAAACTCCTCCGTACCACAAGTGTCGTTTTAAGCTCATCATCTTGTTCACTATTACCTTGGGGAATGCCCAAGTTGTGGGGAATGCCCACTTGTTAAGGAATGCCCAACATTTCATCACTAGTACCTCCTTCGGTTCCCCTTTGGACACTCGGGGTCCATTCCTCCTTGAGGATATCAAGCCTAGAGCTTATGGATCTCACCTCGGCCAAAAGGTAGGCCAAAATGCTTACCGGGACCTTAATGGCATCGTACACGTCTCCGGACATGTACTTACATAAATCAAAGACAATAAAGAGGTTACAGTAAAAGTCCTCACTCACTCCCTCACTTTTGCTTGTCGCTCGGGTTCACTCAAGTTTGGGGTTAGGTTCACACAAGCTTGAAATCAAGGGCTTCCTCATAGTTGCGCAACCTCCTCAATGATCAATCCAAGTCACAAGAACCAAATGCTCTTCGGGAAGAGTGGATTCAATGGGACTCGATGAACTCTAAGCTATTTGGTGCGTACTTGAAGCAAACAATTAACTACGAATCTTCTTTGAGACCTACTCTCTTCTAGGCACGAGTATCCTATTCGCACAACGGATTAGTACTAATTAGGTAGAAGTGTTACCCTCAAAGTACTAACCGGAAGTGACGCGATCAAATGTTCAAAGATCGAATCGTCACTAAACGGATTCAGAATTTGATGAATTTTGGTTTGTGATCTACAAACTCACCATATTTGATGATACAATTGGAGTTTTGGTGATTGAAAACTGTTACGAAGCCTTTGCGAACATTCTGTCCCAAAGTAGGATTTTCTGGAATTGATTGTTCTTCGCTGTCGTGTGGATTGGCGCGCGATCGCGCAGGGTAAATTGCTCCCTTGCGTGATTGCGTCAGACACAGCGCGATCGCGCAGGTCTGTGCAACAGAACCAGAATTTCGACTGCAAACTTCAGTTTTGGCACATAAATCACCCCAATTCAACTTGTTTTTCAGTTCTCATGCTTCCAAAAGGTGTTTAAAACTGCAGTAAACAATCCCCAATGGTTTAACCAAACAAACAATCATCAAACAACTTGTTTCAAGGTTTTTTTACAAGTTCATCAAAAGTTTTCAAAAACCTTCAAGATTCAAAATGTGATTTGCATTCCGCTACACCAAATGATGATATGGGGGTATCAAAACGACGGGGCAACTATAAGGAACAATCCCGATACCAAACAACCAAGGATTCACAACATCAACAAATTCTAGCAAATTTTTTGTGAATTTTCAACTTTTGAGATTTGGTTTTCAAGATTTTGATTCACAACTCCCAAATGCGTTTCGTGGGTACCAAATCAACGGGAATATGATAACAAGCAATCCCCGATAACAAACACCCAAGAAATCATCACAACCAAGAACATCTAGCAATTTTTTTGTGATTTTCAAGTTTTGGATTTTTTTTCTTCTTTTTTAATAAAACAAGAATAAGAATATAACAACAAGATAAAGAGTCACGATCGAGGGTTTGTAAGAACAAAACCTATCCGTGCTCTGATACCAACTGATGCAATCGAAACTACGAAAGCGATAAAGAGATAAGAACGAGACGAAGACTCACACAATTGTTCGAGTAGCAACGAAGAATAATGTTTCATTACACCCCAAACGATGGCAAGGATCACCTATGCTATGAAACTATCCTCAAGAGACACGAGGCTCGAGCAAATAGGATTGAAGAGCAACTTGGATTCATCCAATTGATTTCAAGCCAAAAGAGTTACAAGGTTCAAGAGCAATGCTCATTCAATGTTTTGTGTTCAAAGTAAGGTGTCTAAAACAATAAATGAAGGAGGGGTGTATTTATAGCACCCCTTTACAATGTTTACTCAGATTCTGGTCCGCTGCCCCTCCACTGGTAATCGCGATCGCGCACAAGGAGTCGCGATCGCGCAGAACACTTCCACTTCGGCAGGCAGTAAGCTCAGACTGTGCTCCCCTGTTTTGCTCTGTTTTGTTGCCCTGTTTCCTGCACTGTTTCCTCTTCGCTTGGCTCTTGATGGTTGTCGTTTAGGCCATTTTATGCTGCATCAATATCTCTCTTCTCCTTATCTTCAAAAATCACCTTAGTCACTAATGGATTTCAACCAATCTTTCCAACAATTACTCCTTCAACACCAACAGCTCTCTCCAACCCCCTTTATTAAAAGGCACATATAGCAACACACAGTAAACGGACCGGAACAAGACAACCCTTAGTCAGCTTCTTCTTCCTCACCATACATCACTGCCATCACTGGTAAACCAAGAAAATCGGTAATACAAAATCAACACCCACACTTCACAGTACAATTCACACACACAGTGAAATAAGAACAGATACACGCATCTCGTTTTGGTCTCCTCCTTCTCTGTTACAACATCCACATCAAAAGACATTACAGAGCAAAACTAAACACATCCATTTTCTTTGTCCAAAATAACCCAAACACGCACTGATCGAAACCAAGGGGTTGCACAATGACAAGAAAGATATGAAGTGTGGTAATTTATAACAAAAATGTTGAAACGCATACCGCTAAATATAATATTTGTAAAAAAGTTTGGAATTTTAAAAATGGGTCCCATCATGGTGGGACAAGGAAGTTAGCAATACACTTAGAAGGAAAACATAAGGTAGAATGGGCTGCCAGGGCGGGGGGCATACGTTTACAGAATAGAATGGCTCCATCACAAGGTAGTGGAATTCAAAATGAAATTAACCCAGTGACCGGGAGGCTTCTTCGGTATGATAGGAAAAATATAGGGAGTATTGCAACAATGGTTGTGGTAGAGACTTTACCATTTACTTTTCCTTCTTGTATTGTTTTGTTTTTTATATTCAAACAAGATATACTCCATCATTTTAAGGTTTTCCAAAAACTGCTATTTGAAGTGATATTATTAAATTTAAAAATGAATATAGATAGTATTTACGTTATATGTTTTATTATTTTGATACTAGAGTTTGTATTACTACTAATAAGGGTTTAAGTTTTTAATGGGTATGAGTATGTAACACTTGCATGTTATTGGATAGAACCTAATTGGATAATGCAAAAATAAAAGGTTAGCATATGCTTGTGTTGATGAACCACATAAGGGAATATTTATTTCTTGGGAAGCAATGATATTTGTAAGACGTAATCTATTAATGAAAAAATCTTAAATATAACTATTGATAATGCTACAAACAATGATTATGCTAGTAAAATTTTAAGATTAAAGATGAACCCTTTTTTTGCTTAATTGTTTAATGTTAGATGTGCATGTTATATATATATATATATATATATATATATATATATATATATATATATATATATATATATATATATATATATATATATATATATATATATATATATATATATTAGTTGTACAAGATGGTCTTAAATTATTTGATGATATCATTGAAAAAGTAAAATGTGTTAGTAATTACATTTTTAACTATTAAAAATTGAAAAGATATAGAGAATTTCAGGAAGAGTGTAGAAAAGAAGGCCTTAAAATTAGAAGAGTTCCAAAGGAAGTTGTAACTAGGTGAAACACTGTATATTATTATTCTTTGTTTGTTGCTTGCCAATTCTGAAAACCATCTAACATGTTAAATCCTCATGTGAGTGAAGAGTATCACCTTAATGAAACGGATTAGCCGCTTGTACTCCATCTCCTTACACTTTTTGAAAAAATTTGGCTGCTATTAAAGAATTTTCTGGTCAATATTATCCTAATGTTCCTACCATGTCGTATTATATACTGGAATAGCAAACTTACTTAAAGAATACAAAGATGTGTCTGGTTATCAATCTGATGCTAGTGAAATGATTGAGAAATTTAAAAAATCTTTTTTTCCTGCTCCATCATTTTTCTTACATTGCTTCTGTATTACATTCTTGTTTTTACATGGTTTAATATTGAAGTGCTTATTAGAGAGGCTTGAGCAATAAAAAGTATGACTGATGAAAAACTAAGTGTAGAAGAAGCAGGTCAACAGGAATTATCACATTGCTAGCACATTTATGCAAGGTATAGGAGTGAAGCTGACAATATTGTTCCAAGTACACTTTCACCTTCAAAAAATTCAAGTTCAACTCAATTGGGTAAGAGAGTAGCAGGGATGATCACTTTTGTCGGCCTTAATCAAAGGCTTTCCAGCAGCCAACCGAGAGTGGGTTGTTTAACGAGCTTGATGTTTATTTACTTCACACTCCCAAAAATATTGAACAATTTAGATGTGATCAACTACTGCAATACTGAAAGGATCAACAAGCACAATTTCTAGTTCTATAAAAAAATGACGCGTGATATTTTACAATTGAAGCATCATCAATTGCCTCATAAAGCACTTTTAACCAAGGAAGATTACAAATCAGAGACCATAGACGTTCATTGAGGGAAGAAGCATTGGAGACTGCATTATTATTCAGATATTGGATTAGAGCAGAGGAAAGAAATTTTGAAATATCACTTTTGTCGGCCTTAATCAAAGGTTTTCCAGCAGCCAACCGAGAGTGGGTTGTTTGACGAGCTTGACGTTTATTTACTTCACACTCCCAAAAATATTGAACAATTTAGATGTGATCAACTACTGCAATACTGAAAGGATCAACAAGCACAATTTCTAGTTCTATAAAAAAATGACGCGTGATATTTTACAATTGAAGCATCATCAATTGCCTCAGAAAGCACTTTTAACCAAGGAAGATTACAAATCAGAGACAATACACGTTCATTGAGGGAAGAAGCATTGGAGACTGCATTATTATTCAGATATTGGATTAGAGCAGAGGGAAGAAATTTTGAAAAACCAGAAGAAAAATAAAGAAGTAGATGCAATATATACCACCGAATTCCTATCAAATGGGAGTGTCGGGAATAAAGTTAATGAAGATGATAAGAATTACCACCACTTCTGTAACAGCCCAAGCCCGTTAGTGATACTGTCCGCTTTAGGCCAAGGCCCGCACGGCTTTAAAATGCGTCACTAGGGTCTAAGGCCAGTTAACTTATATACTCAGCATCTCTCCTGTGTTATGCCGATGTGGGACACTTAACTCTTAGTTGGGGTGTTACATACACCCCCTCTTACGGACTCAGCGACCTCACCCTCCGTATCAGGATTCGTCTAGACTCAGCCCTGAACTTTGACCCACATCAACAAGGCTGACACGGAGTGGCTCTGATACCATCTGTAACAGCTCAAGCCCGCTAGTGGTACTGTCTGCTTTGGGCCTGGGCTCGCACGGCTTTAAAACGCGTCACTAGGGTCTAAGACCAGTTAACTTATATACCCAGCATCTCTCATGTGTTATGCCGATGTGGGACACTTAACCTTTAGTTTGGGTGTTACAACTTCCTCCAGAAAAGCAAGCAGAAATAATTGAAAAAATGAGATTGTTTTTATATGTAGTTTGCGAATTTAACTATGTATTTTGCAAATCATCAAAATTATTCAATAAAATGTTTTACATCATGCTGTTTTATCCATAAATTTTATAACATTTTTAGAATTTTTTACTCCAAAAGTACCAATTCCCAAAAATTAAAAAGAAAATATTAATTCAAATAATCGGAACTGGACCGGAACCAACCGATTAGGACCGGTACGGAACAGAATTATTGGACCAGGTTCCGATTACGAATTGAAACATACTCCATCCTTGACCCATGGACCGGACTAGTAAATCGAGGGTCCTGAATTTTTTTAGATCCAATCAGGCCGGAACTAATATGCCAAACCAAAATCGGACCAGGAGACATCCTTAGTGTTAACTTCTTTTCCCTAATAGAGTAGATTGTCCTCGAGCATTTTCTACTATTATTATAACACAATATAAGTTTGCTACTTTTATTTAGATTTTTTGTTCTATTTTATTTCATATACTTTTTTGGTTATACTGTTGTGTTTTATTTTTTCGCATGTATGCCTTAAATTTTATATTTATTTTAATTTTTGTATTATGAAAATTACATATTTTCTATTTCGATTAAAGTTACAAAAATGTCACTTGGTCTGCATTGTGACGTAAATGTTGATATAGTTGTTATATACTCCTTCCGTCCCAATTTATGCGGCAAAATTTCTTTTTTTGTTTGTCCCAAAAGTGATACATCTCTTTATTTGACAACTATTTAATGTATCATCTCTATTTTACCCTGGTTGGGGCATATATACTTTAAAGCTACCAACAACTTTTTTATTACTCAAATCTTCTCTTTCTTACTTTTTATGGGTAAAATTGACAATTTACAAGATTAACATCTATTTTTTAAAATTCGTACCCGGTTAAATGGTGCCACATAAAATGGGTCAAGAGAGTACTTGTTAACTTTTCACGAATAAGCTTCACTCCGGCAAAATTATACTCCATATCATTTACTTTGGTTGTTAAGTGGAGATCACGATAATCAATCACTTCAAGAAAGAGTAGTTAAGCAGAAATAGGTACTCCCTCTGTCCCACTTTGTTTGTCATACTTTCCTTATTAGTCAGTTCCAAAAAGATTATCATACTTCTAAATTTGGTAATAATTCAATTCTAAAGTTACTTTTTGATTCATTTATAACCACACAAATATTCATGACTTATTTTAGACCACAAGTCTCAAAAGTCTTCGTTATTTTATTAAACTTTGTGCCAAGTCAAACTATGACAAACAAATAGGGACGGAGGGAGTATTAGAATAGTACTCGTGTTGATACTGCTGAAGAACTAGAATAGTATCTAAAGCCTATAATCCATTTTATGTGCTTCCTATTGAAGAACATAAAAAGTTCAACAATATCCAACTCTCACAACCAAACTCCACTACACAAGAAAAAGGTTGGATGTCCATTTGTGGGCAACTTTAGTAATTAAGATACATACAACCAAACAAAGTACATTCATTTTCTGTCTCAACTTTGTTACAAGTCTTCTAATTCGAAATCATGTCTAATTGGTCGCTTTTTCCTGATCCAGTTCTCTTCTTTACACTTCCAACTTCGTGTCCATTTGCCCTATAAAAGCTTGAAACAGAAACCCCTGTAATAAATAAGCACTCCATCCATGCTAATTAATGGAAAAACAACAATTGTACAAGTTTACTTCTTTTTTTTAGTGAAGAAAATGTGACTATACCAGTAATTTTGTATGATGGAAATCAGTGTAATCGATCCGTCAAAAGAAGAAAAGTGAGGAGAGCAAGCAAAACTGCAGGCAACAGACCAACTTGGGATCTGAATGCTGCATTTTTTGGAAACTCTGGTGGAAGAGCACATTCTTCCCCATTGAAAAACACCTTAGCAGGGAATCCATCTCCAGCTGCAATGTTAATATGTGGTGTACGCTTCTTCAAGAATGAGATAACAGATTGTTGTTTCCCAGGCACTCTTGGATCCTTATCAGGATTAGTCCCATTGACCTCTCCAACTAGATAGTTCAGTCCAGGCAAACCTTGCATGAAAATGGTATTGTTACGTTGAGGTAACTTTGTTCCATTAAAGGAGTAAACATTTTCATAGCCATCCGCAATATTCTTCTTCATCTCTATGGCTGTAAACCAGTCTTCAAAAGAGGAATCTCCCCAGTTAAAGAGAGTCAGTCGAGCCGTCCATCCACTCTTGTAATCACTGTCCACGTGCCAATTGATGCTCACCCCACAATTATCAGGACAGGGCAGCTTCTTAGGCAGAGCGCCAAAATGTTTGATAGAGTTCCAAGCTTTCGCCTTCTCTTCCCTGTTCTCAAAAGGGACAAGAAGAGCTTCTGGAGGGAGAAGCAGTGGTTTTATATTTGCATCACATTTTGACGTCTCCTGACAGCCACAGGCACAAGTATTGCAGGGGATGACAGAGTCAGCATAGTAAGCTGAGAAAGAAACGCAGCATTTGTTTTGTTTTGGCTTAGGACGAGTGATGTTGCAAGTAACTTGCCAACTAGCTACAGCAGTCGAGGTCATGCCAGTTCCACTAGGATCAGGGAATGCTGATGGATCTACCCTTACAGGAGGGCCACACTTGTAATCTGGATTAATGGTACCTTCAATTTTCCAGTTCTGAGGCGGATATAGGGCGGTTCTGTTCAAATCAGGAGGAAGTTTGAAGACTTCTAGCTGGAAAAGGGATCTAGCCTTAGTCTCATTCATAGTGGGTGGCAGAAGAGTCCCATTTCTGCAACAATAAGGTAACTTGCCAAGTTTGTCATCATTTTCCTTTTCGGGTGGCAAGTCGGAAATGAGTGGCTTCTTTTGACAATTCAAGACGGAAGTGAAATCGAAATCCTGGTAGTATTGTCCTTGTGGGCCGTAAATACATTCAGAAGGGTCTTTTTTGTGAGTGTAGGCGCCTTTCATGCTATAAATGAATTCATTCCTCATCCATTCCCAAGTCAAGTTCCAATGGTCAAGACGACCGAGGGGGTTGAGGTTGTCAATGGTGACCTGGGCTTGGTATTTATTTTCATATGCTGATAGAACGTCGTAAGTGAATGAGAGGTCTCCATATTGGCGTGGCATGAATTTGAGGGTGGTATTCTTGGGCTTGAACTTTGGGTCCCTCTTGCAGCAGACATGCATATAAGTTTCTGCATATTTTTCAAAACATAAACCATTTTACATCATGAAAGACGATCTTGATATTCTAATTTATGTTTTCTTATGATTTGAGAAGCAACTCGTACACAAATACTCATACCATCAGATATAAAAGCAAATACAAGTTTATTCCAGCATTTAATGGAAAAAGAAAACCATTAAGTCATATGTTTCTCAAGTCTAACATCTGATATCCTGATTGATGGAATATTTTCACTCTTTTCTTTTGCAAAAACTGCAACTTTTTGTGTTATTTAAGTTAGCCAAAAACATTACTACTAAATGCTCGGATTCAATAAAGTTTTGAACGTTGGTCCTCCATGAATGAAGAATGCCGCTCCGAGACATGCCCCGGGTAATTTCTACATTGCGGTCTTTGGTGCAAATTATTTAAAGCTTACAACATAATCTTCAGAATTTAATGTTGATAGACTGTGAACACGATATCGAAATTTAATGAAACATAAGAACAATCAATTAATTATCATGTAAATTGTTGATCAGCTAGAGTCGGCTA
This sequence comes from Petunia axillaris subsp. axillaris, assembly GCA_029990575.1. Lineage (NCBI taxonomy): Eukaryota > Viridiplantae > Streptophyta > Magnoliopsida > Solanales > Solanaceae > Petunia > Petunia axillaris. Next base: position 120,553,985 of record JARKNS010000002.1, on the reverse strand, counting down.
TACGTATGCATATTCCATATATATCCATGTTGTTAAGTAAGAAAATTTACAATATTTTATTGAGACATGAAATAAGAAAATTAAAGAGAGGAAAAACAATATAATGTACGTACTGAAGCGCTTAGGAGCGGGGCACTTGTATCCATCATTAACGAGCCTAATAGTCTTAGGCATTGGAGTTGCTTTTGGGGAGACTCCAAATTGTGTACCCTTAATCTTGACTTGCGCGGCCATCTGTGTAAAATCTCCTGCGGTGTCAATGGCCGTTTTCAAATCGGACTGTGGAAATCCTGCCAAAATGGTGCCATTCTTGCCAACTTTTATTGGGAATCCATCACCTTCAACTGCTGTAGCTCCGTCAGTGGATACCAACAGCTCATTATGTTGAAAACCCACGAAAACTTTCCATGACTTGAGCTCGTAAAGCCCAGTATTCAACACCGTTAACATAGAATTAAAAGCCCATGCTTGTGCTGATACGTTTTTCACAAAAGGGTATTCCCTTTCACGGCTATCAAATGAATACGAGACAAATATGCCATCACAATTCTCTTGCTCTGGCGGTGGCGCTGCCGGTGTTGACTCGCCACCGTAGTCTTGAGCTTTGGATATTTGAATGTTATAACAAAACAAGACTAACGCAAAGCAAGAGATGGCATTCCATGGTATTTTCATTCCTTCACTTCTTACGGTCATTTGAAGGAATAATGTTTTTTTGTTTTTTGAGTAAATGGATTTTTTTGTTTTTCTTGTTTTTTAAGCTGTATTTTTTGTCCAAATTTTGGCTTTCATGCAGGAAAATGAAGAGAAGAGAGGAAGAAAACGGAGGAGGAAGGCGGCAATGGAAAGACGATTAGCTGATGCCGCGTGAAACACACACGGCAATCATCAATCAACTACGATTCTATTCCAATTTAGTTAATTAATGTCGACTACCAAAAAAAGAAATGAACGATGGAGGAATACCAATAACCATGCATCACACAGTTAAAACTGCCTTGTGATAGCCAGAAAATTGTGAGACCTATTCAACTTCAGCCTTCTTCCTCTAGTTTTCCCCGATTCTTGCGGATAAGCTTGAGATGTTATATATGTACACTAAATTTTTGAAATTTGTGTTTACTGCTTTTTACCCTTTAATTTTCAGGACCAAAGAAATTTTTTACAACACCATAAACAATAAACGTGAAAAAGGAACATATCTTTAACCTAGTACGTTCTTGTTGACATGGAAGAGTCAGATTACAATTTTTTAGCTTTTCAAAAACAATGACAATTGTCAACGAGGTGTTTGCAAGGGAAAGATAATGATAAATTGGAAACAAATTAACAAAAGTATACAATCTAAGTTTTTTTACACAAAAATGTCTAACATTTTCCCATTTACAATACATAGCAATATTTTTTTAAAATATAGCAAAAATACATAAAAAGGTGCTAAAAACCCTAGATCTTACTACTACCACCACCCCCATCACTGTCGCCGGCTCTAGCCACCTGTCACCGGCCGTCGCTGCCGCCGGGTCGCCGGAGGGAAAAGAGTGAAAAAAATGAGATTAGGGTTTTGAAAAAATGCTATGTTTGGTAGCATTGTAAAAAAAATGTTGCTACCTTTCGTAAAGTAGTAATATATTGCTATATTTTTTAAAAAGATTCCTTAAATTGACATAGAGTGTAATTTAACCAACAAAATTTCGTCTTATTTTGGGAAAAGGAAATGCAAGCACATTTTAGCCCATCTTTCGTCAAATGCTTTGATTTGATTTTGGTCCATAAGAAACACGTTATATTAAAACATGACATTTTTACGCTAATTGACATACTAAACCACTTAATTACAAAAAATACCGATATTTTTAAATAATTACCCTATATACCAACACTTTTTCACATTTTACAAAATATAATATACAATTTTTCATTTCCCTCTCTACCCAAAACCCTAACTTCTCCCTCTCTCTTTCTCTCCTCTCCTCCACCCACCCACCCCACCCTCCCGCCGTCACCCCCCTCCCCCATGCCTCTGCTCCGCCGTCGCAGCCGCTGCGTGTCTCCACCATGGTGATTGGAGCAGATCTGCTCCTCTTTTCTCATCTTCTCCTCATTTTTCTTTTTCTTTTTTCATTTTGTACGTGTATATGTGTGTATTTTTATGTATACACATGTATTTTGTTAATACAAGTTCAGATCTGCTTCTCCTTCTTCTTTTTTACATTTGAATATACACATTCAAATTCAGATCTGCAAGTGTATGTATCTGTATGTTCGTGTATATACATGTAATAATTTTTCAGCACAGAAGTGTATGAACGTGTATGTTACTGTATGAACATGTATATCTGAGCATCTATTGTATTTTTTGTATGTGTTTTTGTGTGTATGTCAAGTGTATGTGTGACATACATAAATTTGTATGTTTATTTTGTAGATCCGTAGATCCTAGTATGTATGTGTGTGTTTAGTGTATGTAAAAAAATTTTTTTTGTGTATTTACATGTATTTTTTGTTTATATGTATGTTGCAAGTGTATTTTCAAAGAGAAATCAATGTTTATATGTGTATTTCATATTTTAGATACAAAAAAAAAAAAAAAAAAAAAAAAAAAATCCGGTGGGTGGCCGGCGGCGGCGGCCGGCGGTGACTAGGCGCCGCCGCCGCCTGGGTGGTGGCAGTGGGGGGGGGGGGGCAGTAGGAAGAAGAAGAACCCTAATTTGTTAATTTTGTTGGTTTTGTATATAATGGGTAAAGAAATGTTGGTATATTTTGTAAATTGGAATAATGTTGTTATTTTTTGTAATTTTGGTGTTAGGGTTGTATATATTTGTGATTAACCCTTAAAACATACAGAAATATTCTTGCTAAATAGTCTACAAGAACTAATTAGAGGATGTACCACACAGAGTTCGTCTTTGGTTTTTAGAGTAAGCCACGACATGAACCTTCATGGCTAAAGGCCTCTAAACATCCAAAACCATCAGCATAAAGGGTCTGCCCATTCGAGTAATCTTATAAGAGTTTAACTTTTAAGACTTTGATTGGAACACTTTCAGATCACCTTAAAAGTAAGTAGCCTTCACCATCAGGTTAAATTTGCGATAATTGTGTAAACGTTCATTTCGACTATGATGAATCCTCAAATATAGTTCTCCAAAGAACAACTGTTCTAAATGTAATATGCACGGATGCGGTCTAATTTTTCAGCACAAGAAGTTCGATGACACGTCATACCTGAAGAGAAACTAGCATGAAGAGGTCTAGGTAGTACGTAATAGCAACTACGTCTCTACGTAGCATGGTCCCGTTCATGAAGAAGAAGTTACCAACATCCGACATTTATGCACAATCAATGAGCATTATATTAGACTTGTCCTTTACAATTAGTACCACTTAATTAATGAATATATTTAACGTAACCAGCTTTTTGGTATAACTGCCGGATGTGGATTGTGGGCAACTCATTTCCTTTCCTATGCATTTCTCTCTCACTAATATAAATGTAAGCAAAAAGAAAAGGTGCGATTGGAAGTATATAAAATTAAAACAGAAGGGATATAACAACAATCTCAATAGCTCTTGACCATACTTGTGCCAACATCTTCCACACCCTACTTCAGTGTGCTTTATTAAACAACCATACACAACTATGACAGCAGCCAAATCGTCAAAACTCCAAATAGTCAAATAGAAATACTGCCCCCCACTTTTTGAAACAGTTTACTAGTAATTCTCAAAAATGTAACCAGAAATAATTAATTCCATACTTCCACATACATCATTGATTAATCATAATAACAACTCTTCTGTCAATGTCTTTAATTTCTACAGTATCCTAATTGGACAATACAAGTGAATTAGTGCTTTGCTGCATATAACCGTTAATACAAACTTTCAACTTGTCACTAACAGCTGAGACTTGAGAGCATTTTCAGGCGAGACTAATATATATCGGAATAGATGAGAAAGGTTAGACACAGCTGCTTTGCCAAGAGATCACCAAACAAGTTTTTGCTAAACTAATTTCACTTATATACATCAAATAAGCATAGCCCTAGCAACTAGTAAGATCGTCACAAAAAGGAGGAGGCTTTCCAAGCAAACAAAAAAACTCTGCCAGCAGCATAACTTTGACCATGCCAAATCCTCTACTTCAGGAATTATTAATAGCCGAATACCTGGAAAAAAGAGAAAAAGGAGAAACAGAAGAGATGACGAAGGGAATGCACCTAAAATTAAGGTAAATCAAACATTGAATTTCCATAGAACTATGCACACAAGTTCATGGAAGACGTACTTGCATAAAATCAGGCCACAGTGGTCTCATCGATGCTGACATTATCCTCAACCAACTGCACTTTTGGTTCCAAGTCTATGAATTGATTAGACTTGCTAGCTAGGTGTGAGATACTGACCCTACCTTCACGCCTGATATAGTCAGCCACAGCTTTCATTTCTTCTAATGAGATGTAAATGTATTTCCCTCTATCATCCATGACACCGGAGAGCCTCCCTGAGGAAATCACATACAAATATTTGATATAATCGTGCAGTCAACACAACAAGGATTTATGGGTTCTCGAAGGAAACCAAAATCCAATTAAAAATGGAGAAAATTTTACCCATTTCTTCCAGTGAGTTGATCCGATTGATGCACTCCTGCATAAAGAAATAGGTAATAATGAGCAGCAAGAGGATTATTCACAATACTACATAGCTATCAAATAGGATGTACTCCTATTTATGTGCTGGAAAGTGAGCAGCTTTGCTCAACAATTCACTACAGCAAAACAAAATCAACATAAAATAGCTTTTCTGGATCTTCCTTTTAGATAACCAAAAACTGCAAGTGCAAGCACTGTTCTATGCAGGGGAAAGAAGAAAACAAAAGCAAGAGTGGGTAACAGGAAAATGATGCTTACTTGAGTCCTTAACTTGAATTCTGCAGCAAGATCCTCCAATGGAACACATTTGTACTTCTGCAACATTATATGGAAAGATTTAACTAATTCATTCAATAATTTTCAAATTGTGTTCTAAACTTGTTTCAGATACAAGCTCAAGCCATACATTGACAAATGATAATAAGTTACACCAAGATAAAAGTAGTTCTATAAACACTACTGCAAAGTAGAGAAGCCATGTACTCATCAACAAAGGAAAACCCCCAACAACATCCCAGAAAAACAAAACCAAAAAGAAATATGAAAAAGTTAGATATAGTATCTATTGCTTTGACATTAATAACTGTCACGAATTGAATGTACCTTAATGTATTCCACAAAATCAAAAAGCAGGCCCTGGCTTCCATCTTGTATTTCATTTTCAGTTGTTCCTTCAGCATCAACTGAAAATGCACCTTTCCATTTGTCAAACTCTAACGCAGAAGCTTCCTCCTCTTTGGCCTGCCGAGCTTTGGCTTCTTCTTCCTACAGAGATTATCCCAGTTTTGTAGAAAGAAATCCTTCTAATCTTCAAGTGATTCCATAAACAAGACAGAAACTCACCAGTGCACGCTCTTTCGCTTCACGCTCCTCCTCCTTCCTCCTCCTGACATCATCATAATGGCTTTGTTTTGTCTGCTTTGATTCCCTGGCGACTTCTTGAGCCTATTCAGTCGATCAGAAGACATCATGACCAACTCAGATGTTCCATTTCTGAAAATTGCAAGAGCCAATAGAAAGGCTAACTTCTGTAAAAGAAACCAGTACTATTGCAACAACCTTACTTCTTGAGTTGTGGGTTCAAAGAAATGTGTGGAAAGTGACCAGGTGGGGACTGAACATTAACCTCATCACCTAAGTTTAATAACACTAAACGGATTCGGTTCTATCATAGTAACAGTACTATTCGATGGCTTATTTGAAACCCAGAACCATTCAGAATTTCTACCTAATCCTCACATTTTGCATCAAGAACCTATCTGACTTAGACTGCATATAATGCTGTGTTATGTTGCAAAAAGTGCTGCACTCGTTTTATATTGTCTAAGATTTTGAGTTGATGGAAGGTTCTATTTTGGTTTTACATCAACTCAAACTGAAGCTGAGGTTCCTAAAGGAAATGAAGGAACAACCAATCAAGATGCTACTAAAGCAAAGAACCGATAAATTATATGATAAGTTCGAATTCAAAAACCAATAAAATAACATCATAGATGAAGATGCTGAATGATTACAAAGCTCTAGCTATCAATATTTGTAAAAGTAAAAATAAATGCACTTAACAACCTAAATCCTACGCGAACTACGATTTCTAATTGTTATCAATCATGAAATTTCAGAAATGAAAGTAAACTCTACCATTCATTTTGACTTATAAAAAAGAATCCCATGAACAACTAGGGAACAAAAACCTAAAATTTGACAAAAACCAACGAAGAAAGAAGAATAAGAAACCAAATCCTGATACAACTAGATTACCATAATATAGCATGATAGAGTGCTACATGAAGATTACTTTTTCACCTCTACCCTCCCCCCCCCCCCCCCCCCCAACAAACCCCAAAACCAAAAACCAAAAAAAAAAAAAAAAAATCCTACACAAAGGTACAAAAATCCTACAAAAAGTTGCATGTTTCTCTTGGCTTGTCATTAGAAGGGCTTGTCTGACACACGAAAATTTGCAAAGAAGAGGATTTCAAGTAACATTAAGATGTTTTCGATGCAATAACAACTCAGAGGATAACAGCCATTTATTTCTTCACTGCCCTGTCACTTATAATCTGTGGCAATGTTTCTTGTTGATGGCTGGAGTCAAATGTTGTCTTCCTAAATACACTCAAGATATGCTAGATCTTGGAAACAACTGGGAGGACATATCAGACACAGAAAATGGTGGTGTGCAATCCCACATTGCATTTGGTGGACAGGGTGGAGGGAGAGGACTTCAAGGTGTTTCGAAGATACAGGGAATCCTTTTCAGAAAGTGAAACTCAATAGTATCTTATTACTTCATTTTTGGTGCAAACAACACTGTGTAAATGAAACTGAATCTCTGAATCAGTTCTTGGAAACTTTTAGTTAGCTGCTTTTATTGTGGACTAAGTCACATCTTTGTACAGTTTTTGTTGAGGCCAGCACAGGTTGTGCTGAGGAATACAATGTTACCATTCTCAAAAAAATAATAATAATAATTCTCCTTGGATCCACCAAAAGCATCTGACATATTTAGTTGTAGACGAGGGATCTCTATTGGATTTGGTCAACCTAACTTGGGTGCATTAACTACGCATGTGGTCAAGAAGTATAGGTTGACAAGGTATTTGGTTTGATTTTGGGTTTATATATATATATATATATATATATATATATTCACATAAAGTACTAGCGAATAGCTATAATATGATATAACTTACGAATAAAATATCAATTTTTACAAAAGAATTATTTAAACTAGCTCTAATTTGAATATATCAAACAACTGTCGAAATATATACTTATATATGTTGAAATATTCGTTTATTAGTTTTATCTTAACAACCCGTATCCATACTTATATCCATATCCCTGAATCCTATGATTTAGGTAATAACGAATCCGACTTCTAGATCCGCACCCATGTCGGATGCCCACACACGTATCAAGTTAGTTTTAGAGAATAAGCTAGAGCAGGATAGTGATATCTCTCAACACTTGTATAATAATACTACGGGTGAAAATCATTTACACCCCAACTTTGCTTGAAAAATCGAACTCTCCCCTCAGCTTTGAACAATAGACATTTTCTCCCTCCTATCCTACAAAATGTCTTTCTGTGCCCTTCACTGTTTCGATCCTCTATCTATGTAATACCTTTTTATATTATATATAATATTTTATTTTTTACAGAGGTATATTACCAATAATTTATATAATGTTATATTTTACTATAGATTAAAATTAAGTTCATTAACTCTATAAGTTCATAAAAGCTTTTAAGAATTTGTTACAAAATTTACCACTACTTTTTACGATTTTTATTGTAATATTTTGTGCATAAAGTATGTATATGTATGCGTGCCTACCTTCAAGCTCCACTCCTCTTATTTACTATTGCTTATATAGATTTTTGAGAATTGATTATGATTAATGAAACATTGTTTAAATTATACTTAAAAATTCATTCACAATATAAGTAAATAATCTTATAAGATTTTGCTATAAAATCCACCTCTGTTTTGAATAATTAATTTTTAGTACAAGAAATGTTTTTGGTGGATGCAGGACTTGGGACAAGTATATGCTTACAAAGTTCTCGCTCTCTTTCCTCTCAACTGTGTAAATAGATTTATGAGTTTTGTTTGCTTTTAATAAATACTCCCTCCGTCCCAATTTATGTGGCACCATTTGACCGGACACAGAGTTTAAGAAAATAGAGGTTGACCTTGTTAAGTATCAATTTTACCCTTGAAAAAGTAAGAGAGAAGATTTGAGTAATAAAATAGTTGTTGGTAGGTTTAAAAATATCTATGGCCCAACAATGGTAAAATAGAGATGATGCATTAAATAGTTGTCAAATAAGGAAAAGTGCCACTTATTTTGGGACAAACAAAAAAGGAAATGGTGCCACATAAATTGGGACGGAGGGAGTACCTGATATGAGCAAATTATTTATTCTAAGTTTTTTATTTTGTTCATTTATTTCATTATAGAACGTCATTAACTTATATGGTTGACTACTATTTCTCATTCTTTTTACTTTCTTGTTTTGGAAATAACATTTCTCTATTCTATAGGTAAGTCTGTTACATAGATTAAAGAAGAAACGAATACAACATTAAAGAAGTAGAAGGAAAAAGATAAAGGTTGATAATGTAAGGTAAACTAGAGCTAGTTGAGCTTAGAGGGAGAATGTCCATTATTCAAAATTGAGGGGGATTTCAATTTTAAAGCAAAGTTGAGGGTAAAAATAATTTTCACCCATCTGCTATAGTGTTGACTTATTTACGGTATAAAAATGTTCCATCAATTGTAGAAATTTTTGTGCTTAGTTTATGTTGTTATTATAACAATGAACTCTAACAAGAGAGGGTAGCTCAAGTGAAAAGCACCTCCAGACTCCACCTTCAACCTTTAATTTGTGAGTTTGAGTCACCGGGGGACCAAATTACCATATCAAAAATAAAAGAACAATTCACAAACCAATCGAGGTAGCGATAGGTCTGCATACATTTCACTCTCTCCGGACCCCACTTGTGGAATATATTGGGTTTATTGTTGTTGAATTCACAAACCAAAGTACATAAATCATAAGCATCACGCTTGTTGTAATGATACTCCCAATAAGATCACAAGCGCTTTGCTAAATATAAGGTTCAAAATGAGTAACTTTTGCAAGGATAAAAAGGAAAGTAGCCCTCATGGCTTTGGTCTAGTGATAAAATTGCAAGGTATGATATGTGGGTAAGCCGCACAACAAGGGTTCGAACCCTACTATAGACAAAAGTATAATATTTAAGAGGAGAAGGGTAGAGGAACATGCCAATTATCCATCGAGTATCCAACCGTGCGCCACTGACCCTTGGTGATTTCTTGGTTACCGAAAGAAAAAAAGAAGATTCAAAGGCAGGTCTTGGAAAGCTTGAGCTACCTGTCTTTGAGCTTCCCGCTCTTGACGCTTCTTTTCCTTTTTCTTTGAAGATTTTGCAGTATAGTATCCGTCGCCAGGAGCTTCATCATCACTGTCATCAACCATTTCTGCACATATTTGAAAAAACAGAAGACACGAATCAATCATAATAAAACATCAGCTTGATCTAGTGCACCTAAAGCAAGGGCAGTAGCTCTGGTAAAATAATAAGGAAGAGCCAAGATACCTAAAAGCCAACGAAAAGAAAAACATCCTTGTACCAAGAAACAACAACAAGATACCCAGTGTTCTCCCACAAGTAAAGTCTGGAAGGGTAAGATGTACATAGACCTTACTCCCACAAAGATGGGGAGGCTATTTCCGATAGACCTTCAGCTAGGAAAAACATTTTAAAAACATTTTGAAAACAAACAAAAAAATTTTGAAAACAAACAATCTTTGTACCAACAAAAGTAACAATAAACATGTTCTTTTGTTAAAAGTGATGATCCTTTGCTTCTTGTTTCATGAAATAACCATATAGGAGAAGCCACAATGAGCAGACATAATGTGGAAAAAAAAAAGTATAGCCAATGCAATTAGCTATGGCTATTTAGGCTAATTTAGAGCGACAAGGTGCGTTGACTCCTTCTGTACTTTTTTGCACGTTTTACTTTGATAATTAATTAACTGTTCCAAGCTAATCAAATCAGATACGAAAATAGAATTAGACATTACCAGAAGCAAATTGATTAGCAGTTCTAAGAGATGTAGAAAATACCATCTACAGTGGCTGCAGCAGAAGATGTGCCAGCAGCTGAAGAAGCTGGTCTTCGACGCATTCGACGAGTTCCAGTGGCTCTTACTACAGCTTCCCTCTGCTCAACCTAATATATATAGACAATAATAGTAGTACATGGATCAGTTTCTAGCTAATTTTACATGACTTCTTAATTCTTACTCTATTTCTCAATTTCAGCGACGTTTGATTTTAAAAGTCTCTCCAGTAATATGCTATAAAACCCAATGATGATTTCCGCAATCTAATATCAATTATTGTGCTTAAAGGGCAGCCCGGTGCACAAAGCATCCCGCTTACGCAGGGTCCGGGGAAGGACCGCAACCCAAAGGGTGTGTTGCGTACATCCTACCCTGATGCAAGTATCAGTGTTTCCACAATATTAATTATTGTGCTTATATACCAAAAATTTGTTAATTTTGGAAGATCAAAGAGTTGAACTACTTGATCCCCGGTCCTTCACTTCGTTCCATGGAAAATTCAAGAACAACATTCTTAACAAGCAGTAAGAAACTATGGCAAAAATGAGAATAGGAATTGGACCTGAGGTTCCTCTTCATGTTCTCCAGAAGACTGAGAATTTTGGCTGCGCTTCCATAGATATAGTGGAACTAATGCAAGAAGCATAAGCATCGAAAGAATTGCTACTAATATGTCCTCCATTTTTTCTTTTTTCTTTTTAAATCTTCACGGTATCCTGTTTGATAAATACACAAGGCAGATAAGCCGGCGACAAAATAATAAAAAGCTAAATCTCTTATTCAGACCAGAAGAGTTTCACATTCTACAGCTGGATAGAGTAATCTGGATTAAAGGGGCTGTTATAAATCAATCTGACTTCACAATTCACATGATTCATTGAGAATTCTAGCAAGGGGAACCCAAAAACAATAAGTGCAATATTATCACAATGTATAGATATAGTTGTATCCAATTTAAGTAGGATAACTTTTCAACTAAGGAGATTCAATTGAACTCACTTGCCAATAGGTAGCTACGCTACTGAGTGGTGCCATTTTCAGGGCTCCTACTAAAATGAGCCAAGAATTTTAACCTATCCAATTTTGGAATAAAATGAGCTTGAATGTATAGAGATGAACTCCAACTAATTCGGAATAAATTCAGTTAAATGAAGAGGAAATTTGGAGCCACTATCACGACGAGACGAAGAAAAAGCTAATCTGCAATTGGCGTTGAACAGGACTAACGAATTCCGGAGACAAATGAAAGAGTTAATTCAGAGAGAATAATCATACCTGAGAAGAGATCGCCGGTCAAAAGAAGAAGATGTCCACTTCAATTAAACGAGTTAGCAAACAAACTGATGGGGTCATTTAGAGCAAAAATTTCCACCTGCTATCCCCAAAATTGTAAAATCTTCACACAAAGGCCACTTTTGTCACTGATATTTAGTTTAAAGCCGATATTTTTATTGATCTTACATGAGAGGCCACTTTTTGGAACTTTAATTTTTATGGGATTATGAAGTTTCAACTTCAATCTGTAAGGGCTGAACTTTTAGGTATAGATGCGTAAACTTCAACCCTTGTGGGCTGAAGTTGAACTTCAATCCTTGTGCTGGGTTGAAATTGAACTCCAATCCTTGTGGGTTGAACATGGGTGTCAAACGGGTATACGGGTCCGGGTTCGGGTTGTAAAATTGTAACCCCGCAGGTTCCGGGTACGGGTTTAAATTGCGGATTCTTAACGGGTCCGGGTTTTGGGTAGGAAAAAAAATCAGTGCGGGTTCGGGTCTTAGCGGGTACGGGTACGGATTTGGGTCTTAACAAATCGGGTTTGAGTCCGGATTTTAATTTTTTTTAATAATATTATTTTAAATACTTTTAAAAAAAAAAGATAAATGATAGGAAAAACTGAAAGACTTACTTTATTTAAGATACTTGAACTATTAAAATATTGAACATTAAACTTCTAAATTTGAAAAGTGCAACATCAAAACTAGATAATGAAAATTCAAATTACAAATTTAAATATGCCTATTTCTTTGTGTAATTTCTTCCATGTCATTTTCCTCATGCTTCGGTGTAGGTGCCATTGATAGTGCTTGAGCACTTAACAGAATTTCTTCAAGGTTATCATCTTGTTCTAGTGTGTCCTCAATTCCTTGGTTTCTTCGCTCGGATCTAATCCAGTCTCGTAAACAAACTAGAATATCGAAAGCATTATTACCCAAAAGAGTGACGGGTATCACCTATTTGAGGTATATATCGAAGTTAATAGTTGAAGTTCTATACCATATTTGAGTAATATATATTCAAATTGTTGATTTGTTATGGAATATCAAGTTTCTTTTTTAATTAAATAGCTAAACTTGTTTCTCTTGAACATATTTCACTAGTAACAATATGGACACAAAACGAATTAAACCATGAGTGGAAAAATTGTGTATATGATGCAATATAAATCGGCCTAAACGACAACCATCAGAAGCCAAGCTCGAGAGCACAAGGGATATGAGTCGAGGCCTCCGGAAACATCATGCATTGGAGCGCCAAGGACGGAGGAAAACAGTGCAGGAAACAGGGCAGCCCAAAACAGGGCAAAACATGGGAGCTCACTGCCTGCCGAAGAACATTTGTTCTTCGCGATCGCGTCCATGCCTGCGCGATCGCGAAGAGGCTTTGGTTGCCCTGCTCGACAGCTCCCCATGGAACGCGAAGGCGAATCTGAAGATGCTGGAGACCTGCGCGATCGCGAGCCCTTGGCGCGATGGCGTTCTCCCTTGCGCGATTACGAAGGGATAAAGTGGAGCAGCGGACCAGAATCAGCTTCAGGGGCAAGTTTTGTCCAATTATCATTGTAAATGTTTAAATAGCACATTTGCTCTTCATTTTCATTAGTTTACCTTGTATGAACAATGGAGAAGAGAGAATTAGAGAAGAGGTCGAGCCCTTCGAGTTGGAAGCCCGAGGCTTCATGTATCTCGTTAACTTGGAACCTATGGCGATCAACACCTAGTTTGATTCCATTGTAAGGTTCAAATTTCATTTCTCCCTTTTGAATTCAATCATCGTTTATGAATTGAATTCGATTTTTTCTTCTATTTCTTGCTTCCTAGTCTTGAATTTCTCGATATCTTCTAGATATCTCGTATCTTATTTTATCGCTTCCGCATATTTGTATCGTGTTTAGCTTCCGCTCGTTTTGGGTTGCATTAGTTGGTATCAGAGCACGGCTAGGCTTCGTTCTTACGAAACCTTGGTCTTGTTCTTAACGTTGTTGTGGTTGTGTTGTTTGTCCTTGAAAATTGAAAAAAAATAAAAAAAATTGAAAAACTTAAAAACTTCACAAAAATTTGGTGGAACTTGTTGGAAACGAATCCCCGAGTGTTAAAAAGTAGTGGGGTTTTATCCTTATTGTATTCCCGTCGTTTTGATACCTATATCTCGTGTTTTAGGTTTGCGATTCAAAAACTCGAAAATCAAATCCAAAAGTTGAAAATTTCTTGAAAACGCTACAAACTTGAATCGAAGCTTTGTTGTTGTTTGTTAGAGGTTTAAGACCATTGGGGATTGGTTGTTATAGTTGAAAACACCACTGGGTATCGTTGGGACTGAGTAAAAGTCGAGTCGGGGTGGTTTTGTGTGCCAAAAACTGAAGTTGCAGTCGGGATTTTGGTTCTGCACTGCAGACCTGCACGATCGCGCCGGCTCTCACGCGATAGCGCTGGGTAAAATTTATCCCTTCGCGATCGCGAAGAGATAGGCTCCGACGGCGAAGAGAAAAATTAAATTTTTGAAAATTTGTTCTTCGCGATAGCGCTGTGTTGCACGCGATAGCGAAGAGGAAACAATTTTCCAGATTTCCAGTTTTGGGACAGAACGTTCGCAACGGCTTCCGAACAGTTTCCAAACATCATGACTCCAATTGGTTCATTAAATATGATGAGTTTCTAGATCACAAACGAAATTTCATCCAATTCCGAACCCGTTTGGTGCCAATTCGAGTCAAATCTTTTGTGTCCCGTTTTCTACTATACCTCTTGGTTAGTGTTTCTAAGGTAATTAGCCTACTTGAAAGACACTAATCCTTTAGCGTATTAGGTATTCGTGCGTAGAGGAGATTAGAATTCAAAGAAGAGTCGTAGAATTCCTTTTGGCCTCAAGTGCGCACTTTAAATAGTCGTCCGTACATCGAGTCTCATTAATTCCATTCCGAACTTTAACTTGGACATGCTAGTTGTGATTACCTTGGTTCCCAAGTTGATAAGGCCTCGCTCTTGAGTGTACATATATTGAGTGATACACATGAGGGAGTGATTTTTGGGAGGTTTTGTTCTTGGTGATTGCAACAATGTCGGATAATGATGATGGAGTAGATTATGGCTCATGTGGCGATGATGCGAGTTGCTATGGCTCGTATGGTGATGATGGAGACTATGGTTCCTACGAGGGTGATGATGGCCATTACTATGATGATGGAAACCATGGCTCCTATGGAGATGAAGCGGTTCACTATGACGATCGTGAGATTGATGATGACTATGAGGCTTGTGATGGGAAATGTGATGATGCCTATGCTTCTAGTCAAGAAATCGAAGATGGTGACGCTTCAAGGTACATTGATCCTACTTACTCTTCTTGTGAAGAACTTGATATTGATGATAGTGACATAGGTAGAGTTGATGATGATGTTGAGCATATGGGTTATTCTTATGCATCTTCTCTTAGTGTTGCTAACGGTGTGCAAGGGAGTAGTAGAGGACCTTCCATTAGTATGGGAGGTGGTGGTGGTTGTTCCGTGGGAAAGAAGAAGCTTGCATCTTCTAGGTACGCTAAGCGACCTAATGCTTCTAATTCCCATGTGGAGGGTGGTTTGAGAGATGTTGTTGCTTTTGCTACAAAGGGGTTGTATGCCGTGAGGGGCATGGATGGTTGTAGTAGGAGTAGTACTATGGGCTATGGGACCAAGGCGAGAGGCACTTATTGGTTCCATGGCGAGGTTCCTTCCTTGACTTCCAACAACATTTCTAATGTTGGGAGGGTGACGGGAAGTGGAGGTTGTTCTAGTGGTGTTACCACTAGTGGAGGGATAAGAAAGACCCAAGTTGTTGGTGATGACACTTGTGGGCGTCCAAATTATCATTTGGATTCCAATGTACGAGACTTGGGTAGATGTAGGTTTGTTGTTGGGGTAAATGGAATTGGAGGTTACTTGCTCAAAATTGATGATACCGATGCTAATTGCATTAGCACCTCTTTGGTCGATAAATTGAGGATACCATGCCGTAAGCTAGAGAATCCTTATGAGTATGAGGGATTGTGGGTTTCCAAGGAGGCTCGGGTACTTCTATCTTATAGGAATTATAGTAGTTATGTGTGGTGTGATGTGTATCCAATGCAACATATTGATGTTTGGCTAGGTGAGCCATGGTTGCAAGACAAGAGTGTGCGACATAGTGCTATGAAGGGTGCGTATCTTGTGAGCATAGGGCAAAGGGTTTATGACTTTGTGCCTTATCGGGCAATGGGCCAAGTGCCTACTAGTGCAACTTCTTGGGCAATGCAAAGGAGCAAGGAGCGAGATCTTCATTCCATGGGTAAAGTTGAGCAATCAAGGAGTCCTACAATTACAAGAAGTGGTGGGACAAGTGCTACTGACACGACCCGAAATCCGGCTAGGCCGTGCGGGCACCCGACATCCTTCCCTGGACCCGTCGGGCGAACCCTTACCAATTAAATTAGGAAAATAAATACAATTCAATTCATAAATAAGAATAAGACTT
Source organism: Petunia axillaris subsp. axillaris (assembly GCA_029990575.1). Lineage (NCBI taxonomy): Eukaryota > Viridiplantae > Streptophyta > Magnoliopsida > Solanales > Solanaceae > Petunia > Petunia axillaris. The sequence goes on along the minus strand of JARKNS010000002.1, from coordinate 120,537,897 downwards.
AAAAAAAACACAGACATACTGATACCTCTAAGCTGTACAAAAGAAATTACAGCTGACTACCCAACATGCTAGGTTTAGGGCTATCCAGACCAGACATCTAAGAGTACAAAAGAAGACAGATACCTCCTGAAGGGAGCAAAATGCAACTGAAATAATGAACAATAAACTGGTGGCCATCCGGAATAAATCTGGCTCACCCTGACAGCTGAAGTCGTCTTCGCTCCTGAACAACGCGGGAAACTCAATCCTGGAGCGAACCCTGACAGCTGAAGTCGTCTTCGCTCCTGAACAACGCGGCGAACTCAATCCTGGAGCGAACCTGCCGAAACGAAATAGATAGACAAGAAACAAACAACAAACAAGGGTGAGTCAAAAGGACTCAATAAGTGGGGCAAACTAGCCACCTCAAAGAATAGGATAGCTAGCCGGGGAGAAGAAACAGATAAACCAAATTCCTTTTATTTAAATTATAAAAGGCAGAGCCAGATAACAACCGAAAATACGTAAGAAACTTCTAAACTCAACCAAGGGTGCGTGGCAGAAACATATCAACAAATAAGCGATGCACATATAAGCAGCACAATAGTCACATACCGCAAGTCTACACAATGGTGTGAATTGAGATGAAATGAAATGAAGTGAGATGAAATGAAATGAAATGAAACATGATGCGAAGGGTCACATGTGCCCGTAATCCCATCCCGAAGCGGAATACTCCTGCATTCGAGGGGAATCCAATCTGATAACCAACTGGAGCGGAATACTCCTGCTCCTGGGGCGGAATACTCCTGCACCCGATATAATATAAACCAGAGGCGGAATACTCCTGCACTCTCCTGGGGCGGAATACTCCTGCACCCGATATAATGTAAAGCTGAGGCGGAATACTCCTGCACTCAATATCTGACATAAGAGCGGAATACTCCTGCTCTTGGGGCGGAATCCTCCTGCCCTCAATGTGATACAATGGAGCGGAATACTCCTGCTCCTGGGGCGGAATACTCCTGCCCTCAATATGATACAATGGAGCGGAATACTCCTGCTCCTGGGGCGGAATACTCCTGCCCTCAATATGATATGCAATGTAATGCATATGAATGCAATGTGATGCAATAACCCTTCACCGGCGCGGGACTCTCATCGACAACCGGGAAGTATATGCCAACTCGCAGCCAGGGTACAATGCTCAAATCCTCAATGCAATACCAACAATAGGACATAACATATAATATACAATATAAATCCAAAGCTAAGGCGTAATGAGTACGCCTATCGGCAGCTACACACGTAAGGAATACGTGGTAGAAAATCCACGAGGCCAGGTGCCTCCAAAGAAATGGATATAAACACTTACCTTGTTACAAAGTTAGTACAGCCACTCAATTACCGCTTTGTCCTTTGGGTTCATTGCCAAACGATCCCACTGTGTTCAATAACCAGAAAAATATATCACATAAGGCTAAAGGCTTCATTCCTCACATCTTAGGGCAATCCAAGTAGGAACCTGATACCCTATTCGCATACGCAATACACAGGCCAGGCCTATATACAGGGTTTAAGGCCACATAACCAAATTCCAAATAAATTATATTTATATGTTGCCCATAACTCACTGAGCACGAATACATAATCAATTTCATTATCGGGGTCCATTTGACCCTTTAAACTATCAATTTACGTCATTAGGGCGATGTCTAATATTCCTATTTTCACCGCAAAAATATATTTAAACGCACGTAATAAACTCAAATAGTATATTAGGATCATTACCTGAATGTTTCAGGGTGAAAATTCTACTTTTTTCCGGCCCCTTTTCTCATTTTCTGGCATATTTTTACTGCACTGCGTGTTTTTCTTCGTTTCTGCTTCTCCTCTTTCTAATCTGATCAATATGAGCTTGATAAGCTCACCAACCGACAACATTCTCTTTCCTTTTGTCTTTTTTCCTTTTTCGTCTTTTTCCTTTTTTTTTTTTCTTTTTAAAATTCGCTGTTACGGTAAAAATTAAAATGGTACAGTACAATATTCGAAATAATTCCAACTTTTGCATACAAGTTATACAAAATATATGTAACATACTCACGAAGGCGGATCTCAAATTAGACTCCCGAAACTCAAGATACGAATTTAAATGAAAAGAAGTCAAATTATTTAACTTTCGGCATTTTCGCGGAAACTTGCCGAACAACATCGAAATTCACTTTCGAAAGCTTACAAAAATCACAAATAATCATACGAACCTAACGGCGCTTTCGGATTTCGAATCGGAGCTCATTCGGCAAAAACCGAGCTCGAAAATCTCTTTTTAATATTTATCGCCAATAAAAACTGAAACCTTCTTCCGATGCCTACCAAACGAGGTCTGATTTAGCTCAAATTTTACAGACAGGTCCTAATGGACATTACGAATATTTTAAAATTATCGGCACGCCAATCGGAGTCCTAACTTCCGAAACGACTGACCGAGGTCGTTTTATTCTCCTCCACTTAAACTCTCGTTCGTCCTCGAACGAGCCTAAATCTAAAGAAGAATTCGCACAGATAGCAAAAGAACTTGCACGACCTTCATGAGCTACTACACGGGCATTATTTCCTGATTATAGGATCAGAATTATATTATGCGCATTGTACTTTTTGAATAAAACATATCTGGATAATATTATCACATCATTGCCCAACTTATTCCGATTAAGCTGACCCTTCCTCGATCATGATAGAAGAGTTCTATATTTTCGAAACAAAAATACACGAAACTTTGAATGGGTTAACATGATTCAGCCGATAATTACCTCTTCGATATACCTTTCGATATAGAACAAATTGCTGGAACTAGGAATTAGCTCACACTTGATGCAATAGGGGAAGTTTTTGAAGTACCTTGTCACCACTCACTATAGAAGATTTGATGCAAGCTATATTATTTTTACGAACGCACTATGCAACATCTCAGTTGATTTTAGTGTTGTTCCGCAAGCTCCTTGTGGGAATGTAGTTACTCATATCCTAATGTATGTCAAAGGTTCATCTGAACAGGGTCTATCGTATAAGGGTAAGGATCACATAACTACTACTAGATAGTATAATGTAGACCAACGATGATCTTCAGACTGAACATCTACCTCAGGGTACTGTCTTTGAATTAGAAATATTATGACTTGAAAAAGTGAAAATAAAATAGAGATGAAGTTCGACCATGAGTCGAGGTAGAATACCAGCAACAAAATTGATTACATGTTCACTTATAACGCTAAAGTAACTTCTCAAAGAGTTGAGGTGTGAAGGAGATATACATACCAATGATGGATTGTCGACAAGCTGCACTAGACTGTTAATTCTAAATTTTCATGAAGTAAAACAGCGTCAGTATGAAAATCCAGTTATAGTTGAATACAGACAAATAGCCAGAAGAAAACCGGAGTCACCATACAAGGTTACTACTGACGGTGTTCTCATGCATAAAGAAAGACTTTGTGCTCCTGATATTGCAAACTTACGTTGACAGATTATGATAGAGGCACATTGTTCTAAATACCCTGTTCATCCAGGTTCGACTAAGATGTACCATGATCTCGAACATATTTATTAGTGGGATAGAATGAAGTGTAACATAGCAGAATTTGTGGCTCAATGTTCTAATTGCCAGCAAGTTAAAGTCGTGTCATCTTTTCAGACTTTATGTTTTCAGCAGATAGGTACATATATATGATCAGCTACCAGCTTATCTCTATCATTAATAGATTACTAGTGGGTTTAGCAATGATTGACACTCATTGTAGATTTCCGTCGTGGCCTTACTTTGGGTCGTGAGAAAAGTGGTATCAACACCTCAGAGATTTAATATTACCATTCAGTATTTGGAGGAAGACTCCTCCACTTAAAGCATTAACTCATACCGCTAACTAGAATAGAAATAGTCATCCTCGCACAGTCTACCGGACTAAGGAAGACATAGCTAAAAATAGAATTCGGCTCAGACCTGAGCTACCAAATTACCCTCTCGAGTTGCGAAACGACTGCAACTCCCGAGTTCACAACTCCATACCTTTGCCGTAAACACCACCGCCCGATGAATGGTACTTCTATATAAAAATTTCGGCAGAGTTTCCCTTGAAACTGGATGATCCGCAAAAACAGAACCAGCACGATACAATATATGGGGATGGATACCCGGATAAACTGATAACATAAACATGTTAAACGGATAACAAGATAAGACAACTGGACCAAAACAATAATATGCTTACCCGGTTACAATAACATGTACTCTGGCTCAACACAGGGAACGTCACAAGCGGCTACCAATCGCCCAAGATCACTAGTGCCGGACGAAGAAGAAATAGAAATGAATCGGGATAGAAATAATTAGAGCTTCAGGAAGCTCATCTTTTTATTTTGCTTGGCTCCCAGAGCTACACTACTTCCGAGTCAGGCTAACCAAAGAATTGAAATTGAAGAAATAGACATTAAATAAGCTTTATGGAAAAACATCCATACCAATTTAACCTTCCAATAAGAATGAAACTCTGACAATTTACCAGAATACCCTTTTACAACTGAGAGAAGCTCATGGAATAACATGACTCTACTAGCATCTTGAACCAAGAGGAGACACGTAGATCGAGTATCACTTACAAATCACTTTACACAATGACACTTCCTGATGGTAACGAATAAGAATCCCATCATCCTACCAACACTAATTTTCTAGAAGAGAGTTAAACTGAATTGACATAATAACAGAAGGTGGCGTAACAAGATGCCAAGCTAACAATAGCGACACTCACTGTCAAATCTCTCATATTTAGACTAGAAAAACTAGTAGGGTCTCATAAATGCCAGGAATAAATCGTATCAGAAACTCACCCCTCTACCGCAACCGATTCTTAATTACGACAATATCCAAGGAAACCGTCGAAACATGATAAGACACACCATTTCTAGATCGATCGGAAAGATAAATCTTACTTACAGATAAGGGAAGAAGAAACACATGGGTCTACTACATCGGATGCCTCAGCATCCTGCCAGACTAGCAGTTCATAGTACTGCCTCTGCAGCTGAGCTGAGCCAATACCCTGACAAGCACTTTCTGGAGAACCACTGCCACCACAATCTCAACCTCTATTGGATGGTGGCATTTCTTTAGCTGATTGTAATCTAAATAAAATCCCCTGCAATTGTGCAGGTGCCTGATGACGAGAGAAAAGACGACTGCCTACTTGCCGGAGTGAAGGAAAACTCCTTAAAGGATAACCAGTCTCATGACAATAATAACACCCTTTTCTCTAAAAATGGAACTGGACAGATTATTGATAGCTATAAAGAGAAAAACTGGGTCTGATCTTGACGAACTACTGACGCACTCTGAGAATCACGTGACACAAGCTGAGATAACCTGGAAGATGACCTCCCAAAATAATCAGAACTTTTACCTCCAAATGAGGTACCATGGTTACCCACCAGGGCCGTGGGATCTCTTACTTTCCCGTTCTAACTCATGGTATGCCTCGAACCTTCGAGCAATATCAACAACAATATCGAATGAAATCTCGACCTCAATCTTTCGAGCCATCTGGGATCTCAAGGAAAAAGAAAGGTCATCAATAAATCTTTGAATCTCTCGAAAGACTCGTGAACTAGTTCAAATGCATATTCGGCCATTTTATAGAATTCAATCTTATATTCTGAAACCAACAGGCTAACCGACAGGCTACCCTGTCAAATTCACTCAAACTGGAAACACTTTTCATCTCGCTTGATCCTCGAAAGGAACTTTTCCACGAATCTAGAAGAAAAATCGAACCAAGTTAGCTAATAAGAGAGCGGCCCACCAATTCAAAGCTGGAAACTGAAACCGGAAAGCAAAATAGTCAACATCATACCGCTCGATATAGTCAAGAACCTGAAGGATACACTGACTTCATTTTTATTTTAAAAAGAATCACGAGGTTTATCTGATGCATTGCTTAAGAATATCGGAAGGTTCAACCGCGTGAAATAATGCAACCTCTTTGGGCACTCGGACCGAACTGTTACCTCGGCAGGCTAACCAGCCGGAACAATTGGTAGCGCAACACATATTGCCTCTGGAACATAATTCACTGCAGCAATATTAAGAACTGGAATAGGAGCTCCCTGAGACCGAACATCTGTATCTGCGGCAACCTGATAAGCTGCCTAGTGAATAATAGGTTCTTGTGGTATCTGCGTCGCCAAAATTCACGTAAAAGCATCGTAGAGAGCCAAGGGAACCACAAGGCCCTGCTCCCTTGCCCATCGCAAGCTCGTACAACTGAGGCCTCCGTAACTAGGTCATCAGCACGATAAAAAAAAAAACTCTCGGTGCTTCGTCAGTGCTAGCCCCACGCTAGACTGCTTCGTCTTAAACTCATACCGTTTGTTGATTTACGCACGAGGGTTTCACAATTACCACGAAGGAATTAATGAAAATAGTTTTTGCATCCTAGACCGACGCACGATCAGAAAAGAAGGAAGTGAAACTTCCTAAATGCCATCATAGCCTCTCGTAGATAAGTACGGACGTCTACGTACCCATCAGCGAGACTCTACTAGACACTGTCTTAGTCTGGATAGACTCTAAACATGGCTCTGATACCAACTGACACGACCCGAAATCCGGCTAGGCCGTGCGGGCACCCGACATCCTTCCCTAGACCCGTTGGGCGAACCCTTACCAATTAAATTAGGAAAATAAATACAATTCAATTCATAAATAAGAATAAGACTTAAAAAAAACACAGACATACTGATACCTCTAAGCTGTACAAAAGAAATTACAGCTGACTACCCAACATGCTAGGTTTAGGGCTATCCAGACCAGACATCTAAGAGTACAAAAGAAGACAGATACCTCCTGAAGGGAGCAAAATGCAACTGAAATAATGAACAATAAACAGGTGGCCATCCGGAATAAATCTGGCTCACCCTGACAGCTGAAGTCGTCTTCGCTCCTGAACAACGCGGCGAACTCAATCCTGGAGCGAACCTGCCGAAACGAAATAGATAGACAAGAAACAAACAACAAACAAGGGTGAGTCAAAAGGACTCAATAAGTGGGGCAGACTAGCCACCTCAAAGAATAGGATAGCTAGCCGGGGAGAAGAAACAGATAAACCAAATTCCTTTTATTTAAATTATAAAAGGCAGAGCCAGATAACAACCGAAAATACGTAAGAAACTTCTAAACTCAACCAAGGGTGCGTGGCAGAAACATATCAACAAATAAGCGATGCACATATAAGCAGAACAATAGTCACATACCGCAAGTCTACACAATGGTGTGAATTGAGATGAAATGAAATGAAGTGAGATGAAATGAAATGAAATGAAACATGATGCGAAGGGTCACATGTGCCCGTAATCCCATCCCGAAGCGGAATACTCCTGCATTCGAGGGGAATCCAATCTGATAACCAACTGGAGCGGAATACTCCTGCTCCTGGGGCGGAATACTCCTGCTCCTGGGGCGGAATACTCCTGCACCCGATATAACATAAACCAGAGGCGGAATACTCCTGCACTCTCCTGGGGCGGAATACTCCTGCACCCGATATAATGTAAAGCTGAGGCGGAATACTCCTGCACTCAATATCTGACATAAGAGCGGAATACTCCTGCTCTTGGGGCGGAATCCTCCTGCCCTCAATGTGATACAATGGAGCGGAATACTCCTGCTCCTGGGGCGGAATACTCCTGCCCTCAATATGATACAATGGAGCGGAATACTCCTGCTCCTGGGGCGGAATGCTCCTGGGGCGGAATACTCCTGCCCTCAATATGATATGCAATGTAATGCATATGAATGCAATGTGATGCAATAACCCTTCACCGGCGCGGGACTCTCATCGACAACCGGGAAGTATATGCCAACTCGCAGCCAGGGTACAATGCTCAAATCCTCAATGCAATACCAACAATAGGACATAACATATAATATACAATATAAATTCAAAGCTAAGGCGTAATGAGTACGCCTATCGGCAGCTACACACGTAAGGAATACGTGGTAGAAAATCCACGAGGCCAGGTGCCTCCAAAGAAATGGATATAAACACTTACCTTGTTACAAAGTTAGTACAGCCACTCAATTACCGCTTTGTCCTTTGGGTTCATTGCCAAACGATCCCACTGTGTTCAATAACCAGAAAAATATATCACATAAGGCTAAAGGCTTCATTCCTCACATCTTAGGGCAATCCAAGTAGGAACCTGATACCCTATTCGCATACGCAATACACAGGCCAGGCCTATATACAGGGTTTAAGGCCACATAACCAAATTCCAAATAAATTATATTTATATGTTGCCCATAACTCACTGAGCACGAATACATAATCAATTTCATTATCGGGGTCCATTTGACCCTTTAAACTATCAATTTACGTCATTAGGGCGATGTCTAATATTCCTATTTTCACCGCAAAAATATATTTAAACGCACGTAATAAACTCAAATAGTATATTAGGATCATTACCTGAATGTTTCAGGGTGAAAATTCTACTTTTTTCCGGCCCCTTTTCTCATTTTCTGGCATATTTTTACTGCACTGCGTGTTTTTCTTCGTTTCTGCTTCTCCTCTTTCTAATCTGATCAATATGAGCTTGATAAGCTCACCAACCGACAACATTCTCTTTCCTTTTGTCTTTTTTCCTTTTTCGTCTTTTTCCTTTTTTTTTTTTTCTTTTTAAAATTCGCAGTTACGGTAAAAATTAAAATGGTACAGTACAATATTCGAAATAATTCCAACTTTTGCATACAAGTTATACAAAATATATGTAACATACTCACGAAGGCGGATCTCAAATCAGACTCCCGAAACTCAAGATACGAATTTAAATGAAAAGAAGTCAAATTATTTAACTTTCGGCATTTTCGCGGAAACTTGCCGAACAACATCGAAATTCACTTTCGAAAGCTTACAAAAATCACAAATAATCATACGAACCTAACGGCGCTTTCGGATTTCGAATCGGAGCTCATTCGGCAAAAACCGAGCTCGAAAATCTCTTTTTAATATTTATCGCCAATAAAAACTGAAACCTTCTTCCGATGCCTACCAAACGAGGTCTGATTTAGCTCAAATTTTACAGACAGGTCCTAATGGACATTACGAATATTTTAAAATTATCGGCACGCCAATCGGAGTCCTAACTTCCGAAACGACTGACCGAGGTCGTTTCAGCTACAAAGGAGTTGATGAATGTCAACAAGGTGAACCGACCACAAGCTGCAAAACCAAGTGGTTCACCAACAAAGAAGAAGGAGACCTCAAGCGACGAGTCTCCAAGTCCTAGATTCCGGGTTGACGTGAAAGGTCCACCTACTCCGACTATGGATATTCTTAGGCCTCGCCCCAATCCACCCGAATTTGAGAGACAAAAGATAGAGAGGAGTAAGGGAGTGACCGGTGACAACTCTCGAGTGGAAAAAGGAGAGGTTGTGTTGAGTGATGTGAGTGGGTTGTCACCACCCGAATCTACACCCGACCTTGAAAAGATAATGAGGGAAAAGAAAGAGGTAAAAAGAAAAAGTGAGAGTGAGGACACCCTTTATTCTAACCTTAATCCTTTATCTTTTTCTTCTACTTGTTTGAGTACTTGTGTGGGTATTCTTCGAGGCAAACCGATGGAGCCTCAACCATGTTCCAAGATGGAAAGACAAGGTGAAGGAGATGCCAAATGTGAGCTATAAGGTGAAGGAACTACCCAAGATGTTTCAAGTGCATTGAGTGAGCCCGGATGCGACTCAAGTGTAAGTGTTAGTTCTTCTTTCCTTAAGCATGAAACTTCCTTGTCTTGTGGACTTGTATGTGAAAACTCTATGCTAGTTGATGATTTGCATGATTACAATATCTTTGCAACTAGTGTAGAATCTTTGGGTCAACTTGTGTGTGAAAATGAACCACTAGTTGAGGGGGTTGAAAAGCCACATCATGATGTGAGCTCGGTTTTCATTGAACCTCTCTTTAGTGAAAATGTTGAAGTTGACCATGTGTGTGAACCTTGTTATGACACCCCACCCATATTTGATAAATTGAAGATGAATTGCATGATTATTCCATTCTTCCTTTGATTGCTTATTTGCTAATGGTGGCATCTTGTGTCGTAGTGAGGAGGGTTGTAACCTTGAAGGGTCTCTTGAGAATGAGATCGATCGACTTGTGTTCGGTGACTCCTCAAGTGTAGATGTGGTCTCTAGTTTGAGAACTTCACCTTTGCTTGCTAGCGAGCTTGAGAAGTGCGCCTATACTAATCCTTTGTATGAGGGCCACGTCGATGAAAATGGTGAATTGTATCAAACTAGAGTAGAGTATGAGTTCGAACCTCCTTGGATTGGAATGCCAAACTGTATAGATAATCCGTTGTTTGAGACCTCCCTTGGGAGTTTGTCTAGTGGCGAGGGTTGTCTTGGAGAAAAATTTGGAGGTGAGGAGGAACCTCTCGGTGTGTGTAAGAATGCTTTTAAGAAGGGGAGTGGAGTAGTCGATGTTAGTTGTGAGTTGAACTATTTTACTTACTCCTTCCCATATGTTGAGCACACCTTGAGTGTTGGGCATGCCAAAGCCAATGTGTCACATTGTGATAAAATTGATTTGAAGGCTTGGTGTTGATGGTAAGCTTAGGGGTCATAGGACATTTGATTGCTACATGTTGCATGGCTTTGATCTCTTTGCTTGTTTTGAAATTGGGTGCTTGTTCTTGTCGAGCCAAGACCTTGTTGTCTCCTTTGAGGACATACACTTTTTATTAGGTATTGATGCTTGGCTCTATCACAAGAGTGTATTTTCCACACACCTTGCACTCTTTCTTGTTAAGCTAACCTACTTGTGAAGTAGAAAATTTTGGCTATGCTTGCTTTGATTGTAGGTTTTGATGGTTCGATTTCGAGGATGAAATCCTTTCTAGAAGGGGAGGATGATGCAATATAAATCGGCCTCAACGACAACCATAAAAAACCAAGCTCGAGAGTACAAGGGATACGAGTCGAGGCCTCCGGAAACATCTTGAAGATCATACATTGGAGCGCCAAGGACGGAGGAAAACAGTGCAGGAAACAGGGCAGCCCAAAACAGGGCAAAACAGGGGAGCACACTAGGAGCTCACTGCCTGCCGAAGAACATTTTATTCTTCCCGATCGCGCCCATGCCTGCGTGATCGCGAAGAGGCTTTGGTTGCCCTACGCGGCAGCGCCCCATGGAACGCGAAGGCGAAGTTGAAGATGCTAGAGACCTGCGCGATCGCGATGCTTTGAAGAAGTGCCTGCGCGATGGCGTTCTCCCTTGCGCGATTGCGAAGGGATAAAGTGGAGCAGCGGACCAGAATCAGCTTCAGGGGCAAGTTTTGTCCAATTATCATTGTAAATGTTTAAATAGCACATTTTCTCTTCATTTTCATTAGTTTACCTTGTATGAACAATGGAGAAGAGAGAATTAGAGAAGAAGCCGAGCCCTTCGAGTTGGAAGCCCGAGGATTCATGTATCTCGTTAACTTCGAACCTATGGCGATCGACACCTAGTTTGATTACATTGTAAGGTTCGAGTTTCATTTCTCCCTTTTGAATTCAATCATCGTTTATGAATTGAATTCGATTCTTTCTTCTATTTCTTACCTTCCTAGTCTTGAATTTCTCGATATCTTTTAGATATCTCGTATCTTGTTTTATCGCTTTCGCATATTTGTATCGTGTTTAGCTTCCTAGTTTTTGGTTGCATCAGTATACTTTTCTCTACACATAGAAGTTTTAACACTCAGTTTATTTTAACGGATACGGATACGGGTATATCCAGTAATACCCATAATATTTACGGTTCTTAACGGATACGGGTATTCATTAAGAAAAAAAAAAACCGTTCGGGTAGTGGTATTTTAGGGGGTTTGCAGGTCCGGATGGGGTCGGGTTTTAATGAGTCCGGGTCCGGGTTTTGTCGGGTAGACCCCTACTCGTTTGACACCCATAGTTGAACTTGTGTGAAGTTCAACCCAAAAGAATTGAAGTTCCAAAAAGTGGCATCTCACGTAAAATCAATAAAAAAAGTGGCATCAAACCAAAGATCACTACCAAAAGTGGCCTTTGGTGCACTTCGCCCCCAAAATTCACTAGTTCTGAATGTTTATTTTCATTTTAAGATGATTTTAGCAAAATAGCTTCCATTTTGTCCATATGCGACACTTCAAGTTATCTGCAAAAACGTTGGCAACACTTAGGCAAGAGGGATTAAAGACAAGTGCTACCTCTTAGGCAATAATTATGGAGAAAGGGGGTGGCGATCATTATTGTAAAATTTTCCTTTTATGGGGTCATATTGTAAAAGCAGCGCCATATTTGTCTATTTTCCGCAAATACTTCACAAGAACTTTAAGATTTGCGCCCAATAGACACATAAGACATCGTTATCACATTTTTGGCCTCCATAAGAAACCTCTTTGTTCCTTAGTTCTAACGGTTGTTTACATAAATAGCATTTACATAAATAGCAGTCCATATATATATATATATATATATATATATATATATATATATATATATATATATACTATATATTAACAATAAATTTTATAGCCACAACACTAATAGAAAAATAAAATAATATTAAATACTAGTATTGATATTTAGTATTTATTTTCTTCCTAAATTTAAGGGATATCATTCAATTCGAAATAATATGTCATTAGATAAATTTGGTATATACCAACAGACACCCACGTTTTAGGGACATTTTTTAGAAGATCTTTCTTTTTTTTTTCCTTTTAGTTGACATATTTAATATTTTGCACAAATAAAATACATATGACCTAAAAATAAGAATAATAAATACTAAAATAAATAAATATTGAATACACAATAGATACAAAGAGTGATATATTGTGTTAAAATAATAAATAAATATTCAATACATAATATGTTAAAAATATTAATTGAATAACATATTACATACGCAATATGTTAAAATATTAAGTGATTAAATATCATATACATACAAAATATCATGTATTTTAATATTTATTTATTAGATACATGATATGTATGATATTTTAGTATTAATTACATATCGTGTATTTAATAATTATTCACTTAATATTTTAATATATTATGCACGTATTATTTATTTAATTAATATTTTATATATTAATATTTATTCAATTTTAAATAAAGAGGATAGAGGAGAAAAATATGTATATTGAATTATGTGTGAAAGTGGAAGAGGAATGGATATGCATTGATTGTAATTCCTTAAATAATGCACACTTAATTACCTGATATTTAGGGATTTAAAATATTTTGGGTCTTATCTTGATTTGTGATTAATCCCTAAAGAGAAGAGATAAACAGTTAATATCTAATTGTATTTAAAATTATATAATTTAATTAATAAATATTTGAAAAGAAAAGGAAAAGCTCAATGGCTAGAGAAAGAAAGAGAGTGGAAAGTGGATTAGGAATAGTAAATAAGTATTATGAATGTGTATATGGATAATTTTCCCTAATTTCTTATGTGGGATGAGCACCTTAGTGCCTGGTCTTTATTTGATGAGCTATTTTTCGCTGGTCTTTAAATCCTAAGCACTTTTTAATTCTCATGTATGAAATTGCCTTATTTCCCCTCACATATAAAACCCTAGATTCATTATTCCGTGTTCCCTTGTTCCGCTTATTCGATATTCTCTCTCCTTCTTCTCCTCTAAACGAAACCTTATCTCGCGATTTCTCTTCGATCGGCCAATACCGGCCAATATCTTTCAATTTTGTGTTTGTTTCAGATTTTTGTTCTTTGTTTTCTTTGTTGTTAGTTTTCGCTTTTATTTTTATGTTGTCTTGTTAATTTTTTGTAGTTTTTTTGTTAGTTTTGTTTTGTTACCGCTATTACAGTTATTTTTTCTCACTTTTTGAGTGTTTTTTGCATATATTCTGTTGTTTTTGTGTTTTGTAGATGAAGTTATTATGGAGTTTTATTATCTGTATTTTTGTTCAGATTTGCACAGTGTTGACAATTCGTCTTTATTTAGTAACAGTTATTTTTAAAGTGTGATCGTTCCGTCGTTTTTAACCTGTGAGGTTTGTAGTGTTTTTCTGTGTTTTTTTGGATTGCGTCAATGATGACGAATTGTCATCATTCGCTGCATAATGCACTCATCCTTTTGGCTGATTGTCTCAGTAGGTGCTGCCGGACTATTTGTATTTCTTATTTGTTTGTGTATATGCATTTCTAATGCATCATTATCCGCATTTGGTTTATTGTCCTTATTTGGTTTATGTAGTGTTAGCTTGGACAAGCTTGAAGTTTTGACTGATGATTAAGGAACGGATTCAAAGGACCTGTTCCTTTGAATCACTACAGCTAAATAGATAATTCATGCAAAATCATTTAAGCTGAGATATTATTAATTATCCTAAGACTAATGTTTATCTTGATAATTATGCAGGTCTAAACGTGATATGAAAATATTGCATAAATATTGGATAAGGGCTAAAAGATCTGGATGCTTAAAGTGAAGAGTTCAATTAGGACTCACACTCTCGGGAGCTTTGGAGTTCTAATTACTGAAGACTTCTTGGTTGCTGAAGCTATGCACAAATACAGAGAGAATCGAGCAAAGCACTAAAAAGAGTCATTATCTTATTTGTGTAATCAATAAGCTACAGGGAACTAAGTAAGAACCTGTTCCTTAGATTGAGTCTTGTAAAAGTTCAGTCTTAGTTCAACTGTAGTAGGCATTATCGAGTTGTATCTTTCTAGTTCAAGTCGTGTACTTGACAAAGCTTCACTGATCGTGAAAGAGATCGCTAAAGGATTAGAGTTAGTCCTAGGTTAGTAAGAAGGTAGTCTTGTAACCAAGTGAGTCTTTTACATAGTGAAGTTGAAATCCTACTTGGAAGAGTAGGTCGTGGTTTTTTTATCCGAGTTCAAGGATTTTTTCCACGCTAATATTGGGTGTTCATTTACTTACAGTTTGAATTCCGCACATAACATAATAAAGAAACACATTTTAAGGAATTGGTCCTTAAAACAGTAAAGTAGTGTATCTTGGAAAATAACAATTGGTATCAGAGCGGGTTATCCTTGAAAAGGCTAACCCCTAGGATTAGATGAGTACATCACGAGAGAACAGTGAGGGTCAGTCAATGGTTATAGCACTTTTGTTCAATAAAAAATATTATTCATGGTGGAAGTAAAGGATGCGATATCATCTTCAAGCTGAGGACTATGAATTATGGGATATAGAAGTGAAGGTCCAATGATTCCAATGAAGAAGGATGCTGAGGGAAATGATGTTCCCAAAACCAGAAAAGAATGCAATGCTGAAGACATAACGAAATGGGAAAAGAATGCAAAGGCTAGGAAGTGGCTTGTTGGTGGACTCAGTCCTGACGAGTGCACTAGAATTAGAGGGTATACCACTGCAAAGGAAATTTAGGATGCTCTACAAGTTGCACATGAAGGAACAAGCCAGGTAAAAAGGTCTAGAGGTACACTTCTTTTTGCTGAATATGAAAGTTTTAAAATGAAAGAAGAAGAATCAATCTCTGAAATATATACTGGATTTAATGCCATTGCATCTGAACTTATTTATTTGGGAAGGGTTTTAACTGTGGAAGATAGAGTAGAAAAGATCCTAACTAGGGTTCTTCCAGATTCTTGGGAGATCAAAGCTTGTGCTATGATAGAAAGTAAGGATGTGACCACCTTGTCCTTAGATGAGCTTATAGGAAATTTAAAGACTTATGAACTAAGGAAAAAGGTTAAAAACATAGGAGTACCAGTTAAAACTGAACCTAATCTAGCCTTGACTGCTGCTGATAAGCCTATTGATGATAATGAACTGGTCCTTATCGCTAAAAGTGTTCAAAAATATTTGAATAAGAAAAAGGGGATTAGTGGACAGGGTAGGTCTTCTAACATGAAACAGGCTGGAGAATGCTTCAAATGTGGAAGCATGGAGCACTACATCAGCAAATGTCCAATCATGGAAGGAGAATGGAGGAAGAGATATACTGAGAAAAGGAAAAAGGCTAGGGAACAGGTCCGTAAGAAAAGTGGAAATCCCAAAGCAATGGTTGCAGGATGGCAGACAGTGAGGATGAAGTATCTGATGATGATCTGGCTCTAATGGCTCTTGAAGACTCAGATAATGAAGAAGATGCTGAGGTATTTGTTTCTAAACTTAGACAAGATATGAAAAGCATGCCTAGAGAGAAATTAGTTAAAGTATTTCATACTGTGTTAAATGAGTTTGAATCTCTAAGGGATGGCAAGCATCAACTGCATGATGAAATTGATAGTTTAGGAGCAGAATACAAAAAAGCAGTAATTAAAAATGACTCTCTGAAAAGAAAAATTAGTATGCTTAAGGAACAGGTCCTCACACTTGAATCAACTGTTCAGGAATTAGAAAATGCTAAAACTGTTGAAAAGGATAAAGGCATTGCTAATTCTCATCAAATCATTGCTGAAGAGAAACTAAAAGTCACAGTTGATGAATTGTGCAAAAAAGATGAGAAGATAAGATCTTTGGAAGAAGACTTGGTTAAAACAAAAATGGAGTTAGGAAAAACTGTAAAATGGAACAAGTCTTCAGAAGCACTAGAATGGTTACATGAAAATCATAGTAGTAACAGGAAGGGTATTGGATTCATGAAAGCACAGTCTTCATCCAAATGGGATCCAAAGAGTAAGTACCTATCACTTCCTGAAAACTAGCTATGCACTAACTGTGGGAACACTGGTCACTGGAAATAAAATTGCAAATCTTTAAAAATGGTTGCACAGAGGAATAGGTCCTATAAACCTGTTCATAATTCTGTAAGAAAGAAAACTGTTCACACAAAGAAACCATTACCATTCTGGGCTAGGAGAGATCTGATTCATCCTTTTTCTAAAGGAAAGGAACCCAAACTAGTTTGGGTTCTTAAAATTAACCCCTAGTTTTCTTTTACAGGCTAGAGTGAAGGAGAGAAACCACAAATGGTACATGGACAGTGGTTGCTCAAGGCACATGACAAGACATAAGGAACTGTTCCTTTCACTCTCAGCCTTCCAAGGAGCAAGTGTTTCCTTCGGTAATGGTAAGAAAGGGGAAATCATTGGCATTGGTAAGGTAGATAGGTCTGACTCACACAGTATAGACAATGTGTTTCTAGTAGATGGGTTGAAGCATTGCTTATTGAGTATATCTCAATTTTGTGACAAAGGTAATAATGTTGATTTCTCATCTACTGGATGCATTGTGACTAACCAAACTTCTGGAGAGATTATTTTGCAGGAAAATAGACATGGAAACATCTACAAGGTAGACTAGTTGACACTATCTGATGGAAGCTTGAGTTTCTTAAGTGTGGTGCAAAATGATCCCCTCCTATGGCACAAAAGACTTGGCCATGCCAGTCTTTCACAACTGAACAAACTTGTTTCCAAGGATTTGGTGATAGGTCTTCCTAACATCAAGTTTAAGGATGAAAAAGTATGTGAAGCATGTGCCAGGGGGAAGCAGGTAAAGTCCTCCTTCAAACCAAAGAAACATGTAAGTACCACTAAACCTTTGGAACTGGTCCATATGGATTTATGTAGACCAATAAGAACAATGAGTCGTGGAGGTAAGAAGTATGTTATGGTATTGGTGGATGATTACTCCAGATTTACATGGACTATATTTCTTGCATCTAAAGAAGAAGCATTTAATGCATTTTCAATTTTTGCTAAGAAAGCTCAAAGAACTCTAGATAGTCATATTGTTGCTATTAGGTCAGACCATGGAACTGAATTTGAAAATCATATGTTTTTCAATTTTTGTAATGAAAATGGCATTAATCACAATTTTTCCTCACCTAGAACTCCACAAAAAAATGGTGTAGTGGAAAGGAAAAATAGGACTCTAGAGAAAATGGCAAGGACTATGCTAATATCTGGAAGTCTTCCACATAATTTTTGGGCTGAAGCCATCAATACTGCATGCTACATAATAAATAGGTGTATGACAAGGCCTTTAATAGAAAAACCTCCATATGAGCTGCTTAAGGGAAGAAAACCAAATATATCTCATCTTAGGGCTTTTGGTTGCAAATGTTTTATACACAATAATGGGAAAGATGCCTAGAAGTGATAAGGGAATCTTTGTTGGTTATTCTTTAAATAGTAAATCTTATAGAGTTTTTAATAAGAAAACATTGAAAATTGAATAAAGCATGCATGTTAAATTTGATGAAACTCACTGTCTTACTCAAGAAAAGGTACAAGAGGATGAAGAGATTGGAATGCTGAAACATGGTGAAATTGATTCACAAATGCAGACATTGGATGGGGATACTATGAGAAGTGAACTGCAAGGAACTGTTCCTCAGGACAGAACTGAGAAGAGTAGCACAGAAACAGGGGGAACAAATGTTGGTTCCACCTCACAAAGTGGCAGTGCTACTCCCTCAGTAACTGTTCCTCGGCAAGGAATTTCTGAGGATGGTCTGACACTCAAGCGTTACAAGTATGAAGGTTCACATCTTGTAGATTAGATAATCTTAGACAAGACTGTTGGAATTCAAACTAGATCAGCAATCAAGAATCACAATTGGAGGAATTGAATCAATTCGAAAGAAGTCAAGTTTGGTATCTGGAACCCAAGCAAAGGAACTGGTCCATAATAGGAATAAAATGGGTTTAAACAAACTCGATGAGGATGACATGGTAACAAGAAATAAGGCCAGGTTAGTTGTTCAGGGGTATAGTCAAGAGGAGGGCATCGACTATGATGAGACTTTTGCTCCAGTTGCAAGATTAGAAGCAATAAGACTTCTCATAGCCTTTGCTACATACATGGAATTTACTCTACATTAAATAGACGTTAAGAGTGCATTTCTGAATGGTTACTTGAAAGAAGAAGTGTATGTTAAGCAACCTCCAGGCTTTAAAAATGATCAGTTCCCTGAATATGTGTACAAGCTGGACAAGGCCTTGTATGGACTCAAGCAGGCACCAAGAGCATAGTATGAAAGGCTATCAAAATTTCTACTTCAGCATGGATATAAAAGAGGTAAAATTGATACCACACTATTTTTGAAAGAAAAAGGTAAGCATCTCTTAATTGTTCACATTTATGTAGATGATATAATCTTTGGTGCTGCTTGTAAAAATTTAAGGAGTTTGCAAACTTGATGGGGAGTGAGTTTGAGATGAGCATGATGGGTGAACTCAATTTCTTAGGGTTTACAAATTAAGCAAACCTCAAATGGAACTATGATTCATCAACAAAAATATGTTAAAGAATTACTTAAAAGGTTTGATATGGATAATACTAAGGAAATCGACACACCTATTGCCACTGCCACAAAATTGGATCTTGATGAACATGGAATATCAGTTGATCAAAAATTGTATAGAGGTATGATTAGTTCTCTACTTTATCTAACTGCTAGTAGACCTGATATTGTATTCAGTGTTAGTTTGTGTGCTAGGTTTCAGTTAGATCCTAAAGAATCTCATTTGAAAGCCAGAGAATATTGAGGTATCTGAAAGGAACAGGTCCCCAGGGACTTTGGTATTCAAAAGGTGGTAATTTTAATCTTGTTGGATATACTGATGCTGACTATGCAGGTTTCCTTGTTGATAGAAAAATTACCTCAGGTATGGTACATTTTCTTGGTGAGTGTTTGGTCTCTTGGGGAACCAAGAAACAAAATTCAGTGGCACTTTCCACTGCTGAGGCTGAATATGTGGCAGCTGCCTCATGTTGTTCACAGTTGTTATGGATCAAACAACAATTACATGATTTTGGTGTTGATATAGGAACTGTTCCTATCTTTTGTGACAATACTAGTGCTATTAACATGACAAAAAAATCCAGTGCGTCACAAAAGAAATAAACACATTGATATAAGACATCATTTCCTGAGAGTTAATTATGAAAAAGGTTTGATCACCATAGCATTTTGTCCTGCTGAAAAGCAAATTGCTGACATCTTTACAAAAGCTTTACGAAGAGACTATTTTGAAAGAAATAGGTAGGAATTAGGGATGATTAAATTCACATAAATTCATCAATGCTTTACTTCATAATTGGCTAGAAAATTGCACCTAAAATGAATTTTATTCAAGCCAATGTGAATTATTCAGTCCAGCTTAATACTTAAGTGTATACTCTTATGCCATAATTCTTGTTTAGAGTTGCTAAAATTGAATGATGTTACCCTTATGCTCTTAGAATTTCAGGTTG
Source organism: Petunia axillaris subsp. axillaris (assembly GCA_029990575.1). Taxonomy (NCBI): domain Eukaryota; kingdom Viridiplantae; phylum Streptophyta; class Magnoliopsida; order Solanales; family Solanaceae; genus Petunia; species Petunia axillaris. The sequence goes on along the minus strand of JARKNS010000002.1, from coordinate 120,517,680 downwards.
ATCAAAAGTGTTTCAAATTGGAAGGACACTGATTTTTCGTGTTAAAATCAGGTATGTACTCTTTATTATTCACTTATCTTAGAAGTTTAAGGTTATAGGTAACTTGCAATTAGGATAAATCCCACTAGGTATCCTAATCATATCCAAACTGCATAAGAGTCCCATCGGAGGAACAGTTCCTATTCTGAAAAGGTAACTTGAAAGCCTAACGACTCTATTTTTCTGGGAGACTCCCAATAGTCCAGTAACGGCTGCATGTCTTTCATGAGGTAATAGTGATTGTCTCACACTCAATCTCCACTACCGAATTCATTCTATAAATACACTCTTTCTTCCTATTATTCTTTCACTTTGTTTTACAATTGCACTCTCAAAATTTTAGAAAGAATAATCACATCTCTCTTAAATCGTATTGCAAGAATGTCTCTTTCTCCTGAAAATTCTTCATCTGCACCCACTTTTGATCAACCACAAAATCTCAACCCTCCTTCACCCATGGACACCACTGACCCAAACCCTGAAATTCCTGAAACAATCCCAGAAGTACCTGAACCAGAAATTCAGGGGGAAGGACTAGTTCCCACGGCTTAATCAATTGTTGAACAGGTTGAGGATTTGTCAAGAGCAATGATCATTTATCAGTATCAGGTAAATTTTGCCTATCCCTTAAACGTAGTTGTTGATGAAGGGGAAAATGAAGAGGGGTCTGGAACTGTTCCTGAGGGGGAAGGGGAAACAGTAAAAAGGTTGGAACCACTCATGCATGAATCATCTGGGTCTCCTGAGGTTGCTTTTAGAGCACCCATGGAAGATGTGATCAATGTTGAGGAAGAAATAAGTGACAGTGATCGACCTATTATTGATTTGATAAACATTAGGAGTTTATGAAGAAAACTTGCTAGGAAGGCACCTATTGATGATAAGATGACTGCTGAGATCACTGCTCAGTTAAAGAAAATTAGTGACAGTTTTAAGCCAGGAATTAAGAAGAAAGGTGAAAGTTCCTCCAAGGCAAAAGGACCTATTCCTTCTGTCTCAACTCCTGCTTCTGGGGTTAGGAGGACAAGGAGTGCTGCTAAAGTTGTTGATGAGAACTTAGCTGCTGCTTTAGAAAGAAGCAGAAAAGGGAAATGGAAACAGGTTGTTGATTCTGTTGAGGAGGAAGAAGTGGAAGTGATAGAAACTGATACTGTTGGTGATGAAGATGATGAGATGGCAGATGCTGAGGAGATTATGCCTCAGTCTAAGAAACGAAAAGTTGCACAGAGGCGTGTGACTAGGAGCTCTGTGAAAGCTGCAGCACAAAAATATTCTAAGAGGACCAGGTCCTCCAAAAGGAATTTGGTGGATGAAAGTTCTGCTGATGATAGTGATAGTGATGATTCATTTGCTGGTGATGATAGTGAAAGTGAGGATGAGGGAGAAGAAGTCTTACACTGTGTTCATGATGACATGCTGACTAGGAAAGTGTTGAAAGGGAGAGTGCTCTCTGATGTGGGAGAAGAAGGAATGCTATGGTTGCTGCAAAAATTGCAAGCTCAGGGCTGGAGGGACATGGTCCTTTAGATCTCTGGTAGGTGTGCAAAGGGGATGGTGCAAGAGTTCTACAAGAACTGCTCCATCAAGGATGACATGATTACCACCTCTGTCCATAATAATGTGATCACTTTAGACACTAGGGAACTTGGTGAGCTGTTGGGAATTCCATTTTCTGGGTATGACAGCTATGTAAAGAAAGTTTGGCCTGATTTGACAAACTTGCCTACTGGATTGGAGATTACAAGGAAGTTTGCTGAGAATGAAGGGGAAGAAAAACCAAGAGCTGTACAGAAAAGTGAGATGCATCCTCAGCACCAAGTGCTATTTGAGTTTGTGAACAAGATTGTGATGTCAAGGCAGGAAAAAAGAGGGATTGCCAGTTTCATAGACCTGGTTCTTATGGAACTGCTGGACACTGATAAGCAGATCAACCGACCCAGGTTTATGATCCATCTGATAAAAAAGGTTATAGCTGGGAAGAGGAAGCACTCTTTGCCATTTGGTTTCATCTTGACTGACTTGTTTTCAAAGTTGAAGATTCCTTTGGAGGGGGTAGTAAAGGCTACCAAAAAGGAGAAGTTTGGTTGTGCTACATTGATCAGATGTGACTTGCCTATTCAAGCTGATCCTCCACAAGCTGGTGTTGGGAGACAGCCTTTGAACAACAAGGTAAGGGTACTGAGGCAACAAGTTGCCATACAAGCTGCTGAAATAGCAAGGCTGGAAGAGGAGAAAAACTGCTGGAAGGCAGAGGCTACAAAGGCAAAGGAGACTAATGAGGGAATTCTCAAACAGATGTTTGAGTTGCTTAACAAGTCTCAGGGACCTGGTACTTCCACATCCTGATCACCTTAGCCTTAAGCCATCTTTTGTCTAGTGGGATTTAGACTAGTTCTAGTGCCTTAGTCTTTTCCTTCTCTAATTTCTGAATAATTCTGTAGTACTTGCTTGTATCCCCTGGTTTAACCTTTTGTTAATGATGACTTATCTTTGATGGCTAATATCATTGTTTTGCAGTTGCTTTAATCTGAATTGTGTTTGCATTTTAAGTTGCCTCACTGGCCATATACTGATTATTTTAACACTTGAGTTATATTTTTATGCAACCTTTTTAATGATGCCAAAAGGGGGAAGAGTAAGTCTGATTTTGCGTGAACTTATACCTAATTGAAAATATGGTCCTTAATGATAAATAAGTCTCTCACTACTGACTATTTTTGAGCTTGAAGCTGTACTTCAGGATATTAAGGATATGCAGCTATACTTATGAATTTGTCATCATCAAAAAGGGGGAAAATGTTAGCTTGGACAAGCTTGGAGTTTTGACTGATAATTAAGGAACGGATTCAAAGGACCTGTTCCTTTCAATTACTGCAGCTAAATAGATAATTCATGCAAAATCATTTAAGCTGAGATATTATTAATTATCCTAAGACTAATGTTTATCTTGATAATTATGAAGGTCAAAACGTGATATGAAAAGATTGCATAAATAGTGGATAATGGCTAAAAGATCTGGATGCTTAAAGTGAAGAGTTCAATTAGGACTCAAACTCTTGGGAGCTTTGGAGTTCTAATTACTTAAGTCTTCTTGGTTGCTGAAGCTATAAAACGTGGAGCATATCAGCCATTGAAGTATGCACAAATACAGAGAGAATCGAGCAAAGCACTAAAAAGAGTCATTATCTTATTTATGTAATCAGTAAGCTACGGGGAACTAAGTAAGAACCTGTTCCTTAGATTGAGTCTTGTAAAAGTTCAGTCTTAGTTCAACTGTAGTAGGCATTATCGAGTTGTATCTTTCTAGTTCAAGTCGTGTACTTGACAAAGCTTCACCGATCGTGAAAGAGGTCACTAAAGGATTAGAGTTAGTCCTAGGTTAGTAAGAAGGTAGTCTTGTAACCAAGTGAATCTTTTACATAGTGAAGTTAAAATCCTACTTGGAAGAGTAGGTCGTGGTTTTTTGATCCCGAGTTCAAGGAGTTTTTCCACGCTAATATTGGGTGTTCATTTACTTACAGTTTGAATTCCGCACATAACATATAAAGGAACATAATTTAAGGAACTGGTCCTTAAAACAGTAAAGTGGTGTATATTGGGAAATAACATGTAGCTTTTGTTTATTTCATTAAGATGGGTGCATTTTATGTGGGGGATTCTTTTTTCAGTATACTCTATGTGTTTATATTATTGTTGTTGTTTGAAATGATGACGGTCTGTCATCATTTAGGTTTAAAATTCAGGTATTGTTTTGGTTCATATGTGAAGAGGTGCAGTCGGTTTGTCTTTATTTCTTCTCTTTGTGCATATGTGCAACTGTGATACCTGATTTTTATTATTTTGGTGTATGTAGCTTTAGTTTATTGATTAAGGTATCTAAAGGGATTCATATTTACTCCTTCTTTAGTATGATATATGTGGTTTTTTTATTCTTTATTGGTTTGTGAATTGATGACCATCTGTCCCTATTTACTTGAAGTGTATATGTGTTTTCTGGGTCATTATGAAGAGGTGCTGCCGGATTGTTTGTATTTTATTTTTTTTGGCTCTATTACTGCTCTGTGTTTGTATATTGATGTGTGATTATTTTTATTTGGGTTTATGTATCTAGTGGTTATAGATAAAGATGGATGCAGTTAAGAAAGGTTACATATATTGCATGTTTGAGCACTGGTATAATACAAATATTCATTGGAGAGAGGATTACGACTACCGTTATGTCATTACTTCTTTCTTGACTGAATCGCAATTGACTCTTTTGAAATGTGGTGTATTTGGTAGACTTATGGACTTGGATGATATAAGTTTATTCGGTAAGCTTATTCATTGTATGTTGTTGTCGCAGATTCACAGAAATGAAGTTAATTGTATTAGTGTTAGGGTGTTTGGCCGGTTTGCACTTCTGATGCAGAAGATTTTTATTTGATATCTAGTTTGAGATTCTCTGGTGAAGATTACTTATGTGTATAGGAAAGAGAACAGTTTATTGAAGCATTGTTTTCTTGGCTTGGTAGTATTAAAGTTTCTCAGTTGTTGACTGTTGATGTCGGTAGTTCTGATGCTGTGAAACTTTCTGAGCTTTAACTTCTTGAAAGTGTATTGTTTGGGCATCGGGAAGACAAAGGTGTGGATGCTCAGTGTATGAAGATTATTGAATCTGATGGTGTTCGTGCTTCTTTTCCATGGGAGTGCCTATGTTTTAGTTATTTGCTTAAGCCTCTTAGAAGTCTTTTTGAGTCTCCTCGAAACTTGGACAGAGGGCATCCGATGTATGTGTTAACTGGTTTTGCTTTGTATTCAATGTATGGATTCTAGAGTTGTTTCCATATTTTCATCAGTTTGGTAGTTTTCATGGTTGTAATTTCCCTCAAATGCTCTCTTGGTCCAGGATGTGGCAATCATTCTTTGATACCTTAATTAACTCTTATTTCCATGATGGATCGGTATGTTCATTTTCCACTTAGTGTTTTCTTGTTTTTGGGTTTATTGTGTAGTTGTAAATTAAAATTTTTTTTGTTATTTCTTTTGCCATGTTGGAAAGAAATATGCATCATTCGAGCTGCCGAGACTAATTGCGCTTGATGAAGAACGTGAGTTTATGATTTCTGAATTTCGTCCAGTTCTTTATGGAACTTCTTTTGCTTCAGATGGATCTCTGATGTATGTGTTATTTTGTTTTTACTTTATTTTTATGTCAGAGGATTTCAGAGAATATAGTAACGAATCTTGAGAGAATAACAGGTTCGTTGGAGAAGAAGTAGTGCGCTGATCGAGATTTGATCATGAAGCGTGTTGATGTATTGGTTATTTTCTGTTGTTGTTTTTTTATAATTATTTTGTTATTATTTCATGTTTCTCTTGAGATATTTTTAGACATTGTTAATATTATCTTAATAAGATATCTTCTTGACGTGTATGGAATAGTATAATGAGCCTTGGATATTATTATTATTAGTAGTAGTAGTAGGAGTAGCAGTAGTAGTAGTAGTTAAGGAATGTACTTGGAATGGTTAAAGCTCAATTCAATTCTCATATTGGAACCTGGTGTTGCTGCCACGACTTTTTCTTTTGGGGTGTATCCTATTGCGATGGCTAAAGGTCAAAAGAGTATGAATGATGGCCTATTTGAGGGAGGCCGCACGTGAATGTTAAGTGAATCAACCAAGATAATGCTTGGACAAGGGTTAGCGTGCAGCAATTGCTGCAAACCCTTTTGTGAGATCATATACGTAAATACACTGTGATCTACGAATAAAAAAACAAAACAAAAAGAACGTTCCTAAAGGTGATGGCAATATCGAAGGACACCAATGTTGCTTCGTAAGAAGAAAGAGAGACGCAGCAACAATAGCTTCCTCTATAATTGTTTTCCAACGAGAAACAGGTCCATGAAGATTGCATAACTAAATTGTCCCAAATTGATAGTGGCAAGTAAGTCAAGAATTTGTTAGATCGCCCAAAGAGATGAAAATCTGAGGTGTGGAATTGAAAGAAATTGATCGTTGATTTGAGAACGAGAATTGGAGCTTATGTTTTGCTTGATAACAGAATTCAAGGTGAGTTTTGGCTTGTTCTTACTAAGGTCTTTTCCCATAAAGTTCATGACTTTAAAGTGTTTGAGAAAGTTGCTTTATATGTTAATGTGAGTTTAATTGGAGCAAGTAAGCTCACATTATGATGTAATCTAAACTAGCAGAAGCAAACTAAAAGATAATCGAGCGGAAGCAATTAAAGGATAACGAGAAATCAAGACTAAGAAGGCAAGAAATGAGAAGAAAGAAACGAATCAAACTTACTACGTAGATTGATTCAAAGGGAGAACGAGAAACTTGAACCAAATCCCGGATTCATACTAGGATGAAATCCTCGGGTTTCCAAGTCACAGTGGATACACGAGCTTCAAGCTCACACACGAAGGCAAGCCTCTCGATGTTCTTTCTCTCTATTCAAGATTCATAAACTACCTGATAAATGAAATGGCTAAGGGAAGCTTATATAGTTTTTCCATACATAAGTGTGAAATGACTAAAAGCCCCCAAGTCTAATTAAAATAATAGAAGTCACTTAGGGCTATAGTTGTAATTACACAACAAAATAGAGCAAAACTCGGATGGGCTTCACAGAAAACGGGTGCCCCTCCTAGTAAAAGAGGCGCCCCTCCTGAATCCTTCAGCAGCAGAATAGGCGCCCAACCTACTCCGCCCAAACACAGGGGCGGTCCGCCCCTTGCAACTTCAGAGAGGGTTGTGAAATGTGGGCGGTCCGCCCATCAGAAGAGGCGCTCCGCCCCTTCCCGGGAGTTCTTGAAATGGCTCAAAATGTGTCTCCCAAGCCTCTCCTTTGTCGCCTAAGTGGTCCTCCTTCCATGGCGCTCCAATGCATGATTTTCAAGCTGCTTCTGGAGCCCTTTACTTGTGTTCTTTGTGCTCTCAAGCTTGGTTCTTAATGGTTGTCGTTTAGGCCAATTTATATTGCATCATCCTCCCTTTCTTGAAAGGATTTCGTCCTCGAAATCAAACCATCAAAACCTACATTCAAAACAAGCACGACCAAGGTTTCCTACTTCACAAGTAAGTTAGCTTAACAAGAATAAGTGCAAGTGGTGTGGAAAACACACTCTTATGATAGAGCCAAGCATCAATACCAATTAAAAAGTGTATGTTCCGAAAGGAAGTAATAAATTCTTGGCTCAACAAGAACAAGCACTCATAATCAAAACAAGCAAAGAGAGGTCACACAATATGTAGCAATCAAATTCTCTACAATCCCCAAGCTTATGACCAACACACCAAGCCTTCAAATCAATATTATCACAATGTGACACATTGGCTTTGGCATGTTCAACACTCATGGTATGATCAATAGATGGAATGGAGTAAGCAAAATAATTCAAGCGACAACTAACGTCAAATACTCCACTCCCCTTCTTAGAAGCACTATCACACACACAAAGAAGTACCTCTGCATGGGATATACATCACACCACACATAGCATTTATAATTCCTATGAGATATGAGTACTCGAGCCTCCTTAGAAACCCACACTCCATCATACTCATAAGGATGTTCTAGCGCATGGCATGGTATCCTTAGCCTATAAATTAAAGAGATGCTAATATTCCCCAATCTTGAGTAAGTATCCTCCAATACCATTTACCTCAACAACGAACCTACGTCTACCCACGTTTCGTAGAGATGCATCCAAGGAAGAACTTGAATGGCCACGACTATCAACTCCAACAACTTGGGTCTCCTTTATCCCTCCTCGCCTAGCAAGATTTCTAGGGCAACTTCCACTTCCCGTCACTCTTCCAACATTAGAAATGTTGTTGGAAGTAGAGGAAGGACCCTTGCCATGGAACCCATAAGTGCCTCTCGCCTTGGTTCCATAGCCCATAGTACTACTCCTACTACAACTATCCAAGCCCCCCACGGCATTAGAACAATATGACCCCTTTGTAGCAAAAGCAACACCATCTCTCAAACCAACCTCCACATGGGAATTAGAAGCATTAGGTCGCTTAGCGTACCTAGAAGGTGCAAGCTTCTTCTTCCCTATGGAACAACCACCGCCTCCTCTCATACTAATGGAAGGTTCTCCACTACTCCCTTGTACACCACTAGCAACACCAAGAGAAAGAGAAGATGCAAATGAATAATGCGTATAATCTGTTTCATCATCAATTCCCTCTATGTCACTACCAACATTTTCGTAATCGTCACAAGAAGAGTAAGCAGGATCAATGTACCTTGAAGCGTCACCATCTTCATATTCTTGACTGGAAGCATAAGGATCAATAAAGTCTTCTCCACAAGCTTCATATCTTCAACCTCACGATCATCATAGTGAACCGCTTCATCAACGTAGGAGACATGGTTTCCCGAGTCATTATAGTAATGGCCATCATCATCATCATCATCGGAACCATAGTCTCCATCATTGATACAACCCGATGCTCGGCCAAACCATTTATTAGGAGCCAAGCACGGGAGTTGCAGTAGCTGCAGTCCATATTTGCACAGTTTGAGCTGCTGGGGCAGGTGCTGGAAGCTTCAGGGCAGTTCTGCCAACATTTTACCTCAGAAACTGGAGTTGTTCATCGCAATCGCGCGTGCACAGACGCAATCGCAAAAGGCCAAAAAGAAGACCTGTGCGATCGCGACCAGCCAGACGCGATCACGGAAGATGAGAATGTAGAGCAGCGCGATCGCGAGTCCAGAGACGTGATCGCGCAACAGCCTGGTTGAAGACTCGCCTGCGCAATCGCGAGACCATAGCCACGATCGCGAGGCTATGATTTAATGCTCAGCGCGATAGCGCCCCTTCCTGTGCGAATACGCTGAGACGAGGATCAGGAAGCCTATTTTCAGCTAATGACTTGAAGGCTCATTGTTAAGGGGTAATTAAGGCAAATGTGCCGCACTATATATACTCCTAATGTCATTAGTTTACCTAGATTTTGATGACATTTGACAAAGTGAAGAATTTGGCTAAGCTTGTTTGCTTAAGCATACCTATAATCCTTGATTTGTAATTAGTCTTAATTAGTTGAGGATCAATTAGAATTGGTTCTCTTGTTTAGGTCATTAAGGGGGGGTAATTAGGCTAATTTTCCTAATTTGCTTTCTTAATATTTCTCTAATAGAGTTGGGTCTTTCTTTAATTCTTGTTCTTTTAATTTTGTGTCTTTAATATTCATATCATTTGGTATCAGAGCTGGATTAGTGTTTGTTCTTACAATCACTAACCCAAATTTGTTCATCAAATTTCAAAAAAAAAAAAAAAACAAAAAATCCCAAAATCCCAAAATATGAGTCTTAAGTTTAGGTTTTTTTTGGTTGAAATTTTTGTTAACAATTGAAGATATTAGTGTCTAGAAACTACTCCAAAAAGGAATTGAACAAACAACAATAATTGGGATGCTGATTTGAAGATTGAAAAATTAGGGTTCTTAATCAAGAAATTGGGGCCTTTTGAAATTGGTTGTTGATTTTGAAGATTCAGCTACTGGGGTTTTTTCACGGACCAACAAGGAGTATAAATCTCCAATTTGGAGTAAAAATACGGTGGTTTGTAAAGATTCAAGTTGAAAAGTGGGTTTGGAAATTGGGTTCTTCTTCAAGCCCAGAAGCTTACGCGATCGCGCAACATCCAGCGCTATCGCGTAGGCCAATAATTAAAAGGCCTACGCGATTGCGACGGTCCAACGCGATCGCGCCAGTACCACCAGAGAAGCCTACGCGAATGCGAACCACGCACGCGATCGCGCTGAACAACAATTTCCAGAAAAAAAAAAATAGTTTCTTAGACAGATTGTTCGCAACAGCCCCGTAACAGTTTCCAATCAACCGGAACCCAATTTCAGCATTAAGAATAGTGAGTTTCTAGATCACAAACAAAATTTCATCCAATTCCGAATCAGATTCGTGCCAATTCGATTCTTGCCTTTCTTTCTTCCCTTTCTTTAAACTTTCCTAAAGTCCGTCCGTTAGTTTCAATTGTCTGTTTCTTGTCATAACAATTCCTTTCGATTCAAAATTAGCTTGAGTTTGATTGTCAAGTCGGATTTAGTATGCGAAGAACAAACTTGCAATAGCCCAGAGTGGAAAAAGGCAAGTATGGTGAGAGTATTAGAGTGAGTAAAAGCCGATCGTTGAGTGCAAACACTAGTGAATTGAGTGACATCAATTTGAGTGTAAATACTTAGGGAACGACTCGGTGAGGACTCTTTCTACCAACTTTGTTTGTTTAATTGTTTGTAGGTACAATGACCCAAAAAGAAGTCGAGGTGGACATGGAAGTTAAAACCATGATACAAGCCTTTGTGGCAAGTGTTAACTCAAAGAAGGAGACAGTTGATGAGCTATCTCGAAAAGATAAGCTTCGGGAAATGGGTAAGCAAGTGGTTGATTCACCTCCAACCGTGGGGGTGCGGTGTGATGGACCTAGCCGAATCCCTTGGGCCGATGACTGCTACTCTCATATGGTGGTCCAAGATACCTATTCTCCAAATGTCACTCCACAAGCAAGGGATCCTACTCATGATCTCCCAAGAAATGAACAACCAAGAGGTGACACTCCATGACCACATAAAGATAAGACTTTTCATGAGCATGAGAACTATGATAATGACCCGTTTCACTGCCGGGGGATGCCCAACGAGGGGGAGCTAGGGGCCGAGGTGGTCGATTTGGGGGAGGTTACCAAGGGAGAGTGGATTGTGATTAGGACTATTATGACTACGGGGGTTATGGTGGACAACGGAGACATCATGATGAAGATAGGGGGTTGAACACTATCAAGATCAACCTACCTACCTTCCAAGGTGAGAGTGACCCGAATGAGTATTTGGAGTGGGTGGTCAAGACGGAGAGAATATTTCAAACCAACAACGTCCAAGATGCTACAAAGGTGAAGTATGCTATCACCCATTTTGAAAACTATGCTTCTACTTGGTGGAGTCCAAACGAAGACAAAGGGAAACACAAGGGCTCATTGCCAATGGGGGTTGGGCGGCTTTGAAAGCCATGATGGAGGCTTGGTTTCTACCTCCAAACTGTGAGGATGAATTGATCAAAAAGTTATACAATTTGAGGCAAGGAACCAAGAGCGTGGTGGAGTATTTTTATGAATTTGAGGAGACTAGGGCAAGGGCCAACGTGCTAGATGGTGACCGGTCTGTCATACCAAAGTTTTGTGGAGGTTTGAATAGGGAGATCTCTTCTTCAATGGAATTGCACCGGTTTGAAAGCTTGAATGATGCGTTCCAAGCGGCTCTCAAGGTGGAGAAAGGGATCAAATTAGACAAGTCTTACAAGTCCAAAAACATCCCTTCCGCTTGGAATAAAGGAAAAGATAATGTGAAGGCCTATACCCCATGGGACAAAGCTAAAGAGCCCAAGCGAGAGTTCAAAGGCAACTTTGAAAGAACCAAGCCCAAAGAAGAGCCCAAGGTGGGAGGTAACAAAGCTAAATTGAAAGTTTGTCTAATATTCAATGCTATAAGTGTAATGGCCGTGGCCACATGATGAGAGATTGTCCAAATAGGAGGACTATTATTATTTTGGGTGATGGGGGCTATGAAACGGGTGGTAGTGATGATGAGGAGGAGATCGATAGGGTATGCCATGTGATGATGATTTTGAGGAGTCATTGGTAAGTGAACAATTAGATGATGTATATGCTACTCTTGTGGTGAGAAGAATAATGGGAGTGCAAGTGAAGGAGGAGTCGAGTTAAAGGGAGAATTTGTTCTATGCATATTGTAAGGTTCAAAGGACTACTTGCTCGCTAATTATTGATAGTGGTAGTTGTGTCAATGTGGTGAGCACCACTTTGATTGAGCAACTCAAACTACCCAGTAGAAAGCATCCACATTCTTACAAATTCCAATGGTTGAATGAGTGTTGTGAGCTAAAAGTGACCAAGCAAGCCTTGATTAAATTCAAGATTGGGGACTATCATCATGAGCTTTTATTTGATGTGGTTCCTATACAAGCTTGTCATATCTTGCTTGATAGGCCTCGGCAATATGACTGCTTGGCAAGGCATGATGGCCAAACTAACAAGTATGCCTTGGAAGTGGGGGGTCGGAAGTTTGTTCTCAACCCATTGACCCCGGCGCAAGTGAGTGAGGGTTATAGGAAGATGAGGGAGTTGAAGTTAAAAAGAGAGAAAGAAAATAAAGAGGGAGTTGTGGAGGAAGGGAGAGTGGGAGTTGTTACACAAAAGAGTGAGGAAACAAAAGAGGGAGTGAACTTGTTCTTGTCTAAGAAGGAGTGTTTGAAAGATATGGAGGAAGGAGCACCCATGATTCTCCTCCTACACAAAGAACATTTTTTGGTTACTAATGAACTAACCCCTTCTTTGCCTAGTTCTATTTCTTCTCTTTTGCAAGGTTATGAAGACATCTTCCCCGAGGAGTTGCCTAGTGGATTGCCACTACTAAGAGGTATTGAGCATCAAATTGACCTTGTTCCGGGCTCCCAATTTCCCAACAAGGCCGCTTATAGAAGCAACCCAGAAGCTACCAAAGAACTCCAAAAGAAAGTGGAGGAGTTGCTTGGAAGAGGCCTTGTGCAAGAAAACTTGAGCCCATGTGCGGTCCCGGTCATCCTAGTGCCAAAGAAAGATGGGACTTGTCGCATGTGTGTGGATTGTAGAGCCATCAACAAGATCACGGTAAAGTATCGTCATCCTATCCCTAGGTTAGATGATATGCTTGATGAGTTAGGTGGATCTTGTGTGTTCTCTAAAATTTATTTGAGGAGTGGATACTACCAAATCCGGATGAAACTGGGTGATGAGTGGAAGACGGCCTTTAAGACTAACTTTGGTCTTTATGAGTGGCTTGTATTGCCTTTTGGCTTGTCCAATGCTCCTTCAACCTTCATGAGGTTAATGAATCATGTGCTCAAATCTTTCATTGGAAAATTTGTTGTAGTATACTTTGATGTATTCTTATCTATAGCAAATCCTTGATGAGCATGCTAATCATTTGAAACAAGTGTTTGATATTTTGAGAAAAGAACAATTGTTTGCTAATTTGAAAAAGTGCTCTTTTTGTGTTGAGAAAGTTGTTTTCCTTGGTTTTGTGGTAAGTCCAAATGGTGTGGAAGTAGATGGGGCTAAAGTGAAGGCCATTAGAGATTGGCCCACTCCTAAAAGCATTGGTGATGTGAGAAGTTTTCATGGGTTGGCTAGCTTTTATAGGATGTTTGTGAGAGGGTTTAGCACTATAGCCGCACCATTGTCCAAAGTGATAAGGAAGGATAAGGCATTTCTATGGGGGGAAAGAGCAAGAAGAGGCTTTTGTAAAGTTGAAGGAAGTCCTTAGTTCCACACCTCTTCTTCAATTGCCAAACTTTGAAAAGACCTTTGAGATTTAATGTGATGTTAGTGGGGTAGGCATTGGAGCCGCGTTGATGCAAGATCAAAAGCCTATTACCTATTTCAGTGAGAAAGTCAAGGGGGCAACCACTAAATATTCCACTTATGACAAAGATTTGTATGCCTTGGTGAGGGCATTGGCAACATTACCTTTGGTCCAAAGAATTTGTTATTAGAACCGACCACCAATCCTTAAAGCACCTCAAATCCCAAGAGGAATTGAATGTGAGACGTGCCAAATGGGTGGAGTTTCTTGAGACCTTTCCTTATGTCATCCATTACAAAAAGGGGAAAGAGAATGTAGTGGCGGATGCCTTGTCAAGAAAGTTTGTGCTTCAATCAAGAAGACAATTGTTGTTGAATACCTTGGGGTCCAAACTCATGGGTTTTGAAAGTATAAAGGAGATGTAGGTGAATGATCCAGAGTTTGGAGAACTTTATGCTAATTGTGAAGTGGAGGAAAGGGGTAGAAGAATCAATCAAATGTGTAGTGAGGAGGAATTTAGTGGTGATGTGGAGAAAAAGAAGTTTCACAAGTTCGATGGTTTTTTGTTTAGGAATGGGAAGTTGTGTGTGCCTAGTTCATCTTGGGGGGAGTTGCTAGGCAAAGAGGCATATAATAGGGGACTAATGGGGGCATTTTGGAGTGGGCAAGACCATGGATATTCTTAAGGAGCAATTCTATTGGCCCAAGATGAGAGTGGACATTGTGAGGGTGTGTGGCCAATGCTGGGAGTGTAGGCAAGCCAAGTCAAAGGTACTTCCACATGGTTTGTACTCACCCCTCCCCATTCCCTAGGGTGCTTAGCTTGATATTTCTATGGATTTTGTCCTTGAATTGCCTAGGACCCAAAGGGGAAACGATAGCATTTTTGTGGTCGTTGATAGATTTTATAAAATGGCTCACTTCATTCCATGTCATAAGGTTGATGATGCATCTCATGTAGCCAATTTGTTTGTTAAACATGTGCTTAAATTGTATGGGGTCCCAAAAACTATTGTTAGTGATAGGGATCCCAAGTTCCTTAGTCATTTTTGGAAGGAGCTTTGGGGGAGGCTTGACACTAAGTTGTTGTTCTCCACTTCTTGCCACCCCCAAGCCGATGGCTAAACCGAGGTTGTCAATAGAACCTTGGGTGAAATGGTTCAGGGGAAACTAGCTTCTTGGGAAGAACATCTACCTTTGATTGAATTTGCTTATAATAGGACCATGCACACATCTACTTGCATGACACCTTTTGAGGTTGTGTATGGCTTTAATCCCCTTATCCCCTTGGGGATCTTACGGCTTTGTCTAGTGATGTTGTCTTAAGCTTAGATGCCAAGGTGAGAGCTAAAGAGATGAAGCAACTTCATGAGCATGTAAGGAAACAACTCGAGAAGAAAAACCAAGAAGTTGCCAAGAAGGCGAACAAAAGAAGGAAGAAGGTTATCTTCGAGCCCGGTGATTGAATGTGGGTTCATTTTCGGAAGGATAGGTTCCCAAACAAGAGGACGAGCAAATTGATGCCTAGAGGCGATGGCCCCTTCCAAGTCCTTGAACGACTGAACGACAACGCGTACAAAGTGGACTTGCCAAGCAATTACCAAGTGCATATTCAACGTGTGTGAGTTGTCTCCCTTCGAAGTCAAAGATCAAGTGAATCTGTGGACGGATTCTTCTCAAGACGGGGAGAATGATACAACCCGATACTCAGCCAAACCATTTACAAGGAGCCAAGCACGGGAGTTGCAGCAGCTGCAGTCCATGTTTGCACAGTTTGAGCTGCTGGGGCAAGTGCTGGAAGCTTTAGGGCAGTTCTGCCTACATTCTGCCTCTGAAACTGGAGTTGTTCATCGCGATCGCGCGTGCACAGACGCGATCGTGAAAGGAAAAAAAAAAGACCTGCGCGATCGCGACCAGCCTGACGCGATCGCGGAAGATGAGAATGTAGAGCAGCGCGATCGCGTAAAAGGCTGGTTGAAGACTCGCCTGCGCGATCGCGAGACCATAGCCGCGATCGCGAGGCTATGATTTAATGCTCAGCGCGATAGCGCCCCTTCTTGAACGAACGCGCTGAGACGAGGATCAGAAAGCCCATTTTCAGCTAATGACTTGAAGGCCCATTGTTAAGGGATAGTTAAGGAAAATGTGCCACACTATATATACTCCTAATGTCATTACTTTACCTAGATTTTGATGATATTTGACAAAGTGAAGAATTTGGCTAAGGTTGTTTCCTTAAGCACACCTATAATCCATGATTTGCAATTAGTGTTAACTAATTGAGGATCAATTAGAATTGGTTCTCTTGTTTAGGTCATTAAGGGGGTAATTAGGCTAATTTCCATAATTTTCTTCCTTAATCTTTCTCTAATCAAGTTGGGTCTTTCTTTAATTCTTGTTCTTTTAATTTTGTGTCTTTAATATTCGTATCAATCATCACCATACTAGTCATAACAACTCACATCATCCCCACATGAGCCATAATATCCACAATCATCATCCGACATTGTTTCAACACCAAAAGAAGAACCTCCCAAAAGTCACTCCCTCACGTGTATCACTCAATTTATGAACACTCAAAAGCGAGGCCTTAACAACTTGGGAACCAAGGTGATCACAACTAGTATGTCCAAGTAAAAGTTTGGAATGGAGTTAATGAGACTCGATATACGGACGGCTATTTAAGTGCGCACTTGAGGTCAAAGAGAGATCTACGACTCTTCTTTGAATTTTAGTCTCCTCTACGGACGAATACCCTAATACGCTATATAGTTAGTGTCTTTCGAGTAGGCCAACACTAACCAAGAAGCCCGTAGGCGAATAACAAGTGAAAACCTACGAAAAAACTACCCCGGGACCCTTCAGCAAAAAAGGTGCCCCGCCTCTTAACAGGGACGGTCCGCCCAAAAATATTCAGAGTTTACAACCAAAGTGGGCGGTCCGCCTCCCACAGTGGGCCGCCTACTACTGCTTCCTGCAGCTTCGCAAAACGTGTTTTCGGCTCGTTTTGCACTCAAATTCCAACGTTTTCGGGTTGTTTTTCAATTCTAATGATACCCAGAGATGTCTATGATGTTTCTAAACAATCCCCAATAGGTTTTAACCCCAAACAAACAACAATCAATCAATTTTGATTTTGAAGCAAGACTTTCTAGGGTTTTCAAAATTTTTGGGATTTGAATCTTCAAATTTTTGAATCACAACACCAATTCATGAAATTTTGGTATCAAAAGAACAGTAATCACATATGGAACAAACCCCAATAATTTTCAATGTTTGGGTGTTCCAATCCAACAAGTTCCAACAATTTTGTATTTTTTTCAATTTTTTTGTTTTTCTTCTTTTCAAGAACAAATAACAAGATAAAGAGTCACGATAAAGGGTTTGTAAGAACAAAACCTATCCGTGCTCTGATACCAACTGATGCAATCTAAACTAGCGGAAGAAAACCAAACGATAATCGAGCGGAAGCAATTAAAGGATAACGAGAAATCAAGACTACGAAGGCAAGAAATGAGAAGAAAGAAACGAATCAAACTTACTACGTAGATTGATTCAAAGGGAGAACGAGAAACTTGAACCAAATCCCGGATTCATACTAGGATTAAATCCTCGGGTTTCCAAATCATAGTGGATACACGAGCTTCAAGATCACACACGAAGGCCAAGCTTCTGGATGTTCTTTCTCACTATTCAAGATTCATAAACTACCTGATGAATGAAATGGCTAAGGAAAGCTTATATAGTTTTCCCATACATAAGTGTGAAATGACTAAAAGCCCCTAAGTCTAATTAAAACAATAGAAGTCACTTAGGGCTATAGTTGTAATTATACAATAAAATAGAGCAAAACTCGGATGGGCTTCACTGAAAATGGGCCCGCCTAAATCCTTCAGCAGTAGAGTAGGCGCCCCACCTACTGGGAGTAGGCGGTCCACCCAAACACAGGGGTGGTCCGCCACTTGCAACTTCAGAGAGGGTTGTGAAATGTAGGCGGTCCGCCCATCAGAAGAGGCGCTCCGCCCCTTTCTGGGAGTTCTTGAAATGGCTCAAAATGTGTCTCCTGTGCCTTTCCTTTGTCGCCTAAGTGGTCCTCCTTCCATGGCGCTCCAATGCATGATCTTCAAGCCACTTCTGAAGCCCTTGGCTTGTGTTCTTTGTGCTCTCAAGCTTGGTTCTTGATGGTTGTCGTTTAGGCCAATTTATATTGCATCACATTACCCATGAATCGATTTATATGATTTCACACAAGTCTCATAGAATAAGTTTCTCCTCAAGAATCTTAGAGGATTTATGTCATGTCTTTATTTGCATATATTCATGGTTATTAGTAGAAAATAAGTTTTAGTTTCAAGAACGAGCATTTTTACACTTATATTAAATTTTGAGAAACATAATGACTTGTGAGCTAAATATTTTCACTTTCAAAGAACATAACTTTTGATCCAAGAGATCATAGAAATTTTTTTTAGAAAGAGAATTTGATGTCCGGCAACCCGTCACTAGACCCTTCACTCGGAGTCAAGCCAAGAAGGTCCAAGAGGTCCATTTATACTTGGAGAGGAAGGGCCTCGAAGATGGAAGCGATTGGAAGCCGTTCCGAGAGATCAAGGTCCAGGCGCCCCGCCTAGATGGTCCAGGCGCCCCGCTTGAGGAGCTACTCACTCCACCCTGAGGAGCCTTGGTCCACGCGCTCCGCCCAAGGGGGGGGGGGCTTGGGCACTCCGTCTAGCCCACCCCACTGGTCAAATTCGTGTCGCTCCGCCTGAAACGCTGAAGGGGCGAGAATTTAAGTGTTTAAAGACTATTTTGGCCCTGCGTGATCTTTTAGCTTAAAGCCTAATGTGTGGGCATTTTAGAATATTTATTAAAGCTTGGCAAACCTCTATAAATAGCCTAGATAGCTTATTTCATTCCTTAGCTAATTTTGATGATTAAAGAATATTGTTAAGAGTTGAACTCTTGTGAATGAATGAAACAACCTTGTTTGGGACTTATTCTTCTTCTAGCAGATCTAGATGAATTCCATTCCCTCCCCGATCATTCTACTAGCGGGTTCCGGGTGTAGCTCGAGGGTAGTTGCCTAGTGTAGATGTTCCTTGACAATCTCCCGGGGTGTATCGAAACTAGTTCTTCGGTGCTACTTGGGTTATTCGTTTGAGCCACGTCTCGCTTTATCTTTACTTTTTCGCTTCATTGTTTTTCCCTACATCAGTTGGTATAAGAGCAAGGCTCGGGTTTTGTGGAAACAAAACCCCGACCCTTGGTTCTTCGTGCCTAGTATCTTTTCTTTTAATTTCTTGTTGTTGATGTTATTGAAAGAAGAAAAATAAAAAAAGATAGAAAAGTTGAAAATATAAAAATTGGTCATAACTTTTTGGTGTGTTCAATTCTTGTTATGGGTGTTATGGAATATTGATCCTTTTTGAAAATCCGACGTTTTGATTCCAAAAACACGTGGTTTGGATTGGAATTACGAAATTTAAATTTTGAAAACCCAAAAATTGTTAAACCCTTCTTAAACCCTTGTTCTTGATGATTTCTGGTCGATTCATGGGTTGGATGATTGTTGATTGTTGATTTGATTACAGGGGTTTGTTCTACATTGAAAAACAAACAATTTGAAACAAATTTTGTGTGATTTTGAGTTGTATAACATCAACTTTGAAGAATCGAAATACTTTTTGAAACCCAACTTGAAACTTTGAATCATGATTGTGCTTTGATTGTTGGTTGTTTGAAGGTGAAAACCATTGGGGTTTGAAGATTATAGCAATATACAACTTTGGGTACCTTGGATTTGTGCAAAACACATTGAAATCGACCCAAAAATTGGATTGAAATTGAAGAAAAACGGAGTTGGAAAACCTGAAGCTCGTCGCCCAGGCGCTCCACCTGACCACTCTCACTGGTGGTTTTGCCAAGCGCTCCGCCCCCTTTCACTTGGCGCTCCGCCTAGCACATGAAGTGGTGGAATTGGGTAGTTTTTTCTAGGTTTTCTTGTTTCTTTATTTGCTTAACTTCTAACTAGTGTTTATCTAAGTAATCTTTCTACTTAATTGACACTAGTCCATCGAGCTTTTAGGTGATTCTTGCATTAGTTGCATTAGGGAGTGTGTGAGGTGATTTCACTAACATTTGTTCATCTTGTAGGTACAATGGCCAACGAAGGTGAAGATTTTGTGAAGAATGCTTTGGCTAGTATCCTTGCTAAAATGGATATCATGGGGCAAAAGATTTAAACTCTTGAGAAGGTGACTTCAAGTCTCCAAGTTTGGCAAGGGACCTCAAGTGTCCAAATTGAGAAAGGGACCCCGAGTGTCCAAGTTGAAGATGGGACCCCAAGTGTCCAAATTAAAGCCGGTGAAGGCTCAAGTAGTCCTACCTTTACTCCGGAACAAGTTGTTGAATTGTTTAATCAACAACGGGTAAAGGAAGATCGTGAGAGAAATGATCAAGTGTTGGGCAATACCCAACGAACGGGCATTCCCCGCAGTTTGGACAACCCTCAAAGAAACATTCCACTTCTAAGACCCATCAGAAATGTTCAACCTCTTGAGCAAGCCAATGAAGATTAAGAAGGGGAGGAAGCCGAGTATGGTGATGAGGCATATGGGTGTGATGATCGCTATCAACCTAGAAGAGGCATGAATTGGGATCGTAATATTGATAGGGGAAGAGGCCGAGGTCGAGGGCCACCCATAGGGCATGTTGGAGGGAATGCTAGGAGGGATTATGGTGGTTATGAAGATCACTATGGAGGCCAACCGGAACCTTACCGTAGAGGTCGTGACAACACCAACCTCAATAGTGTGAAGCTCAATCTTCCAATCTTTAAGGGAAATTGTGATCCAGAGGCCTACATTGAATGGGTACTACTCATGGAAAGGATGTTTGACACAAATGAGATGACCGATAAGAAGAAAGGTACTTATGCTATTTCATCTTTTGAGTCTTATGCTTCTACTTGGTGGGAGTCCATAAAGATATCAAGAAGAAGAGCGGGTGTCCATGTGAATGTGACTTGGAATGAATTGAAAGGTCTCATGAACACCAAGTACATGACTTCTAGGTATCTTCAAGAGCAACTCAAGAAGATTTATTAACTAAAGCAAGGTGTCAAGACGGTGCATGATTATTATGATGAGTTAGAAAAGACTCGGATGGCTTTGGATATGGACACCGAAGATGAAGAACAAGCCGTGATCCATTTCAAAAATGGCTTGAGCTATGGTATAGCTTCCCAATTGAGATTGCATGCTTATCTTTCACTTCAAGAAATCTTTGAAGCCGCAATTGATGTCGAGCAATGGCTTAAAGAAGAAAGACCCAACCGTTACAAGAGCAACACTTCTACTTCCATGAGCAAACCAAAGGAGTGGAAGACCCCTACTCCTAATGCAAGGTTCCCAAATGCTAATGTTACAAGTGCCAACATAGAAGTGAAGAAGCCGAATGAGAAGTACACATAAAATGTGGGAGGTAACTCTAAAACCCAATTAAATACTCCTACTTCTTCTTCAATTCAATGCCACAAATGTAAAGGGTATGGTCACTTTGCTAAAGAGTGTCCTACAAAAAGGACCATGATTGTGGTTGGTGATGGTGCTTATGAGCAAGAGAGTGAACCGGAGGATGAGGGAGCAAAGAGAGATGAGGTGGATGATGTGGAGGAGGATACGGTTAAGGATGATGATCCTCATGCTTTCCTAGTTGTGAGGAGGAGTTTAGGTTCTATGCTTGTGGAGGATAGTGAGACCTTGCAAAGGGAAAACCTCTTCTATGCTAGATTCTGAGTCATGGGTGTTGTTTGTTCCATGATCATTGACTCGGGAAGTTGTGCTAATGTTTTTAGTCAAACACTAGTTTCCCAATTGAAATTACCCACTTTGAAACACCTCAAACCTTATCGTTTACAATGGCTTAGTGAGTGTGGGGAGCTAAAGGTGGTGAAGCAAGTAATGATTAAGTTCAAAATGGGGAACTATGTGGATGAACACATGTTTGATATGGTGCCTATGCAAGCTTGCCACCTATTGTTTGGTAGGCCGTGGCAATTTGATAGACATATGGTTCATGATGGCCGTGTCAACACTTATACGGTCAAGCATGAGGGGAAAAAGTTTGTGCTTAAACCCTTGACTCCCAAGCAAGTAAGTGATGATTACAAGCGGATGAGGGAGTTGAGAGAGGCGACAAAGGCTATGTCGGTTGTGGAGACTAGTCCTTTGGCCGAGAGCTTGGTGGTGACCCCACCATCATCTACCGGTAACATATGTGCCATGCTGCAACCGGGTGAACTTTTGAGAGGAAATGATGGCAACAAACTATTCATTTGCCTAGTGCATAAAGGTATGATTCTTACATCCGATCTTGATTTTTCCTGTAACCCTTTACCTAGTACAATTGAGAATATTTTGAAGGTATTTGAAGACATGTTCCCGGAAGAGATGCCAAGTGGTCTTCCTCAATTGAGCGGGATTGAGCACCAAATTGATTTTATCCCGGGGTCTCAAATTCCAAACAAACCGGCTTATAGGAGCAATCCGAAGGACACAAGAGAATTGGAAAGGCAAGTGGATGACTTGCTCACTAAAGGCTTGGTCCATGAAAGTTTGAGTCCATGCGTCGTACCGATCATTCTTGTGCCAAAGAATGACGGGACATGGAGAATGTGCGTTGATTTCCGGGTCGTAAACAAGATAATGGTAAAGTATCGTCATCCTATCCCTAGACTAGATGACATGCTTGATGAATTGAGTGGTTCATGTGTCTTTACAAAAATAGACCTTAGGTCGGGTTACCATCAAATCCGGATGAAACCCGGGGACGATTGAAAAACTGCATTCAAGACCAAGTTTTGTCTCTATAAATGGTTGGTGATGCCCTTTGGGCACTCCAACGCACCTAGTACTTTCATGAGGCTAATGAACCATGTCTTGAAACCGTTTATCAATAAATTCGTGGTTGTCTATTTTGATGATATCTTGATATATAGCAAGTCATTAGACGACCATGTTGATCATTTAAGGCAAGTGCTTAAAGTTTTAAGAGCCGAAAAGCTCTATGCTAATTTTAAGAAATGTGCCTTTGGTGTTGAAAGGGTACTCTTCCTTGGGTTTTCTGTGAGTGCCCAAGGAGTGGAGGTGGATGAGTCCAAGGTAGAGGCCATTCGTGATTGGCCTACTCCTACTACCGTGACTTACGTGAGGAGCTTTTATGGTCTTGCTAGTTTCTACAGATGATTTGTGAAAGACTTTAGCTCCTTTGCCGCTCCACTCACCGAATTGGTGAAGAAGGACAATCCTTTTGTGTGGGGAGAGCCTCAAGAGTAGGCTTTTCAAGAATTGAAAAGTAGGTTGAGTATCGCCCCTCTATTGCAATTGCCCGACTTCGGAAAGGCATTTGAGGTTGAATGTGATGCCTCGGGGGTGGGAATTTGTGGTGTTTTAATGCAAGATGGCAAACCCATAGCCTACTTTAGTGAAAAATTGAAGGGTGCCTCCTTCAATTACTCTACGTATGACAAGGAGTTGTATGCCCTAGTGAGAGCTCTTGCTCATTGGCAACATTACCTTTGGCCTAGAGAATTTGTGATTAAGAGTGATCATGAGTAACTCAAACATCTTAGAGGCCAAGAGAAGTTGAACAAGAGACATGCCAAGTGGGTAGAGTTCATTGAGTCTTTTCCCTATGTCATTCAATACAAGAAAGGGAAAGACAATGTTGTGGTGGATGCACTTTCTAGGAAGTTTCCTCTTGCCACTACTCTTGCCTCCAAGCTCATGGGTTTTGAGAGTATCAACTTGATGTATGCTCATGACCCTAAGCTAAAGAGCATTCATGAAGCTCTTGAGAAAGGAGAAAGAGTTGAGAAATACCAATGGGTTAGTAGCTACATCTTTAAAAATGGTAAAGTTTGCATACCCGAGTCCTCATGGAGAGAATTGCTTGTGCAAGAAGCGCATTGTGGAGGACTCATGGGTCACTTTGGTAGGGATAAGACCTTGGCCATTCTCATGGAGCAATTCTATTGGCCTAAAATGGAAGTTGAGAGACTTTGCAATTCTTGTCTTGAGTGCAGGTATGCTAAATCCAAGTCGAACCCCCATGGTTTGTATACCCCTCTCCACGTACCTACTAGCCCATGGATGGATATATCAATTGATTTTGTCATGGGATTACCACGGACTAGGGGGGGACATGATAGCATTTATCTTGTCGTGGATAGGTTCTCCAAGATGGTTCACTTCATTCCATGTAAAAAGTGTGATGATGCAAAACATGTTGCTTCTTTGTTCAATGATAATGTGTTAAATTTGCATGGTGTGCCTCAAACCATTGTAAGTAATAGGGACACTAAGTTCCTTAGCCATTTTTAGAGGAGTTTATGTGGTGTCCTTGGCACCAAGATTTTGTTCTCTACGTCCCACCACCCTCAAACCGATGGGCAAACCGAGGTGGTGAACCGAACTTTGGGTGCTCTTCTTAGAGCCATGACCCGAGGTAAGGGTGGGACTTGGCTTGATAAGTTACCTCTTATGGAGTTTTCCTACAATCTCACTTTGCATAGAATGATTGGCATGACTCCATTCGAGTGTGTTTATGGTTTTAACCCCTTGATTCCCCTTGACCTAACCCCTTTGCACAGGGAAATGGTTATTAATTTTGAAGGTAAAACTAGAGCCAAGGCTTTGGTTGAACTACATGCTACGGCGAATAAGAACTTGGAGGAAGCTTATGGGAAGGTAGCCTTCAAGAAAAACAAGGGACGCAAGAAGGTGGAAACTCAAGAAGGGTGACTATGTGTGGGTGCACTTCCGAAAAGAGAGGTTTCCAAACCTTAGGAAAGTGAAGTTGGCACCCCATGGAGGTGGACATTTCCAAGTGCTTACAAAGATCAACAACAACGCTTCTGTGGTCGACTTGCCAAGTGCGTATAATGTTTCTAACACATTTAATGTGGCTGACTTGACTCCTCTTGTTGTAGGAGATGATGGACCCGAGGGTGATGATGCTTGGATTTCGAGGACGAAATCTTCCCAAGAAGGGGAGGATGATGCCAGAAAACTCGTCACTAGACCCTTCACTCGGAGTCAAGCTAAGAAGGTCCAAGAGGTGCATTTATACTTGGAGAGGAAGGGCCTCGAAGATGGAAGCGATTGGAAGCCGTTCCGAGTGATCAAGGTCCAGGCGCCCCGCCTAGATGGTCTAGGCGCCCCGCCTGAGGAGCCAGGCGCTCCACCCTGAGGAGCCTTGGTCCAGGCGCTCCGCCCAGGGGGTTGGGCACTCCGCCTAGCCCACCCCACTGGTTAAATTCGTGGGCGCTCCGCCCGAAACGCTGAAGGGACGAGAATTTAAGTGTTTAAAGACTATTTTGGCCCTGCGTGGTCTTTTAGCTTAAAGCCTAATGTGTGGGCATTTTAGACTATTTACTAAAGCTTGGCAAACCTCTATAACTAGCCTAGATAGCTTATTTCATTCCTTAGCTATTTTTGATGATTTAAGAATATTGTTAAGAGTTGAACTCTTGTGAATGAATGAAACAACCTTGTTTGGGACTTGTTCTTCTTCTAGCCGATCTAGATGAATTCCATTCCCTCCCCGATCATTCTACTTGCGGGTTCCGGGTGTAGCTCGAGGATAATTTCTTAGTGTAGGTGTTCCTTGACAATTTCCCGGGGTGTATCGAAACTAGTTCTTCGGTGCTACTTGGGTTATTCGTTCGAGCCACATCTCGCTTTATCTTTACTTTATCGCTTCCGTATTTTTCCCTACATCAGAATTTGACCCGAAGGGTCACAGAAAGTGTTTTGGACCTTAAAGTGGACCCAACAAGTTTTAAGAAAAAAGTATTTTTGGGAGTCACCTTGGATTCTGAGATGGGTAAACTTGTTTGTAGCCATAATCGGGCTACGATGCGTGACCATAGTCGGGTTGCGTTTTACCCTGAAACTATTTATACCAGAGTCGGTTTGTGCCATATTCGGGCACTATGATATGTTTTTTATAGTTGGCAAATGAATGCTAGCATGCTAGGCCTTGAACTATGGGACGCCGCAGGGAAAGGAAAGAAAGAAAGAAAGTAAGTAAGTTTAAGATGTCAGATTTGATTGGTACTCCCCAGAAAAGAAAGAAAGAAAGAAAGAAAGAAAGAAAGGAAGAAAGAAAAGATCATGTTTTTAGAATATTTTAAAAATGCTTTTGTGCAAATATTTTAGAGCTGGTTTATATGCTTTTATCAATATATATTACATTTTTTGTAATATTTTTACTATGCATATCGTGTTTTCTAACCCTCGTTCCGGCTTTAGTGGGAGGATAGTTAAGACTCCATGATAAGGATAAAACACGCAGAAGCAATAACAAGTAGTGGAAGCAAGAAGTAAACTCGATAAAAGGGAAAAGTATGGACGGGAAAGAACAGAAATAGAAGAAAGAACGAATCAAACTAACCAAAATAGATTGATTCAAAGGGAGAAAGAGACTTGAACCACTCACGGGGTCACACTAGGGCGATCCATCATGGATTCCAAGTAAGAGATACATGAAGCTCAAGCTTCAACAAGAATGGCCAAGTCTATTCTATCTTCTATTCTCTCAATTCCAGGTTAGCTAATGAAATAAAATGACTAAGCGTGGTATCTATAGGCGTTCCACACTTCTAAATAAAGTCTAAAATAGCCCCATTAGTTGGGTAAAATGATAAAGACCACGTAGGGTCAAACTAGTAATTAATACTAGGCTAAACTAGAAGTCCCGTCTTGGTTGTGCTGGGAAAGAGGCGGAGCGCCTAGGTGTTAGGCGGAGCGCCTGCCAAGTTGGGCAGTGGCCAACTTAGGCGGAGCGCCTCTCCTTCAGGCAGAGCGCCTGGGCTGCTCCTTGCTTGGGTGGAGCGCCTGCTTTGCCTGGACGGAGCGTCTCGCCTGGGATGCTCTTGATTCTTTTTCAATTTACTCCCGAACTCTCCCCCGATGCTCTTGACTTCTCGTCCTTTGCATCTTCCAAACCCGACTTTTGATGGTAAGTGCTTTAAGCTCGATTTGCCCTTATCATCATCCCTTTCTGGAAAGGATTTTGTTCTCGAAATCAAACCATCAAGACCTACAACCAAAGACAAGCACAAGCCAAATCTCCTACTAAAAGAGTAGGTTAGTGCAAGTAGTGTGGAAAATACACTCTTATGGTATAACCAAGTATCAATAACAATGATAAAGCGTATGTTTCCAAAGAAAACAACAAGTACTTGGCTTCCCCAATAGGTGCACTCAACACAAAAATAAACAAAGAGATCAATAGTGCATGGAATATGCAAGATCTAGCTATCAAAATCCCTACGATCCCTAAGTTCATGACTAACATACCAAGACTTCCCACTACGCGGGTAAGCAAGTCCAACAAGAGTGAGTGCAAGTGATGGGAAAACACACTTTTGTGATAGAGCCAAGTATCAATACCAATCAAAAAGTAGAGGTCTGCAATGGGAACAACAAATTCTTGGCTCAACAATGACAAACACTCACAACCATAACAAGCAAAGAGATCAATAGGACATGGAACATGCAAGATTAAGCAATCAAAGTTCCTATGAGCCCAAAGCTTATGGTCAACACACCAAGCCTTCAATGCATTACTTTCAGAATGTGACTCATTGACTTTGGCATGTTCAACACCCAAGGTTTGATCAACATATGCAATGGAGTAAGCAAAATGATTCAATTGGCAACTAACATCAAATACTCCTATCCCCTTCTTGGAAGCACTCTTACACACACCAAGAGTGACTTCCTCAACTCCAAATTCACCTCTAAGAAATTCTTCCTCACTAGAAATACTGCCAAGGAAGGTCTCCAAAATAGGTTCTTCATCATTATAGTCCTCACAATAACCATGGGGACTACTAGAAGATGGCCTAACACAAACAACACCAAGACCACTCAACTAACTTGGAGTTCCGAACAATGGATTGTCTATAGAGTTAAACTTTCCAAACCAAGGAGGTTTAAATCCAAACTCTTCTCTAGTTTGATACACATCACCACTTTTTTTTAAAAAAAAATTCCCTTCAAGCAAAGGGTTAGTGAAAACAAGTCCATTACCCATCAAAGGTGAGGCATCCAAACTAGAGTCATTATCCATACTTGAGGAGTTATCGAATACAATCTGATCCATCTCATCCACTAGGGACTCCTGATGCAATCGAAACTACGAAAGTGATAAAGAGATAAAAATGAGACGAAGACTCACACAATTGTTCGAGTAGCAACGAAGAACAATGTTTCGTTACACCCCAAATGATGGCAAGGATCACCTACGCTATGCAACTATCCTCAAGAGACACGAGGCTCGAGCAAATAGAATGATCAAAGACGGATTGAAGAGCAACTTGGATTCATCCAATTGATTCAAGCCAAAATGGTTACAAGGTTCAAGAGCAATGCTCATTAATATTTTTGTGTCCAAAGTAAGGTAAAAAGAAAATAAATGAAGGAGGGGTGTATTTATAGCACCCCTCTACAATGTTTACAAGGATTCTGGTCCGCTGCTCCCCCACTCCTCTGCGCGATCGCGAAAGAAGTAATGCGATCGTGAGGACTTCTTGAACTTTGAGGCACACGATCGCGCGAGAAATGGCGCGAAGTCGCAGGCTTGACAAAACCCCTTCGCGATCGCGAAGGTCTGCACGCGATCGCGAAGAACAGATCTTCTTCGTTAGGCAGTGAGCTCAGATAATGCTCCCCTGTTTTGCCCTGTTTTGCTCCCCTGTTTCCAGCACTGTTTCCTGCCCTATTTCCACTTTGATTGAGCTCTAATGCATTGTCTTCAAGTCATCCCCCGAGCTCATATCATCCATTCCTTTCCAAACCAAGTGTAAGTGAGCGTCTTCTATATCCTTGGCTTGACTTCGAGTGAATTGTCTCGATGCAATTTGGGTTGCATCAACTCCTCAAGGTCGCTACCATCGTCACTACAACACATAGGTCCACCATTATCAAGCAACTCATCAAGGGAAAGAATAGGATATTCATTCAACTCATCTTCCCCTTTATTAAATATAGGTGGTGTGTCATAACAAGGTTCACAAACAAGGTCAACTTCAAGATCTTCACTAAAGAGAGGTTCAATGAAAACCGAGCTCACATCATGATGTGGCTTATCAACCCTCTCAACTAGTGTTCACATTCACACACAAGTTGACCAAAAGGCTCTATACTAGTTGCAAATACATTAAAATTATATAGATAATAAACTAGCATAGAGTTTTCACAAACACTATCACATGACAAGCAGGTAACATGTTCAAGGGAAGAACTATCACATACCTTTGAGTGGCCATCTTGCTCACTCAATGCACTTGAACTGTCATAAATTGTTTGTTTCTTCTCCTTGAAGCTCATATTGAAGATCTTCTTCACCTTGTCCATCCTTCTTGGAACATGATTGAGGCTGAATTGGTTTGCCTACAAGAATACCTACACAACTACTCACACAAGTAGAAGAAGAAGAAGATAAAGAGTAAGTATTAGAATAAGGTGTGCCCTCACTCTCAATGATTCGTTTTCCCTCTCTCTTCTCCCTCATTTTCTTTTCAAGGTTGGGTGTAGATTCGGGTGGTGACATTCCACTCACATCACTCAACACATCCTCTCCTTTTTCCACTCGAGGAATGTTACCGGTCACTCCATTATTCCTCTTAATCTTTTGTCTCTCATATTCGGGTGAGTTGGGACGAGGCCCAAGAATACCCATAACCGGAGTAGGTGGGCTTTTAACATCAACCTGGAATCTAGGACTTGGAGACTCATCACTTGATATATCCTTCTTCTTTGTTGGTGAACCACTTGGCTTTGGAGCTTGTGGTTTCGGGTTCACCTTGTTGACAATTTCCAACTCTTTTGTTGTACTAGTCCCACCATTTTCTTGTGTTTTTAGAACTTCTTGATTGCACTTTTTCAATCATAAGACTTCTCCTCAATGGTGTGCCACTATTTCTCATGTTCGTGGGCTTTCTTGATTGCACTTCTTCTTTCCTAGGAAGGAGGAGTTGCATCTTCCTTTGTGCTTTAACTTGATATCCGCCAAGGATGTGGGTAAACTTGAAGTATCTTTTGAGAAGCCAAGGCTTTCCCAACATAACATCGCATCCCTCTAAAGGACCCACTTTGTACTCAACTTCTTCTTCAAAGTTCTTTTGCAAAACAACTACCCGGGCCACTCCATCAACACAAGGTATCCCCAACCTTCTCACTACAAGAGGACTAATTCAACTTGCTTCACCTTCATCCACTTGAGGCACATACCCACGATTCTCATTAAGGCTCACTATGAATTGACACCACTCTCTTTTTCTTAAGAGATCATCTAAGTATCGCCCCTTACACATCCCATCAATAGTAGTCTCACTTGAGCCACTACCATGAGATGGGTACTTTCTTATTTCTCCACTACTAGCAACACTACAAAAATAGTGTCCACTTCCTGTCACTCTTCCAACATTACATGTATTGTTGAAAGTCGAGGAAGGAATCTCATCATAGAACCCATAGGAGCTCCTTCAATTAGAAGTTTGGTAGAAATCTCCTCTACCCTCCTCGGTTACACAACCCATAGAAATACTCATACCATCCCTTCCCTCGGTCTCATACCCATCCCAATTATCCTCGAAGTGTAGAATTTGAGTACTCATTGCATCTACCTTGGTCATAATATCCCGAAGGTAAGCTTGAACTAACTCGGTTTCACTTAAACTTTTCTCACCATTCCCACTTCCATCCAAACCTCTCTTATGGCTCCTTGTGCCTGCAAAAGACATTTTAAGAAAGCGCAAAGGTTAATATAAACAACCTCACTTTCTCTCCCTTACCTTTGGCGGTGACACTCAACACTCCTTTTAGGATTAACACTCCCAAACCCCCAACCAAAGATGCTTCTTATCTCTTAGGAGCTACAATGGTAAGATCACCAACTACTACGTCCAAGTTTTGGCTCGGAGTAGAGTTGATGTGACTCGATGTACGGAAGCTATTTGAAGTGCGCACTTGAGGCCAAAGAAAGTTCTACGACTTTAAGTAATGCTCAAAGACACACAACACCCTAAAAGCTTAAGAGTTAGTATCAATAAAGTAGGACAATTACCTTAGAAACACTAGCTAAGAAGTTCGGAAGCAAAGAACAACCGAAAACCTACAAGAAAACTACCCGAAAAAGGCTTTAGGTATGAGGCCCTCCGCCCAGAAATTGAGGCCCTCCGCCTAGCAGGTGAGGCCCTCTGCCTGGCAGGTGAGGCCCTCCGTCCAGCAGGTGAGCCGGTCCGTCCAGCAGGTGAGCCGGTCCGCCTGGACCAATGTCCAGAGAGCTGATTTCTGGTGAGGCGCTACGCCTAGCATAGAGGCAGTCCGTATGGCACTGTACTTTAGCTTCTTCAACAACATGTTTTATCAATTTTTAACCCAAAATTTTCTATGATTTCACCTTGTTTCTCAAAATCATAGGTTCCCAAAGTTGTATTGCACTAACCCCAACAAAGCCCAATGATTTTTAGCATCAAACACCCAATAACTGATACAGATTAAATGAAATATGGATTGAAAGGAAGATTACTGAGAGCTGTTGTAGTTAGTTAGTTAGATGACGTGGCAGTTAGTTACAAAAGTAGTTATAAGGTAGTTAAAGGATTCAATTTGACAGCTAAGTGGTAGTTGAGAATTAGCTTTATAAATACTTGTAATCTCTGTATAAGAGAATTCATTCGTTATAATACTAAAATTCAATTACATTCTTCTCTCTGAATTGTTCTTGATTAACCCTAATTCCTTAACCATTCGACCCCTTCTCGAAAATCCCCATTTTTCTTTAAGGTTATTTCATTTCTTGTCTAATTTGTATCAATTTGGTATCAGAGCGACGCGATTCTTGGCCAGTAATCCACCATGCCAACTGAAACAGGACCTCTGTAGAGGTTAAAGAACTTAAGGAAGCCATGGAAGCTATGTTCATGAAGCTCTATAAAAGACAGGCGGAACTGGAGCTTCAATACAAATAAGTCACTATGAATCTCATAGAAAAGATCGAGATGAACTTCAAAAGTGCTAATAACTCACAATCATCATCATCAAACCAACAAAATTTAGAAATAGATCAGGGAGGATATTTCACTAGATTGTCAAAGCTGGAATTCCCAAAATTCAATGGGATAGATCTGAAAAGTTGGTTTTATAAGGTGGACCAGTTCTTCTCTATTGATGATATGCCTGATGATCAGAAGGTTGGAATTGCTGTGATTCACTTGGAAGGAGAGGCTATTCAATGGCACCAGGCTTTTATGAGAGCAAGGAAACAACAAATTCTTCCTTCTTGAGAGGAGTATGTATTGGCATTGCATAGGAGGTTTGCGAATGCTTATGATGACCCCATGGCTGATTTGATGAACCTGAGGCAAACAGGCAGTGTTAGTGAATATCAATCACCCTTTGACAAGGTAATGACAAGAGTAAATCTCTCTACTTCTGATGCTATTGGCTGTTTCATTAATGGTTTAAGACCAGAATACAAATTAGATGTTAAGTCTTTGGGTCCTAAATATTTGCAAGAAGCTTATGAGCTAGCTAGGCTGCAAGAAGGTTCTTTCCATAATAAGAATAGATATCAAAGAAACACTCAATTTCAGACCAATAAGGGAAAGATTACAAATAATAGGTCATCTGGTCCTAGCCAATTCAGTAGTAGGACAAGAAGGACTTTGACTCCTGAGGAACTAGATGCAAAAAGAGCTAACAAACAGTGTTTCTTCTGTGATTAGAAGTATGTTCCTGACCATAAGTGTAAAAATGCTAAACAGGTGTATGCCTTAGTAATAGATGATGAGGAACAATTAGTGGACTGTCATAAAGTGGAAAAAGATGAAATTATGGAGTATACAGAAGGAGAAGTTCCCTCTATTTCATTGCAGGCACTAACAGGATCAAAAGGGTACCAGACTCTTAGGGTAACTGGATATAATTAGAAGAGACCACTGCATATTCTCATTGACAGTGGTAGTACCCACAATTTCTTAGATGAAGAAACTGAACTTAAGTTGGGTTGTGAATTGGTACCAACAAGCTCACATTCAGTGAGTGTAACTGATGGTAGAGTATTACAAATCTCTAAGATGTGTAAGAATTTCTCATGGTTGCTGTAGGGAACCACTTTTGTTACTGATTTGTACATCATTCCACTAGGATCTTTTGACATGGTTCTGGGAATTCAATGGCTACTAAGTCTGATGTAGGAAACAAAACGCGGAAAGTAAATGATAGGAATGAGACGTATCTCGATCACTAATCCCAAGTAGCAACGGAGAACCCGTTCCGTTACACCCCGAGAGAAGGCCAAGAACACCTACGCTAGGCAACTAGCCTCGAGCTAACGTGAGCACGCAAGTAGAATGGTTGGGGGGGATTGGAAATCATCTAGATCCACTAGAGGAAGAACAAGTCCCATCAAGGTTTTCATTCAATAGAAGAGTTCAACTCTCAACACAAGTGTTTGTTTAATCATCAAAATAAGCTAATGAAATAAACTAGCTATCTAGCTATTTATAGGTGTTTTTAGGCACCAATGGAAAGGTCTAAAATGCCCACACTTAGGCTTAGGAATAAAGACCACGTAGGGTCAAAATAGTCTTAACACAACTAGAATTCACGTGCTTCAGCATTCTAGGCGGGGCGCCCAAGATTGGGGCGGAGCGCCCGGCTCCTTGATCAGTGGGGTGGCCTAGGCGGGGCGCCCAGAGTTGGGGCGGAGCGCCTCAGCCTAGGCATCTTCAAGCGGAGCGCCTGGTGTGCTGGGCAGAGCGCCTGGTGCACTGGGCTGCTCCCCTTGTGCTCTAATCACCCGAAACGGCTTCCAATCGCTTCCTTCTTCTAGGTCCTTCCTCACCAAGTGTAAGTGTACTCCTTAGATCTCCTTAGCTTGGCTCCGAGTGAAGGGTCTCGTGGTTTTCCCGGCATCATCCTCCCCTTCTTGAGAAGAATTCGTCCTCGAAATTGAAGCATCATCATCCACGACCTCTTCATCACCTACATCCATAGGAACCAAGTCACAAACATTAAATGTATTAGAAACTTGATACTCAGATGGTAAGTCGACCACATAGGTGTTGTTGTTTATCTTCGAGAGCACTTGGAATGGGCCATCTCCACGGGGTGCCAACTTCCCTTTCCTAAGGTTTGGAAACCTTTCTTTCCGGAAGTGCACCCACACATAGTTACCCTTCTTGAATTCCACCTTCTTGCGTCCCTTGTTTTTCTTGGAGGCTACCTTTGCATAAGCTTCCTCCAAATTCTTCTTTGCCTTAGCATGTAGCTCCATCAAAGCCTTGGCTCTAGCTTTTCCTTCAAAATTAACAACCATTTCCCTTGGCAAAGGGGTTAGATCAAGGGGAATCAAGGGGTTAAAACCATAAACACACTCGAATGGAGTCATGCCAATCATTCTATGCACGGTTCGATTGTAAGCAAACTCCATTAGAGGTAACTTGTCAATCCAAGTCCCTCCCTTACCTCAGGTCATGGCTCTAAGAAGAGCACCCAAAGTTCGGTTCACCACCTCGGTTTGCCCATCCGTTTGGGGGTGGTGGGACGTAGAAAACAAAAGCTTGGTGCCAAGGGCACCCCATAAACTCCTCCAAAAATGACTTAGGAACTTGGTGTCCCTATCACTCACTATGGTTTGAGGCACACCATGCAACTTCAAAACATTATCAATAAACAAAGTAGCAATATGTTGTGCATCATCACATTTTTTACATGGATTGAAGTGAGCCATTTTGGAGAACCTATCCACAACAACATAAATGCTATCATGGCCCCCTAGTCCTTGGTAAACCCATGACAAAGTCCATTGATATATCCAACCACGGACTAGTAGGTACGGGGAGTGGGGTATACAAACCATAGGGGTTCGATTTGGACTTAGCAAACTTGCACTCAAGGCAAGAGTTGCAAAGTCTCTCAACATGTGTCCCCATTTTAGGCCAATGGAATTGCTCCCTAAGAATGGCCAAGGTTTTATCCCTACCAAACTGACCCATGAGTCCCCCACAATGTGCCTCTTGCACAAGCAATTCTCTCCATGAGGACTCGGGTATGCACACTTCACCATTTTTAAAGATATAACCATTAACCCATTGGTATTTCTCAACTCTCTCCCCCTTTTCTAGAGCTTCATGGATGCTCTTTAGCTTCGGGTCATGAGTATATATCAATTTAATGCTCTCAAAACCCATGAGCTTAGAGGTGAGAGTGGTGGCTAGAGCAAACTTTCTAGAAAGTGCATCCGCCACAACATTGTCTTTCCCTTTCTTGTATTGGATCACATAGGGAAAAGATTCAATGAACTCAACCCTCTTGTTTAGCTTCTCTTGGCCTCTAAGATGCTTGAGTGACTCATGGTCACTCTTGATTACAAATTCTCTAGGCCAAAGGTAGTGTTGCCAATGGGCAAGGGCTCTTACTAGGGCATACAACTCCTTGTCATACGCAGAGTAATTCAAGGAGGCCCCTTTAAACTTCTCACTAAAGTAGGTGATGGGTTTGCTATCTTGCATTAAAACACCACCAATTCCCACCCCCGAGGCATCACATTCAACCTCAAATACCTTTCCGAAGTCGAGCAATTGCAATAGAGGGGCGGTACTCAACCTACTTTTCAACTCATGGAAGGCCTTCTCTTGAGGCCCTCCCCAAATAAAAGGTTGGTCCTTCTTCACCAATTCGGTGAGTGAAGCGGCAATGGAGCTAAAGTCTTTCACAAATCGTCTATAAAAACTAGCAAGACCATGAAAGCTCCTCACTTGAGTCACGGTAGTAGGAGTAGGCTAATCACGTATTGCCTCTACCTTAGACTCATCCACCTCCACTCCTTGGGCACTCACAACAAACCCAAGGAAGACTACCTTCTCAACACCAAAGGCACACTTTTTAAAATTAGCATAGAGCTTTTCGGCTCTCAACTTCTCAAGCACTTGCCTAAGGTGATCAACATGGCCGTCTATTGATTTGCTACAGATCAATATATCGTCTAGACGACCACAAACTTGTTGATGAATGGCTTTAGAACATGGTTCATTAGCCTCATGAAAGTACTAGGTGCATTGGAGAGCCCAAAGGGCATCACCAACCATTCATAGAGACCAAACTTGATCTTGAATGCGGTTTTTCATTCATCACCGCGTTTCATCCGGGTTTGATGGTAGCCGGACCTAAGGTCTATTTTGCTAAACACACATGAACCACTTAATTCATCTAGCATATCATCAAGTCGAGGAATGGGATGACGGTACTTTACCGTTATTTTGTTCACGACCCGACAATCAACACACATCCTCCAAGTGCCATCCTTTTTGGGAACAAGGATCACAGGTACGGCACAAGGACTCAAGCTCTCCCTCACAAGCCTTTAGTGAGAAATTCATCAACTTGCCTTTGCAATTCTCTTGTATCCTCCAGATTGCTCCGATAAGCCGGCTTGTTTGGGATTTGAGATCCCGGGACAAAGTCGATTTGGTATTCAATACCCCTCAAAGGAGGTAATCCATCCGGCATCTCATCCGGAAACATGTCCCCAAAATCCTTCAAGACATTCTCAAACACACTAGGCAAAGGGTTAGTAGAAAAATCACAATTAGAAGTAAGGATCATACCTTTGTGCACTAGGCATAGGAGAAATTTGTTGCCATCATTTCCTCTTAGGACCTCGCCCGGTTGCATCATGGCACATATGCCTCCGGTAGAAGTTGGTGGGATTGCCACCAAGCTTTTGGAAAAAGGGCTAGTCTCAACAATTGACTTAGCCTTTGCCGCCTCCTTCAACTCCCTCGTCCGCTTGTATTAATCACTCACTTGTTTGGGAGTGAAGGGCTTCAACACAAATTTCCTTCCTTCATGTTTGATTGTGTAAGTGTTGACACAACCATCATGAACCGCTTGTCGATCAAATTTCCAAGGCCTTCCAAAGAGAAGGTGGCATGCTTGCATAGGCACCACGTCGAACAAATGTTCATCCACATAATTACCCACTTTGAACTTGATCAATGCTTGCTTCACCACCTTTAGCTCCCCACATTCACTAAGCTATTGTAGGCGATAAGGTTTGGGATGTTTCAAGGTACGCAATTTTAATTGGGTAATAAGTGATTGACTCACAAAATTAGCGCAACTCCCCGAGTCAATGATCATAGAGCATACAACACCCGTGACTCGGCATCTAGCATGAAAAAGGTTCTCCCTTTGTAAGGTCTCACTATCCTCTACTATCATAGCTCCTAAACTCCTCCTCACAACTAGAAAAGTATGAGGCTCATCATCCTCCACCGCATCATCTTGATCATCATCCTCTACTCCCTCATCCCCCTCTACCCCTTCATCTTCCTCCGGTTCACTCTCTTGTTCATAAACATTTTCACCAACAACAATCATGGTCCTTTTCGTAGGACACTCTTTAGAAAAGTGACCATACCCCTTGCATTTGTGGCATTGAATTGAAGAAGAAGTAGGAGTATTCAATTGGGTTTTAGAATTATCTCCAACATTGGGTGTGTACTTATCATACGACTTCTTCATGTCTTTGCTAGCACTTGCACCACTAGTGCCACTTGCACTTGGAAATCTTGCATTGGGAGTAGGATTTTTCCATTCCTTTGGCTTGTTTATGGAAGTGGAAGTGTTGCCCTTGTAACGGTTGGACTTTTCTTTTTCAAGTCATTGCTCGCCTTGAATAGCGGCATCAACGACTTCTTGAAGTGAAAGATAAGCATGCAATGTCAATTGTGAAGCTATACCATAGCTCAAGCCATTCTTGAAATGGATCACGGCTTGCTCCTCATCTTCGGTGTCCATATCAAAGGCCATTCGAGTCTTTTCAAACTCATCATAATACTCATGCACCGTCTTGACACCTTGCTTCAACTCATAAAGCTTCTTGAGTTGCTCTTGTCGATATCTAGGAGTGATGTACTTGATACTCATGATACCCTTCAAGTCATTCCAACCCACATTCACGGGGATTCCCGCTCTTCTCCTTGATCTCTTGACGGATTCCCACCAAGTAGATGGATAGGATTCAAAGGATGAAATAGCATAAGTACCTTTCTTGTCATCGGTCATATCATTTGTGTCAAACATCCTTTCCATGAGTAGTACCCATTCAATGTAGGCTCCCAGATCACAATTCCCTTTAAAGATTGGGAGATTAAGCTTCACACTATTGAGGTTGGTGTTGTCACGACCCCCACGGAAAGGCTCCGGTTGGCCTCCATAGTGATCTTCATTCACACCATATTCCCTCCTCGCATTCCCTCCAACATACCCCATAGGTGGCCCTCGACCTCTGCCCCTACCTCTATCCACATTTCAACCCCAATTCATACCTCGCCTCGGTTGAAAGTGATCATCAAACCTATACATATCATCACCATAATCGGCTTCCTCCCCTTCTTGAGCTTCATCGGCTTGCTCAAGAGGTTGAACATATCGGATGGGTCTTGGTAGTGGAATGTTTCTTGGGGGGTTGTCCAAGATACGGGGAATGCCCGTTCGTTGGGTATTGCCCAACACTTGATCAATTCTCTCTCGATCATCCTTCACCCATTGTTGATGAAGAAGTAACTCAACATCTTGTTCCGGACTAATTCTCTCTCAACTTGGACACTCGGGGTCCCTTTCTCAACTTGGACACTCGAGGTCCCTTTCTCCGATTGGACATTAGAAGTCCCTTGCTCAACTAGAGCACTTGAGTTCACCCTCTCAAGGTTTTCAATCCTCAAGTTCATACTATCCAATTTGGCAAGGATAGTAGCAAGGGCACTCTTAGCAAAATCTTCTCCTTCGGTAGACATTGTACCTACACAAGTAACAAACGTTAGCAAAACAACTTCACTCACTCCCTCACTTGAGTTCACTCGGGTCCCTCGTTTAGTGGTGGTGGATATTTCACTCGACTTGTAGTTCCAAACCTTCACGTAGATGAGTAGCAAGTCCTCAACTCAACCAAACTATTCACGAGTCAAGCACACTCCGGGGTGAGTGGAGTTAATAGGACTCTATGAACGCTAGGCACTTTGAAGTGAGGACTTGAATCAAAAGAATCTACGAATCTTCTTGGAATTCTACTCTCCAACTAACGCACGAATTCACCTAAAAGAAATGAAAGATTAGTGCTAATTAAGTAGAAAGATTACTTAGATAGACACTAATAAGAGGTTAGGCAACAAAGAAACAAGTAAACCTAGAAGAACTACCCAATTTCAACTTTGGTACCCAAACATCGGGTTTTCAACAAGAATTAAGAATCTATAACACCCACTTCAAGAATCGAACATACCAAAAAGTTACACAATTTTTTTTTTTTTGAATTTTTGAGTTTTTTTTTTCAATTTTGTTTTAATAATTTTCTTCTTTCAATAACTTCAACAATAAAAAATCTAAAGAAACTAACCTAAGCACGAAGAATCAAGGGTCGGGGGTTCGTAGAAACGATACCCGAGCCTTGCTCTGATACCAAATGATGTAGGAAATCAAACGCGAAAAGTGAAAGATAGGAACGAGACGTATGTCGATCACTAATCCCAAGTAGCAACGGAGAACCCGTTCCGTTACACCCCGAGAGAAGGCCAAGAACACCTACGCTAGGCAACTACCCTCGAACTAACGTGAGCACGTAAGTAGAATGGTCGGGGGGATTGGAAATAATCTAGATCCACTAGAGGAAGAACAAGTCCCATCAAAGTTTTTATTCAATAGAAGAGTTCAACTCTCAACACAAGTGTTTGTTTAATTATCAAAATAAGCTAATGAAATAAACTAGCTATCTAGCTATTTATAGGTGTTTTTAGGCACCAATGGAAAGGTCTAAAATGCCCACACTTAGGCTTAGGAATAAAAGACCACGTAGGGTCAAAATAGTCTTAACACAACTAGAATTCACGTGCTTCAGCATTCTAGGAGGGGCACCCAAGATTGGGGCGGAGCGCCCGGCTCCTTGATCAGTGGGGTGGCCTAGGCGGGGCGCCCAGAGTTGGGGCGGAGCGCCTCAGCCTAGGCATCTTCAGGCGGAGCGCCTGGTGTGCTGGGCAGAGCGCCTGGTGCACTGGGCTGCTCCCCTTGTGCTCTAATCACCCGGAACGGCTTCCAATCGCTTCCTTCTTCTAGGTCCTTCCTCACCAAGTGTAAGTGTACTCCTTGGATCTCCTTAGCTTGGCTCCGACTGAAGGGTCTCGTTTTTTGCCCGGCATCAAAGTCTAGGTGACATCAAGTTTAACTTTGGAAAATTGATAATGGAGTTCCAGTATAAGGGCAAGAGACATGTATTGAAGGGAGCACTTAATAAGGTAAAGTCAGTATCATCAAAAGGGTTGAGTAAGACTGTTGACAATCATAGTCTCTTGTTTATGTTGCAGTTATATGAGGAATAAGAAGATGAGTTGCATATGTACTCAGTTCAATTAGCAAAAAGTAGTGTGGTTCAGCCTGAGATTTCTAACTTGTTACAGAGCTATAGCAGTATGTTTGTTATTCCTTAATCACTACCTCCTCATAGGGGGCCCTTTGACCATCATATTCCATTACAACCTGGAACACAACCAATAAGTAAGAGGCCATATAGATATCCAGCTATGAAAAAAGATATTATAGAGAAATTGATGCAAGACATGTTGCAGCAAGGGGTTATACAGGATAGCAACAACCCTTATGCATCTTCTATGGTTCTTGTAGGGAAGAAAGATGGGAGCTGGAGACTGTGTGTAGACTTTAGAGATTTGAACAAAAGTACTATAAAAGATAAGTTCCCTATTCCAATAGTGGAAGACCTGCTAGATGAATTGGGAGGGTCAGTTATCTTTTCAAAAATAGATCTGACGGCAGGTTACCACCAACTGAGAATGGCTATTGGGGATGTGCACAAAACAGCCTTCAAAACACATGCTGGTCACTATGAATTTCTGGTAATACCCTTTGGCCTTACTAATGCACCATCTTCATTCCAAAGTTTAATGAATCACGTCTTTCAACCTTACTTGAGAAAATTTATGTCTTCTTTACTGACATCCTCATTTATAGTAAGAGTTTGGCTGACCACATTTCCCATTTGAAAGCTGTTTTTGATCTTATGGTGCAACATAAACTGTATGCAAAAGACTCTAAGTGTGCATTTGGAGTTGATCTTATAGAATACTTGGGTCATTTTATATCTCCAAAGGGGGCTTCTACTGACCCTAAGAAAATAGAAGCAGTCAAGAACTGGCCTCAACCTACCAATATAAAGCAGCTCAGGGGGTTCTTGGGTTTAATAGGGTATTATAGAAGGTTTGTAAAAGGATATGGGGTGATCAGCAAGCCCTTAACTGAATTGTTGAAGAAGGATGGTTTTATATGGTTTGATGTTGCCACTGAAGCCTTTAAAAAACTTAAGTGAGCTATGACTAGTGCACCTGTTTTAGGTCTACCTGATTACTCAAAAAAATTTGTGGTGGAATTTGATGCAAGTCAGCTAGGTATTGGAGAAGTACCATCTCAAGGATGGCATCCCATTGCTTTTATCAGCAGAGCATTACCCGTGAGGCATCTATCCTATTCAGTTTATGAGAAGAAGCTACTTGCACTTGTGTTACAATGACTAAATGGTCACAATATGATAGGCAGACCTTTTGTTGTCAAGACAGATCACAAGGCACTTAAGTATTTGCTGCAGCAACAACTTCACACTGATGTGCAAATGTCCTGGATTGCTAAACTTCTACCCTTTGATTTTGAAATAGAATATAGGAAGGGTGTTGACAATGGTGCAGCTGATGCATTATCAAGAATACAAGGTTCAGAATTGTTAGCTTTGGCTCTATCAACTCACTCCACTAACTTGTTTTCACTCATCCCATATAGTTGGGATAAGGATCCAGACTTGTTAAATATTATTCAAATACTGCAGCAAAACA
Source organism: Petunia axillaris subsp. axillaris (assembly GCA_029990575.1). Lineage (NCBI taxonomy): Eukaryota > Viridiplantae > Streptophyta > Magnoliopsida > Solanales > Solanaceae > Petunia > Petunia axillaris. The sequence goes on along the minus strand of JARKNS010000002.1, from coordinate 120,476,295 downwards.
CTTACCACAAGGGGTATACCTGGGTAAACAATCAGTTAAGGAAGAACTCCAAGTTAGTTGTTGGCAATGTGGGAGATTTGAGGAAGCAGCTTATTACTAATTGGCATTCTACCCCTCAAGGTGGCCATTCAGGAGTTGAAGCTACAACTAGAAGCCTGCAGTCATTGTTCTATTGGAAAGGTATGAGAAAGGATATAAGAAATTTCATTAAGAAGTGTGATGTGTGTCAGAGGTGCAAAACTGATTCTGCAGCTTACCCAGGACTACTTCAGCCCTTGCCCATTCCTCCTACTCCATGGTCTGATGTCAGCTTAGATTTCATTGAAGGACTACCATCATCCCAAGGGAAACAAGTCATCTTGGTGGTAGTGGATAGGTGGAGTAAGTATGCTCACTTTTTAGCATTGGCTCATCCTTATACAACTCAAAAAGTAGCTCAACTCTACCTTGATCAAGTGTTCAGATTACATGGGTTGCCTGAGAGATTTGTTAATGACAGAGACCTAATTTTTGTTAGTCAATTTTGGCGAGAGTTATTCTCTGTACAAGGAGTACAACTTCACACTTCCACTGCATACCATCCTCAATCTGATGGCCAAACAGAACTGGTAAATAGGTGTTTGGAGACCTACTTGAGGTGTTTGTGTGTTGACATTCCTAGTCAGTGGTCGAAGCACTTGGCCTTAGCCGAATGGTGGTATAACACCACTTTTCACAATTCTATTCAGACTAAACCTTATGAAGCCTTATATGGGCATGCTCCACCTATTCACCTTCCTTGCATATCTGGTGAATCTGCTCTACCAGAGGTTGATGAGGCATTACTGGACATGGAAGCTAAGCTTGATTTACTGAAGTTTCATCTTCAGAGAGCTCAACATAGGATGCAATTGTTTGCTAATAAGAGAAGAACTGATAGAGAATTTTCTGTAGGTGATTGGGTTTATGTAAAGTTGCAGTCTTATAGGCAAGTCACTCTAGGCCAGCAGCCTTTTCACAAACTAGCTGCCAAATACTATGGGCCTTACCAGGTTTTACAGAAGATTGGTAAGGTTGCCTATAAGCTGTTGTTACCAGATGCTGTGCAAATCCACCCCACATTTCATGTCTCTCAATTGAAGCAGTGCCTACAAGTCCCTACTAACATTACTCATCCACTTGTAATTGACATGGCCAGCCCTTTCTGTGCAGTTCCTGAAGCTATATTAGCAAGACGTATGGTGAAGAAGGGTAACAAGGCAGTACCACAAGTGCTTGTGAAGTGGTCTGGTTTAGATTCAGCGTCATCTACATGGGAATTTTCTAATTCATTAAAAGTCAGGTTTCCTGCTTTTAACCGTTGAGGTCAAGGGTCTTTTGAAGAGGATGGTATTGATACGGATTAAATGAAATAAGGATTGAAAGAAAGATGGAAGAGAGCTGTTGTAGTTAGTTAGTCAGATGACGTGGCAGTTAGTTACAAAAGTAGTTACAAGTTAGTTAAAGGATTCCATTTGACAGCTAAGTGGTAGTTGAGAATTAGCTTTATAAATACTTGTAATCTCTGTATAAGAGAATTCATTCATTACAATACTAAAATTCAATTACATTCTTCTCTCTGAATTGTTCTCGATTAACCCTAATTCCTTGACCATTCGACCCCTTCTCGAAAATCCCCATTTTTCCTGAAGGTTACTACATTTCTTGTCTAATTTGTATCAATAACAAGACCACAATCAAGATTCAAAGCCTTTCAAGCTAGGGTTTCAAAAGTGGGGTTTCAATCCAAAATTTTCCAAACCACAACTTCAAATCATATAAAAATAGCACCAAATCAACGGGTAAACATCAAGAAACAATCCCCAATACATATCATCGAATGGGTCATCAAATCCAAGAACATCTAGCGATTTTTTTATGTTTTTTTTCCAACTTTTCACATTTTTGTTCTTTTTCTTTATAACAAAGCAACAACAAGAACAATAAACTAAAGATACGAGATAGATAAACAAGGAGCAAGGGTTTGTATGAACAACACCCGAGCCTTGCTCTGATACCAAACAGATAAGGATAAAATACGCAGAAGCAAGAAGTAAACTCGATAAAGGGGAAAAGTAGGGATGGGGAAGAACAGAAATAGAAGAAAGAACGAATCAAACTAACCAAAGTAGATTGATTCAAAGGGAGAAAGAGACTTGAACCACTCACGGGGTCACACTAGGTAAGAGATACATGAAGCTCAAGGTTCAACAAGAATGGCCAAGCCTATTCTATCTTTTATTCTCTCATTTCCAAGTTAGCTAATGAAATAAAATGACTAAGTGTTGGTATCTATAGGTGTTCCACACTTTTAAACAAAGTCTAAAATAACCCCACAAGTTGGGTAAAATAATAAAGACCACATAGGATCAAACTAGTAATTAATACTAGGCTAAACTAGAAGTCCCGTCTTGGTTGTGATGGGAAAGAGGCGGAGCGCCTGCCAAGTTGGGCAGTGGCCAACATAGGCGGAGCGCCTCTACTTCAGGCGGAGCGCTTGGGCTGCTCCTTGCTTGGGAGGAGTGTCTGGCCCTGGGATGCTTTTGATACTTCTTCAATTCGCTCCCGAACTCCCCCCCTCCCCCGATGCTCTTGACCTCTCGTCCTTTGCATCTTCCAAATCTGGCTCTTGATAGTAAGTGCTTTAAGCGCGATTTGCCCCTTATCACTCACTGTGTACTGCCGTGGTGTACTGACGTTCTTTTTATGTGATGCCGGGCAATCCGTTACGAGACCATTAACTCAGATTCAAGTCAAGGTGGACCAAGAGGTTCACCTAAGCTTGGTGTGGAAGGGGCTTGAAGATGGAAACCTTGGAGGCGATTTGAAGAAGTTCAACATGCTCATAGCCCAGGCGCTCCGCCTAGAAGAGCCAGGCGCTCCGCCCTGAGCACCACACAGTTGGGCGCTCCGCCAAAGGGCCAGGCGGACCGCCCATCCAAGTTTCTGGGCAAAAAGTCAGGCGCTCCGCCCAAGACATGGCACTCTTCCCAATGCACGGAAGACCCGAGATTTTTGGTGTTCTTTTGCTATTTTGGCCCTGCGTGGTCTATCTATTTAAGCCCAACTTGTGGGGAATTTTAGAACTTATCTAAGGCTTGGGAAAATACTCGAAATACCCAAGTCTTGCTTATTTTCATACTTAGTCTATTTTGAATATTGAAGAACATGAGCTATGCTCCTTATTGATGAATGAAACTTACCCTTTGGACTTGAATCTCCTAGTCGAACTAGTTGACCCTCAATCCAAGCTCGGTCATTCTATTTACAAGATTCAGGTGTGCTTCAAGGGTAGTTGCATAGTATAGGCAACTCTTTGACCCGAATCGAGGGTATTACGAGATAAGTTCCTCGTAGTTACCTCGTAGGGAGTTCAAGACTCGTCTTGCTCCTTATATTTTACGTTTCCGCATTTATCCTGCATCAGTTTGGTATCAAATAAAGGCTCAAAATTTGTTTCTACCAACCCTCGATCCTTGTTCATCGTGCCTAGTTTATTTTCTCTTTAGTTTCTTGTGTTTGAAGTTATTGAAAAGAAGAAAAAATAAAAAAATTGAAAAAGTTGAAAAATTCAAAAGTTTGACATAACTTGTAGGTGTGATTGAATCTTGATATTGGTGTTATTGGGGATTGATCCTTATCGAAAACCCATCGTTTTGGTACCTAAATCATGTGATTTGAAGTTCTATTACAGATTTTTGAAGATTTGAATTCCAACTTTAAAAACCCTTGTTCTTGAGTTTCATGGCTTTCATTCTTGGATTCGATTGATTGTTTGGGTGTGAAATTGATTGGGGTTTGTTGGGAAAGATCAAAAGAAACTTTAGGAACCATTGGATTTTGAAAACAAATTGAAAACATCGAATTTGTGTATTGAAAACCGAGTTGGAACGAGTTGGAACTGTTCCAGAGCTATGCGCCCCGCCTGAATTGATCACTGCCCAATTACTCAGGCGCTCTGCCTGAAATACTGGTAAGTCTAGGTGCCACCGCCTATATCTAGGCATCCCGCCTACATGCTGAAAGTGTTGGTTTGGGTAATTTTTCCTAGGCTCTCTTGTTTCTTTGCTTGCATAACATCTAACTAGTACTTCTTTAAGTAACCTTCCTACTTAATTGATACTAGTTCTTTGAGCTTTTAGGCAACTCGTGCCTAGTGGAGAGTAGTAGTCAAAGAAGACTCGTAGAACCATTTGATTCAAGTCTTCACTTTAAAGAGCTTAGCGTCCACCGAGTCACATAAACTCCACTCACCCCGGAGGCCACTTGACTTGTGGATTGATTGATTGAGTTAAGGATCATTTTTCAACTACGTGAAGCTTTTAGATTCAAGTTTGAGTGCACAAAACCACCGCCACTAAACGAGTGTACCCGAGTGACAGTCAAAGTGAGGGTGTGAGTGAGGTGATTTCACTAACAGTTGTTCATTTTGTAGGTACAATGGCTAGTGAAGGTGATGATCCTATGAAGAGTGCCTTGGCTACTATCATGGCCAAGTTGGATAGTCTGAGCCTAAGGATTGAAAGTCTTGAAAAGGGGACCCCGAGTATCAAACTTGAAACCGGTGAAGGTACAAGTGGCTCAACCTTTACCCCAGAACAAGTTGCCGAATCGATGAGGCAACAAAAAGAAAAGGATAATCTTGCTAAAGGTGAGAAAGTGTTGGGCATTCCCCACCTTTTGGGCAATCCCCAAAGAAATGTACCACTCCCTATGGCCCGTAGAAACATGGCACCTCTTGATCATGTTGATGAAGCTCAAGAAGTGGAGGAGGACGAGTATGGTGATGGTGAATATGGAGCTCCTATCAAATTAGGAGAGATATGAATGGAGTCCGGGATGTGAATAGGGGGAGAGACCGAGATCGAGGTCCACCCATGGGGAATGTTGGAAGAAATGGTATGAGGGATTATGATGCTTATGGAGACAACTTTGGAGGCCAACCGGAGCCTTACCGAGGGGGTCGTGACAACAATAATCTCAATAGTGTGAAGCTTGCTATTCCTCCATTCAAAGGGGGTAGTGACCCAGTTGAGTATCTTGAGTGGAAGTTAACAATGGAAAGAGTGTTTGACGCCAATAACATGATCGAGGAGAAGAAAGCCAAATATGCTATATCTTCCTTTGAATCCTTTGCTTCTATTTGGTGGGAGTCGGCTAAGAGGAATAGAAGGAGGAATGCTATGGCCATTAATCTTACTTGGGGTAAATTAACCCGTGTGATGGATGAGAAGTACGTGACTCACCAATATCGTCAAGAACAACTCAAACGTCTTTATGAGTTGAAACAACGCTACAAGACGGTTGGAGAGTACTTCAATGAATTTGAGCAAATCCGGATGACCTTGGACATGGATGAAGAGGAAGATGATCCGGCGTGATTCGATTTAGGAGTGGGTTGAACCAAGAGATAGCCTCTCAATTGAGGTTTCACAAGTTTGAAACTTATCATGAGCTATTTGATGCTGCGGTTGAAGCCGAGAAATGGCTCAAGGAAGAGAAGTCCACCCGCTACAAGAGCAACACTCCTACTCCCACGAGTAAGCCGAAGGAGTGGAAGACTCCAAATGCAAAATTTCCAAGTGCAAGTGGTGCAAGTGCTAGTAGAGATGTGAAGAAGTCCTATGAGAAGCCAATGCCAAATATGGGAGGTAATTCTAAAACCCAATTGAGCACTCCTACTTCTACTTCTATCCAATGCTATAAGTGCAAGGGATATGGTCATTTTGCTAGAGATTGTCCTATTCAAAAGACCATGATTATTATGGATGATGGAACGGTGTGTGAACAAGAGAGTGAATCCGAGGATGAGGGAGTGGAGGAGAGAGAGTTAGTTGAGGAAGGAGAGGAAGAGGGAGAGGAAGAAGATGACCCTAACATGTTCCTTGTTGTTAGAAGAAGTTTAAGTGCCATGCTTGTAGAGGAGAGTGAAAATGTGCAAAGAGAAAACCTCTTTCATGCTAGATGCCAAGTAATGGGGCAAGTGTGCTCAATGATAATAGAATCGGGAAGTTGTGCCAATGTGGTGAGCCAATCTTTGGTCTCCCAATTGAAGTTTCCCACTTTGAAGCACCCAAACCCCTACCGTTTACAATGGCTAAGTGAGTGTGGGGAGTTGCAGGTGGTGAAACAAGTCTTGATTAAGTTCAAGATTTGGAATTACCAAGATGAGCATATGTTCGATGTGGTTCCTATGCAATCTTACCATCTTTTGTTTGGTAGGCCATGGCAATTTGATAGAAATGTGATATATGATGGTCGTGTTAACACCTATACGATCAAACATGAGGGGAAAAAGTTTGTGCTCAAACCCTTGTCGCCCAAGCAAGTAAGTGATGACTATAGGCGCATGAGGGAGTTGAAAGAAGCGGCAAAGGCTAAGTCGGTTGTTGAGACTAGACCTTTGGCCGAGAGCCTAGTTGTGGCTCCACCATCTTCTACCGGTAGCATTTGTGCCATGATGCAACTGTGTGAGCTTTTGAGAGGAAATGATGGCACCAAGATGCTTATTTGCCTAGTGCACAAAAGAATGATTCTAACTTCCGAATTTGATTATTCTTTTAACCCTTTGCCTAGTGCTCTTGAATATGTTCCCGGATGAAATGCCAAGTGGATTACCTCCATTGAGGGGTATTGAACATCAAATTGACTTTGTCCCGGGATCCCAAATACCAAACAAGCCGGCCTATAGAAGCAATCCCGAAGATAAAAAGGAGTTGCAAAGGCAAGTGGATGAATTGCTTAACAAGGGTTTGGTTCGTGAGAGCTTAAGTCCATGTGCCGTGCCCGTAATACTTGTCCCAAAGAAGGATGGCCCATGAAGGATGTGGGTGGATTGCCGAGCGGTTAACAAAATCACGGTAAAGTATCGAAATCTCATACCTCATTTAGATGATATGCTTGATGAGCTAAGTTGTTCTAGCATATTCTCAAAGATAGACCTTAGGGTTACCACCAAATCCGTATAAAACCGGGTGATGAGTGGATGACCGCATTCAAAACCAAGTTTGGTCTATATAAATGGTTGGTGATGCCTTTTGGCCTCTCCAACGAACCTAGTACCTTCATGAGGCTAATGAATCATGTGTTGAAGCCATTTATCAACAAATTCGTGGTCGTCTACTTTGATGATATTTTGATATATAGCAAATCATTAGACGACCATGTTGATCATTTAAGGCAAGTGCTTGAAGTGTTGAGGGCCGAGAAGCGCTTTGCTAATTATAAGAAATGTGCCTTTGGTGTCGAAAAGGTAGTCTTTCTTGGGTTTGTTGTGAGTGCCCAAGGAGTGGAAGTGGATGAGTCCAAGGTAGAGGCCATTAGAGATTGGCCTACTCCCACTATCGTTTCTCAAGTTAGAAGCTTTCATGGTCTTGCTAGCTTCTATAGGATATTTGTGAGGGACTTTAGTTCCATTACCGCTCCACTCACCGAATTGGTAAAGAAAGACAATCCTTTTGTGTGGGGAGAGTCTCAAGATAGGGCCTTCCAACAATTGAAAGTAGGTTGAGTACCGCCCCTCTATTGCAATTTCCCGACTTCGGAAAGGCATTTGAGGTTGAATATGATGCCTCGGGGGTAGGAATTGGTGGTGTTTTAATGTAAGATGGAAAATACATAGCCTACTTTAGTGAAAAATTAAAGGGTGCAACCTTGAGTTACTCTACGTATGATAAGGAGTTGTATGCCCTAGTGAGAGCTCTTGCTCATTGGCAACATTATCCTTGGCCTAGGGAATTTGTGATTAAGAGTGATCATGAGTCACTCAAACATCTTAGGGGCCAAGAGAAGTTAAACAAGAGGCATGCCAAATGGGTAGAGTTCATTGAGAGTTTCCCTTATGTGATTCAATACAAAAGGGGAGCCGACAATGTTGTGGCGGATGCACTTTCTAGGAAGTTTGCTCTAGCCACCAATCTTGCCTCCAAGCTCATGGGTTTTGAAAGCATCAAGTTGATGTATGGTCATGACCCAAAGATAAAGAGAATCCATGAAGCTCTTGTGAAAGGAGAAAGATTTGAGAAGTACCAATAGGTAAATGGCTATATCTTTAAAAATGGTAGAGTTTGCATACCCGAGTCCTCATGGAGAGAATTGCTTGTTCAAGAAGCACATAGTGGAGGACTCATGGGTCATTTTGGAATGGATAAAACCTTGGCCATTCTTATGGAGCAATTCCATTGGCCTAAAATGGGGTTGCAAGTTGAGAGACTTTGTAATTCTTGCCTTGAGTGCAAGTATGCTAAGTCCAAATCGAACCCCTCTCCCCATACCTACTAGCCCGTGGATGGATATTTGGATTTTGTTATGGGATTACCATGGTCTAGGGGGGACATGATAGCATTTCTGTTGTCGCGGATAGGTTTTTCAAAATGGCTCACTTCATTCCATGCAAAAACGTTGATGATGCTCAACATGTTGCTACTTTGTTCATTGATAATGTGTTAAAATTGCATGGTGTGCCTCAAACCATTGTGAGTGATAGGGACTCTAAGTTCCTTAGCCATTTTTGGAGAAGCTTGTGGGGTGCCCTTGTCACCAAATTGTTGTTTTCTACGTCCCACCACCCTCAAACCGATGGGCAAACCGAGGTGGTAAATCGAACTTTTGGTGCTCTAGTTAGAGCAATGATCCGAGGTAAGGCCGGGACTTGGATTGATAAGTTGCCTCTTATGGAGTTTGCATACAACCGCACTTTGAATAGAATGATTGGCATGACTCTATTTGAGTGTGTTTATGGCTTTAACCCTTTGATCCCCCTTGATCTAACCCCTTTGCCAAGGGATGCTATTGTTAGTTTTGAAGGTAAGCCAAGGTAATGCTTGAGATCCATGCAAAAGCAAGGAAGAGCTTGGAGGAGGCCTATTCACAGGTGGCTAGCAAGAAGAACAAGGGACGAAAGAAGGTGGAACTCAAGAAGGGTGATTACGTGTGGGTGCACTTCCGCAAAGAAAGGTTTCCAAACCTTAGGAAAGGAAAGTTAGCACCCCGAGGAGATGGTGCTTTCCAAGTGCTTTCAAAGATCAACAACAATACTTATGTGGTTGACTTGCCAAATGAGTATAATGTCTCTCACACTTTTAATGTTTCTCACTTGACTCCTCTTGATGTAGGACATGATGGAGCCAAAGGTGATGACGCTTGGATTTTGAGGACGAAATCTTCCCAAGAAGGGGAGGATGATGCCGGACAATCTGTCACGAGACCATTCAGTCGGAGTCAAGCCAAGGAGGTCCAAGAGGTTCACCTAAGCTTGGTATGGAAGGGGCTTGAAGATGGAAGCCTTGGAGGCTATTTGAAGAAGTTCAACACGCTCATAGCCCAGGCGCTCTGCCTAGAAGAGCCAGGGGCTCCGCCCTTAGCACCACACAGTTGGGCACTCCGCCCAAGGGCCAGGCAGACCGCCAACCCAAGTTTCTGGCCAAAAAGTCATGCGCCCCGCCCAATGCGCTGAAGACCCGAAATTTTTGGTGTTCTTACTATTTTTTCCCTGCGTGGTCTATCTACTTAAGCTCAACTTATGGGGCATTTTAGACCTTATCTAAGGCTTAGGAAAACACTATAAATACCCAAGTCTTGCTTATTTTTATACTTAGTCTATTTTGAATATTGAAGAACATGAGCTATGCTCTTTATTGATGAATGAAACTTACCCTTTGGACTTGAATCTCCTAGTCGAGCCAGTTGACCCTTAATCCAAGCTCGATCATTCTATTTGCGAGACCCAGGTATGCCTTGAGGGTAGTTGCATAATATAGGCAACTCTTGACCCGAATCGAGGGTATTACGAGACAAGTTCCTCGTAGTTACCTCGTAGGGAGTTCAAGACTCGTCTTGCTCCTTATCTTTTACGTTTCCGCATTTACCCTGCATAATTATGGGAACCTACATTGACATGTGTCAATGTAGGCGTAGGTTTTGCAGGCAAACAGGTTATGAGCTAGGATGTTCTCCCACAACCTAGTTGATTTGTGAGCTCCGCATTTGTTCGTAGAGATTCTTTGTATTCCTCTCTTTCTATTTTTTTGTCATAATGTCATGTATAAAATTCTTAGAGGCTTCATAGACAATCTAGCAGTTGGGTGTGGTTGTCCACTTTGCATGATCTTGCACAGAACATAATAAAGTTAGTTATTTTATTGATACAATTTCATGATGACTTTTGTCTCAGATTAAATTTATTAAAGTTTTGATTTAAAGATAACATCACTTGCATAGCATGATAGAAATAGAATTTCATAGACAAGTTTAGTGGGTTCACTCGGTCGAGTTCAGGTACCGAATGCCGGTCACAGCTCGTTTAGAAAATGGGTCGTGACACTCTACCTCACTATACTCATTTGATTTTGTATGCGAAAGCCAGATAGTACTAACAAAGTAAAAAACAAGTTCTATGGAAGTGATTTCAAGACCAACAGGGATAGAAGAGTGAAGGCTTGGGCCTTTAACACCAAATATGCTGCAAGACAATTGTCATACAAATGCACACACTAAGATGCAGGTGTGGTCGCAAAATATTAGAGAAGATTAGAAAATGTCGAGTCTACCCATCTGAGATGGTATGACCATGTACTACATATACCCTAAAATATACTTAACTGGTAGGTGTAACACTATGAGTCTATGACTATTGAAGGTGCCAAAATGGGACAAGGTAGTTCCAAAATTACGTCTCAAATAAGCTATAAACTCAGATTTAAAGCCAGTATGCTAAAATGTCAAATTTACAATCGTTTCTGACAATTATTTAGATGTAAACAACTATACGTTATCCCAAACTACAACTACAGATCTTACACAACTTACAACGTACAAGTTACGACTTACAACTTGCATCATCAAAGAAACTAGAGAGAAAATAGGGGAAAAGACCCCCCAAGTCTTTAAATAAGAATAAGGGACAAGACCAAGTCAATCTTTAATTAATTTAAGTGAGGACTGAAGTGTAGTCATTAAAAACTTGTGGGCAAAATAAATATTTTCGGATTTATAAAAACACCCCAATTTTTAAATTTTCAATCTCCCTCCTTCCCACCTACTTTTACCCTCTCTCTCATATTTCAAATTATTTCAAACTTAGTTCTCTTCTTTCTCTCTCTTTTTTTCTTCTTTATTCTTCTTCTTTCTTCTAGATTTCTTTTTAAATTTTAAATCATCACCATCCACGTTATTTTTCTTTCTTGTTCTTCATATTAATTTTATTTTTTCTTTGTTCTTCTCCATTTTCTTCCTCTTCATCCTCGTTTCATTCTTTTTTAAGTTTTTTTTTTAAATTCTAGTCGTTTTACATATTTTTTCGGATATGTAAACATATTTTTTGTATGTTTATACAATTTTGGAGATGTTTTCACGACTGGAAAAGATGTGTACACATCTCGTACACATATAATAATATGTGTACACATCTTAATTATATGTCTACACATCTCGACTGATGTGTACACATCTTTTTATTGGAGTGGTGGAGGGTGGTGGGGTGGTGGTAGTTGTTGGTGGAGGGTAATAGAATGTGCTGGTGGGTGGTGGAGGGTGGTAGGAGGTGGTAGAAGGTGGCCGTGAGTGGTGGAGAGTGGTGGTGGAATAGTGGATTGGTGGGGGAGGGGTGATGGGGGTGAAGGCCGGATGGGGGTAAGGGTCGATGGGGTGGGTGATGAGAGGTGTGGGCTTTGTGTAAATAAAAATACTTGAGGGGCTTTTAAAATGTTACTTAGTAATTAGTATTAATCTTAAAATTGTCTTTTTACCTATTTTTTGAGACTTGAGTCCTCAAAAACTATTTAAAGACTTAGGAGACTCTCTCACCCAAAATTCCGAAGAAACTAAGGAAGGGTCAATTGCATATCTGTAGACCTCATTCGGAATGCAGTTACAATGACGATTAATTGGTAGTAAATGACAGATAAAGCCTGCCAAAGCAATCAAAGATGGAAACAATTTGTAAGTCCATCTGGTTTTGTCAAATTAAAGATCTCAATCGTGCAATTGCAGATACCAAATTTGTAATTTGTAGCTTCAGACCAATATTAAGATGACAATCGACATTCTTATTCAAAGACAAGCAAAAGATACACAAAACAATCTCTTTTAGACTCTATTGGGCACATCAAAAGATACACGAAACAATCTCTTTTAGACTCTATTGGGCACATCAAAAGATACACAAAACAATCTCTTTTAGACTCTATTGGGCACATCAAATGACAAACACTAATTCATGAACAACACAAGCAGCGTAACCAGAGACCCAAGACACACCCACGAATACTAATAACAAGACAGACAGATCAGAAACAAAGATGGAGACGGAAGACATGCTTGTCCAGAATCAAATCGTTTCAAATATTTAGTCCGCCAGAGTCCTATCTTCCATCTGCTTCCCAGCAAAGATGAGACATCACCATCAATCGCCTGGAACTAACCAAGAAACCAGCAGCAGATGTCCTAATATTCAGCTGAAATGGAAATCACAGATGCATTACGTATATTAACTACTAGAACTTTTATGGGTTATCCCACGTGAGCGTGCAGGATGATAGTTGTTGGTCTCTCAAGCAGATTATGCTTCAAGAACAATACTTCCTCTTATTCTTGGCCTATTTGGGGTGAAGGTACTCCTTACGCAGTGAATTCCTATTTCACGTTATCACTTAGGAATATCTCTACAAAAGGTAAAATAAAAACCAGGAGTGAGTTCATTGGTTGGTTCAATTAATATCGACTCCATTCCCACACAACTATCACCAGCTCCCCCTTCTGCTCGACAATAGGTTTCATAGAAGCTTCAAAAACTAATTTAAGTAATCTCCATGACGTTCAAGCTCATCCTGCAAACAACGAGTGTTGAATTGTGTAATCATCTCATCTAAAAGCTTAAGTTTTTAAATGTGGTATACCTTATTAATTTAATTACTTTATCAACAAGGAGAAACAAATTTTAACATCGGGTCTATCCTCATTATCAACGCTGAAATCTGTACCTGTACATGTGGTGTGATTAATTAAGTCAGGGAGTCCATAGTGGTTGCCACGCAGACAGACCACAGCCGAGGTCTAGATATCCTTTCCAGTAGGAAAAATGTGCCTCTTATTACAACATAGAACTTAAGGAACTCTGGCATCGCTAGTACACACGATACATCAAAGAAGACGATAAACTTAACTTGCAAAGTAGGAAACAAAAGCTTTAACAAAGCACAAAGGCATTGAGACGACCTCACTCAATCCACCACACAAATGCATAGAACAAGCCATACCATTGTGCTGTGAAACCATGATAAAATCGCAAGATGCCGGGAAGGCTAGCTTCATATTGTTGGTGATGCTCTTACTTAAAGGCAATTGAATCGTATTGAAACAGGTTGTGGAGCCTCTCTTGTCAACTTAAAAAGAAACTTAAAACGGATCAATGGCATATTTGGGAAGAATGCAGTTAAATAGACCATAAGGCAAATGACGAAGGACAAAATCTCAAATTTACAGAGATGTAGATCAATTTGATTACACGATAACAGATATGTATTCCTCCTATTCGATCTCAAAAATTTGAGACATCTATGATCTATCTACTTAATGAGCTAATAAAAGCATAGGCTGTTTATTTCCCCTCTCAATGACTCTAGACCTTGAAATCGAGCTTGGACATATGACCTGCCTATAAAATTTAGCGTCTTGTGACCTGTGTCTGTGCCTGCTATGTGAACGTCAGGGTTAATGAAGAACTGTTTGAGAAAATTTATTATTTATTTTGTCACAAATAAAACAGCAAAGATATTCAAAATCAACACAAAGAGGCCTGAATACAATAAACTAAAGTTTCAGTTGATCTGCTGGACTAGTAGGCCTGATCCTGAGTCGGATTCAAATGAGTTCAACTTTATGTTTACTAGCACTACTCATTGTTTCCTAAATTGTGGATTCAAATTTAATATTTACCGAAATTGTAGTAGATTCACGTTGAAAATATTGGGTTAAGTTGAACTTAATGAACAAAGGCTTCATCCGCTTCCGCCAAGAGCCTGTGTATCTCAGAACCTCCCTATCACACATGCTGATAGTATTACGGAAGAGCTTGTAACTGATTGTAAGCTACAAGAAAGATTCACCAAGTAACAAAGACCAGAAATCAGGTAACCAGCAAACTAAACAAGGGATGCATACAAACTAGGACACAAGGAAAAGCTCACAAATTTAGCAGGCAATGAAAGCTACAATGAGAACACAAAGGACACAGCTGTTTACTGTAGATTACACATGATCCATAGTAGAGCTTTCCTGTTGTTTAGTCACAAGATATTATAGATATTTATTTGATCTGCTTAACAATACGTCATGTTTAGTCACAGGATGTCGAATATGCATATTGTTAATACAAATCATGATATGCCTCTGCAGCAAGGCAGAGTTCCCAATCAACTGTGTAGAGCGAAGATTAGCAAAGCTTGCTTGCAACTCCCAGGAACATCCCAGGACACTCTACATCAAGTTAAAACTCCGACTTGTACTATTGTCATCAATATTAGTAATAGAATGTCCCAGTAAAGAAGTCATGTTTATTTTCTAGCATTAGCATTCATATTCTCTATAACAATGGCCAGGGCATTCAAATTTTCTAGCAATGGCTGTGCATTGACAAAAACCAAGAATTTTTGTTCCTCCAGGCGAAACCACGAGAAACACGCATATCATCTTCACCAATCAATATTTGGAAGCATACATAAGCAATCTACCAACCTCAGCCATGGAATTCTCTAGAAGAAAAAACTGCCAATTGGTTTATCATTTGTCAAAAGAACACACAAAAGACATTCACACTGGGTTTGAAGTATTAGTCTTACCAAACATTTTAAGAGCAAAGAGACTGACCTGAGTCAACGAATATCGAGGTAGAGGAAAGGTCTGCGTACAACTCGCCCTCCCCGCACCACACTTGTGGGACCTCACTGACTATGTTGTTGTAAACATGATCCAACTTCTTGCTCAAATGACATAGTCCTAGGTGCCTCTCTAGCTCACTATACTCACTTAATTTCGTATGCGATAGCCAGATAGCTAACAAAGTAAAACACAAGTTCTATAAAGTGGATGTGAGACCAACAAAGGATAGAACAGTGAAGGTTGGGCCTTTAACACCAAATACGCTGCAAGACGAGTGTCGTACAAATGCATATACGCTATGATGCATGTGTAGTCACACAATATTAGACAAGATTAGAAATTGTCCTGAGTCTACCATTCTAAGATAGTATGACCATGTACTACATATACCCTAAAATATACTAACTGGTGGGTGTAGAAGGTAGATCCAAAATTACGTCTCAAATAAGCTATAAACTCAGATTTAAAGCCAGCATGTTAAAATATCAAAAGACAATCATTTTCGACATTTATTTAGATGTAAACAGCTATATGCTATCCCAAACTACAATTACGTTGAGATAAATCATAAACGCTTGCATAACGATCTTGCAACTTCCAACTTGCATCATAAAGGGTCAGTCGCATTAAAAATAAAAAGGGTCAGTAGCATATCTGTAGACTTCATCCAGAATGAAGTTGCAACAATGATTAATAAGTAGTAAACGACAGAGAGAGCATGCCAAAGCAAGCAAAGATTGGAACAACTTGTATGTCCATATGATTCATCAAATTAAAGATCTCAAATGCACAATTACAGATACCAAACTCTGTAATTTGTAGCTTCAGACCAATATTGAGATGACAATTGACATTCTTATTCAAAGACAAACAAAAGAGAGCGACTAACAGAAACATAAAAGAGCCATTCTTTTAGACAGATCTGAAACTACCACAGAGATGGAGGACAACGTGCAGAGTCTGACTCCTTATGAACATTGTAGTCGCCAGAGTTCTATCTTCTAACTGCTCCCCAGCAAAAATGAGCCTTCTACAGTTCTACTGGTGCTGCAAAGGAACAGATTATGCTTCAAGAACAATAATTACTCTTATTCTTCGCCTATTTGGGGTAGGTGCGCCTATTTCACATCATTAGTAGGATTGGTATGGAAAGAGGAAGCCCTTGTCAAAGGGCCATGGAAGAGTGAAGGTGAATGATTGAAGAGACAACCATACCTCGTTCTTAGTCGAGCCTGGCTTTGTAATTGAATTGACAGATTTTACTACTTCCATCATACAAGAAACTTAAAAAGGATCAATGGCATATTCGAAAGGAATGCAGTTGAATATACTAAGGCAAATGACGAAGGATAAAATCTCAAATTATGCGTTCTAAGGCAGTATGCATTACATTGTAGATGGGAAAAGATCCCAATTTGATCATTACATTAAAAATCGCAAATGCATTGCAGATACTAAACTTGTAGCTTCATAACAAATATAGAGATAAATTACTTAGGTTCCAAACAACAAAAGTTCAAGACTAGTGACACGGATAGAAACAAAAGAGAACACGCTAACAGAAAGACAAGAGCCCAATCATTTAGGCTCTACAATGGACACCCATGACAAGCAGCAGCAGCAGCAATAGAGACCCAAGACACAACTACGACAACCAATAACAAGACACATCAGAAACCACCACGGAGACGGAGGACAGGGTGCAGAGTCGACTCCTTCTGGATGTTATAATCCGCCAGAGTCCTTCCATCCTCTAACTGCTTCCCAGCAAAGATGAGCCTCTGCTGATCAGGTGGGATACCCTCCTTGTCCTGAATCTTAGCCTTGATATTTTCAATAGTATCAGAACTCTCCACCTCCAAAGTGATGGTCTTCCCAGTCAAAGTCTTGACAAAAATCTGCATCCCTCCCCTAAGCCTCAACACCAAGTGGAGTGTAGACTCCTGAATATTATAATCCGCAAGAGTCCTTCCGTCCTCCAGCTACTTACCAGCAAAAATCAATCTCTGCTGGTCTGGTGGGATTCCCTCCTTATCCTGGATCTTGGCCTTGACATTGTCAATGGTATTATAGCTTTCGACTTCGAGAGTAATCGTCTTGCCAGTAAGGGTTTTAAGAAAAATCTGCATTCCACCATAAAAACGGAGGACTAAATGAAGGGTTGACTCCTTCTTGATGTTGTAATCGGCAAGGGTACGACCATCCTGCAATTGCTTACCAGCGAAGATCAACCTCTGCTGGTCTGGAGGAATACCCTCCTTGTCCTGGATCTTGGACTTTACGTTGTCGATGTTGTCGGAGCTTTCGACTTCGAGGGTGATTGTTTTCCCCGTCAGGGTTTTGACAAAGATCTGCATGCCACCACGAAGACGGAGGACCAAGTGAAGGGTGGATTCTTTTCGGATGTTGTAGTCGGCTAGGGTTCGGCCGTCTTCGAGTTGTTTTCCGGCGAAGATGAGCCTTTGTTAATCTGGGGGAATCCCTTCCATGTCTTGAATCTTGGCTTTGACGTGTCAATTGTGTCCGAGCTTTCTACCTCCAATGTTATGGTCTTGCCGGTCAGAGTTTTCACAAAGATCTGCATCTGTATTACAAAAAACTTACTCCCTCCGTCCCAATTTATATGGAGTTTAAGAAAATAGAGGTTGACCTTGTTAAATATCAATTTTATCCTTGAAAAAGTAAGAGAGAGAAGATTTGAATAATAAAAAAGTTGTTGGTAGGTTTAAAAGTATGTAGGGCCCAACAAGGGTAAAATAGAGATAGACACATTAAATAGTTGTCAAATAAGGAAAGGTGCCACTTATTTTGGGACAAACAAAAAAGGAAATTGTGCCACATAAATTGGGACGGAGGGAGTATCAATAATTATTATGAGATGCACACAACAAATAATAAATAAATAAAGAAACTAAAACTAAGGAAAGAGGAAGCAACTAATGTACCTTGAAAAGTAGGTGTTTTGAAGACTAGAGAAGAAAAGTGTGTAGACGAAAAATCAATGGATGAGTAGAGAAAATGACACAAAAAGGTCCTTCCAAATGTGGAATGAAAAAAAGGGTCCTCTATTTTATTTTTGCTTTTCTTTTCTCTCAAATGGGGGATTAAGTGTAAGTGGGGGGTGATTACACACTTTTAAAAATTGTGGGATAAAATTAAAACACCCAAAACATAAAAACTTACCCACTACTCCTACCTACCCTTTACCCCCAACATCAGATTTTGAAAAATCAACACACTCCAAACATCCCCAAACATTTCCCAAAAATCAAATACGACCCGCGTCCAACCCGATTTCGATCCGGATTTTTTTCTCAAAATCGGACTGTCAAACTCATCCATTGTCACCGAATCACTATTGTAAGTCTTCTCCGACACCAACATTGTTGTTTTCATGATTTTACCAATTTTTTGATCGAGTTTTGTTGTTAACAAAAAACCGTAGAATTTTGTTTTAAAAGTTATGTTTGTTTATGATTCTGTCTGGGTCGATTTGGGACGAGGAAATGATGAAGTTTTGACTGATTTTTTTGTGTAGTTGCCGGTGATATTGTTAAACAAAATCCGTTTGTTTCAAACATCCCGTAAGATGTTTGAAAAATCTGTGTTGTGTTTGGCCATATCGCCGGATGTTTAGCCAGAGATGATTCAAACATCAATAGAGATGTTTAAACATCATCCCCTGTAGAATACAAACATTAAGCGTGATGTTTAAACATTACTCGTGATGTTTGAACTGCATTTTTAAAACATGTTTCCTATTCTTAAAACTTGTGAAGAGTGGTAATAACAAGCCTAATGTACACAATCATGATAGTTGTATATTTTGAATAGGAAATGGGCCTCAAGTTTTTTGAACCATATTTTGTTCTTATAAATATGGGAAATACGTGTAAAGAAACTTATTTGTTATTTGTGTATATAGGCAACATGCCCCCCAAAAAAAGGCAACTGGTAAAGGCTACGACTGCTGCTGCTAAGAAGGTCCAGAAGACTACAGCCAAAGCCACAGACAGGCAAATTCCCTTGGAATCTGAAAGTGAATCTCCTCGTGCAAAAAGACAGAGAAGCAGGGCAGTACCGGATCTTTTACAGGTCCCTTTCGAGAGCCCAAACGCTAGTCGTGCTAGTCGTGCTAGTCGTGCTAGTCAAGCTAGTCGGGATCTTAGCAAAAATCAACACGAAGAGGAACAACAAAGATCAAGAAGCAGTGAAGAAGGTACAGAGGATGCAGAAGCAGCAGAGCCAAGTAATGAACAAAGGGGAGAAAGTAGGGGTAGTGCTATGCCTCAAGTTAGAGTTAGTGAGGCAAGGGAAGGAAGAACAAAAGCGGTTCATGATTTGCCTGCTAGAACAGAAGAAACAACAGAAGCAACAACACAAGCAACAACAGAAGCAACAACAGAAGCAACAGCAGAGGATCAATTTGTAGAGGCTATAGAACAGGAGGTAACATCGAAGCTTATGTTTACACATCTTGTATGATGTTTCAAACATATACGAATATGTTCAAACATCACTCTGAATGTTTCAAACATTTTATATTATGTTTCAAACATAATAAATGATGTTTGGATTTATTTCAAACATTATAGATTATGTTCCAAACATATTATAAGATGTTGGAAACATATTGGATGATGTTTAAATATCTTAACAATGTTTAACCCATGAAAATGTTTTCTTCATTAGAAATGTGACTGTGTAATAATTGTTTTTCTTGTATCAATTTCAGGTGGAGTTGGCTGATGAGGTTACCCCATGCATAAAGACTGACCTGCCTGATTTGAGTCAAATGAAGATGTGGATGGAGTATAATAATGCGTTCGCAACAAAGAAGGTGACGGTCAGATCATCACTGCACTCGAAGTTGGATAAATTTTGTAAAGCTTTACATCATTTTAATCTAATGGATAGATTCAAGGAAAGCTGTTTCGGGCACCTAATCGATTTGCCCAAGTGTGTGTTTGCTCCAAAGCTGGTTCACAATATTTTACTTCGCCGGGTTATTTGTCAAAAGAAGTTTGAGGCGTGCTTTAAATTCCATGAACTGCCTCTTCGTTTTGGGAAGCAGGAGTTTGCCCTGATGACAAGATTGAGTTGTGCCCTACCTCCCCCTGATGATTTCATGGATGAAGCCCGTAGCAAGGGGAAAGATTTGTGGGATTTGGTTTCAAGGAAGGGGAAGAAGGCTGCAAGTAGTGATTATATTCTGGAACTGATAGAGAGTGAAGACCTGGTGACTGATGATGACATAAGGTTCAGTTTATGTTTGTGTTGGTTCGAGCACCAAGTGTTGTGTTCAAAGGACACTAACAGTGGTATTGAGGAATGGGTTGTTTGTCTTGCGAGCACCCCTGAATACTTTTACAAGTACCCATGGGGAAGAAAAAGCTTTGACTTGACTGTGTTTTATATCCCATGGGCTTTCATGGCATGGGTGTTAGAGGCTATTCCGGCACTTAGGCTAAGGGAATACCCTAAGGAGAAGACAATACCACGGATGAAACGTTGGTTGGGGGATAAGGTAGAAAAGGACCCAGATGCAGTGTTCCAGCATGTTGACATCCAGGTAGGATTTCTTTTACTCCCCAGTTCTTTCACATTCAACACTGCATTATTTGCTTAAACATTAGTAGTGATGTTTAAACATTACACAAAATGTTTAAACATTATACTAAATGTTTAAACACCTGTACTGATGTTTAAATGTTACAATAAATGCTTAAACATTAATAGTGATGTTTAAACATTACACGAAATGTTTAAACATTAGTCGTGATGTTTAAACACTAGTACTGATGTTTAAATGTTACAATAAATGCTTAATCATTAGTTTTAACATTTGTGGTTATTTTATTGCAGGAGGTGCACCCTTACCTCGTACCCACACCCAAAGAGTTGAGGGATGTGCTGCATGACTTTGTGCCATTTGAGGATGTAGAAGACATGGTGATTGATGGCTTGATGCGGGAGTTAGATGGGGTGACAATGTTGAGGAAACAAGCTGTTGTTCCTAACACCCCTCTAGAACATGTTGTGCTAAGTCGTGGTGCAATGTTGACGGGATACAGTGGGGGCAAGGGTGCTGATCTTTTTGGAGCAAGTGGAAGATAGTACACTGGAATTGCTGGGGATCTTTTTGGATATGCTAGAAGGAAGGATGAGGGTAGAGGAGGAGTTATTGGAAGAGAAGAAGATGGCAGCAGTAGAGGACCTGCAAGAAGAAAAGAAGATGGTGGAAGTACTAGAGGAGTAGTTGTGAGGAGAGAAGAAGCAGTTGTGGGTACGTCGACTGGAGAGTGCACTTGCAAATGCTTAAAGTGCAAGGAAGACACAGATAAATTGTTGTTGAAGGTTGGTGGGATTGAGACTATGTTAGTTGAGATGAAGGAAATCATGAAAACACAGGTGCCCAAGAGAGTAGGTTTGAGAAGCATCTTCCCTAGTAGAGTTATGAAATCCCCATTTACTGCTTCAGGAAGAAAGGGGAAGAAGAAAACAGTGAGGGGGAAGATTGATATCTACAAGCCTGTGGATAAGAAGAGCAAAGATGCATTGGATGCCTTCTTGGCAGAGAAGAAAAATGAAAAAAGTCCACTGTTTCTTGGGCATGAGTACAATTACAAGGATCTGGAAGAAATCATTAGAATGGAAAACAGTTTGAAGGAAAAGGTACACGCAATTCACCCTAATTCTTTTTTCTTAGTGCATATATCAGATCAGATATGTTAAACATGGATTGGGGTGTGCAAACATAACAAGCAGTGTTTAAACATCACAAATAACTTATGATATGTTTAAACATAATACAGAATGTGTAAACATATTAGTTAATGTTTAAACATAGCGCATATATGTTTATATAATGTTAAACATCTATACGATGTTGCAACATATCACAATATGTTTAAACATTATGTCTGGTGTTTAAACATTTCCCCTGATGTTGACATGTTCTTCCTGTTCTTTATGTGTTTTCTGTTTCCTTTTTTTTTCCTTTTCTGCAGCATGTTGAGGAAAGGCTTAAAAAGAATGCCCACTCCCAGTTCTATCTCAAATTCGATGTCATTTTGGATTTGAATTTCTCTAAGAAACTGTGTGAGCTTTACAAGAAGCAGCGTGTACTCGCTGATGCATTGGCTGCGCC
The DNA here is from genome assembly GCA_029990575.1 of Petunia axillaris subsp. axillaris. Classification (NCBI taxonomy): domain Eukaryota; kingdom Viridiplantae; phylum Streptophyta; class Magnoliopsida; order Solanales; family Solanaceae; genus Petunia; species Petunia axillaris. The sequence continues at coordinate 120,454,253 of JARKNS010000002.1, read as the reverse complement.
CCTAGAAGTACAGCTTGAGACTGTTCAATTCAAGGATGACATGCTGGACTATGCGCAAGGTAAGCAGCCGAACCCAGGGGGTGTGGAGTGGGCTGGGGTGAAGAGGATTTTCTGTGTTATGAAATTGAAAGGGGTTCATTTTGTCACTGTGGAGTTCCTTGTGGAGGAAGGTAAGATAAGGGTGTACGACTCCATGTACAGTGACAACATAAATGATGATGAATTTGACACACTGATGAAGCCCATCACTTCCCTTTTCCCCATTTTCATCAGACAGTGCGAGATGTTCCAAAATTTGCCGGAGGATATCCTGAACATAAAAGTGTGGCCATATGAGCGTGTGAAAGACCTCCCGACAAGCACCACTCGTACTGCATCAGGTGCTTATGCCCTTGCCTTCATTGAACACCTTCTTACAAAGACTCCCTGGGACAAGCTCTGTGACAGCACCTTGGTGGATTTTAGGATGAAATGGGCTGTGGACATATTTCGTGGGAAGATGGTACCGTAGTTTGATAAGTTATGGTTGGAAAATTAAGTATTTGTGGGCATGTAAGGATGATTAAGTATTTGTTTTGGCTTGTTTTCTTAATTTTATGTTATGTTATGTTTTGTTGGAAGTCATGTAAGGATAATTATCTGTTTTATGTAAATAGTATGGTTGTGTGCAATCTCACTGATTTAAGAAACATCGTGTGGATGTTTAAACATTTCATCATATGTTTAAACATACTTGACTATGTTGAAACATAATTCAGATGTTTAAATTATTAATTGGAATATGCTGAAACATCATCCAAATGTCTACAAAACACGGCATCCAAATCTCTCCTTTTTGTTTTTCTTTTTGATAAGTAATACTTAATACCACTTAATAATTATTCAAAACAATGAAACGGAAAATGAAAATACAAGACTACAAAACACGGCATTGTAAACAAACTGAAAATGAAATGACTAGACTTAAAAGGAGACAATTCAAACTACATTATATCTTCACTTCACATGTGTGCCGCTGGAGGACGTGGTGGTGTAGAGTAGTTCTGCGGGTCAATCTTGAGTTCAACTTGAATACCACGGAGCATACGCTTGATAAGATGTATATTTATCTTATAATCCTCGAGGAATTCGTCGAACCTAGTTGTTAATTGCGTCACTTGATCCTCAATATTTCCAATATATGCTGGTAATTGATCCACATCTGCGCTCAAGGTTGCAATATCTTCACGGACATTTTCGATTTCAGTGGTCCTTGGCATTCTACGATCACGTTCTGGTGCTCTTGGTGGCGTTCCTCGGCGAGGCATCTTTGTTGTTGTTAAAGTTGTTGCTTGCTGCAGATTCAAGTGCTTTCTAATAGTGATGGTTTGTGTTGTTTTCTTCAGATTTTGTTTGGGCTGGATGGAAGTAATTATGGAACATATATATAGGCTACATTTGGTGCCTTTTCGGTTGCATATGTGATGGTTACAGGAGGTGCCTATTCATATGTAGTTGTGTATGTGCCTATTCACATCCACCCCTTCATAAATTCAAACGCACCCCTTCATAACCCCACGTACACCCCTTCATCTTTTCCCTTTTACACAATAAAATAACTGCATACTTAATCATGGTTGCATACTTGCAAAAAAAATGTGTAGAGTTATACGTCTCATAACTCAACACATGGTTGCATACTTGCAAAAAAATAGATTGCTTCATCCAAACATATCATAATATGTTTAAACATTTGATGAAATGTTTAAACATATTGTCATATGTTTCAAACATCTGTAGTGATGTTTAAACATACGATCAGATGTTTTAAACATCTGTCATGATGTTTGAAACATATCATGATATGTTTAAACATTGATATGTTTAAACATATCATGATATGTTTCAAACATTATGACAGATGTTTAAGCTTAAGCTTGAGCTTTCAATAAGAATGAGTTCAATTATCAATATATACTTACTTTAAAGTGTTTTTTTTTTACTGTTTTGACTCCTAAACCCTTCAATTGTCGATGAAAACTTAGATTAACTCTAATCCCTTGATAGGTCACTCCAAACTCTTTTGTTAATGTTCATCTACATGAGTGAACAAGTTAAAATAGAGTTCTCACTCTAATTTTGCTCAAAATCATTCACATGCACATAGGAACGACTAATTATTTGAATTTAAACAACCAATATGTTCACCTTTCAATAAAAATACATGTAAACGCTTAGTTGTTGGTGTTATCACTCATAACACTAACACCTTTCACTCAAACACCTCCATCTTGATTGATAGAAACACCAATCATCAGTGTTATCATTTCAAACACCTTCAATATCGATGGAATTATACTTTGTATACTTAATCATTAAGTTCATCGTTCAAAATGTGTAATTATACGTCTCATAACTCAACATATGGTTGCATAATTGCAAAAAAATAGATTGCTTCATCCAAACATATCATAATATGTTTAAACATTTGATGAAATGTTTAAACATATTGTCATATGTTTCAAACATCTGTATTGATGTTTAAACATACGATCAGATGTTTTAAACATCTCGTACGATGTGCAACATCTCACGAAATGTTAAACATCAGAGGGTGATGTTTTGTATATTTGGCAGAATCTTAAACATCTTCCATGATGTTTAAACATCACGTGTGATGTTTAAACATATCATAATATGTTTAAACATCCCATGTGATGTTTAAACATAACATGATATGTTTAAACATCACACGTGATGTTTAAACATCATGAGAAATGTTTAAACATAACATAGTATGTTTAAGTAAATTAGTGAGATCGTAAACATAACGAAATATGTTTAAACATCGTGTTAAATGTTTAAGATTCCGCCTGCTTGTTAAAACATTGCAAGTACTAAACTAAACTGCTGAAGACGCAGTTGTAAAAAAGAGACTAAACGACTACATTAAATAATAGTAGAGTTTACGACGTACGGATATAAAGTTTATAACATAATAATACGTTACATGATATAAAGTTTACAATATAATAATATGTTAAATACGGAAACTAAGGTAATATATAACAACTTAAAATATATCATAAACTTCATTCGCCTTCAATCTCCAGGTCCAGTTCATCCAAAATTTGTGCAATTATTTGCATGACCCTTCGGTGATCCCTTGCGTGCCTGTACCTTAAACGCCATAAATCTGCTCGTACTGCTTCTATGGCTCGATTCATCTCTGCCATGTCGTCCTTTAGAATTGCAACTTCCCAATTTATATCGCCTCGTCGTTCACCTTGTGGCGCATTCTGTATTGGTTGGTTGTGACGTGATGCCTGATCACTATTGCCAACCTGCAAGGGGTCGTTTGATCCTGCTTCAGACATATTTATGTTGTTGAAGTTGTTGGTGATGGAAAATTCACATATACTGTTGGTGCATATAGTGTTGGGTATTTATAGGATGTCAATGTGGTTTTTAAAAGTCACCCTTTATACTTTAAGAGGCACCTTGTGGAATGAATGTGTCTTTTCAGTGCAGTCGTGCAGTTTTGAAATGTGACTTTTCAGGAGAACCCGTCTTTTCAGTGTAGACGTTTAGTTTTCCACAGTTACTGTGAAACATCTGTCGTGATGTTTAAACATCCAGTGGGATGTTTAATATATTAGGTGGAATCTCAAACATTTCATAAGATGTTTACACATTACACGTGATGTTGAAACATATTAACTTATGTTTAAACATTCGATCTAATGTGTATACATCTCCACTGATGTTTAAACATAGTTCAAGATGTTTAAACATTGTGTTATATGTTTAAACATTGTGCAGGATGTTTGGAACAGACTCAAGTGCGATCAAACATTTTATATGGATCAAGGAAACATGCAAAGAATAAGGAAACAAGACACACCTTAATAACTTAATACAAACATGAATAAAGGATTGTCTAAATAGAGATTACATATTAAAGGATTGTCTAAAAAGAGGTTCAGAAATTCAACAACAAACACCCAAATAAAAGGATTGTTCAAAGCAGCAGCTAAACACTTGTGGGATCGTTCTGACTTGGTCTTGTAACTGTTGGGCAGGTAGTTTTTTTGTGGCCAAGCTTTTTGCAAATCCCGCATTTGTTTCTCCTCTTTTTGAATCGCTCCCCAACGGATGGAATTCTCTTCATCCTCCTTCTTCCACGGCCAAGTTTCAAGTAAGGGCTAGGTAATTTCCATTCCTTAAGCTCTTGAGGACAGTCATGCCAACATTGTTCATCCGGAACTAGATAGATTGGTTCGGCATATGCAAGCAAGTAGGAATCTACATAATAATATGGCGACGTGTATTCATAGATTTTCCTCCCAAACTCATCTGGATACTTCAACCTCATAGCTGCCATAGCATGTGGACAAGGTATCTTGTCCAAATCAAACCACTTGTAAGTACATGTCCTGTTGTGTAGGTCCACCTCATAAGTCATATTTGTTGGACCTTCTCCTTTAACTTTGAAAAAACAGGTATTCACTCGATGCACCAAAAGCTTGCTGCCCAATAAATTGTTGGCTGTTATCACCTCCTCGATTAAGGGGACACAAGTGTTCGAACTGTTCAAAAATTCCATGCGCCTCTGAAGAAACTTTTCAGCATACTTCTCGCTTATAGCATTGAAAAGCGCATCAATTGGAAATTCTTTGTGATTCCTGAACATTGAGTTAACCGACTCGGCAATGTTTGTGGTCATCACATTGAACCTACAATATTAACAAACAATAAACAGGAAATGCAGTCACACATACTGGAACATTCGTTAATATGTTTAAACATCCAACACTATGTTTCAAACATCAACAATAATGTTTCAAACATCTAAGTATATGTTTGGTGTAATAAGCTGTACCTGTTTCCAGGGAAGTGTGCTCTGCTCCACTTCTCAACCCCAAGATCAACCAGGTAGTTGGATACCCTCGGGTCAATTTCTTCAATTTCTTTCAAATGCTTATCAAACTGAGCAACCGTATACGCCTCCGCTGCGGTAATGTACTTACCAATTAAATCTCCACAATGAAAAGTCGTGCGGAGGTTCTCACCAAGGTGCCTCATGCAATAACCATAGTTAGCAAATGGGAAAACCTTACAAACAGCTTTTTCAATGCTTCTGTTCCTGTCGGAGATAATGCACAACTCATCATCGTCCGGGACTATTCCGACCAATTGCTCAAAAAAGAATTCGTAGGCGGCATCGCACTCTTTGTCAACTACACAAAATGCAAGAGGAAAGATGTGATTTTGAGCATCCTGACCGACAGCGGACAACAACACTCCACCATATGGACCTGTCAAAAAAGTGCCATCAACAGCCAGCACTTTTCTAATAGTCTTAAACCCCCTGATCCACGATCCGTAAGAAACAAAAAAATACAGAAACCTCCCTTGTTCATCAACCTGTAATGCTGTCTTTCTTCCTTCATTTGACTGCCGAATCATATAGCTGTATGCACCAAGAATGGCATAGCCATGTTCGGGTGACCCCCTTGCCAAAGACTTTGCAATGTTGCTGCCCTTGAGACACTTCCAATAGCTTATTTTGCAACCCAACTCTGCTAGAACTGCATCCTTGATTTCTTTGGTGGATGGTGCTTTTCCATCATGAAATCTGTTCTTCATGTACTCTCCAACAACATTGCACGTGGCGTGTGGATGATGGCTTTTAGAATGCTCAGAACCACAAGTGTGCTGGCTGTTGTAGACCGTGATATAAAACATGTCACAGCTCTTGTACTTCATGGCTCGAATCCACCAGTGGCAATTCTTGTCCACACATCTAGCACAAAATACATTCTTCTTATTCTTCACATACTGAAAATAGAAAGGCACTCTCACTGCAGCAAGCTTCAACAGCACAACCAACTCGCGCTTGTTCGTGAATGTTTGCCCTGTGTAGAAACCAGTGCCGTCCGACCGAGTGTGGCTGCCTTGTGATGGTATTGAATCAGGAAACTGTACCTCATTATCTTCTTGGATTTCTTTTGCTTCTTCATCTTCTTCCTTCTCAGCCACATTCATATTTAGTGAAGCCTCCTCTACAATGTCATCCAACCCATGATTTTGTTCATTAGAATTTTCAGTCCGAGGAACCACATTTACACGTAGAGTGGGCCTAGAACCAGATGCATCCACATCAGCCATAAAAAGAGAGACATCAATATCATTCCTAATGTGAGAGGGTGCAGTCTTTTGCTTTACAATGCTCAACAAGTACGTAATAGATAGATCCCTCGGATCATCAAGAATTCCCCAATTTTGAATGATTTTTTCAACCAGCTCATTATAAGTAACCTGCTTACTAACAAGAATAGGTCTACTCTCTTTCACAACGGGAACCCAAACAAAACTTTTAGCTTTCTCCACCCATTCGCCGAGATAATAAACTACCAATAATACGGGCCCCATTATTTGTTCTGAAGATACAAAGAGGGTCTAAATTAGATCCTTATAGCATAAATTTCATAATACAATTGTTTATAGAAGCCATATTCACAAAAAATGAAAGGTACTGCTTCAAACATTCTGTAAAAAAAATTTACAGTGTTTACACATCGACACAAATGTTTAAACATATTTTTAGATGTTTAAACATCATGCATGATGTTTGAATATGATTCAGGATTACTAAACATCATTGAGGTTGTTTAAACATCAGTTAAAATGTTTAAACATTTGGACTTATGTTTAAACATCATGCATGATGTTTGAATATTTAGCATGATTACTAAACATCAATGAGAATGTTTAAACATACGATCATATGTTTAAACATTTGGACTTATGTTTAAACATCCTCAATGATGTTTAGTAATCCTGATTTATATTCAAACATCATGGATGATGTTTAAACATAAGTCCAAATGTTTAATGGTTTAAACATACGCTCAGCATTAGCACATATGTTTAAACATATGATACGATGTGCACAAAAACATCAACGAGATGTTTAAACATCAACCATCTCGTCGACGGATGTTTGACCAGAAACCAAACCCAGTTCTTCAAAATTCTCAATCCGGTAGCTTTTAGCTTCAAATCAAATTTCTCGACTATAAAGTTAAAGAACACTTACCAGAGACCAAATGTGGCTGAAAATCCAAGGCGATTAGTTGAGATTCGTGTTGTAAATGGCTGAGCAAATTTTGACAATTCTCAAATTTTTTTGGAACAAATCTTTTGCAAATACACAATATACTTGTAAATAGTTGTTGAATCTACTTTGGGGAGTTGATAATGAACCAAAAAAGCAAAAAAAATGGCCGGAAACTCGCCGGAATCGGCGGAGCAGTGATGGGGAAGGTGGGGGACGGCGGGGGTGGGGAGCTTTTGGGTGGGAAATTTTTTTTGCCATTTTGGGGGGGTAAAATGAGGGTTTAACTTTGGGTGCAAAGTGTAAACTTAAAAACTTGAGGGTTAAGTTTGTATGCATCTTTTACCCAATTAACACTAATCCTAATGGAGGACCCTCTACCTATTTTTTAAAACTTGAGGCCCTTTTCATTATTATATAACTTGCTTGGGACCTTTTTTTAAACTTACCCAGGTTACGAAGGGCCTCCTTTTTAAAGACGAAACTGCCTCAAAGGGTATCCTATTATAGGAGAACACGTGTACAGCACATAACCTACACGCTACTGCTACCATACCTTGTCCTTTCCTTTTAGCGGTGGACAAAATTAGGTGCCTTTTGGGTACCAACTTCCTACATTATCATTATTATCTTTACATTACACAAGAAAGGAATCCAAATCATATTCAATATTTTATGCAGAACCAAATATTGGAAAATAATAAATGCAAATATCAATTTTGTGTTGTAAATAAAATATAAAATAGATAAAAAATTAAGCGAGTGATGATAGAACCTGCATTATAATTTCTATTTTATTTACGTACTCTATCCGTTATATTTATACTTATAACTTATTTATATTCTGTACCTATTAGTTAATTACCTTCTTATTTTGAGGCATAAAACAAGGAACTCAAGTTCGTCTTTCTCTGATGCAATGTAAAACGAGCGGAAGCTAAACACGATACAACTGATGCGGAAGCGATAAAACACAAGATAGGTGGTATCAAAGATATCGGGAAACAAGGATTGGGGAGTCAAGAAACGAGAAGAAAGAACGGATTAAAGAATTCAAGATATGAATTAATTATCCAAAAGGGAGAAATGAAACTCGAACCTTACAAGGAATTCACACTAGCGATGAATCTCCATAGGTTCCAAGTTAACGAGATACATGAAGCCTCGAGCTTCCAACTCGAAGGGCTCGGCCTCTTCTCTAATTCTCTCTTCTCTCAATTCAATACAAGGTAAACTATGAAATGAAAGGCCAAGTATTCTATTTATAGTTTTTCACAAGACTAGGTGAAATGACTAAAATACCCTCAAGCCTAGTTAACGCCATACATCACACTGAGGGGCAAAATAGGAAGTTCAAGCCAATAAGTGGCCTCTTCAGCGTGTTGGGCGCTCCGCCTGGATTGCCTTGAAGCTGGGCGCTCCACCCTGGTTACCCTTCCGCTGGGCGCTCCGCCTAGAATTCAGGCGCTCCGCCTGGAACATGAAGAGTCTGGGCGCTCCTCCTAGAAGCTGGGCGCTCCGCCTGGCTGTGCTGGGCTCTCCTCCTTCCTTGGTGCTCCGATGCATGATCTTCAAGTCGCTTTCGGAGCCCTTAACTTGCGTTCCTTGTGCTCTCAAGCTTGGTTCTTGATGGTTGTCATTTAGGCCAATTTATATTGCATCATCCTCCCCTTCTTGAAAGGATTTCGTCCTCAAAATCAAACCATCAAAACCTAAATTCAAAACAAGCACAACCAAAATTTCCTACTTCACAAGTAGGTTAGCTTAACAAGAATAAGTGCAAGTGGTGTGACAGCCAAGCATCAATGCCAATTAAAAAGTGTATGTCTCCCAAGGAAACAATAAATTCTTGGCTCATCAAGAACAAGCACTCATAACCAAAGCAAGCAAAGAGATCAAGGATATGCATGTAGCAATTAAATTCCCCGCGACCCCTAAGCCCATGACCAACACACCAAGCCCTCAAATCAATTTTATCACAAGATGACACATCGGCTTTGGCATGCTCAACACTCAAGGTGTGCTCAACATACGGGATGGAGTACGTAAAATAGTTCAATTCACAACTAATATGGACTACTCCACTCCCCTTCTTAGAAGCACTCTTACACACACCGAGAGGTACCTCCTCACCTCCTAAGTCACCTCCAAGACAATCCTCCCTACTAGGCAAACTCCAAAGGAAGGTCTCCAAAATAGGTTCTTCATCATTATAGTCCACACAACGAGGGCTAGGACTACTAGAAAATAGGTCAACAAGAGCAATATCAAGACCACTCTTCTCACTTGGAGTTCCAAACAAAGGATTGTCTGAAGAGTCTAACTTTTCAAACCATGGAGGTTCTATTTTACTACCAACCCTTGTCCGATACAATTTGCTACCACAAATGAGATTATCTTCATACAATGTAAATGTAAAAGCATGCACCTCAAATTCATGGTCACATAAAAGCATAGTATCAAGACTAGGTCCTTCACTCTCACTCGAGGAGTCATAAAAAATAAATCGATCCATCTCACACTCTAGAGACTCCTCAAGGTCAAAACCATCCTCACTACGACATAAGGAACCACCACTAGCAAGTAAGCAATCAAAGGAAAGAATAGGATAATCATGCAATTCATCTTCTCCTTTATCAAACATGGGTGGGGCGTCATAACAAGGCTCACAAACAAGGTCAACTTCAACAATTTCACTAAAGAGAGGCTCAATGAAAACCGAGCTCATATCATGATGTGGCTTTTCAACCCTCTCAACTAGTGGTTCATTTTCACTCACAAGTTGACCAAATGGCTCTACACTAGTTGCAAACACATTATATTCATGAAACTCATCAACTAGCATAGAGTTTTCAGAAACAACATTACAAGACAAGGAAGTTTCATGCTCAAGGGAGGAAGAACTAACACATACCTTTGAAGTGTCATGAATGTCTCCACCTTGTAGCTCACATTCGGCATCTCCTTCACCTTGTCTTTCCATCTTGGAATATGGTTGAGGCTCCATTGGTTTGCCTCCAATAATCCCTACACAAAAATTCAAACACATAGAAGAAAAAGATAAAGGGTTAAGGTTAGAATAAGCTCGATTTTTCTTTTTCCCTCTTTCTTTTCCCTCATTTTTTTTCTAAGGTCGGGTGTAGATTCGGGTGGTGACATCCCACTCACATCACTCATCACATCCTCTCCTTTTTCCACTCGAGGAATGTCACCGGGCACTCCCTTACTCCTCTCTATCTTTTGTCTCTCAAATTCGGGTGAATTGGGACGAGGCCCAAGAATACCCATAGCCGGAGTAGGTGGACTTTTTATATCAACCCGGAATATAGGACTTGGAGACTCATCACTTGATGTCTCCCTCTTCTTCGTTGGTGAACCACTTGGCATTGAAACTTGTGGTTTCGGGGTCACCTTGTTGATGTCTATCAACCCTTCACTTGAACTAGTCCCACCACTTCTTGTAATTGTAGGACTCCTTGATTGCACATTGTTTCCCATGGAATGAAGTTCTCGATCCTTGCTCCTTTACCTAGCCAAAGAAGGTGTATTAGTAGGCCCTTGGCCCCTTGCCCGATAAGGCACAAAGTCATACACCCTTTGCCCTATGCCCACAAGATACGCATCCTTCATCACACTATATTGCACCCTCTTGCCCTCCAACCACCGGTCACCTATCCACACATCAACATGACGCATGGGATACATCACACCACCCATAGCATTTATAGTTCCTATGAGATATGAGTACCCAAGCCTCCTTAGAAACCCACACTCCATCATACTCATAAGGATGCTCTAGCTTATGGCATGGTATCCTAAGCCTATCAACCAAAGAGGTGCTAATACAATTGGCATCGGTATCACCAATCTTGAGCAAGTAGCCTCCAATACCATCTACCTTCAACAACGAATCTTCTACCCAAGTGTTGTAGATTGGCATCCAAAGAAGAACTTGAATGCCCACAAGTGTCAACACCAACAACTTGGATCTTCCTTATCACTCCACTAGTGGCAACACCACTAGAACAATCTCCACTTCCCGTCACTCTTCCAACATTAGAAATGTTGTTGGAAGTCGAGGAAGGAAACTTGCTATAGAACCCATAAGTGCCTCTCGCCTTGGTTCTATAGCCCATAGTACTACTCCTACTACAACCATCCATGCCCCTCACGGCATATAACCCCCTTGTAGCAAAGCAACACCATCTCTCAAACCAACCTCCACATAGAAATTAGAAGCATTAGGTCGCTTAGCGTACCTAGAAGATGCAAGCTTCTTCTTTCCCATAGAACAACCACCACCACCTCCCATACTAATGGAAGGACCTCTACTACCCCCTTGTACACCACTAGCAACACCAAGAGAAGATGCAAATGAACAATTTGTATAATTAACATCATCATCAACTCTATCTAGGTCACTACATACATTTTCATAATCGTCACAAGAAGAGTAAGTAGGATCAATGCACCTTGAAGCGTCACCATCTTCTTATTCTTGACTTGAAGCGTCACCATCTTCTTATTCTTGACTTGAAGCATTAGATTCATCAAATTCATCATCACGAGCTTTATAGTCTTCTTCAACCTCACGATCATCATAGTAAACCGCTTCATCAACATATGAGCCATAGTTTCCATCATCATAGTAATGGTCATCATCCGCTCCATAGGAACCATAGTCTCCATCATCACCATACGAGTCATAAAAACTCGCATCATCCCCACAAGAGCCATAATCTACTCCATCATCATTATCCGATATTGTTGCAACACCACAAGATTAACCTCCCAAAAGTCACTCCCTCACGTGTATCACTCAATTTATGAACACTCAAAGGCGAGCCTTAACAACTTGGGAACCAAGGTGATCACAACTAGTATGTTCAAGTTAAAGTTCGGAATGGAGTTAATGAGACTCGATGTACGGACGGCTATTTAAGTGCGCACTTGAGGCCTACGACTCTTCTTTGAATTCTAATCTCCTCTACGCACGAGTGTCCTAATACGCTCAAGGATTAGTGTCAATAGAGTAGGCCAATTACCCTAGAAACACTAACCAAGAAGTTAGAAAACAAACGGAACACAAAAAGACGCAAAACGAAACAAATCGGACGCGTTTCAGGGTTGGGCGCTCTGCCCAGAGGGGGAGGCGCTCCGCCCAGTTGTGGGAGGCGCTCCGCCTAGGTGGGAGGCGCTCCGCCTGGCTGGGTATTCTTCCCAAGAGCTAGGCGGTCCGCCTAGACCACGATTTCAGTATTTTTCACAACGGGTTTTTGGTGATTTTGGCCAACTTTTTGGTTCGATTTCAACCCGATACACAAAACTAATCATACCCAAAGGTGTATACAACTATATTAACCAATCCCCAATGGTTTTCAACTCAAAACAAACAACAACAAAATTCGATTCAAGATTGAAGCGTTTTCAAGAATTTTCAAACTTTTTTGATTTTGATTTTTGAAATTTTGATTCGTGACACCAAATTGTGATATATTGGTATCAAAACGACGGAAATACTATAAGGAACAAACCCCAATACTTTTTAACACTTGGGGATACGATTCCAACCCGATCTACCAAATTTTCTTCAAGTTTTATAGTTTTTTCAATATTTTTGTTTTCTTCTTTTTCAAGAACAACAAGAACAACACAACAACAATACTAACATATGGAACAAGGAACGGGGGGTTTGTAGGAACATAACCCGAGCCATGCCCTGATACCAACTGATGCAATGTAGAACGAGCGGAAGCTAAACACGATACAACTAATGCGGAAGCGATAAAACACAAGATAGGTGGTATCAAAGATATCAGAAAACAAGGATTGGGGAGTCAAGAAACGAGAAGAAAGAACGGATTAACGAATTCAAGATATGAATTAATTATCGAAAAGGGAGAAATTAAACTCGAACCTTACAAGGAATTCACACTAGCGATGAATCTCCATAGGTTCCAAGTTAACGAGATACATGAAGCCTCGGGCTTCCAACTCGAAGGGCTCGGCCTCTTCTCTAATTCTCTCTTCTCTCAATTCAATACAAGGTAAACTATGAAATGAAAGGCTAAGTATTCTATTTATAGTTTTTCACAAGACTAGGTGAAATGACTAAAATACCCTCAAGCCTAGTTAACGCCATACATAACACTGAGGGGCAAAATAGGAAGTTCAAGCCAATAAGTGGCCTCTTCAGCGTGTTGGGCGCTCCGCCTCAGGCTTGGGCGCTCCGCCTGGATTGCCTTGAAGCTGGGCGCTCCACCCTGGTTGCCCTTCCGCTGGGCGCTCCGCCTAGAATTCAGGCGCTCCGCCTAGAACATGAAGAGTCTGGGCGCTCCTCCTAGAAGCTGGGCGCTCCGCCTGGCTGTGCTGGGCTCTCCTCCTTCCTTGGTGCTCCAATGCATGATCTTAAAGTCGCTTCCGGAGCCCTTGACTTGCGTTCCTTGTGCTCTCAAGCTTGGTTCTTGATGGTTGTCATTTAGGCCAATTTATATTGCATCATTCTCCTCATATTTTGTATTTTTTTCTCTTTTTTTGTCATTCTTTTATTATGCTTTTCTCCTTCTCCGTTTTCACTATTCTTCGTTTTTTTTTTCTTATTCTTTTTTCTTTCTTTTTTCTTTCTCTTGTTTCTAGCACTATCCATGTCTCCCCATTTATTTATTTATTTTTTCCATAATCTTATTATACTCATTTTTTTCTCCAAAAAGGCATACTTTGTCACAAACACAAAAACTGAAATATTTTATTTACTCGATAGTATTTCACACTTTTATCCAACATAAAACAGTATACCAAACTTTTATCCAACATAAAACAGTATACCAAAAGAGTATATATGATAAACAAAAAAGGTATACTTTCTTTAAACATAATAAAAATTAATATATTAATGTGCTCTGAAACATCTTGCACTTCGATCCGAACATAACAAGGTATACCGAAAGAGTATACAGTATACCAAAAAGGTATATTTTGTTCAAAATAATAATTATTGAAATATTCATTTGCTCGATAGCATCGCACACTTTAATTCGAACACAAAAAGGTATACCAAAAGAGAATACAATATGCCAAATAGGTATTCTTCTTTAAAAATAATAAAAATTAAAATATCTATGTCTTCTGAAATATTTTGCACTTCGATTCGAACACAAAAGGGTATACCTGGTGCAAGCAAACCCGAGGGAGATCTAAACACGAAGAAAACACGGAAAAAACAACAGGAAAATAAAGATATAAGCAAGATAAATCTTGCTTCGATTCAAAGAACGCCGAGGAAGTAGTCTCGGGCTCGATGGATCGGATTTCAAGACGCACCTATGCTATGCAACAATCCTCAAGAAGTCTATGCTTCTTGCAAACTGAATGATCAAGAAGAAGATTGCTCAAACGATTCACACCGAATGACACAAGTTCTTAAAATCCCACGTCGGGGTTTGGCTCCATCAGAGACTCACAATAGCACTTGCTATGTTCGATCATTCAACAACAATTAACTCTTACAAATAAAATGTAATGGAGTATTTACAGACTAGGCTAAGGACAAAATACTAAATAGTCACAGGCGACCAATAGGAGTAAGCCACGCAGGGCTGCTTAGTGAGTGTTCGGTTACTCCTTCAACCGAACACTTGGTCTCGAACACTTGAGCTCGACCTCCTTTACTTCGGTGCTCAGTTGTTCAGCTCAGCTCTTTCTTGACATCGATCGCCCTTCTTTCGGTCATTCGTTTTTACTTCGGCATCGATGTTGAGTATTCGGCTGGGGTTCGGTCACTCTCTTCTTCGAGCTCAAGCTTGTAGATGAAGCCTTCGGTTCTTGAGCCCGGATATTTAGCTTCGGAGTAGTTGTTTTCCTTTGACCAAGCCAAGTGGATGTGAACATCGTGCAGTAACTTGGCTTTGTTTCGTGTCATTGGCCTCGGTGGATCGAACACTTGATCAGCACTTGTTCGGGCTGCATCATCCTCCCCTTCTTGAGAAGATTTCGTCCTCGAAATCGAACCATCTTCATCCTCCGAAGTTTGACCTACAACACAAAGAACTAAGTTAGCAACATTAAAGGTGTTGGACACGTTAGACTCACCAGGGAGGTCGATCACATAAGCATTGTTGTTGATCTTGCTCAGCACTTGGAATGGACCATCCCCTCGAGGAGCAAAATTTCCTTTCCTTTGGCTCGGGAAGTGCTCCTTTCGGAAGTGAACCCAAACCTAATCTCCGTTCTTTAATTCCAACTTTTTACGCCCCTTGTTTTTCTTCGACGCGACTTTTGCATAAGCTTCTTCGAGGTTCTTCTTCACCTTTGCATGTAACTCGATCAAGGCAGTGGCTCGCCGAGTACCTTCAAAATCAATAACAGAATCTCGAGGCAATGGGGTTAAATCAAGTGGAATCAAAGGATTAAAACCATACACACATTCGAACGGGGTCATATTTATCATTCGATGCACCGTTTGATTGTATGCAAACTCCATCATGGGCAAACGATCTGCCCAGTTTTCGACCTTGCCTTTGGTCATTGCACGAAGCAAAGATCCCAAGGTTCGGTTAACTACCTCGGTCTGTCCATCAGTCTGAGGATGGTGAGACGTAAAGAATAGTAGTTTGGTTCCGAGGGCACCCTGCAAACATTTCCAAAAATGACCCAAGAACTTCAAGTCTCGATCACTTACAATAGTACGAGGCACACCATGCAATTTCAACACATGAGAAATAAACTGTGTAGCTACATGTTGTGCATCATCACACTTTTTACAAGGAATAAAATGAGCCATTTTAGAAAATCGGTCGACTACGACAAAGATGCTATCATATACTCCCCCCGACCTCGGTAACCCCAACACAAATTCCATGGATATATCAGCCCAAGGTCGATCAGGCACAGGTAACAGGGTATACAAACCATGAGGGTTGGACTTCGATTTAGATTTCTTGCAAACGAGGCAAGCGTTGCAAAGCTTTTCCACATCTTGTCGCATTTTTGGCCAATGGAACTGCTTGGTTAAGATACCAAGACTTTTGTCGACACCGAAGTGTCCCATAAAGCCTCCGGAGTGAGCTTCTCGAATTAAGAGCTCTCTCCACGATGACACTGGCACACAAACCCTTCCATTCTTGAAGAGGTAGCCATCGTGCCACTGATATTTTTCAACCCTTCAGCCACTGAAGATTGCGTCACGAATGCTTTTTAGCTGGGGATCATCTTTGTACATCAACTTGATGCTTTCGAATCCCATGAGCCTAGAGATGAGAGTGGTCGCTAAGGCAAATTTCCTTGATAACGCATCGGCCATTTGTAATGAATTACATAGGGAAAACTCTCAATGAATTCAACCCATTTGGCATGCCTTCGGTTTAGTTTCTCCTGACCTCGGAGATATTTCAAAGATTCATGATCACTTTTAATCACAAACTCTCGAGGCCACAAATAATGCTGCCAATGGGCGAGTGCTCGAACGAGGGCATACAACTCCTTGTCATACGTAGAGTAGTTCAAGGTTGCACCCTTAAGCTTTTCGCTAAAGTAAGCGATCGGCTTCGATTCTTGCATCAGCACTCCTCCGATCCCAACTCCGGATGCATCACCCTCGACTTTGAATGCTTTGCCGAAGTCAGGGAGTTGCAACAACGGGGCAGAACAAAGCCTCCGTTTCAAATCTTGGAAAGCTCTTTCTTGGGACTCTCCCCACACAAATGGATGGTCTTTCTTTACCAGCTCGGTTAAAGGAGCTGCCACGGTGCTAAAGTCTCGAACAAACCTTCGGTAAAAGCTAGCTAAGCCATGGAAGCTATGAATTTGTGATACCGAGGTTGGGGTTGGCCAATCTTTGATGGCTTCGACCTCTGACTCGTAGAATTCCACACCATTAGTACTGACAATGAATCCTAGAAAGACTACACGTTCGACACAAAAGGCATATTTCTTAAAGTTAGCATATAACTTCTCTTCTCTAAGATTATCAAGCACTAGCCTTAGGTGTTCGACATGTTCATCCACAGTATTACAATAAACAAGTATGTCATCGAAGTAAATGACAACAAACTTATTTATGAACGGTTTGAGCACATGGTTCATCAGTCGCATGAATGTGCTCGATACATTGGATAAGCCAAAAGGCATCACCAACCATTCATAGAGACCGAACTTGGTCTTGAATGCGGTTTTCCACTCGTCTCCGGGTTTCATTCGGATCTGGTGGTAACCGGACCTAAGGTCTATCTTCGTAAAGCATGAAAAACCACTTAACTCATCTAGCATGTCATCTAATCGAGGGATATGATGGCGATACTTTACCTAATTTTGTTGACTGCTCGGCAATCAACGCACATTCGCCATGTTCCATCTTTCTTCGGGCAAGGATAACAGGAAGGGTGCAAGGACTCAAGCTCTCTCGAACGAGGCCCTTGTTCAGCAACTCATCAACCTACCTTTGGAGCTCTTTGGTGTCTTCGAGATTTGATGCAGCCCGAACACGTGCTGATCAAGTGTTCGATCCACCGAGGAGATCAATGACACGAAGCCAAGCCAAGCTGCTGCACGATGTGCACATTCACTTGGCCTGGCCGAAGGAAAGCAATTGCTCCGAATCTGAGTGGCCGGGCTCAAGAACCGAGGGCGTCATCTTCAAATTTGAGCCCGAGGACAAAGTGACCGAACACCAACAAATTGTGTTTTGATAGCATCCATGGAAGGAAAACTCCATTGAAATACTTGGATGAAGCTTTGGAAGCTCTTGGAAGGCATATGACAAGATTTCACATAAAGAAAGCTCAAAACAAGCCGATTGCACTTGAATTGTGAAGAGAAAGAGCTCAAGCCAAGGATCACCTTTTGTCTAAGTGAAATAAATATTATATGGTCCAAATTGAGGTACAAGTAATGAATATTGAAGTCAAAATTACTGCAATTTGAAGTGGAAGAATTGGATTCCAAATCAGTCTATTTTTGGACTAATTAAGGAGCCTAAAGTGTGCCAAAATTGAAGCCCAAGAAGAGCCATATAGGCTCACGTTTTTAGTCCATAAAATGTGCTTAGTTTCAGCCCAAAAAAGTGCAAAGGATGGTCAAAGGATTTCCATGATGATGCGGGGCAAAATGGCCTAATCGACAACCATCAAAAGCCAAGCTCGAGAGCACAACGGATACGAGTCAAGGCCTCCGGAAACATCTTGAAAGATCATGCATTGGAGCGCCAACGGATGGAGGAAACAGGGCAGGAAAACAGGCAGCCCAAAACAGGGCAAAACAGGGGAGCAATCTGGGAGCTCACTGCCTGAGGAAGAACAAGTGTTCTTCGCGATCGCGTCCATATCTCCGCGATCGCGAAGAGGAGTCCATTACCCTGCGCGACAGCATGTGATCTTGAGCGATCGCGTGGAGTTGAAGTCCAGTCAGATCGATCTCTGCGCGACAGCGACCAAGCAAGCGCGATCGCGATGCTTTGAAAAATGCCCAGCGTGATCGCGAGCCTTCCTGGCGCGATCGCGAAGAAGAAGTATTGAGCAGCGAGGCAGAATCAGTTGCAGGGCCATTTTTATCCAAAACTCTATGTAAATGTATATATAGCACATTTTGTCCTTCATTTCATAGTTTTAGTTTAGTTTAGCTTGAATTGAATATAGAGAAGAGAGAATTGGAGAAGGCCGAGCCTTTCTAGTCCGAAGCCCGAGGCTTCATGTATCTCGTTAACTTGGAACCTATGGCGATCGACACCTAGTTGAGTCCATTGTAAGGTTCGAGTTTCACTTTCTCCCTTTTTGGATTATTAATTCATGTCTTGAATTCATTAGTCCGTTCTTTCTTCTCGTTTCTTGACTCCCTAATCCTTGTTTCCCCGATATCATTGATATCACCTATCTAGTTATTTATCGCTTCCGCATTGTTTGTGTCGTTGTTTAGCTTCCGCGTATTTTGCCCCTTATCACATGAAGTGTACCCCAAGTTGCTTGCAAGTTGCTATCAAGGATTCCTAGTTCAAGTGGGATTCGTTTCCTAAATTAATTGGGATATATTTTCCTATATTAATTGGCTTTTGATTCCAATATTAATTAGGATTGGCTTACCAAGTTTATTTAGGATATTATTTACTTTTCCTAGTTTAGTTTTAATTTACTTCCTTTTCCTATTTTATTAGGATTTTCTTTCCTAGTTGGTTTCTTTTCCTATTTCATTATTACTTAGAAATTATATTTGAGTAGAATTTTGTAAGGTCTATGGCCAGCCCCTACTCCTATATAAAGGGGTTATTTTCTTTACTTTTAGACAACGACGACAATATAGATTTATGATGAATAAAAATTGAGAGGTTATCTCTTGCACTTTTGTGTATGGCTACTCCTGGATTTATCTTTCAACCTTCAATTCTACACTTTTAGGTGATGAGGTATTTCTTCTTCAAATCTTTAGATTACTTTTAGGTATTCAAGAAAGACAGTAAATTCTATTTTACTGTTGTTCTTTGTTACTCTAACGGGGGTCGGGATTCCATAATCTTCTTCTTGTGTTATTCTCTACCAAAGGCGGTTAGCTTAGTCTAATTGTTGTTGTTAGGAGTTTCTTTTCAAGATTTAGACTTGTCTTGAATTTCTTGATTCTTTCTTGAGATTCTTGATCCGTTCTTGAATTCAAGAAACTCTTTCTTGAATTCATTCTATCCTTATTTTCAATTCTTGTTCATTTTTAAGTATATTTTATTAGCTTCCGCGCGTTTCTTTAAATTTCTTTATCAAGTTTTTGGATCCATAACGTGAGCGTTATCGAGAGGTATCGTGATTGTTATCAAGTGGTATCAGAGCGGGTTCAATCAAGATTCCGTTCTTGATTATCTTGAGGGATTTTTGAGCTAGAAAAGCAAAAAAAAAAAAAAAAAAAAGTTGTTGTAGCAGTGAACAGTAACACGAAAAAAAAGAAAAAAAAAATGAAAATTCAAAAGAAAAAAAAATTGGAGGAAATTTTTTTTGGTTGCTTATACTCATTATTTTTAGAAATCTAGTAGTATTGGGTTTCCTAGTCAATAAAGGAAACAAGAAGAGGGGATTCTAGTCCTTGGAAGAAAAGTAATATCTTTCTTTTTTTCCTTTGGGTTGGGTTTCTTATATTGTTTTCCTTGTTTGTTTCTACATTCCAAATCCTATTCTTTCTTAGTTTTGGTTTTCATTAGAGAAGATCTTTTTTCTATTTGGTTTTATTCCTACTTATCAAATCCTATTCTTTCTAGGTTTTGGTCTTTTGCTTTTCCTATTCTTTTTCTAACTCCTATATCTTATCACCCAAGGGTTTTGATTAGTAGGGTTTATTTATAAATCCAAAGAGAACCAACCAAAAGTTGCTTTGAGTGGAAAAAAGCATGAGAGGTGAGATTATTAGAGGGTAAAAGCCAAATTTAAGAGATTCACATATATTTTTCTATCTTTTCCTTCGAATGTCATTTATAGATCTTTGGGAGATTATGGAAACACTTACGAAGAATAAAGAAAGAGATGAAGACAATTTTGACAAGAAGATGTATCAATTTTATCTAAGGATGAAGGCATCGAATGATAGATGGGATGAATGGAAGAAGAGTTTTAGAGCATCAAAAGTGATAAAAGAGCATGCTTGTGATGATATTGATTGGAATGTGCCTATAATTGATAATTATGTAATTTGGAATAAAATTGATCTTGTTGATCATGATAATGAGAGAAAAAGTGAGGATAAGAGAGAAAAGATTGAGAGGAGTAAGGGAGAGAAAAGTGGCAACTTAAGAGTGGAAAAAAGAGAGCTTGAGTCGAGAGAAGTGAGAGAGTTGCCACAAGAAAAGAGAGGAGAGAATGATAAAAATAAGAGTGAAAAAGAAGAAGTTGAGAGCTATGAAAAACAAGAGAGTTTGGGTGAGGTTATTTCTTGTTCTAGCCCTAACATTCCTACTTCGTTTTCTTCTAGTTGTTTTGATTCTTATCTAGGTAATTTTGGAGAAGTTTACATGAAAAATCCAACATTGGAAGAACTTCAATGCTTGAAAAAGCATGTAGAGGCCGAGTCATCCAATTCTTATAGCCAAGTGAACCTCAATGAGAAAAACAAAGGTAAGGAAGATGGTTCAGGTAAGGTTCAAGGTAAAATTGCTAAGCTTAACACTCTACCTTATTTGGATGAATTTGATAATGATCTTTCTCTTTTTGGTGTTGGTGATGATACGAATAATGAACATTCCACATGTTTTAATGATTCATTAGTTGAGGAAGATTGTGATTTATTGACCTATTTGTGTTGGCCTCAATCTAGTGTTGATTTTGATAAAGACTCTTATTATGACACTCCACCCTTGTTTGACGAAGAAGAACATGAACTTGAATTTTATTTTTCACCTACTATTTCTAATGATGAAATTCATGATCTTGGTGAAGAGTTGACTCAAGTGGAGAATGGTTGTGATTACTTGTTGATAACAAACATGTTGGTTATGAGGAAAACTCTTGTTCGCTTCCTAACCCTTTAACTCTTTCTTGCACTAGCTCTTGTATTTTCGTGCAAAAAAGTGATGAAAAACTTTTTGATAGAGGAAGTGTCATGCAAGTGAATGTGGAAAAGAATGCAATTGGATTCAAAGATGAATATGGAGGAATTAGTTCTTGTTGGTTATTGGAAGACGAAAGCTTGGTGACTAATTTTTGTGTTGTTAAACCTATTAATTATATTGATCCTTATTTAAAGGTTTATGATATGAAGTTTCCCAAAGCCATTACTATGTTGGAGCTACTCCATACAAGAATACAAGGTGATGTTTTTCCATTAATGAACAAGTCCAAGTATGGTATGTATAAATGGTTAATTCGTATTTTTGGAATTCTTAAATCACCTAAAGTATTGTTGGAGGTGATGAACTCTATTCTAATTTCTTATGTTGGTAACTTTGTTATTTTGGAAGATGACGATGTTTTCATATATCTAAAGTCATTAACTATAATATCAAAGTTTAAGAGTAAGAGTAAAGTTTATGGATACTACTTAATGTTGTTCAAACCAAGAAAATTTGGTGTGGAATTGGTTATTATTTCTTTTGCACTTCTATTACTTTCTCTTTTGTGCAGGTTTGAATTCGAGGACGAATTCCTTCAAGAAGAGGGGAATGATAGCATCCATGGAAGGAAAAATCCATTGAAATACTTGGATGAAGCTTTGGAAGCTCTTGGAAGGCATATGACAAGATTTCACATAAAGAAAGCTCAAAACAAGCCGATTGCACTTGAATTGTGAAGAGAAAGAGCTCAAGCCAAGGATGACCTTTTGTCTAAGTGATATAAATATTATATGGTCCAAATTGAGGTACAAGTAATGAATATTGAAGTCAAAATTACTGCAATTTGAAGTGGAAGAATTGGATTCCAAATCAGTCTATTTTTGGACTAATTAAGGAGCCTAAAGTGTGCCCAAATTGAAGCCCAAGAAGAGCCATATAGGCTCACGTTTTTAGCCCATAAAATGTGCTTAGTTTCAGCCCAAAAAGTGCAAAGGATGGTCAAAGGATTTCCATGAAGTGTACCCCAAGTTGCTTGCAAGTTGCTATCAAGGATTCCTAGTTCAAGTGGGATTCGTTTCCTAAATTAATTGGGATATATTTTCCTATATTAATTGGCTTTTGATTCCAATATTAATTAGGATTGGTTTACCAAGTTTATTTAGGATATTATTTACTTTTCCTAGTTTAGTTTTAATTTACTTCCTTTTCCTATTTTATTAGGATTTTCTTTCCTAGTTGGTTTCTTTTCCTATTTCATTATTACTTAGAAACTATATTTGAGTAGAATTTTGTAAGGCCTATGGCCAGCCCCTACTCCTATATAAAGGGGTTATTTTCTTTACATTTAGACAACGACGACAATATAGATTTATGATGAATAAAAATTGAGAGATTTTCTCTTGCACTTTTGTGTATGGCTACTCTTGGATTTATCTTTCAACCTTCAAGTCTACACTTTTAGGTGATGAGGTATTTCTTCTTCAAATCTTTAGATTACTTTTAGGTATTCAAGAAAGGCGGTAAATTCTATTTTACTGTTGTTCTTTGTTACTCTAACGGGGGTCGGGATTCCATAATCTTCTTCTTGTGTTATTCTCTACCAAAGGCGGTTAGCTTAGTCTAATTGTTGTTGTTAGGAGTTTCTTTTCAAGATTTAGACTTGTCTTGAATTTCTTGATTCTTTCTTGAGATTCTTGATCCGTTCTTGAATTCAAGAAACTCTTTCTTGAATTCATTCTATCCTTATTTTCAATTCTTGTTCGTTTTTAAGTATATTTTATTAGCTTCCGCGCGTTTCTTTAAATTTATTTATCAAGTTCTTGGATCCATAACGTGAGCGTTATCGAGAGGTATCGTGATTGTTATCATGTTTGAAGACAAGTGAGCACCCGAGGACAACGAGTTCGAGCAAGCAACCGCGCACCGAAGTCAAGGCTGCCGAACACACACTTAGCTCAGCCCTGCGTCGCTTGTTTTTATTAGTCACCTGTGACTATTTACTACTTTATCCTTAGCATAGTCTATAAATACTCCATTTTCATTTCATTGTAAGGATATCCAGTTTTAGTTATATGAAAAACATAGCAAGTGCTATTGTGAGTCTCCGATGGAGCCGAACCCTGACGTGGACTTTTAAAGAACTTGTGTCAATCGGTGTTATTCGTTTGAACAATTTCTTCTTGATCATTCAATTTGCAAGAAGCGGGTCTTTCTTGAGGATTGTTTCATAGTATAGGTGCGTCTTGATTTCATTCAATCGAGCTTTGAGACAGGTTCCTCACTGTTCTTTTGAATCGAAGCAAGATTTGTCTTGCTTCTATCTTTTACTTTTCTTGTTGTTTTCTTCCGCGTTCGTGTTTAGCTTTCCCTTCGGGTTTGCTTGCACCATCTTTGTATCAGAGCAAGGTTTGAGTTTGTTCTTACAACCTCAAATCCTGTTCATTAAATCATGTTTGTGTCTCCAGTTTCAGCTTTCTTCCTTGTGTTTGATTGTTGTTGCTGTGGTGTTTACAAAAAAAAATGTAGAAAAACAAAAATTCAAAAATTGTGTTTGATTGTTGGTTGTTTGGATTAAACAACCAATGATTCTTGTTCATCATTGATTCCTGATTCCAACAAGTACCCAACGTACAACTTTCGTGACTAGGGTTTCTTGGTGAAATTTTGGATTGTTTTGAGTATTGGTGGTGATTGAACTCGAACCCCAGCTTGTTTAGGTTGAAACCGATGAAGATTGATGATTCTTGAGTGATTTGAGTTTGTTTTGTGCTTAAAATTCGAAGTTCTGTTCTTGAATTCGTCTTCGTACGCCGGAAAATTGTTACAAATTGTAACTGCATTCTCTCTCTTTATGCTCCTCTATAAACCCTAGATCGCGATTCTTTCTGTTCGAATTTCTTTCAATTTTATTTTCATTTCAGGTTTCTGTTCAATCTTTTATTTGTTTTTAGTTTTCGTTTTTATTTTTATGCTTTTTTATGTATTGTAGTTTTTGTGTTAGTTTTGTGTTGTTGCTGCTATCACGATAGTTTTTCGTATATTTGTGTGTTTTTCTCATATGTTCTGTTGGTTTTTATGTTTTTGTTGATGAAGGTATTATGGAGTTTTATTATCTGCTTGTTTGCGATTTGCGCAGTGTTGATAATTAGTCTTTATTTAGTAATAGTTTTTTTTTAAAGAGTGACCGTTCCATGGTGTTTAGCCTGTGAGGTTTGTAGAGTTTTCTCAGTTTTTTTGGATTATGTGAGATGATGACGAATCGTCATCATTAGGTGTATAATGCAGTCATCCCTTTGGGTGATTATCTCAACATGTGCTTCCAGATTGTTTGTATCTCTTATTTGTGTGCGTATATTCACTTTCTGATATATTATTGTTCGTATTTAGTTTATTGTCGTTATTTAGTTTATGTACCTTTGGTTTATTGTATCAAGATGAGTGCATTTTATATAGGAGATTCCTTTTTTAGTATGTTCTATGTGTTTTCTTTATATTGTACTGGTGATTGAAATGATGATGGTCTGTCATTATTCAAGTTTAAAATTCAGGTCTTGAGGTTCTGTCATTTGGTTTCAGTTGGTGATGAAATAAAAATGTTTCTTTCACCAAAAAATTAATTATTTTTGGAACCAAACATTATCATACTAGGAGCCAGATTCTTCTCATGATCATATTGTGTCATATTATCCACAATGACAATATTTGGCATGAGCTAATCTTAAAAAAGGTTATTGAAAAAAGTGGAAAATTTACTTTAAAAGGCATATCATCATAATCATATCATAAAAGTAATAAAAAAAGAACTCAAAATTTTAAAAATGAAATTATCAAATTAACAAGAATACCTTAACTTAAGAAAAAGAACATGGAAAAAAATATCCTACATAACAAAAAAAAACAAAGGTACCAACAAAAAAGACAAAAATAAAAGCCGAATAACATTAACTACCAAAAAAAAAAGACACAACGCTTATCAACACGAGAGAGTGAAGCATGCACCGCTAGTTTATGTCAATCTTTGCTTTGGTTGAACAATTGCCACCAGTTGGTTTAATTTCATTCTCTTTCTAAAGTTTTAGTTAAAATTTGAGGTCTCCTATTTTGGCCTTTGCTTTAGGTTTTGTTTCAAAATTATGTCCTGTTTGAGTTTCCGTTTTAGGGGTTTGATTATTAGAACTCTTGTGAGCTTTTCTCCATTCTAAATTTGTTTGTCACTCTATATTTGTTAATTTAAACTGATTGTTGGCCGATTTTTTGCATTACTGCCATTTTAAGTTTCTCTATTTTTTTCTATAATATTTGTGAGATTTGCACAATTTTAGTGTATATGAGAATATTGAATAGTATATATCCTTTTATATCCTATCTAAAACATACGTAATCTTCTTCATGCTCAGTGCACGTTAATCAACGTACACCGCTGCGTTTTCTCCATGCCTAAGACCAAATGACGAGGAAGAGGGCGTGATCGACCTAAGAAGCTGCCTATTATCACCTTTGGTAGCTCTATTGGAGCTCGAATCTAAGCTGAGGGGACTAATCAAGGGCAAAAGTAGTTACCCCAGCTCACTCTGTTGAACACTTAAATATCAAAGAAAGCAGTGCTCCGTCGTCTTCGGATGCTGGCAAATCCCTTAATCTGAGTGGGATTCAGCTAAGCAATCAAACAATTGAAGTCAATAGAGACCAACACGAACCTGAAGCAGACCAAGTAGAATCAGATCTGGACACTACAACTTGTGGAGATCCTCCATACTCTTGTTGGGCAAGCCTCTTCGCAGGTAATATGAGTACTGAAAATGGTATGAATCTCTCATATATACCCCTTGATGTTGTTAATTTTAAAGTTGTAGTTCAACTAGAAAAGGAGGAAGTGGAAAAAGAAACAGAGAAATGGCGAAGTGCTCTAATACTCTATGTGATTGGGGAGAACCCTAGTTATAATGCTATAATAAAATACATTAATCTTCATTGGAATATTTTTGTTGAACCTGAATTGTATTATCATGAAGAAGGGTATTTCGTTGCCAAATTTCAATCGATAAATGAACTGCAACAAATTTTATACTCTGGCCCTTTCTCTGTTAACAATAGGCCTTTAATTATGAAACCTTGGTCCCCTGATTTTAATCTGAACAAGGAGTTCCTTGATCAAATTCCATTATGGGTAAAGTTTCTGAAACTCCCTATGTCTTGTTGGGGTCTCACTTCACTGAGCAGAATTGCAAGTGCAATAGGGAAGCCCTTTTTTGCTGATGAATATACTACCAAGCAGTCTAGGATTTTCTTTGCGAGAATGCTCATAAAGGTCAATATAACTAGGTCTTCCTACTAAGACAACAGTATCTCAAGTGGTAGGAAATTTAAACAAGGGGTCACCTATGACTGGAAGCCAGAGTTTTGTGAAAAATGTTTAAAGATTGGGCACTCATATGACATACAAGCACCTCAGAAGGACAATCAGTTCCAGCAGCATAGAAGAAGAAGGGGAAGAGTAAGCATAAATTCTCCAGTGCAAAAACCAAGACCAAGGCCCCATTAGCTGATACCAAATTGGATAGAAAAAGGAAATATCAATGAGAAGATACTGCCATATCCAGAGCAACAGAACTTAACGCAGCTAAATACTCAACAAGCTCCAAAAAATGCAGCTGCTGGACCTACAACTAATCTGCAACAATCCTTAGAACATCAACCTAAAAGTGTACCAAGTGAAAAAGGCAAAGCAATAGTGCAAAGCCTACCCTTGAACTGTTCCAAAGAGTTCCCTGTGCTGCCCACTATAAATGTCTTTAGTCCCTTACACATTGATGAACATATGATAGAGCAAATACTTCCTGGTCAAGGGGGAGGAACTAACCATCCCCAGTAATGAAGTGGTTAGAATGGAATGCTAGAAATAAGAGTAAAGAATCATAGAGTTAGTAGAGTATGTAATGACATAGCCCCTGGATGGTTGTATCAGGAAAACTACCAGAGTGCAGCAAATGGAAGAAATGTATTCCTCTGGGATAGTAGTTGCTACACAGTTGATATTCTCCAAAATGAACCACAATTATTGCATTGCTTTTAAAGGGCATAACAGATGTGTTTGAGGGCCTGCTAACTCTAGTCTATGGGTATAATACCATTAAACAGAGGAGGAATCTTTGGACCAGCCTGAGTGGCCTAGCTCAGATGATAATCAAGCCATGGATTATCTCTGGGGACTTTAATGCTATATTATATGCACAAGACATGCTATGTGGCAATCCGGTTGCTTCTGCTGAAATTAAGGATTTTAATGAATGCATACATGGGATACTTGTAAATGAACTGCTTTGGTATGGTGACTATTAGACATGGTCAAATAATACAATAAGGAGAGGACAAAATATGGAGTAGGATAGATAGAACATTTCGGAATGATAAATGAATGCTTAATTGGGTACATGTGCATACTGAATATGATCTGCCTTACTTCTCTGACCATGCCCCTATGATCCTACCTATCAAGACAAATCACTCTGCCCTTTAAGTTCTTCAATATATGGGCAGAACACAAGTCATTTGATAATATTATGGGCCAGACATGGAACAAGCACCTTGATGATGACAAAATGAGAAACATCTAGAAGAAACTGAAGGCCCTTAGAACAGATCTCAAGAAGCTCAATGACGCTGAATTTAGGGGTATTACATAGAAGATCTCTCAAGCTAGAGTTTAACTAAGTTCTATATAGGGAAAAATTGCCACACAATGTACTGATGAACTACTAGCAAAAGAAAATGATACTCTACTGCTATTTAAAAATTCGTCTGATATTGAAGAAAATACTATAAAGCAAAAATCAATGGTCAAGTGGATTCAGTTAGGTGGCTCTAATACTAAATATTTCTCTGCAGTCTTGAAAGAGAAAACTCAGAAGAAACAGATCTTGGAGCTGACCTCACATAGTGGAACTAAACTGACTCAACCTGAGGAGATTAAAAAGGAGATCACTCAATTCTATAAGGGGCTCATGGTACTGCTGCTCAATCTTTAGAAGGTATCAAAAAGATTAATCATGAAACAAGGGCCTAAATTGTCTCATGATCAACAACTAGAACTATGCAGAGAGATTACTAAAGGGAAAATTCTGGATAGCTTTAACTCAATTGATGTTGATAAGGCACCGGGTGTTGATGGCTACAATGCTTACTTCTTCAAAAAATCATGGCCTTGATTAAAAATGAAATAATGAAGGCTGTTCTGGAATTTTTCAACACTAGGAGACTATATAGAGCTATTAATTGTACAGCTATAACATTGGCTCCCAAAACTCCAAACCCAAACCACCATAAAGGAATTTAGGCCAATTTCATGTTGCACTTTTCTGTAAAAGATAATTTCAAAAATTCTGTCTACAAGGATCCAAAAGAGTTATAGCTTCCATTATTTGTGAAGTACAAGCTGGCTTTATTCGAAGAAGAAAGATTGCTGACAATGTTATATTGGCACATGAGCTTTTCAAAGTTTATTCTAGGACGCACATCTCTCCTAGATGCATGATCAAAATTTACTTAAGAAAAGTCTATGACTCAGTTGAATGGAGCTTTCTAGAGCAAGTAGTGGAATAACTAGGCTTTCCTATAAGGTTCCTTAAGTGGGTGCTGGAGTGTGTAAAGATTGTAAACTATACAGTTATTGTGAATGGTGAGCCCACGGAGCCTTTTGATGCAGCAAAAGGACTAAGGCAAGGCGACCCTATCTCACCCTTCCTATTTGCTATGGCTATGCAGTATTTAAGCAGAAACTTTAACTACCTTCATGAGAAAAAAGAATTCAAATACCACCCTAGATGTGACAAATTAAGGATCACTCACCTTAGCTTTGTTGATGACCTCCTTCTATTTGCTAAAGGTGACATCCCCTATGTTTTATTACTCCAACAAGCTTTCAAGCAATTCTCATCATCATCAGGCTTGCAAGCAAATATGGATAAAAGTTCGATGTATTTTAGGGGTGTCATCCAAGCAATTAGAGAGAAGATTCTATAGAGTCTAGGCTTCAGTCAGGGTGAGTTTCCCTTTAAATACTTGGGTATCCCTCTGGCTACCAAAAAGTTGTCCCTAGTTCAATGGAAACCTCTTATCGAGAAAATGACTTCAAGAATCACCTCCTGGACAGCTAGGAAGCTCTCTTATACTGGTAGAGCTTAGTTAGTGCAAACAATTTATTTTCCATTCAAGCTTGCTGGTCTCAGCTATTTAGTATCCCTGCCAAAGTGAGGAAGAAAATTGAATCTTATTGTAGAAGCTATGTGTGGTCTGGGGAAAATGTTATCACTAAGAAGTCACTTGAGGCCCGGGACAGAATGTGCTCTCCCAAAAGGATATGGGGGTTGGAATCTCACTAATCCTAACTTGTGGAATAAGGCTGCAATAGCAAAAAACTACTGGGATCTAGCACACAAACAAGACAAGCTGTGGGTGAAGTGGATCCATACTTATTATTTAAAGAATCAACAGTTAGAGACTGCCACTATACCACAACAAGCATCTTGGATGGTTAAAAAATCATGAGTGCGAGAAATACTTTGGACCATAGGCAAATTGAACCCAAGAAAGGCAAGAGCTTGATAAGATTGATATATCTGCATTTGTTGGGGAATCTTGCTAGAGTTCCATGGAAATGCTTAATGTTTCAAAATTGTGCCAGATCTAGAGCAATCTTTACTATGCAGTTGGCTCTTCATGATAGGTTACCTACTAGTGATAGACTAACAAAATAGGGCCTGACAATCGGTTCCAGGTGTATACTGTGCAAAAACCAAGCTGAAACCAGAGACCACCTTTTCTGTAAATGTGTGTTTACTAGAAGACTGTGGAACATGGTGATGACATGGGCTCAAAGGAAACAATTTATAGCAAGTAAATGGACTCAACACATGCAGCGGGCAATTGCAAAGTCAAAAGGCAAGTCCCAGCAAGCGCAGATTTTCAGGTTGATATATGCTGAAACTACAAATGCAACTTGACTGAGCGCAACCAAAGGATTTTCGAACAGGTTAGCAAGGATGAGGACGTGTTAGCCAGAGGTATTGCATACTTATGCAATTTTAGAGCGACTGCAGGGATTAGAAGTCTTATTCATAGCTTTATTTTCTAGTCCCCACTGATTGTATGCAGATCATATTGATTAGTGAGTGTCCTTAGAATAGTATTGTAGTGGTCAGTAGATGATTAGTTGTAAGTTGTAGCAGAGTACTGTAACTAGACAGCTAGTTGCAGTAACTAAGTTGTGATATTGTAAAGCTTCACTTGGTGATTAATGAAAAAGCAATTTAATTACCAAAAAAAAAACACATACGTAAGAATTATGAGAAAAAGGGAAATTTGAACCAAATAATATATTTATTTAAATTAATGGATTTATTGTGATGGGTCGAACGGTTATAAACTGTCAACAAATTACTGAATTGCAAATGTTAGACAAACTGAATCATAATCGATTAAACTTGTGAAGAAATGAATGTAGTCATATTTCATGTAATATACATTAGCTTACTTATAGGAATACATAGAAGATTTATAGGACATTTCCTTTTTATACTTTCCATCGATAAATTCTTGTTATATGTATAAACACACATGTTATTTTTGCATACCACTTTAAATTACATGGTATTAGAGGAAGGACTGCTATCTCACCGGAGCTGAATTAGCTTCCTCAGTGGCAGACGTGTTTCTCATCGAAATTCGATCAATAGTGTACTCTGCTGTTTGGGACGTAAAAATCAACCATCATATTTGACCTAGAGGAGGATCACATTCCTCTGATCTACAACTACCAGAATTTGGTGGTCGGAAGCTGAGAAACTAAGCCACACTCGCCGGCTAACTTCACCAGAACAAAATTTCCCAGTGAGCGCATGACGGCACGTGATGTCCCGTTTGCGGTCTGGTTTATTTCTCTAGCGTTTCCTCTCCATTTTCGGTTGATATCTAGTGGTTACCAGCACACCAAACTACTTTTGGAAAGTTTTATTTGCAAATCAAGTCTTTTTACTTTTGATCAGACTCCAGGGTATTTTGTGTTGTTCTCTTTGAGTTTGATACCATCACTATTTATTTAGAGTCGTGTTTTCTGAGTATGTTATGAAGATATCTTGATTGGGGTTTGGATAGACTCAATTTCAATGTTTGCTTCCTTTGGTTTGCTCTCGGACAAATTGAAATTTTAGCTAATTTATTGATTTGGTTATTTGGGTTTCTTAACTGCTTTGATATTGTTAGACAAGACAATGGGGGAGGGGTGGGGCAAGTTTCAGCCTATGCTGGGCGAGGCAGGTTGCAGGTTTGGTATCAAATTTTTTGAAATTGGGTGTTATCTGAAAATTGAAGACTGGACAAAGGAAACAAATGTTGTAATTAGTTACTAAGTAGTATTTTTTCCTCATCACTAAAGTAGTTGTTTAGTTTATTTTTTTTAATTTAAAAAAATATATATTCAGTTAGTTCTTTACTTACGTTTTATAGGGATATTTTGTATAATAATATATACTTCCAGTCCATCTTCTGACAAAATAATTTTGGTTTCGGTTAAGGAGTTTGAAAAATTCTGTCATTATCAAGAATTTTTTAAGGAACCAAGTTCGGTTACTAGATTTGCCGAGTTAGATAAAGCATGTCTCATCACCTCTTCACATATATGGGTAATTAATTCAGGTGCCACCTATTACATGACTAGTAAATCACCCCCTCCAATAACTGTAGCTGATGGGTCACTTTGTAATGTTGTGAGACCGGGACTGTTAAAGCGACCCCCTCCCTTTATTACTTTGTCATCTGTATTAAGTCTACCAAAGTTAGTATTTAATTAGATGTTGTGTGTAGACTTACTTGAGACTTTAATTATTCTATCTCATTCTTCCCCGATCATTATTTGTTTCAAGATCTCACGACTAAGCAAGTTATTGGTAAAGGACATGTATATGATGGTCTTTGCATCTTTGATGAATGAGAACCTCGTTCTGTTTGAGTGCTCCAGTTTCTATCGGTATTTGAAACATATTATCGATTAGGACATCCTTCTGTCCCTATGCTGAAGAAGCTTTTTCCTTAGTTTCATAATATTTCTTTATTTGATTGTCAGTCATGCCAGTTTGAAAAACAGCATCATACCTCTATAGTCCAAGGATTGATAAGCAAGTTGCATTACCTTTTGCAGTAGTTCACTCTAATGTAGCTGACACGACCTGGATTTTCGGCTAGATCATGCAAGCACCCAACATCCTCCTCTAGACCCGTCGAACAAACCCTTTCAACTGAATTAACGAAATGGACATAAAGCTAAATTAAACATATAATACTCAAGAGAGATACTGAAACATATACATCAACACAGAAAATTTGTTCAGAAAGAGGTACAACTGCCTACCCAATACACTTAAGTTTAGGACTATCAAAACATACATCTAAGCGTGCCAACGAAGTATATACTTCTCCCTAAGGGAGTAAAATACAACTGTGATAATAGACATAAAACTAGTGGCCATCCTGAACAAAAGCTGGCTTACCCTAACATTTGAAGTTGTCTTCGCTCCTCAGTCACGTGCGAACTCAATCTTGGAGCGAACCTGTCAAAATAAAATAAATAAAAAAGAAATAAATAGAGGGTGAGTCGAAAGGACTCCGTAAGTTGGGGCTGACTAGCCATCTCGAACGAACAGATGAGCTAGCTAGGGAGAAGAGAGGAACCATTAACAACTAGAACCTTGTAAACCACCAGAAACATAGTATAGCCAGGAACACGAAATCAACAACAATTATTACACAACAATAAATATTATACTGCCTGAACCAACCAACCAGCTTACTCCTGAAGTCATGCAAATAAGTAACCTTTAACCACCTACAAATACCCACAATACTCTAGCTCTCGACCAAATCCTAGGATTTATATATAAAGCAACTATCTGACACTAAGGCCAACTAGCTAGTTAGGGAAAAGAATGCAAGAAGCTCAACCAATCATACATATCCATCGTACAATAACGTGGATCAAATACTTATTAATCGCATAACAAACACATAGACAACATAGATCCAACAGCCAGATAGAGCGTATCAATCCATGCTATATAGAAACATGTACGCCTTATAACACAATAGGGTCACATGTGTTGAATATTTCATCGAAATAGGCTCTAAATTGTTCCAGGAAAACTCCATATTGCCTCAAAAGTAGGGCAACTATATCTATAGGGCATCCGCAACAACGCAACTATATCCATTGTGCATCCATAATAACACACTATATCCATAGTGCATCAGGATTAAGGCATAGTCCTACCTCAAAACATAATACTTCTGTACAAGTGCATAAATAAATAGACTCTTCTTTTATCAACACTTTACTCAACATGATAGCCAACCATTCTGTAGAATGAATATAAACATACATATATAGAAATGAGTTACACTTAATTAGATACCTATAATCCCTTCCGAGCCATTTATTTTCAGAAATACCCTTTTGATATTCACAATTTATTCTAAACTCCCTAGCGCTTTTCATAATCTTAGGCTTATAATTCCTCAATTGTATTCCTACAGTTATAGTTCTCTTACTCTTAACTTAACCTAACCTTAAGTACATTAACTCAATTGTATATATCAGGCAAACATAACACATCAAGCTCAGAAGCAGCAGTACAATACACCCAGCTACATAGAAATACCAATTAACGCATAACAACATGATATACAATTAAACATAAAGCTTCAGCATAAACACATATGAAAAATACATGCATAGGACATCCTTAAAGGCCAAAGGCCGCCAATAAAGGATGAAACCACTTACTTTTCAGTCTTGGGCCAAATCGACAATTTAACAAACATCACCTTCCCGACGCCTCTTGGAACCAAAGAAGAGAAATAACATATATAAGCACGCACGAACTGAATATTTATCTATTCGTCAAAGATGGAAGAAAATTATGAAAATTCCCCTAGGTTGGGCTTAGCTGAACACCCATAAAAATTTTTACGTCTCCGAACATCTTATACTCTCTGTCAAACCTGATTTTGGACTCAACTCGAGGCGGGTTGGGTTTCGGATTTGACTGGGTGAACTCGTTTGAGTTTAGATGTTGGAGTCGCTACCTAATATAATTTCTAAGGCGTATTAGGTCACCTAAGTATCTACGGTCAATTTTTATAGGTCAACTAATCAATTCCAGAGATTCTATATGGGTAAGAAGTCCACATGACTCAGGGAAGAAGGTATTGGGCACTTTCCTGAGTCCCACAAAAAGTGCTTACCGTCCGAGTCTTTATTTTGGGATGAAAGAGTATATATCATCATGAATACTAACTTGGAGGTTTAATTCAACATTTTAACTAAAAGAGGTAATATATCTAGGCTATTTTAGAACACTCACAAATAGTTTTCATATTCAGCCTATACTTAAGCCTAATCGTATTCACGGCCTCTAATATTAAACGCCTAATTGTAAACGGGTGTTAACATACAAAAGGGTATTCAATTTCAACTTATATATGCAATTCACACTTGACAACGATTTGTACAAATAGTCCATTTTACGAACGAAATTTAGATTTTAGCAAATACCAAAAGGGAGTTTGATTTAAAACAAAATATTGGTCATTTAGGGTCGGTGTGACTCTTCATTAATTGTTGAGCCCTAACCTTAATGGCCCTTTTTTTTAGGGTCGGATTTTGAAAATATATATAGGCAAAGAGGCTATTTTTGAAAACAGGTTCACAAAAGCAAATAAATGCAAACATGGGTTTGTCATGCGTAAGAATAATATATATATATATATATATATATATAAACATGCAAATACATGATCCAAATTATACTTATAACTTTTAAGAAATACTTTTAAAGTGTATAAACGACCCCAAGGGCTTTATACGCCCCTATACACTATTAGATTAGTGTATAGGAGCATTTTAAGTGGTCAAAATCAGTTTATGCACGTAAAGGGCCCTTATTTGAAAATATTTTTTGGGCCCAGATCATTTATTCAAAAGAGGGGCAAATGTAGTTTTGCAAAAACAATCCATATTAGCCGCGAATAGCACAAAATAGCCCCTGTTTCGAGTTAAGTTCCAGATTTAATCACAAAATAGGCATGCTTTCAAGTTTCAATTTTAAAATCTGTTCAAGACACTTTAACGGAACAAAGCTGAAAACTTTAAACAATCTGTTATGATCTTATATGCTTGACAAGCTGGTTTAAAGAGATTAAATCCTATCATGATGCAGCACATAGGAGTAGGAGTTAGGAATTGGTCCCTGAATAGCCATAATACAGTCGAGTGACTGTCTCACTATGTGGGGGTGAAGATACTAGAGTGGTTTGGACTCTTGGTCAGCTTTCTTTCGTTCGGGCTTTCTTAATAGAAGTACAAACAGGATCCTAGTCAGATTTACATGATAGGTACAGTCTCTAAGGGAGGATGCATGGATGAAATGGGTGAAAGTGTCAAAAGGGTGTCCTGTTTTAAAGTCAAAGTTGAGATTATCATAACAATCACACCCTTATAGTTCCAAAACTTCAACATTCAGAACCAGCCTAAGGATAGTTCAAACATGGACCTTTTCAGGGCTCTTAAGACCACCATGCAGTCAATGCAATAGAGTTTGGTCCATCCAAGACCACTTAAACAACCTGCAAGTGCAAGGATGGCAGGGAAAGTGATGCAATACGAACCAGGCTCACCTGTTCGATTCATCAAGCAAGTCCACCGAGGAGTCACATGGCGCCCACGATCAAAGTGTGGCCGGAATGGAAGATGCCGAAGACTGCCTCGACGAGCAACAACCTTGGAAATCCACCGAGCAGACAACAAGTGACCGGTGCTGACACTGACTTCGGGGAGCTGTGAGATCGAGCACAACTAACGATCAAGTTTGAGCCCGAAGCTGAAAGCAACCGAACCGAGGAAGAGCGACGCCGAACAGAGAATCGATCAAAGGGCTACAAGTGTGCCCGAGGCAAGAGCGTTCGATTCCAAACGTGACCGAGGCAAACAAGCGTTCGAAGACAAGGTGTTCGAACCAAGCTGCCGAACACTCCAGCCCTGCGTGGCTTAATCTCATTGGTCACCTGTGACCATTTACTATTTTGCCCTTTTAATGTTGTCTATATAAACTCCTACCATAGCTCATTAGAGACAGTTTTTAGTTGATATTGAATTGAGAGAATAGAGATAGAATTGGCCGAGCCATTCTTGTTTGAAGCCCGAGGCTTCGTGTATGCCTTCTTAGGCTTGGAACCGAAATGGATTTCATCACTAGTATGAATCCTTGTTAGGTTCAAGTTTCCTGTTCTCCCTTGGATAATCAATCATGATTTGTTTCGGATTATCCATTCTTTCTTCTATTTCTGTTCTCCCCCTTCCCCGATTTCTTGTTACTTTGTTGCTTCCGCATCTTAACTTCATCGTTTCCGCGTCTGTTTTGTCGTCTCCAATTGCAAAGTGTAAACCCACGGGTTTGCTTGCATCAGAAAGGGAAAGGCCTAAACTTAGGTCTTTGTCCAAAAGAGAGGATCTGACTATGTCCCTGTTCTTGACAGAATATAGGTAGGATCCTGTTGGATCTTCTTAACTGACTAAGATTAAGATAGCCCAGTAAAAACAGAGCCTAAACATGCAGTGTTTCAACTTAAAGAGTTTAAAGCAAGCCAAACAAAATGATGTAAAACATACTGATTCATCCACGCATAGACAAACAGAGAGGACAATATGCAGTGAGTAATCAAAGGAAAGAAAGAGTACCTTTTGACAGGGAGAAAGCAAAGAAACAATGCAAGCTGATCAGGATTTGCAAAGCAGGATCAAGTAACTAAATGAAAGAACAATTGCTTTCCAGAAAAAACCCAGAAGAAGAGATTAGACTTCAGAAAAGGGGCTCTGCAGCCTTTGTTTTTCTATGAAGGATACTATGTGTGTATGTTGTGTGCTTATGTGTGTTAATGCCTCAGCTGTGTCTGTATGAATGAGAGTAGGCAATCCTTTTATAGGTGAGGGAAGGGCTCAGATTTCAAACGGGTAGAAGAAACCAAAAAGGGTAGGCAATATTGTTCCCATAGTTCAGGGAAATCACTCAACAGGTTAACAAATATAACTCAATCAATCCCTAAGTTTTAGGGCAAATCAGAATTCAAAAACATAATAGTTTCCCTTCCTTTCATAAATATTGTCCAAGTTTATAAACTAAACCTTTTCAAACTTGGGATCAAGTTACATCTTTTATAGATTCCCCCAGCCTTCAAGATTGAGATAAACCCAACCCCCAAATAAAGTCTAGGTTCAAAATTAGCACATAAAAGCATCAAATCAGGACTGGGAATCGACATATTAAGCTAATGAATTTCAATCAAGCTTTAATTGATACACTGCTAATTACAGAAACAAATTTCCTTCTTAATCTCAATCAAGAATTTAAAAAACTCCATTCATAATATCTTTTAATCATGCTAAATCAAATAACCTTTAGTTTTAGGCACAGAATAGTAGAGCTCATGTTTTTAGGTCATAATTATAGACAATCATGCTATGAAACACAAAGAATCATGCTCAAACCTCAACTTTATTGACCTTTGCATACCAGGGAGAGACATAGATGACACGAGGTACAAAAAAAATAGGGAAATACTATAAGTAGTCACCAATTCCAAACATTTGTTCAGTTAAGTCATTGCATTAGGTAGGAATCAGAACTCAAAGAATTTAACCTAACTGATTGATTAAATGACAAATGAATACATTAAATTACAAAAGATTAAGCAATTTAAGCAGTATTACCATTCCATTTAAAGTAATCAGACAAAAAGGGACCGGGGTTACCAATTTTTGAATCGGTTCTGACCCGTCTCAAATTGGGGTTGCAAAAAAGAGACCTTACCTTTTCTCAGTGAATACAAATCGTTCAGCACGAAAGGAACCCCGTAGTAGTGGCAATTTGGTTGACATAGGGTTAAGCTTTCCCTCATCCAAACTCCATCGAAAGTGTATGGGTTATGTTGCGGACGACGAGGGGGATCCAAAGATACTAATTTCCCCAATTTTCACCAGCTAAATTGGCCGGAAAGACCATCGACAGTGGTGGCGTTTTGTATCGCCGAAGAGAGAGGAGAGGGAGAGTCAAGTCAGGGAGAGGCGGGGGGGGGGGGGGGGGGGAATGAGGTCGCCGGGTAGAGTTTTGGGGGTTGTTTGGAAATTAAAAAGGAAAGAATATTTCTGGCCGTTGGATCGTCTACATGGACGATCGAGATCGATCCACGTAGGTGACAAACGCTCAACACACACCTCGGCTTGAGGTATTAACAGTCATCGCAATACAAGTTACCCAACTAGGAGTCGGGGTCGAATCCACAAGGAACAAAGTGATGCGATCAAAGTAGTAGATGAACTAAACCTATTTGACAAAGCCAAACTAGGATAACGAGGTGATGGAATGATATTAACAACTACAACTACAACTACACTAGGAAAACAAGTAAAAGGGTTCAATGGCCTTCTCACTACCAAGAAAAACTAGTTTTGAGCCTAGGATGAAATTATAGCACGGGGTTTATATATTATGGCCGAGTCGTTCTAATGTAATCCCTAGAATCCTTCCGGCCTAGAAGGGATTTACCTCAATGGCGCTCGTCAAAGCCATGGTTGAGCTTATAAAGCACTACCCATTACCCGAGGAAAGAAGACCTCTTCTGAGCGTAACTTCTTTAAGATGAGTTAGTCTATGAAATAGCCTATCAACCCAAATCCTCGCTAGCTTCACTATTCTACGCTAACTAATCTCTCTCGAGTCTTTAATTAATAAAGTAGACGTGTAACTTAAGTGTCATGAGCACAAAAGTCAAGCAACCAAAATAATAGAAGCTAGATAATCAATAAAACCCACAAATATAAATTCCTAGTCATGAATCATTCATATAAAATCATGTCCATTAATAAAATCAACTAACCAAATGTAGCATACAAATCAAAGAAATAAAGAAAGGGATAAAGAATTTCTCATTTAAAGTGCACCCAATCTTCAATCTTGAAGTGTTGTTGATGAATTCTTGCTCCCAAGTTGGAAAAGTTGTCAAAGATATGTAAACTATGGTAAAACTATCTATTTGTAGTCCTAAAGTAATTACCATATTTTTCCCAAAATTATCCCTAAGTTAAAATAATGAAATAGCTGAATTTTCATCCCGTAGCCACCTTGGTACCGAACGTTCACCAGATAGCCACTTTTTCACAGCTCAGCTTAGTCCCTATTTCACGCATAGCCACATTTCTGCTGCCTTTTTGACAGACTAGCCAGTTTTCTTCTTTTTCTTCAACTTGACTTCTTTTGGACTTATTTCTTCCATAACTCTTCTCCAACACATTCAACATACAAAATGCAACAAAACAATGATAAGTACACTTATTTCGTCAATTTAACACAACAATAGCTCAAGTACAAGTATATAATGTGTGGTATTTTAGCCACACATCACACTTCCAAACTCAAACTATTGCTTGTCCTCAAGCAAAGCACACTTCAATAGAAACCAAGTTGCAATTCTATTCATGCAGTTTTCATTAAAGCCATAACAAGCCAAAACGCGATTCAAGTTCAACAACTAATGACATTGGTTGGTGCCAATAATTAAGTCAAGTTATGTGAGCATAACTTTCATATATACAAAACACCAAAGAAGGCATACATACCATGACACAAGATTTTCAAAGTTTTCCTCTTCGTCACAAAAGTTCACCTCTTTGCTTGCTCACCTCAATTGGGAAGTGAAACACAATTCTTCAACTCAACTTCACAAGTGCCCTCACCACTCAAGAGAATATCCCAACCACAAAAATACAATGACAACACAAATGGGATTAATGATAGGAAGAATTCACTCACTCTCTCAAAAGAAGTTCATCATGCACGCTAAAGATCCATAAGCCTGCCCTTCGTGTACCTCTCCACTAATTTTGGAATGCTTGGCCCGAAATCAATTAGGACTTTGTTAGGGTTGTAATGTAGGCTTTTGGTCAAAGGTGGTGTAAAATTTGGGCAAATAGTGACTACACACCTCCTTGAGCACTACACCGTACAAAAATTTAAGGCACACTTCATTTTTCTTGCACTTATACCTTGCTAAATTGAGGATTATACACCAGTCTTTCCCCTCTTTATTCATCAATTCTATTTTTCTTTCTTTTTCCACTTGCTTCTTTTTGTTGCTTTTCTTTCTTTTCCTTTTTCTCTTTTTTCCTTTTTTTTAGAGATTTTCGTTTCAACTTACTTTTGTTGCCCTTTTCTTTCTTTTGATTTTCATTGACTTCCACACTTTCACCATAACTCGTGCCATCCCCAAACTTAGGCTTCTGACTCAGTTGCACGTCTTTCAATGCACTCAAGGAGGTAGGACCAAAAAGGGGGTTAGTGCTTTAAGCACATAGAATTGGTCCGGGTTAATAATGTGGTTGCCAAAAGAAAGGATATTAAGCTCAAAGGGGGGTAGACTAAGGTTATAATGCAAGGGTAGGCTTTTTAGGTTATTAGCGGGCCAAAGAAAGCCTAAAATCATTTTTCAAGTCAAGCACCACCTAGGATTCCGCCTCGAAGCACACTTAGGGCAAGTTCTAGATCAAGAAG
Source organism: Petunia axillaris subsp. axillaris (assembly GCA_029990575.1). Taxonomy (NCBI): domain Eukaryota; kingdom Viridiplantae; phylum Streptophyta; class Magnoliopsida; order Solanales; family Solanaceae; genus Petunia; species Petunia axillaris. The sequence continues at coordinate 120,413,002 of JARKNS010000002.1, read as the reverse complement.
CACACACATGAACACACCAAAACCTCACCACACATGGCACAAGCAAAGCAAGGAAAACAAGTATATTCAAGTCCCAATCAAGGCAATTAAGCATCCAAAGTTTACTCATAGCCTAATGAGAGCCAATTGGTGACATAAGAGTCAAAAGTTGAATTTAAAGATCATAGCACAATTCACCAACTAAATTTTTCTATCTATTTTTTAAAACAAGCTCACATGACAAGGATTAAATAATAGTGGAACCAAATATTCCAAAAAATGGCCAAGGGGCAAAAATCCACAACTACTACTATACTACTATTACTACTAATTAAATCCTAAAGATGCCCGGTTCAACACAATTACTTCCTTGGAAAAGAACCATCGCAAAGAAAAACCAAGGAGGTTATTTCAAAATTTTTATGCAAAAATGGTATTTACAATGAAAATGATTGTTCGGACCCAAATGAGGCTTTTGCACCCATGTGGGATGCCTACGTATCACGCAAAGGTGAATCAGATAAAAAGAAGCAGCATCTCAAGCGTAGTTCATGGGAGTACTTTTTGTTTTTGAATTTTTTTTTCATTTTTTTTTATAGTAGAATACTATCTAAGAACACGAAATAAACTAAAAAACAAGAATGAAAGGTTACTATCAAGAACATACTAATATAAGATGAAAAAGCTCAAGAAATATCAATTCTACCAAATATATCAAGTTAAACTACATCATATCGTCCCAAACAATTAAGCTCCTCCCCCCAACTTAAAATGTTGCCTTGCCCTCAAGGCAACTAAACAATGAAAATTAAAGTTTAAGGGGCTCCTTGGACATGTGTCTCTGGAATTTTTCTTGCTTTCTCTGCCTTCTTGCATTCTTTGAGGTTACTGTCCAATTTCCATGTCTTGAGAAACTTTGTAGTTCAACCCCTCTCTCTTCCCTCTTTGATCCTTCCCTTGTCAAATTTTGTTCTTCCCTTTCCAATTCATGTCAATGTATTGACCATCTTTACTGTACCTGCTCAAAATAGAAAGTCAGTGCCATCATCTAAACTTAGAAGCAAGCTAAAGGAGAAGAAAATGTTATAGAAGTACAGACTCCCCCCCTTTTAGGGGTCAATGAGTAACAATAGAACTACCAACATTAAGCCGGAAGTAAAGAACCATGGAGGCACTATAGCACTGTACAGTCTCAACACAGTAAAAATTCAGCCACACTCGTGCAATTTAGCCTCTAATTCAGAACATCCCAGGTATTTCAGTTCCACAAACTTCGTAACCAACAGAAAAAATAGCATACAGTGTCAGTTATATCCTATTCGGCCAAAGAAGTCTTCTTACACTTAGTTCTCAAATGTATTCTATTGCTTGCACGACCGCTCCAGTTTTGGAATTACAATTATAAGAATGCTTTAGCAGGGATTAGACTCAATTGTTCAGCAATTAATACAAATATTCCAGTAGCACTGTACTAAGGTTAAGGTTCAAACCAGTTTTAGCTTCATTATCAAGCATAGATATGCATTATAAAACTCAGGTAACAACAATTGGCACTGATCATTCATCTGAGAAAACAGTCAAATACGTATCAAGTCTCAGCTTTAGCAATCAAAGTAGTGAGTGGCCAACGACATATCAGTAAGCTATAGACAGTCACATGTATATGTTGTCACAACCTGCCAAGTCAAGCGTACTCGATGAACGGAACGAATGTGACAAGCATGCAGTAAGCTCCAAACATTAGCTATACATAAATTCCCAGAGATACATATCCAGCTCACACAGAAAAACCTTTAACCAAGCCTCGAAACATCACCTACTCCCTTTCCCTAATGTGCATTCATAATCACAGATTACAACCAACTAAAGGCAATTCAGAAATAGATTAGCATTTCAATTCATCTACACATAAATTCCATCTATTAAACTCACAACTGTGTTCTAAAATGAATTCAGTTCATAATTATCCTAACAAAACCAAACAAGAGTCATTTGAGAACTTTCCCATGGCAACATGCATAACAATGAAGCATTTCAGGATTTTGAGCAACTTACACTAAAGGAAATTATAATTTTCAGACAAACACCGTCATTTGCAACAAAAAACTCCTCCCATACCTCAAATCATTGTCGACTCAAGACAACATTCTCAAACAAAGTCGAGAAGCATTCTTGCATATCCTCTATTCTTAAACAAAGCAGCCAACTCTAACTTCCAGAAGGAAAGAAGAGACAGAGAATTAGAGCACAAACACATTCGGGCAACAATGGTTAATTATCAAATCCGAACCAGCACAACACAACGCTCAGACTCCAAAATTCAGTCAACTCAGCAGTTCAAATTAACAAAATTTCAAAAGACTTGAGTACATCAGACTTTCCCAAATTTTTCTCAACAGAACAATCTGCACTCCCAGATGAACTCTCAACCAATAAAACTACTTTTGCTTTTCAGTTTCAGAAAACTTCATTCACCTTTTCAGGACAGCTAACACATTCAATTCTCTATCTCATAACAAGCATTTCCCATAATCAGCTTAAAAACAGCAGCCTTAACATATTGATTTAGATAAATAGTTTAGACACGATCATAAAGTGAAGTAATTCATTGAGACAAATGATCGAACAACTTGCGAGCAGAGTAAAAACATTTGTATATCAACTAAACCAGTCAGTGAACAGAACTAAAGAATTAAGGGTACTCAGTCTTCCCCTTTACTACTTCTCACAACAGTAGTACACGACACTAACTGAAAATGCACAAAAGCAGCTTCAATTTAAGGTTCCTGGAAAGATGCACGACCATAGACAGATAGGAAGAATTGTGAGGGTACTCAGACTTCCCCTCTTAACACTCAAAACATATTACAACCAAAACAACACTTCCCAAATATCTGTGAGAAATAGAGCAACGCAATAACACTTTTCATAAGTAGCAGCATGACATAGGAAACCTGCCAAGGATAGTTAACTAGAAGCACACAATATCAAAGCTATGACCAGCTTGCATATGAGCTTATACTGCAATAGTCCACCAGTAGCGAAAGAGAGGGACAGTTCAGAGAGAAACCTTGCACATAGCACTCGGTAATACACACGCAAGTAGGTCTGAACCAGTCACATCCACGAGCCTACAATCACCATGGGCAATTCATTTTCATCACAAAGGAATCTTGGCCAACTAACCGTACATTATGACAACTCTAGGTATATATCAAAGAACTCACTAATGACTCGAAAGCAAGTGTAAACAGCAACCAAGACAGAGGAATTATAATTTTAACAGGTCACAACTGTTCGAGATTAACTAAAATGGACAGAACACCATTCAGGGCTGAAAGTCTCATTTAGGCATTCTGTCGAGCACTTTAAGTGCACAGCAGCTTAGTTCAAAGTTTAAGCACATGGGCAACATCAGACTTCCCCCAAATATAATCAAAAACAACCAGCATACAACTACTGTAATTCTCCACCAATATCAAACCAGAACTTCACCATAATTGAATTTAACAGAGGGGCAATAGGATAGCGGGGAATGGGATTTGATGATAGGGGCAGAATGATCGAGCTAAAAGGAGAGTAGAGACAGAGAATTACCTTGGCGTCGACACGACTGGTGGTGATTGGTGGTGCATCACACGGTGAAAAGCAGTGGGATTTGCTGATTGAAAGCGATGGAATTGGGCAGGGGATGAGCGAAATTGAGAGAGAGGAGAAAGCCTTTACCAGAGTCGCTTGAAGCTGGAACTGCGTCTTCGATGGTGTTGCATCAGTGGTGAGCGATGGGGATTGATCTCACAGTGGCGCTGAAGTAGTGGGGATGGTGAAGTAATTAGGATTGGGGATTTGGAACAAGGGAAAGAATATCAACGTGGAGAGGAGAGAGAGAATAGAGGAGACCAACCTGATCGCCGGTGATGGTATGAGATGGCAGTGGCCGGAGCTGGTGGTGCGTGGTAAGGCCTGAGAGTGATGGGGTCGGGGTGTGGGAAGGTTTTAACCTTTGAGGGACAATGGCACAAAAATATGTAAGGTTTCTGTTTACTGGAGTAATAACAGCCCAGGCGGGTCGCCCATTGTGTGAGGCGGGCCGCCTATTCCAAATGCAGAGCAGTTAAATCCTGAAGCAATTTTACACAGAAGTTATGACTGTCCAACTTACCAAATTCAATCCAAATAACGTCCAAAAATTCTGAAACTCGGTAAAATGATCAAAAACAACAAAATAAACTAATCTATGAATTTAAAATGTAAAAATTAAGTAATATTTAAAAACGCTTGGGTTGCCCCCCAAAAAGCACCACATTTAACGTCATGGCAAGACGAGTACCAATATCACACTTTTCTCTCCATTTTGAGAAGACGAATTGTCTCCCCAATTTGAAATCAAGTCTCCGATTATGCTCTCGGGGTGGTGGTACAACTTTCAAAGTTTCAAAAACCGGATACTTCATTTTATGCTTCTTGGCCTTCAAGTGAGGGATGTCATTTTGCCTTCTTGGTATTGCAAACTCTAAAATGTGAGCACTTCGTTCGTTATTGCTCACTTCCTCCGAGGGCTCAAATGAGTAAATTTATATTTCACCCTCCAAACATAATGTTGAAAAATAAAAGGAGTGAGGTCCCAATTGTTTTAACACCAATGGAACACCAAGCACGACATACTCCTCTTCGATTACGCTAGTCTTCATCACAAAAGTTTTTCATTTCCGCTCTAGACTCTAACACAAATTTCTTGTTCACGACATCATTACCAAATATCTTGAAGATATGATCACTTCCATGAGTTCCCATGATTTAACTTGTGCTCTCTTCTACAAATTCGCTCTGTTGAGCCGTGGAAGCTTCAACCATTTCATGCACTAGAATTTTCAAGATACGAGCTTCAAGATCAAATTGGTTCACTCTTTGTCCTAGTTCTTCTTTTTCATGTTCGAGATCCTAACGATCTATATTTAAGTCATGAAGGCATGCTTCATGGACTTTCATTTTTCGAGCTTGATCTCTGAGCCAAGTTCGGCTCACAATTTCTTCTTCATCCCAATTGTACTTTTCTTCAATAATTCTTTCTGGATATTCAAGCACATCTTCAATGGAGGATTCTTCTTGGAACTCAACCTCATCTTCCATATAAAGCCTTTGTTGAAATTTGGTAACACCATTAGTTTGTTGATCATTGAAAGTGCCAACTAATTGGCTCAATTGAGTCTCCAAGTTGTGAATTGCTAAGCCATTTTGATGGATCGTTTCTTTTATCTCATTGAAGGCTTCGGCATTCTCACAATTGTTTTTAAGTATCCGCTCCATCCAATCTTTCATTTTCATTGCATTCATCTTGTGAAGTCGATAGGTCCATCTCTTCTTGAAAATTCTCTTGGATGCCTTGCCACTCGGGTTCAAGTTCCATGTTCATGTTTGCATTTGCCCTATCAAACTCATAAGAATCATTAGCATCATTATAAGAATCATTGGAAGAAGAATAAGGAAAATTAGGACAACCGTCCCAATGGCCATTTTGACCCCCACACTCATGACATATGTGCCACTCAAATGGTTGAGAAGGTGCACACAACTCGCCCCCGGAAATAATTTGACAATCTTGCCAATAGTGAGGTCCGCCACAATAAGGACAAGGATCACTCATGTATGGATTTTCAATATGGGACCAATTTTGGTTCCATGATGCCATTTCAAGATAGTTATCACTAATCTAAACTAACTAACTAATGCAAGTAAACACTACACACAAACAAATATTTACAATTTACAAAGAACATTACTACTATTCACAATTTACGCGATAACGGTTCACAAAGTTTGGGACTAAGCCAACTAGCTCAACTCCTCAAACTACTCTAATACGCCAATTGTTCCCCGGCAACGGTGCCAATTTTGACAAACGCTCAACACACACCTCGGCTTGAGGTATGAACGGTCATCGCAATACAATTTACCCAACTAGGAGTCGGGGTCGTATCCACAAGGAATAAAGTGATGCGATCAAAGCAGTGGATGAACTAAACCTATTTGACAAAGCCAAACTAGGATAACGAGGTGATGGAATGATATTAACAACTACAACTACTCTAGGAAAGCATGTAAAAGTGATCAATGGCCTTCTCACTACCAAGGAAAACAAGTTTTGAGCCTAGGATGAAATTATAGCACAGGGTTTATATATTATGGCCGTGTCGTTCTAATGTAATCCCTAGAATCCTTCCGGCCTAGAAGGGATTTACCTCAACGGCGCTCGTCAAAGCCATGGTTGAGCTTATAAAGCACTACCCATTTCCCGAGGAAAGAAGACCTCTTCCGAGCGTAACTTCTTTAAGATGAATAGGCTATCTACCCAAATCCTCGCTAGCTTCACTATTCTACGCTAACTAATCTCTCCCGAATCTTTAATTAACAAAGTAGACGTGTAACTTAAGTGTCATGAGCACAAAAGTCAAGCAACCAAAACAACAGAAGCTAGATAATCAATAAAACCCACAAATATAAATTCCTAGTTATGAATCATTCATATAAAATCATGTCCATTGATAACATCAACTAACAAAATGTAGCATACAAATCAAAGAAATAAAGAAAGGGATAAAGAATTTCTAATTTAAAGTGCACCCAATCTTGAATCTTGAAGTGTTGTTGATGAATTCTTGCTCCCAAGTTGGAAAAGTAGCCAAAGATATGTAAACTATGGTAAAACTATCTATTTGTAGTCCCAAAGTAATTACCATATTTTCCCCAAAATTATCCCTAAGTTAAAACAATGAAATAGCTGAATTTTTATTCCGTAGCCACCCTGGTACCGAACGTTCACTAAATAGCCACTTATTCGCAGCTCAGCTTAGTCCCTGTTTCACGCATAGCCATATTTCTGCTGTATTTTTGATATACTAGCCAGTTTTCTTCTTTTTCTTCAACTTGACTTCTTTTGGACTTGTTTCTTCCATAACTCTTCTCCAACATATTCAACATACAAAATGCAACAAAACAATGATAAGTACACTTATTTCATCAATTTAACACAACAATAGCTCAAGTACAAGTATGTAATGTGTGGTATTTTAGCCACACATCAGTAGGCCTGACGTATATAAAACGTGGCTGATGTGTATATATGTGTAAAATGTGAGGTGGAGATATGTCGTGTAACTAGGAATGTATAGATAGTGTATATCTAGTGTATCTTAGGCATAAAAATAGGTATAAAAATTGTATAAATGGATACAAAAATATAGGAAAATTAGGAAATTAATTTAAAATGTTAGGAAGGCTAAGAGATGCATAAAAATTATAATTTTTGGATTTTAAAATAATTTGGATAATTTTATCAAAATAGAAGTAATTGCGAAAACTGTAAAAATAGCTATGGTTTGAGACGATGCTTTTGAAAATGGCCTCGATTACCAGACTATTATGAGAAGATAATTTGAAAAGAATGGACGAGACAGGAGTGGATACACAATCGTGTGTGAAGTCCAAAAATTATTGATTTTAAAAATAGGAGGGACAAAATTGGGTGTCAACATTCTCACGAGTCCAAGATTACATTTCTAAGTTCAATTCGACCATCTTCCCTAAATAGCCAAGTTAGGGTTCTAGCCCACTTGCTTTCTAATGCTAAATCAAGGAAATTCAAAGGTTCAACCCTTGAATTAAAGAAATTAGATGATTTAGAATCATTACCTGATGTTATCTCATGGATTGGTATCAAGAAACCACCTTGGAATCAATTAGAATTAACTAGACATGTATGTCTTTTATACCTTAAAATCGACGCCTTCGTGCCACCCTGCGCGCCCACACGCCACTCATCTTCTCCCTCATGCTTCCATGCAAGCGGTCGCACTTTGAAGCAGCAGAAATAACAGAGCACGCGCCCCCACGCTCGAGATTAGGCTACACCAATACCTGCTAGTGCTGCGATTCGGGTCCGAATATGACCCTATGAGACTTGGTATGACCCCAAATTTTGTACACAAGTCATTCAACACTTGTGTGACATGCTCTAAAAAACAGATCTTGAATAATATCTCTCTAAAACTCAGGATAGGGGTCTCACGGTTAGAGGTCGATTTATTGACTTTTGTGACTTTACTGAAAACTATTCGAACGACCTCGAATATAACTTTCGAAAGTTCCCACATGTCAAAAATGATCATACAAACCTAAAGGCACTTTTGGATTTTCAATCAGCGTTCATTTACATAAATCAAGTTCAAAAACCTCTTTTAAGCATTATCGACAACCAAAACAAAAATCTTCCTGGAAAACCTACCAAACGAGGTTCGAATTAGCTCAAATTTTATAGACATGTCCTCATGTATGCTATGGAGCTTTTAAGACTATAGAACAATAATTTGAGTCCTAAATTCCCAAACAACTGACCTTCGTCATTTCAGTTTGGGGACCATGTCATGTTGTTTCTAAAATTGGACAAGAGCATTTGATCATTTTTGTGGATGATTTTTCTCAGGATTACATGGATTTACTTTATGAAGAGCCGCTCAAAAGTGTTTATTCATTTTTGTGATTTCTGCGCTGAAGTCAAAACACAATTCAATGCTTCTATGAGCATATTAAGGAGTAACAATGTTAAGGAGTACATGTCATCCTAATTTTTGTCATATATGAGACAATATGGGATGCTCCACCATTCAAATTGAGTTGATACACCCTCAAAAATTGGAGTTGCTAAGAGAAAGAATAAAGATCTACTTGAGACAACTAGGGCACTTTTTTTTTTTTTCAAATTAAGGTTCCTAAAATATTTTGGGCAATGCGATCTCTACGACTTGCTTTCTGATCAACTGGATGCCTTCTATTGCGCTTAAAGATTGTATACCATATAGTGTTCTCTTTCCAAACAAGTCACTATTTTCGGTGGAGCCTAAGGTCTTTAGAAGCACATGCTATGTTCGAAATGTTTGACCATTTGTTACCAGTTTTGACCCCAAGGTTAAACGTTTGTTTTTCCGAAATATTCTCGCATTCAGAAGGGATATCGATGTTATTCTATCAAACTTGGTAAATATCTTGTGTCAACTGGTGTGACATTCTCAAAGACTACACCATTTTTTGATGCATCACAGATTTCAACAAGTTAGGGGGAGGAAGATGATTGGTTAGTATTAGGTCACTAGAGCTCTGACATCAATAAGAAGATGTTGTTCCTACATCTCCTAGTCCCTCCTGACAATTGTTCATGTTTACTCGAAGAGGAAAGAAAGTACTGATGATACATGTCTTGAACCAGTTACTTAGTCATAAAATCCTTCTATACGTTATCTTTTAGGAAATCTTAACCTCCTTATTGCTTTTGAAAGTTACACGTTCTTACAAATCCAAAAATTCCATTGCTAATTTTGTTTCCTATAACCACGTATCCCCCGCGTCTAGTTTCTTTTAACTTCTCTGGACTCCAAGTCTGTACCCAAAATAGTGAAGCAGGCTTTGAGTCGTCCTGGTTTGCGTGATGAAATATTTGAGGAAATACACGCCCTAAATGAAAATCACACTTAGGATTTGGTTCGTTTACCCAAGAGAAAGAATGCTTAATCCTGATGGTTCTATGCCAGACTTAAGACTAGACTTGTGGCTAAAGGATATACTTAAACATAAGGCTTAGGTTATTCATGCACTTTCTCTCTTCTGTTCGCTTATTTATATCCTTAGCATCTTCTAAGTAGTTTCCTTTACATAAATTGGATATCAAGAATGCATTTCTTCATGGTGATCTCCGTGAAGAAATCTATATAGAGCAACCACTCAGTTTTGTTGCTAAGGGTAAGTATGGAAAACTCTATCATTTGAAGAAGCCACTGTATGGCTTGAAGCGGAGTCCTCAAGCTAGGTTTGGCAAGTTTAGTTCAGTTATTCATCAATTTGGGCTGAAGAAGAGAAAATGTGATCACTCGGTCTTATACTTCTATAGGCAATCAATAACTTTTATTATACTTCTTCTTATATATGTTGATGACATTATCATTATAGGAAGTTATTATGAAGGGATCTCGTCACTTAAGTCATTAATGCAAACTAAGTTTCACATGAAAGACTTAGGCTAGCTAAAATATTTGTTGGGAATAGAAGTCTCTAGAAAAAAGAAGAGAATTTTTCTATCTCAAGAAAAGTATGTTCTTGACCTGCTTGAAGAAACTGGAAAGTTGGCAGCCAAGCCTTGCAGTACTCCAATGGTTTCCAATGTGCAACTTATAAAAAATGATGATGATCCTTTTGATGATCTAGAGAGATATAGCAGATTAGTTGGAAAGCTAAACCATCTCATTGTGACTCGCCCATACATTGCTTTTGCAATAAACGTAGTTAGTCAGTTCATGTCCACTCGTTCAATCAAATATTAGGTAGCTTTAGAGCAGATCTTATTAATTGAAAGGAGCACCTGGATGTGATATATTGTATAGAAATCACAGACATTCTCGCATTGAGTGCTTTGCAGATAATGATTGACCAGGATCTAAGGTTGATATAAGGTCTAGTACTGGCTAATATGTCTTTGTGGGTGGAAACCCCGTGTCATGGAGGAGTAAAAAGCTATGTGTTGAATCTCGATCCAGTGCAGAATCGAAATCCAAATACAAATCCATGACTCAGTCTACATATGAAATAATGTGGATACGTCACCTTTTAACTGAAGTTGGGTTGAGGCCTTTGTAACAAAAAAAAACTATGGTGCGATAATCAAGCTGCTCTTCACATTGCAAAAAATACGATGTATCATGAAAGAATAAAATATATTGTGATTGACTGTCATTTTATTCGTGAGAAGGTTGAGGAAAACTTGAGTTTTATTAGGTACATGAAGATATACTGATTTGTTCACAAAGTCGTTGAATAGAGTTTGAGTGGATCATCTTTGTAACAAGCTGTGCATGATCAGTATGTATGGTCTATCTTTAAGGGGATAATAAGAAATAAATATGGTCATATTTCATGTAATATACATTAGCTTAATTATATGATACAAAGAAGATTTATAATACTTTTCCTTATTATACTTTTCATTGATAGATTCTTGTTATATGTATAAGTACTCATTTTTCCATTGAATGATACACACAAGTTATTATCGCATACCTCTTTGAGTTACTAACCTAAAAAGTTCTATTGCACTCCCAAGTTTTCCACCCAAACATGAGATAAACATAGAGGATTCCCTTGCCTTTTCAATTTTAACTCTTTTTTGTCTATACCTTATGGTCAAGCTGATGCAGAGTAAAACAAGCGGAAGCTAAACACGATACAAATATGCTGAAGCGATATAAACAAGATACGAGATATCTAGGATATCGAGAAATTAGGGACTAGGAAGGCAAGAAATAGAAGAAAGAATCGAATTCAATTTACTAACGTTAATCGAATTCAAAAGGAAGAAGGGAAACTCGAACCTTACAATGGAATCAAACTAGGTGTCGATCTCCATAGGTTCCAAGTCGAGACGTACACGAGCCTCGGGCTCAAACAAGAAGGGCTCGGCCTCTTCAATGTTCTCTCTCAATTCTATCTTCTAAACAATGGCTAACTAATGAAATGAAGAGCAAATGTGCTATATGTACATTTACATAGTTAAATGGACAAAAATGACCCTTGAAGCTGATTATGGTCCGCTGGTCCACTTCAAGGCATCGCGATCGCGCAATGAGTCACACTATCGCCCAGGCAACATTCCAAGTCATCGCGATCGCGCCAATGGCTCGCGATCGCGTGAATCTTCAGCTTCCTCAGCTCGCCTTTGCGTTCAGATGGGCGCTATCGCGAAGGGTACTCAGGGACTCTTCGCGATCGCGCAGACGTTGTCGCGATCGCGAAGAATAGATGTTCTTCCTCAGGCAGTGAGCTCCCAGTGTGCTCCCCTGTTTTGCCCTGTTTTGGGCTGCCTGTTTTCCTGCCCTGTTTCCTCCGTCCTCGGCGCTCCAGTGCATGATCTTCAAGATGTTTCCGGAGGCCTTGACTCGTAATTCTTGTGCTCTCGAGCTTGGCTTTTGATGGTTGTCGTTTAGGCCATTTTATACTGCATCATCCTCCCCTTCTTGAAAGGATTTCGTCCTCGAAATCGAACCATCAAAACATACAATCAAAGCAAGCACAACCAAAATTTCCTACTTCACAAGTAGGTTAGCTTAATCAAGAAAGAGTGCAAGGTGTGTGGAAAACACACTCTTGTGATAGAGCCAAGCATCAATACCTAATAAAAAGTGTATGTCCCCAAAGGAGACAACAAGGTCTTGGCTCGACAAGAACAAGCACCCAAGTTCAAAACAAGCAAAGAGATCAAAGTCATGCAACATGTAGCAATCAAATGTCCTATGACCCTTAAGCTTACCATCAACACACCAAGCCTTCAAGTCAAGTTTATCACAATGTGACACATTGGCTTTGGCATGCCCAACACTCAAGGTGTGCTCAACACATGGGATGGAGTAAGTAAAATAGTTCAATTCACAACTAACATCGACTACTCCACTCCCCTTCTTAAGAGCATTCTTATACACCCCGAGAGGTACCTCCTCACCTCCCAAATCAACTCCAAGACAATTCCCCTCACTAGGCAAACTCCAAAGGAAAGTCTCCAAAATAGGTTCTTCATCATTATAGTCCACACAATGAAGGCTAAGACCACTAGAAGAAAGGTCAACACGACCAATATCAAGACTACTCTCCTCACTAGGAGTTCCAAACGTTGGATCATCCATAGAGCCTAACATTACAAACCATGGAGGTTCGACTCTACTATCGACTCTAGTCCGATACAATTCACCACCACAAATGAGATTACCTTCAAACAATAGAAATGTAAAGGCATGCACGTCAAATTCATGGTTACGCAAAAGCATAGAATCAAGACTAGGTCCTTCACTCTCACTCAAGGAGTCATCGAAAATAAATCGATCCATCTCACACTTAAGAGACTCCTCAAGGTCAAATCCACCCTCACTACGACACAAGAGACCACCACTATCAATTAAGCATTCAAAGGGAAGAATAAGATTATCATGCAATTCATCTTCTCCTTTATCAAATATAGGTGGGGTGTCATAACAACGTTCACAAACAAGGTCAACTACGACATCTTCACTAAAGAGAGGTTCAATGAAAACCGAGCTCACATCATGATGTGGCTTTTCAACCCTCTCAACTAGTGGTTCAATTTCACACACAAGTTGACTCGAAGGCTCTACACTAGTTGCAAACACATTATACTCATGCAAATCATCAACTAGCATAGAGTTGTTACAAACAATATCATAAGACAAGGAAGTATCATGCTCAAGGGAGAAAGACCTAACACATACCTTTGAAGTGTCATGAACGTCTCCGCCTTGTAGCTCACATTCGGCATCTCCTTCACCTTGTCTTTCCATCACGGAACATGGTTGAGGCTCCATCGGCTTGCCTCCAAGAATACCTACACAAGTACTCACACAAGTAGAAGAAAAAGGTAAAGGGTTAAGGTTAGAATAAGGGGTGTCCTCACTCTTTTTTCCCTCTTTCTTTTCCCTCATTTTTCTTTCAAGGCTAGGTGTAGATTCGGGTGGTGACATCCCGCTCACATCACTCAACACATCCTCTCCTTTTTCCACTCGAGGAATGTCACCGGTCACTCCCTTACTCCTCTCAATCTTTTGTCTCTCAAATTCGGGTGAATTGGGACGAGGCCCAAGAATACCCATAGCCGGAGTAGGTGGACTTTTCACGTCAACCCGAAATCTAGGACTTAGAGACTCATCACTTGACGTCTCCTTCTTCTTCGTTGGTGAACCATTTGGCATTGAAACTTGTGGTTTCGGGTTCACCTTGTTGATGTCTATCAACCATTTTCTAGCACATGTCCCACCATTGCTTGTGTTTGTATCACTTCTCGTTTGCACCTTTTCAACCATGGAATGAAGTTCTTGCTCCTCGCTCCTTTGCCTAGCCAAAGAAGGGGCGCTAGTAGGCACTCGGCTCCTTGCCCGGTAAGGCACAAAGTCGTAGACTCTTTGCCCTACGCCCACAAGATACACACCCTTCACCACACTATATTGCACCCTCTTCCCCTCCAACCACGGCTCACCTATCCACACATCGACATAACGCATGGGATACACGTCACACCACACATAGCATTTATAACTCCCATGAGATATGAGTACCCGAGCCTCCTTAGAAACCCACACTCCATCATACTCATAAGGATGCTCTAGCTTATGGCATGGTATCCTAATCCTATCAACCAAAGAGGTGCTAATACAATTGGCATCGGTATCACCAATCTTGAGCAAGTATCCTCCAATACCATTTACCCCAACAACGAACCTACATCTACCCAAGTCTTGCACATTGGCACCCAAATGAGAATTTGGACGCCCACAAGTGTCAACACCAACAACTTGGGTCTTCCTTATCCCTCCACTAGTGGCAACACCACTAGAACAACCTCTACTTCCCGTCACTCTCCCAACATTAGCAATGTTGTTGGAAGTCAAGGAAGGGACCTCGCCATGGAACCCATAAGTGCCTCTCGCCTTGGTCCCATAGCCCATAGTACTACTCCTACTACAACCATCCACGCCCCTCACGGCATACATCCCCTTTGTAGCAAAAGCAACACCATCTATCTTACCATCCTCCACATGGGAATTAGAAGCATTAGGTCGCTTAGCGTACCTAGAAGATGCAAGCTTCTTCCTTCCCACGGAACAACCACTACCACCACCTCCCATACTAATGGAAGGTCCTCTACTACTCCCTTGTACTCCATTAGCAACACCAAGAGAAGATGCATAAGAAAAATTCATATACTCAACATCATCATCATCCCTATCTATGTCACTATCATGCTCTAATTCATCACAAGAAGAGTAAGTAGGATCAATGTACCTCGAAGCGTCACCATTTTCGATTTCTTGACTAGAAGCATAGGCATCATCACATTCTTCATCACAAACCTCATAGTCTTCATCAATTACACGATCATCATAGTGAACCGCTTCTTCATCATAGGAGCCATGGTTTCCGTCATCATAGTAATGGCCATCATCACCATCATAGGAACCATAGCCTCCATCATCACAACTAGCATGTCCAAGGTAATCACAACTAGAATGTCCAAGTTAAAGTTCGGAATGGAATTAATGAGACTCGATATACGGACGGCTATTTAAAGTGCGCACTTGAGGTCAAAAGGAGTTCTACGACTCTTCTTTGAATTCTAATCTCCTCTACGCACGATTACCCGATACGCTAAAGGATTAGTGTCCTTCAAGTAGGCCAATTACCTTCAAAACACTAACCAAGAGGTATGGAAGAAAATGGGACACAAAAGACTCGACTCGAATTAGCACCAAACGGATTTGGAATCGAATGAAATTTTGTTTGTGATCTACAAACTCATCATATTTAATGGTCCAATTGGAGTTTAGATGTTTGGGAACTGTTCGGAAGCCGTTGCGAACGTTCTGCACGAAAACTGGAATTCTGAAAATTTTTTTGTTCTTCGCTATCGCGACCAGACGCGCGCGATCGCGAAGGGTTAATTGTTCAAAAAATTATTTTTCTCTTCGCTATCGCGCGAATTGCTCTTCGCGATCGCGAAGGTTTAATTTCTGCAACTTTCACAGCAGCTCAAAAATGGGTTTTTGGCGATTTTGGCCAAATTTTTGGCTCGATTTCAACCCGAAACACAAAACCAACGATACCCAAAGGTGTATATAACTAATATCATCAATTCCCAATAGTTTTCAACCCCAAACAACAACAAGAAGCTTCGATTCAAGATTGAAGCGTTTTCAAGAATTTTAAAACTTTTGGATTTTGATTTTCGAAATTTTGAATCATAACACCAAAACACGAGATATAGGTATCAAAACGAAGGGAATACAACAAGGAACAAACCCCACTACTTTTTAACACTCGGGGATTCGTATCCAACAAGTTCCACCAACTTTTTTCAACTTTTCTAGTTTTCAATTTTTTTGTTTTTCTTCGATTTTCAAGAACAAACAACACAATCACAACAACGACAAGAACAAGACCGAGGATTCGTAAGAACGAAGCCTAGCCGTGCTCTGATACCAACTGATGCAGAGTAAAACAAGTGGAAGCTAAACACGATACAAATATGCGGAAGCGATATAAACAAGATACGAGATATCTAGGATATCGAGAAATTAGGGACTAGGAAGGCAAGAAATAGAAGAAAGAATCGAATTCAATTTACTAACGTTCATCGAATTCAAAAGGGAGAAGGGAAACTCGAACCTTACAATGGAATCAAACTAGGTGTCGATCTCCATAGGTTCCAAGTCGAGACGTACACGAGCCTCGGGCTCAAACAAGAAGGGCTCGGCCTCTTCAATGTTCTCTCTCAATTCTATCTTCTAAACAATAACTAACTAATGAAATGAAGAGAAAATGTGCTATATATACATTTACATAGTTAAATGGACAAAAATGGCCCATGAAGCTGATTCTGGTCTGCTGCTCCACTTCAAGGCATCGCGATCGCGCAATGAGTCACGCTATCGCGCAGGCAACATTCCAAGTCATCACGATCGCGCCAATGGCTCGCGATCGCGTGAGTCTTCAGCTTCCTCAGCTCGCCTTCGCGTTCAGATGGGCGCTATCGCGCAGGGTACTCAGGGACTCTTCGCAATTACGCAGACGTGGTCGCGATCGCGAAGAACAGATGTTCTTCCTCAGGCAGTGAGCTCCCAATGTGCTCCCCTGTTTTGCCCTGTTTTGGGCTGCCTGTTTTCCTGCCCTGTCTCCTCCGTCCTCGGCGCTCCGGTGCATGATCTTCAAGATGTTTCTGGAGGCCTTAACTCGTAATTCTTGTGCTCTCGAGCTTGGCTTTTGATGGTTGTCGTTTAGGCCATTACTGATGCAGAGTAAAACAAGCGGAAGCTAAACACGATACAAATATGCGGAAGCGATATAAACAAGATACGAGATATCTAGGATATCGAGAAATTAGGGACTAGGATGGCAAGAAATAGAAGAAAGAATTGAATTCAATTTACTAACGTTAATCGAATTCAAAAGGGAGAAGGGAAACTCGAACCTTACAATGGAATCAAACTAGGTGTCGATCTCCATAGGTTCCAAGTCGAGACGTACACGAGCCTCGGGCTCAAACAAGAAGGGCTCGGCCTCTTCAATGTTCTCTCTCAATTCTATCTTCTAAACAATGGCTAACTAATGAAATGAAGAGCAAATGTGCTATATATATATGTTGCTCCCAACGCACACGCAAGTATACGTGGTCGACAAGTAATAAAGTGATAAGTAGAGTATCGTTCCCACGAGGACTATTCAGACTGAATTCTAGCAAACAATTTCCTAAAAACTATTCAGGGATCTTTTTCCAATGGTTGAGAATTTACTAACTAAATGCAGTAATAAAAACAAGTAATTGAAATCAAGTAACAGAGCAAATTCTAAGTTGTTATCAATAAAAGATGACAGTCCCGGGTCAGAGTTACGAACAATCCAGTTGAGTTTTCCAGTTGATTCTACTTCTTGATTCCTAGATTGCTAACTACAGGTTAAATGTATCCATGAAAACCTTTCGATTCTTCACGGTCTATGCAGGCTACTCCAATCCCTATATGTCTATGGGTTGAATCACGTGCACGCATTAACGAATTCTGTAATGAGTTAAACTAGGCGAGCAAGTATATGTCTATCCTACTCACAAATTGGTTCCCCGATGCCCGGGTTCACAAACTAGTTCTATTCTTTCTTATTGCGTAATTAAATTCCCTCTTTCGAGTTCAATCTAAAAACCATAGATAGTGTTCAATTATCAGGCCTCAATAATCAAACAATTATGATCAAGAAAGAATAAACAATCCATAATGGTAAATCAATATATAGAAATCAACTTTCAAACATCAACCTTCATGTATTTACTCTAACCCTAGAACGAACAAACTATAGAATTAAAGAGAAGAATAAGAGAAAGAGAGAAAGAACTTGTGTAGAAGACATCTAGGGCTCCTCCCCTCTCCTCCAAAACTTGCTCCAAAGTCTGAACTCCCTCTAAAAACTAAGTAAAAGAGTATTTATAGAGTTTACAAACACCTAGTAATAAGTTAGACCCAATCCTAGACGAAATAGGACGTAAAAACGCGCACAAGGGGCGCTATAACGGGCGCCCCGCACCTCGGAACGCGTGCAGACAACCAGAACACGCCAAAGATTGCACGCTTTGGCCATGCGCCGCGTGGGAAACCGCGCCCACCAGGCTGGCGCGTTGCCTGGCGCGGCGCGCCACCTGTGGCGCCCAGCCATTTTTCTGTTCCGTTTGCTCCTTTGCTCGCTCGTGTCGTGCCTTCGTGTGCTCGATCCAATCCTCAATCAAAATCCAATCTTTTCTTGCTCAATCATGCTCTTAAAAGCTCCAATTGCACTGCATAACAACCTACATACACACGACATAAAATTAGTGCAAAACCACGTTCAGAAACTATAAAACGAGCGAATAAAGTATTTAAACGTAAGGAAATATTAAGGAAATATAGGCATAAAATGCCAAACATCACCACCCCACACTTGAACCCTTGCTCGTCCTCGAGCAAGCACAAATAACTTCCCAACCTAGGTAAAACAGGTCTGCCTATGACCATGGTTGATACCGACCATTGAACAAATGCGCACATGACTACTATGGATCCACAAACATGCCAACAATTTATCAAAATCAAAACTATGAGAACAACCACCCCAAAATAGCTCAAATGCACAAACTCAACTTAATGCAACCATGCTCCCACAAAATCACACCTATCTACTCAATCAAAAGCCATCAACTTTACCTACTTCATGCAACCCACGTGCCCTCACCAATATGAAGCAAAAGAGTGTCCCCCAAGTATCACACACAACCATGAATATCAAGAATAGAATGGGGACAATAGTAAACGAATTCACTCACTCTCATGAAAGTCTCACATGTCACACAGAATGTACCATAGGCTTGCCCGTAGTGTAGGACTCCACTAATGTAAGCTCACTCCAATCGGGATTAACTAGGACTTTAGAAAGGTCGTAATGTAGGCTAAGGGGCGGGTAGGATACATATGGTAATAATGACTACCTCCCTAAGCACTTTAATACATCACAATTATTTCAAACACAATTCTCATCAAAGTCACCCAATCAGCAATTTTCACACACACACCTTCTCAACAAGTAGCAATTTTTCTTTTAAGCACACACTAGCAAGGAATGGATATCTTTTTCTCTTTTTATTCCTTTTTCCACAATTTTTTTTCCTTTTCTTTTCAACTTTGTTATTTTTTTTTTTCTTTTCTTATTTCAATTTCATCCAACCTTGCCAAT
The DNA here is from genome assembly GCA_029990575.1 of Petunia axillaris subsp. axillaris. Classification (NCBI taxonomy): domain Eukaryota; kingdom Viridiplantae; phylum Streptophyta; class Magnoliopsida; order Solanales; family Solanaceae; genus Petunia; species Petunia axillaris. The sequence continues at coordinate 120,393,676 of JARKNS010000002.1, read as the reverse complement.
GCCTTTCACTACTTCACAAATTTTTTCAATTATTCCCCTTTCATTAGCTCCACTCAAAAACCTCCCAACATCCAACAACAACTCCAATCAACAACCAAATATCAATAAAGTGCTTAAGGAGTAAAGGGCCAAAAGAGACAATTTAGAACAAATGTGTAGGCTCGGGGTGTGGGTGCCAACAAAAAGGGTCAAAGAGATCACAACAACAATTTTTTTCCAAGGTATATATGTAAGGGTAGGCAAACAAAAAGAAAGCCTTGTATCATTTCCCGACTAGAGCAAACCTAGGATTTCGTTTTGCACACACACGGGGCAAGTTCTAGACATTAATATGCAACATGGAGTAAAATAAGAACATGCCTCACACACACATTGCACATGGTCCACACAAAAAGATTCCATCAACAACTCTCAACCAAGCATCTAGAGTGCAACTTGTGGAAATTTAAGCACTAATGCACAATGTTCACAATAAAGTTAAGCAAGCGGACTCAAGCATCTCAAGGGGGTCGTTCTATTTTTTTTTTAGGCATGCATCAAATTAAAACCCAAGGACACCACAAAGAGCACATGCAATCAAGTTCAAGTCCACCGGTATCAAACACATCAAAGGCACCTAGCATTCCACCTATTTCCTTCGTCTAAGGTCATCTACAACTAACTATCCTAGTCCTAAAAATAGAAATATTACCCGGTTCAAAGGCCTCCCCGTGGAAAAGAACCGAGGCCATAAGAAAAACCACGGGGTGGATGACATGTACCACTAATAAAACTAAAAGGAAAATCTTTTTGGAAATTTTCATTGGTTTTCTAATTTTTTTTTCATATATTAAAGCAAGAAACAAATAAAAATAAAGTCAAGTGACAAAAGAAAATCCTATGGTACATGCATCCCTAACCTCAAAAATAAATAAAGGGTAGTTTCCCACCCAGCACTTAAACTAAGCACTATCCCAGTGCTAAAAATAAGAAAGTGCAAGGTAAAGAACTTCCTTGAAGATTCTAGTCCTTGGTGCTAGCATCCTCCAAGCTTCCATATAGTATGAGGTACTCAGACTTCCCTCATCAGGTCATCAATATTAGGCAAGGGTGAGGACACCCCACACTTAGCCTCGACATTACATGAACCTGCAATCCAAAGAATCACCCAAAGTAATATACAACTATAAAAATAATAAATAAATAAATAAATAAAAGTAAAGCAAACAAATTGGGTTGCCTCCCAAGGTCCTCTACTACTCCCTTGTACTCCATTAGCAACACCAAGAGAAGATGCATAAGAACAATTCATATACTCAACATCATCATCATCCCTATCTATGTCACTATCATGCTCTAATTCATCACAAGAAGAGTAAGTAGGATCAATGTACCTTGAAGCGTCACCATCTTCGATTTCTTGACTAGAAGCATAGGCATCATCACATTCTTCATCACAAGCCTCATAGTCTTCATCAATTACACGATCATCATAGTGAACCGCTTCTTCATCATAGGAGCCATGGTTTCCGTCATCATAGTAATGGCCATCATCACCATCATAGGAACCATAGCCTCCATCATCACCATACGAGCCATAGCAACTCGCATCATCCCCGCATGAGCCACAATCTACTCCATCATCATTATCCGACATTGTTGCAATCACCAAAGAACAAATCTCCCAAAAGTCACTCCCTCACGTGTATCACTCAATATATGTACACTCAAGAGCGAGGCCTTATCAACTTGGGAGCCAAGGTAATCACAACTAGCATGTCCAAGTTAAAGTTCGGAATGGAATTAATGAGACTCGATATACGGACGGCTATTTAAAGTGCGCACTTGAGGTCAAAAGGAGTTCTACGACTCTTCTTTGAATTCTAATCTCCTCTACGCACGATTACCCGATACGCTAAAGGATTAGTGTCTTTCAAGTAGGCCAATTACCTTCAAAACACTAACCAAGAGGTATGGAAGAAAACGGGACACAAAAGACTCGACTCGAATTAGCACCAAACGGATTTGGAATCGAATGAAATTTTGTTTGTGATCTACAAACTCATCATATTTAATGGTCCAATTGGAGTTTAGATGTTTGGGAACTGTTCGGAAGCCGTTGCGAACGTTCTGCCCCAAAACTGGAATTCTGAAATTTTTTTTGTTCTTCGCTATCGCGACCAGACGCGCGCGATCGCGAAGGGTTAATTGTTCAAAAAATTATTTTTCTCTTCGCTATCGCGCGAATTGCTCTTCGCGATCGCGAAGGTTTAATTTCTGCAACTTTCACAGCAGCTCAAAAACGGGTTTTTGGCGATTTTGGCCAAATTTTTGGCTCGATTTCAACCCGAAACACAAAACCAACGATACCCAAAGGTGTATATAACTAATATCATCAATTCCCAATAGTTTTCAACCCCAAACAACAACAAGAAGCTTCGATTCAAGATTGAAGCGTTTTCAAGAATTTTAAAACTTTTGGATTTTGATTTTCGAAATTTTGAATCGTAACACCAAAACACGAGATATAGGTATCAAAACGAAGGGAATACAACAAGGAACAAACCCCACTACTTTTTAACACTCGGGGATTCGTATCCAACAAGTTCCACCAACTTTTTTCAACTTTTCTAGTTTTCAATTTTTTTGTTTTTCTTCGATTTTCAAGAACAAACAACACAATCACAACAACGACAAGAACAAGACCGAGGATTCGTAAGAACGAAGCCTAGCCGTGCTCTGATACCAACTGATGCAGAGTAAAACAAGTGGAAGCTAAACACGATACAAATATGCGGAAGCGATATAAACAAGATACGAGATATCTAGGATATCGAGAAATTAGGGACTAGGAAGGCAAGAAATAGAAGAAAGAATCGAATTCAATTTACTAACGTTCATCGAATTCAAAAGGGAGAAGGGAAACTCGAACCTTACAATGGAATCAAACTAGGTGTCGATCTCCATAGGTTCCAAGTCGAGACGTACACGAGCCTCGGGCTCAAACAAGAAGGGCTCGCCCTCTTCAATGTTCTCTCTCAATTCTATCTTCTAAATAATAGCTAACTAATGAAATGAAGAGCAAATGTGCTATATATACATTTACATAGTTAAATGGACAAAAATGGCCCATGAAGCTGATTCTGGTCCGCTGCTCCACTTCAAGGCATCGCGATCGCGCAATGAGTCATGCTATCGCGCAGGCAACATTCCAAGTCATCGCGATCGCGCCAATGGCTCGCGATCGCGTGAGTCTTCAGCTTCCTCAGCTCGCCTTCGCGTTCAGATGGGCGCTATCGCGCAGGGTACTCAGGGACTCTTCGCAATCACGCAGATGTGGTCGCGATCGCGAAGAACAGATGTTCTTCCTCAGGCAGTGAGCTCCCAGTGTGCTCCCTTGTTTTGCCCTATTTTGGGCTGCCTGTTTTCCTGCCCTGTTTCCTCCGTCCTCGGCGCTCCAGTGCATGATCTTCAAGATGTTTCTGGAGGCCTTAACTCGTAATTCTTGTGCTCTCGAGCTTGGCTTTTGATGGTTGTCGTTTAGGCCATTACTGATGCAGAGTAAAACAAGCGGAAGCTAAACACGATACAAATATGCGGAAGCGATATAAACAAGATACGAGATATCTAGGATATCAAGAAATTAGGGACTAGGATGGCAAGAAATAGAAGAAAGAATTGAATTCAATTTACTAACGTTAATCGAATTCAAAAGGGAGAAGGGAAACTCGAACCTTACAATGGAATCAAACTAGGTGTCGATCTCCATAGGTTCCAAGTCGAGACGTACACGAGCCTCGGGCTCAAACAAGAAGGGCTCGGCCTCTTCAATGTTCTCTCTCAATTCTATCTTCTAAACAATGGCTAACTAATGAAATGAAGAGCAAATGTGCTATATATATATGTTGCTCCCAACGCACACGCAAGTATACGTGGTCGACAAGTAATAAAGTGATAAGTAGAGTATCGTTCCCACGAGGACTATTCAGACTGAATTCTAGCAAACAATTTCCTAAAAACTATTCAGGGATCTTTTTCCAATGGTTGAGAATTTACTAACTAAATGCAGTAATAAAAACAAGTAATTGAAATCAAGTAACAGAGCAAATTCTAAGTTGTTATCAATAAAAGATGACAGTCCCGGGTCAGAGTTACGAACAATCCAGTTGAGTTTTCCAGTTGATTCTACTTCTTGATTCCTAGATTGCTAACTACAGGTTAAATGTATCCATGAAAACCTTTCGATTCTTCACGGTCTATGCAGGCTACTCCAATCCCTATATGTCTATGGGTTGAATCACGTGCACGCATTAACGAATTCTGTAATGAGTTAAACTAGGCGAGCAAGTATATGTCTATCCTACTCACAAATTGGTTCCCCGATGCCCGGGTTCACAAACTAGTTCTATTCTTTCTTATTGCGTAATTAAATTCCCTCTTTCGAGTTCAATCTAAAAACCATAGATAGTGTTCAATTATCAGGCCTCAATAATCAAACAATTATGATCAAGAAAGAATAAACAATCCATAATAGTAAATCAATATATAGAAATCAACTTTCAAACATCAACCTTCATGTATTTACTCTAACCCTAGAACGAACAAACTATAGAATTAAAGAGAAGAATAAGAGAAAGAGAGAAAGAACTTGTGTAGAAGACATCTAGGGCTCCTCCCCTCTCCTCCAAAACTTGCTCCAAAGTCTGAACTCCCTCTAAAAACTAAGTAAAAGAGTATTTATAGAGTTTACAAACACCTAGTAATAAGTTAGACCCAATCCTAGACGAAATAGGACGTAAAAACGCGCACAAGGGGCGCTATAACGGGCGCCCCGCACCTCGGAACGCGTGCAGACAACCAGAACACGCCAAAGATTGCACGCTTTGGCCATGCGCCGCGTGGGAAACCGCGCCCACCAGGCTGGCGCGTTGCCTGGCGCGGCGCGCCACCTGCGGCGCCCAGCCATTTTTCTGTTCCGTTTGCTCCTTTGCTCGCTCGTGTCGTGCCTTCGTGTGCTCGATCCAATCCTCAATCAAAATCCAATCTTTTCTTGCTCAATCATGCTCTTAAAAGCTCCAATTGCACTGCATAACAACCTACATACACACGACATAAAATTAGTGCAAAACCACATTCAGAAACTATAAAACGAGCGAATAAAGTATTTAAACGTAAGGAAATATTAAGGAAATATAGGCATAAAATGCCAAACATCACCACCCCACACTTGAACCCTTGCTCGTCCTCGAGCAAGCACAAATAACTTCCCAACCTAGGTAAAACAGGTCTGCCTATGACCATGGTTGATACCGACCATTGAACAAATGCGCACATGACTACTATGGATCCACAAACATGCCAACAATTTATCAAAATCAAAACTATGAGAACAACCACCCCAAAATAGCTCAAATGCACAAACTCAACTTAATGCAACCATGCTCCCACAAAATCACACCTATCTACTCAATCAAAAGCCATCAACTTTACCTACTTCATGCAACCCACGTGCCCTCACCAATATGAAGCAAAAGAGTGTCCCCCAAGTATCACACACAACCATGAATATCAAGAATAGAATGGGGACAATAGTAAACGAATTCACTCACTCTCATGAAAGTCTCACATGTCACACACAATGTACCATAGGCTTGCCCGTAGTGTAGGACTCCACTAATGTAAGCTCACTCCAATCGGGATTAACTAGGACTTTAGAAAGGTCGTAATGTAGGCTAAGGGGCGGGTAGGATACATATGGTAATAGTGACTACCTCCCTAAGCACTTTAATACATCACAATTATTTCAAACACAATTCTCATCAAAGTCACCCAATCAGCAATTTTCACACACACACCTTCTCAACAAGTAGCAATTTTTCTTTTAAGCACACACTAGCAAGGAATGGATATCTTTTTCTCTTTTTATTCCTTTTTCCACAATTTTTTTTCCTTTTCTTTCAACTTTGCTATTTTTTTTTCTTTTCTTATTTCAATTTCATCCAACCTTGCCAATGCCTTTCACTACTTCACAAATTTTTTCAATTATTCCCCCTTCATTAGCTCCACTCAAAAACCTCCCAACATCCAACAACAACTCCAATCAACAACCAAATATCAATAAAGTGCTTAAGGAGTAAAGGGCCAAAAGAGACAATTTAGAACAAATAGGTAGGCTCGGGGTGTGGGTGCCAACAAAAAGGGTCAAAGAGATTACAGCAACAATTTTTTTCCAAGGTATATATGTAAGGGTAGGCAAACAAAAAGAAAGCCTTGTATCATTTCCCGACTAGAGCAAACCTAGGATTTCGTTTTGCACACACACGGGGCAAGTTCTAGACATTAATATGCAACATGGAGTAAAATAAGAACATGCCTCACACACACATTGCACATGGTCCACACAAAAAGATTCCATCAACAACTCTCAACCAAGCATCTAGAGTGCAACTTGTGGAAATTTAAGCACTAATGCACAATGTTCACAATAAAGTTAAGCAAGCGGACTCAAGCATCTCAAGGGGGTCGTTCTATTTTTTTTTTTTTTAGGCATGCATCAAATTAAAACCCAAGGACACCACAAAGAGCACATGCAATCAAGTTCAAGTCCACCTGTATCAAACACATCAAAGGCACCTAGCATTCCACCTATTTCCTTCGTCTAAGGTCATCTACAACTAACTATCCTAGTCCTAAAAATAGAAATACTATCCGGTTCAAAGGCCTCCCCGTGGAAAAGAACCGAGGCCATAAGAAAAACCACGGGGTGGATGACATGTACCACTAATAAAACTAAAAGGAAAATCTTTTTGGAAATTTTCATTGATTTTCTAATTTTTTTTTTCATATATTAAAGCAAGAAACAAATAAAAATAAAGTCAAGTGACAAAAGAAAATCCTATGGTACATGCATCCCTAACCTCAAAAATAAATAAAGGGTAGTTTCCCACCCAACACTTAAACTAAGCACTGTCCCAGTGCTAAAAATAAGAAAGTGCAAGGTAAAGAAAACTTCCCTGAAGATTCTAGTCCTTGGTGCTAGCATCCTCCAAGCTTCCATATAGTATGAGGTACTCAGACTTCCCTCATCAGGTCATCAATATTAGGCAAGGGTGAGGACACCCCACACTTAGCCTCGACATTACATGAACCTGCAATCCAAAGAATCACCCAAAGTAATATACAACTATAAAAATAATAAATAAATAAATAAATAAATAAAAGTAAAGCAAACAAATTGGGTTGCCTCCCAAGAAGCGCCTGATTTAACGTCGCGGCACGACGAAGAAAACTTCATCACTTTTGTCTCCACCTTGAACTAATGAATTGAATCCCCAACTTTGCCTCAAGTTTACAACTATGGTATTGGGGTGGTGGCAAAAATACAACAGGACCAAGTAAAAAATGCCGCATTTTGCACTTCTTAGCCTTTAAATGAGGGATGTCGTTTTGTCTCCTCGGCATCACAAACTCTAAAATATAGGCACCTTGTTCCTCCTCCTTTTGTTTCTTCATAGGCTCGGGTGGCTCAATTTTCATGTCACCATCCAAACACAAAGTTGAAAAATGATTGGAATGAGGTCCAATTCGCTTCAATTCCAAAGTTGCATTACTTTTGACACCCTCACTTGCACAAACACTAGAGTCCTCACATATGTTGTTTTCTATTTCCTCCCTTGACTCTAATGTGATTTCCTCAACCTTGGCATCATCAACTAATATTTGGTCGAGTGGTAGGAATTCCACTTTTTGCTCCTCAAATTGGCTTCTAAGCTCTTCTATCTCAAATCTACTATTTACGACAACTGATAATTGGGCTTCAGACACCTCAACCATATCACTCAAATTCTCCTCCAAGTCGTGAATAGTCAAGCCAAATTCGTCGATCTCTTGCCCGAGCTCCACTCTTTCTTCCATAAATTGCATCGTCATATTTGTAAGTTCACTCCTGAAATCCCCATAAGCTTCTAAGAGTTTGGCTTGCTCCATTAGCCAAGTTTCGCGAACAACCTGCACTTTATCGCTCCTGTCAAACTCACAAATATCATTAGAATCATCACAAAAATTATTGGGGGAAGGAGCATGACACTTAGGACAATCATTCCACCGACCACCACACAATTTACAAAAATTCCAATCAAAGGTGGTAGAAAATTCACATAACCAGTCTCGCAGGGTTGGAAGACTCGGGCAATTTTCCCAAAAATGATGTCCTCCACAAAGTAGACAAGAATCAACAAAATTTGAGCAACCATCATTCAACCCACTTTCATTAAAAGATGCCATGTAAACTAGTAATAAAATAATAAACTAAAAATAAAATTAAAAAAAAAAAAATTAAACCTGAATAAAAAATAATAAATTGTTCAAAAAGAAAACAGTCAATTTAGTCCCCGGCAACGGCGCCAAAAACTTGTTGCTCCCAACGCACACGCAAGTATACGTGGTCGACAAGTAATAAAGTGATAAGTAGAGTATCGTTCCCACGAGGACTATTCAGACTGAATTCTAGCAAACAATTTCCTAAAAACTATTCAGGGATCTTTTTCCAATGGTTGAGAATTTACTAACTAAATGCAGTAATAAAAACAAGTAATTGAAGTCAAGTAACAGAGCAAATTCTAAGTTGTTATCAATAAAAGATGACGGTCCCGGGTCAGAGTTACGAACAATCCAGTTGAGTTTTCCAGTTGATTCTACTTCTTGATTTCCTAGATTGCTAACTACAGGTTAAATGTATCCATGAAAACCTTTCGATTCTTCACGGTCTATGCAGGCTACTCCAATCCCTATATGTCTATGGGTTGAATCACGTGCACGCATTAACGAATTCTGTAATGAGTTAAACTAGGCGAGCAAGTATATGTCTATCCTACTCACAAATTGGTTCCCCGATGCCCGGGTTCACAAACTAGTTCTATTCTTTCTTATTGCGTAATTAAATTCCCTCTTTCGAGTTCAATCTAAAAACCATAGATAGTGTTCAATTATCAGGCCTCAATAATCAAACAATTATGATCAAGAAAGAATAAACAATCCATAATGGTAAATCAATATATAGAAATCAACTTTCAAACATCAACCTTCATGTATTTACTCTAACCCTAGAACGAACAAACTATAGAATTAAAGAGAAGAATAAGAGAAAGAGAGAAAGAACTTGTGTAGAAGACATCTAGGGCTCCTCCCCTCTCCTCCAAAACTTGCTCCAAAGTCTGAACTCCCTCTAAAAACTAAGTAAAAGAGTATTTATAGAGTTTACAAACACCTAGTAATAAGTTAGACCCAATCCTAGACGAAATAGGACGTAAAAACGCGCACAAGGGGCGCTATAACGGGCGCCCCGCACCTCGGAACGCGTGCAGACAACCAGAACACGCCAAAGATTGCACGCTTTGGCCATGCGCCGCGTGGGAAACCGCGCCCACCAGGCTGACGCGTTGCCTGGCGCGGCGCGCCACCTGTGGCGCCCAGCCATTTTTCTGTTCCGTTTGCTCCTTTGCTCGCTCGTGTCGTGCCTTCGTGTGCTCGATCCAATCCTCAATCAAAATCCAATCTTTTCTTGCTCAATCATGCTCTTAAAAGCTCCAATTGCACTGCATAACAACCTACATACACACGACATAAAATTAGTGCAAAACCACATTCATAAACTATAAAACGAGCGAATAAAGTATCCAAACGTAAGGAAATATTAAGGAAATATAGGCATAAAATGCCAAACATCAATATACATTTACATAGTTAAATGGACAAAAATGGCCCTTCAAGCTGATTCTGGTCCGCTGCTCCACTTCAAGGCATCGCGATCGCGCAATGAGTCACGCTATCGCGCAGGCAACATTCCAAGTCATCGCGATCGCGCCAATGGGTCACGATCGCGTGAGTCTTCAACTTCCTCAGCTCGCCTTCACGTTCAGATGGGAGCTATCGCGCAGGGTACTCAGGGACTCTTCGCGATCGCGCAGACGTGGTCGCGATCGCGAAGAAAAGATGTTCTTCCTCAGGCAGTGAGCTCCCAGTGTGCTCCCCTGTTTTCCCCTATTTTGGGCTGCCTGTTTTCCTGCCCTGTTTCCTCCGTCCTCGGCGCTCCAGTGCATGATCTTCAAGATATTTCCGGAGGCCTTGACTCGTAATTCTTGTGCTCTCGAGCTTGGCTTTTGATGGTTGTCGTTTAGGCCATTTTATACTGCATGACATGCCTAAATGATCTTTCCTTTAATAACCACAAAAACACTTATAATCTTAACATATACACACCATAGTTTATCTAACTTATATCGTATTTCAACTCTAATATTTGAATATGATCAAGAAGCATTGTCATGCAGTTTGTTATTAAGGAGAGCTTTAGTTTAAAAATTATAGTTCATACTCAAAATCTACCGAAATTTTCATGAATAATTGTTCACATTCTTGTTTGGAAGATGCTGAATCTGTGGCCTCTCAGTCTTTTGAAGAATCGAAAGCCTTGAAGGGATTGAAACTATAGGGTCAAAAGTCTTATTTGATTATAGGTGAGCCTTTCTTGACTTCTTCAAATTCAGCTCATGATTTCAACATCGATGATATTTTCTCTTTTCTAAAATTCTTTTGGAGACACAACCTGGGATTCGGCTAGGCTGTGCGGGCATCCAACATCTTCTCCTAGACCCATCGGGCGAACCCTTACCAACTGAATTCGATAAATGAATATAAATTCCACTCGTAAATAAGAAGAAGATATATAAAAAGGCACAGACATACTGATATCTCTAAGCTGTACAAAAGAAATTACAGCTGACTATCCAACATACTAGGTTTAGGACTATCCAGACTAGACATCTAAGAGTACAAAAAAAGACAGATACCTCCTGAAGGGAACAAAATGCAACTGAAATAATAAACATGAAACTGTGGCCATCCTGAATAAAAGCTGGCTCACCCTGACAGCTGAAGTCGTCTTCGCTCCTTCACAACGTGGCGAACTCAATCCTGGAGCGAACCTGCCGAAACGAAATAGATAGACAAGGACAAACAACAAACAAGGGTGAGTCAAAAGGAGTCGATAAGCGGGGCAGACTAGCCACCTCAAAGAATAGGATAGCTAGCCAGGGAGAAGAAAAATAGATAAATCAAATTCCTCTTATTTCAATTATAAAAAGGCAGAACTAGATAATAACAGGAAACACGTATGAAATCATAAACTCATAAAAAATCAGGGACATAAGATAGACAGAACATATATGTTTTTAAGTATCCCAAACATATCAACAGTCAGAAATACATTCTGTTGTGGCGTGCAACCCAATCCATATATTCATACTGTCGCGGCGTGCAACCGGATCTATAAATTTATACTGTCGCGGCGTGCAACCCGATCCATATATTTATACGGTCGCGGCGTACAAACCGATCCATATATTTATACTGTTGCGGCATGCAACCCGATCCATATATTTATACCGTTGCGGCGTGCAACCCGATCCATATAACTAAAGCATATAAACCAATTAAGGACACTAAATAGCCAGAATAACTATTGGCAAATTGAAATATGTCCATAACATGGTATACATGCCGCATACACAAAACACAATACAATAGTCACACACTAGTCAGTATGCGGTGCAATGAGATGAGATGAATGCGGCATGATGCAATGCAGTCACATGTGCCTGATACCTTCACCGGCTCGGGACTCTCATCAATTACCGGGAAGTATATACAATAATGACCCTTCACCGGTGCGGGACTCTCATCGCCAACCGGAAAGTTTATGCAATAATGACCCTTCACCGGTGCGGGACTCTCATCGCCAACCGGGAATTATATGCAATAATGATCGTTCACCGGTGCGGGACACTCATCGCGAACCGAGGAGTATATGCATGCAATAATGACCATTCACCAGTGCGGGACTCTCATCGCCAACCAGGAAGTATATGCAATAATGACCCTTCACCGGTGCGGGACTCTCATCGCCAACTGAGAAGTATATGCAATAACGACTCTTCACCGGTGCGGGACTCTCATCGCCAACAAGGAAGTATATGTAATAATGACCCTTCACCAGTGCGGGACTCTCATCGCCAACCGGGAAGTATATGCAATAATGACCCTTCACCGGCTCGGGACTCTCATCGATTACCGGAAAGTTTATGCAATGCTCAAAACCAGAGTGCAATACTCATATGCTCAATGCAATACGAATAACAGGGCATAATGACACGAAGGAGCTGAATCTTAGCTCAAGAACTTTGAACTGATTTCCTCTGTTGTTGTTGGAACCGGAGTTGAAGGAAGCAACCCAAACTCTGTTGAAATTCGTAGTCAGTGAACCGAAGTAAAATTGTCCGTACACCGGAGCAAGCTTCACTGTTCCATTGAGGAAGAAAGGGGTAAAGTGTCGAAGTGAGAGGAGTGAGTGCTCGAGTAGCTCAACTCGAGCAAGGAAGTGTGTCCGTGGCCTTACCTGGGTCCGGCGCTGGAACTAGCAACTCCACTCCAATGAAACCTGAGCTGTATGCTGAGCTTGTTCGACAACATCAGTTGACGAGTGAAGCAATTCGAAGAGAATTCAACTTGGGCAATCCCCAAGCACAACAAAACTTGGGCAATCCCCGAGCTGACTATCAAAATTTGGGCATTCCCTGAGGAGAGAGGTTACCACTTCCAAAGGCCCGAAGAGACCTTGGTGCCGTTGTCGAAGAGGTTGATGAAGAGGAATTTCCCGAGGACAAATATGAGCATGAGCCGCCATTCGCTCAACGAAGGCAAGCTCACCGAGGTCATGTAAATTTCTGAGGTCGAGGCCGAGGCGCAAATGTTGAATGACATATTGAGCGTGAGGCTGATGATCGTTATGATGAGTATCCCGAACAAGTTCGTGGTGTTCGAGACTCAAAATTGAACAGTGTCAAGATCACTATTCCACCCTTTAAAGGAACTAGTGATCCAGATGAATATCTTGAATGGAAGCTTAAAATGGAACGCATCTTCGAAACCAATGAGATGACCGAAGAGAGAAAAGCTGCCCATGCCATTGCTTCGTTCGAAGCGTATGCATCTACATGGTGGGAAGCTGACAAAAGGCATCGACGAAGGAATGCCTATCCCGAAGTCATTACTTGGCCACAGTTGATGAGAGCAATGGATGCTAAGTATTTGAGTGCTAAGTACAGGCAAACTCAATTACAAAAGCTCTATAAGCTAAAGCAAGGGTCCAAGTAAGTCCAAGAGTACTATGATGAGTTCGAAAAGGTTCGATTGAATCTTGATCTGGTCCAAGACGAAGAGCAAGCCACTATCCGGTTTAAAAATGGCTTAGCTCGGAATGTGTCATCTCAATTGAGGCTACACGTGTACCATATGTTGGAAGATCTGTTCGATGCAGCTACCAAAGCTGAGAAATTGGTGAAGGACGATAAGGCAAACCGGTATCGAGGAGTCACTACTTCTACTCCTTTGAACCGAGGTAAAGATTGGAAAAGTCCAAACCAAACAAGTGCCAACACTGTTCGAGATTCGAAGAGACCTTTCGAGAGGGGTGTGACCGTTAACCAACCGAGAGAAGTGGGAGGTAAAGTTCAACTCAACTCTCCTAGTACTTCAAATATTCAGTGTCACAAATGCAAGGGTTATGGTCACATGGCAAAAAAGTGTCCAACTCGCAAGGTTATGCTTCTGCTCTAAGATGGAACCGTCCATGAGCAAGCGAGTGACACCGAGGAGGAATTTATTGAGGGGGCTGGCCGAGCTGAAGGTGATGATGATCATGAAGCTGCCGAAGCTGATCATCCGAAAATGTTTCTTGTTGTTCGAAGGAATTTGAGCTGCATGACTCTCGAAGAAGAGGATAACCAAAGAGAAAATTTCTTCCATGCCCGATGTCGAGTGAGGGGAAAGGTGTGTTCAATGATCATTGACTCTGGTAGTTGTGCAAATATGGTGAGCCAAACCTTGGTTTCATAAATGGGACTATCTACGTTGAAGCATCCCCACCCTTACAAATTACAATGGTTGAATGAGTGTGGAGAATTGAGGGTTGTCAAACAAGTGCGGATCAAGTTTAGAATTGGGGAATATCAAGATGAAATGATATACGATGTGGTGCCGATGCAAGCTTGTCATTTGCTATTGGGAAGACCGTGGCAATATGACCGGTCGGTCATTTACAATGGAAGATCCAACACTTACACTGCAAAGCTCGAAGGGCAGAGTTTCATACTCAAACCCTTGTCTACAAAACAAGTCACCGAGGACTATAAACGGATGAAAGAATTGAAAGAAGCGGCCAAAGCTAAGCTTCCGATAGGAGCAAAATTGGGGGCCAAAGACACAAACTCCCTGCCCGAAGTGAAAGGAATCTGTGCAATCATGCAACCAGGTGAGTTTCTACGAGGCAACGACAACGATCAGATGATGATCTGCCTCGTGCACAAGGGTATCTTTCTAAACTCTAATAATAATTTTTCTAATGATAAACAGGAAAATAATGATATAAGCAAGACAAATCTTGCTTTGATTCAAAGAACGCCGAGGAACTAGTCTCGGGCTCAATGGATCGGATTTGAAGACGCATCTATGCTATGCAACAATCCTCAAGAAGTCTATGCTTCTTGCAAACTGAATGACCAAGAAGAAGATTGCTCAAATGATCACTGAATGATACAAGTTCTTAAAATCTGACGTCAGGGTTTTGCTCCATCGGAGACTCACAATAGCTTTGCTATGTTCGATCATTCAACAACAACTAACTTTTACAAATAAAATGTAATGGAGTATTTATAGACTAGGCTAAGGACAAAATAGTAAATGGTCACAGGCGACCAATAGGAGTAAGCCACATGAGCTCGAGCTCCTTTACTTCGGTGCTCAGTTGTTCAGCTCAGCTCTTTCTTGACATCGATCGCCCTTCCTTCGATCATTAATTTTTACTTCGGCGTCGATGTTGAGTGTTCAGCTGGGGTTCGGTCACTCCCTTCTTCGAGCTCAAGCTTGTAGATGAAGCCTTCGTTTCTTGAGCCCGGATATTCAGCTTCGGAGTAGTTGCTTTCCTTCGACCAAGCCAAGTGGATGTGAACATCGTGCAGTAACTTGGCTTGGCTTCGTGTCATTGGCCTCGGCGGATCGAACACTTGATCAGCACGTGTTCGGGCTGCATCAATACCAGAAAAGTATAGAGTATACCAAAAGGGTGTACTTTGTTCAAAACAACAAAAACTGAAATATTTATTCGCTCGGTAGCATCGCACACTTGGATCCAAACACAAAAGGGTATACCATAAGAGTATATTGTATACCAAAAGGGTATACTTTGTTTAAAACAACAAAAATTGAAATATTTATTCGCTCGGTAGCGTCGTACACTTAGAGTCAAACACAAAAGGGTTTACCAGAAGAGTATACAGTATACCAAAAAGGTATACTTTGTTCAAAACAACAAAAACTGAAATATTTATTCGCTCGGTAGGAATGCACACTTGGAGCCAAATACAAAAAGGTATACCATAAGAGTATAAAGTATACCAAAAGGGTATACTTTGTTCAAAACAACAAAACTTAAATATTTATCCGCTCGGTAGTGTCGCACTCGCACACTTTGATCCAAAAACAAAATGATATACCGGAGGAGTATACAGTATACCAAAGAGGGTATACTTTGTTCAAAACAACAGAAACTGAAATATTTATTCGCTTGGTAGCATCGCACAATTGGATTCAAATACAAAAGGGTATACCAGAAGAGTATACAATATACCAAAAGGGTATACTTTGTTCAAAACAACAAAAACTAAAATATTTATTCGTTCGGTAGCATCACATACTTGGATCCAAACACAAGAGGGTATACCAGAAGAGTATATAGTATACTAAAAGTGTATATATTACTCAAAACAATAAAAATTGATATATATATATATATATATATATATATATATATATATATATATATATATAGACACACACACACACACACATTAAGACATGAGTTTGTTCAACATTTAATATTGTTAGTTGGAAAAAATGTATAATTCTTTCTTGATTTGTTATCATGACAAGTAAAAATAAATATTATTTTAAAAAATATGACAAATAAAAATGGACAAGATGAGCATTTAGAGGGCAATAAGAAGTAAAGAAAAATGAGCAAGAGGCAAAATGAAGAAATCAGTGTCGAGAAGCAAAATGAAGAAATTAATGTTGCAGAAAAAGTCAAAGTCAACAAAATTAGGATTAATACAAATCTTAATTGGACATATCTGTTATTAAAATGAATCTTCCAAGTCCATGCATGTTCCTCCACTATCTTCAAAATTCTCATTCTTACAAATCAATTTCATTACTTACTATATTGTAGTACAACCCGATTGACCAATAAATTAAAGAACAACTAATGGAGTACTACATAAATCAATGGTGATATATGTGTTTGGTTATTGAAGAGCTTGAGGGAAGTTCTTGAAAAATAAAAGGAAAGGATGAAACAAAACAGGTCAGAAGAATACTTCGTTAGAGAGGGATGGAAAACTAACTATTGGATGTTTTTGGTTAAGTTTTAGAAACGTGAGAAATATTTCCATTTAATTGATATATTAGAGGGATGAAGTGAAAGTTGACCCTAAATATCAGGGGTGATATTGGTCAAAACCTCTATTTCTTCTTCACTGTTCTCAATTATTTTTACCCTTTGTACCAATCTCCTCTACCCTACAGCATCCATCACCACCTTTCAATTAGTTCCAGCAACTCCATTACATATTGCATCACATTCAAAAGCTCTAGCAAAATATCTTATATTCTAGCAAGATGATGTAATATAAGTCCAAAAATAAATTCACCTCGACCAAAAAATTATCACACTTTACTGTTAATTAAGCCGACCAATTAGCTGACAATCTCTCTAATTTCAATTCTCAATGTTTTTGCTGAAAATAGAAATCTTATCTGATTAATTGCTAAAAACCCAACATTTAAAAAAAAAAAGATTACAAAAGTTTCTTTTGGTTCAAGTTCATAATATGGTGGCGAAAGAAAAATAAAGAAGAAAGAATTTTCCAATGAAGCTCCAGAAGAAAATAAATAAAAAAAAAAAAATCTATAGCTCAAATAGTTCTCTAGTTGCCACCTTGTTGATGTTAAAATAAAGATCGAGAATAGATTGGTTCCTTGCGTGATTTAATGATGGAAAAATTAAAATGGGTCGACGACTAATTAAAGTAAACAAAATGGGTATTGAATGAAAAAGACTTTTTTATGGGTACAAACGAGTAATTATTTTAGTTTCGTGGGCAGGGAGTGTAAAAATCCCCATTAAAAATCTTATAAGGAAAGTGGGAAAAAACCTTTCTAAGGAAAAAGAGTACAACGCGTATTTTACTCCACTGAAGATGACATTACTTGACATCTCGGAGACGATGCATTCTAATCTTGTAAACAAGCTTCTCAAATGTTGAAGTTTGCAATGCCTTAGTAAAAAAATCCGCCAGATTATCACTTGACCGTATTTGTGGTACAATCATTTCACCAATATTTTGAATATCATGAGTGAAAAAGAATTCTGATGAAATATGTTTTATTTTGTCTCCTTTAATATATCCTTCTTTCAGCTACTCAATGCATGCACTATTGTCTTCATATAATATTGTTGGAATATTCTTGTCCAAAGGAAAACCACAAATTTGTTGAATATGTTGAGTAATTAATCTCAACCAAATGCATTCTCGACTTGCTTCATGAATGGCTAGGATCTCTGCATAATTTGAAGTAGCAGCAGCAATAGTCTGTTTTACTGAACGCCATGAAATGGTTGTACCTCCACATGTAAACAAATAACCTATTTGGGACCAGTCGTCATGTGGATTAGACAAATAACTAGCATCATCATAACCAATCATTTATGACTTGGATTCATTTGAATAGAACAATCCCTTATTAATAGTTCCTTGGAGGTATCTAAGTATATGCTTAATACCTTCCTAATGTCTTCGAGTTGGGGAAGAACTAAACCTTACTAATAAGCTCACAACAAAAGCTATATTTGGCCGAGTATTATTAGCAAAATATATCAGTGCACCAATTGCACTAAGATATCGTACTTCAACACCAAGAAACTCTTCATCATTTTCACAAGGTCAAAATGGATCTTTATTCACATTAAGTGATCTCACAACTATTGGGGTGCTTAAAGGATGTGATTTATCCATATAAAATATTTTCAGAACCTTTTCTGTATATGTAGACCGATGTAATCACCTAAATTTGGCACACGCTATAATATGTGTACTAAATATCGTGCTGACTTTCCTAGATTTTGTTTCGGTATTTATTGAATATTAAGTGAAAAATAAAGAAAATTATCAATAAGTCATATTTGTGTAGTTATATGTTTAACTAATTGTGTGGCTAATATTCTGCATTAGTGGATTTATTACGAATTTGGTTTTGATTTGTTTAGCGATTGGAACATGGTTAAATTCAAAAGAAGAAAAAGAAAATAGGCCAGCCCAAAATATATAAAGTCAAATTTTGCCATTTGCTCATTTTTTACACAAAAAAAAAAAAATCAGAAAATGGAGAAACCCTTGATAAAATTTCCCTCCACCACCGGGAAACTCAGTCGACGGCCAACGACCACCGCATCTTTGACCAACCAAATTCATGAATAGAATCATCTTCATTTTCTCTTTCCATTTCCACAATCAATTTTGCCAAAAGACAAGCAAATTGATGTAGATCGGGACCTAAAGTTCGGAAAATACCCTAGTTCCGGCGATGGTGATTTTTTTTGGTTAAACCTATACCTTTTCGGACTCGACTTGCTCTCCTCTACACGTCTTTGAAGGTATTTTCCGGAAAAATCTTCTCTATTTTGCCTCGTTTTCTTCTCTGATCCCACCACGACCGTGGTGGACTGCGAGGTGGCGTACGGCGGCGGTGAGTTTCTTGCAGTGGTAGGTGGTTGGTGAAGCTGCTTGTGTTGGGTAGTGTTTGCATGTGTGATGATGTTTTGAGTTTGTGTGGTAGTATTCCAATGGTGTTGATGAATGTAACAGTGGTGTCGCTGCAATACTGGCTGGTGGTATGAGGACGGGAAAGCAGCAGTTACGGTGATTATGCTCTTTTCATGATGATGTGATGCTGCTGTGATAGTGAGGCAATGGTGATGCCTGTGACGATTAGTGGCGAAGCCATGGCGAGGCTGTGGTGAGGCTGTGGTGTGTGGATTCTGTTAAAAGCTGTGATGCTACGACGATGTGTGTATTTGGATGTTGTGATGTTGATTCCATAGTAGCGCTACAACAACGTTGTGGTGGCTGTACAATGCTAGGCAGAGGCGAGGCAGCCGTGAGATGACTTGGTGATGCAAGCTCGAGGTAGCTATGGCGACGACGCTGCTTGTTTGGAGAAGCAGCAGCTGGTAAGGGGAACACGACGTGGGCAATGGTGCCAGCACTTTGAGTTTTGCTCGGGTTAGAAAGAAATTCCTTTCCCCCTCTTCTTGTTCCTTCATTAGACTGCCTATTTGTCTTAGTGCTAGGATTAGCTTGAATTGAAATCATCTTCTGTGTTATGTTTGTTCGAATGAATTAACAGTATTAGTTTAAATACGTGAGTCTTTGAAAGGAGATTGGTTTGTGTGTTTGGCTTGAAGTTTGTCCTTGATTAATCAATAAATAATAGCTGAATGTTTGATCTCTATGTTTATCTATTCGCATACGTAGTTTGCCTGCCTGCAAGTATCGAACATGTTCATTGTCGTGTCGATTCCTTGTTTGAACCAATTGGTTTGGACTGATTTCCTTGATTATCATGATTAGTCTAGATGTATTTCGTCTGTTCAAATGTGTGGGAGTATCGCCCTTGGATGTTTGTCTCCTTCACAAAGTGTAAGTTGTCTGATTGGTCTATCACTTTACGGTTCGAGCACGAGAATGGTTGTGTCTATTTAGTTTCAAAGTATTGTTCTGAACGTTTCTTATTTAGTGTTGTTTGAGTAGACATGGCGTGAAGTGGGTGAACAAGTGTGGAGAGGTCAGAGTAATGACCTTGTTTATCTCTGGTTTGAAGCTTTCTAGTTGTTCAAGTTTTGTCTTTGGCATTGTGTTCTGCTCATATATGTTGTGTGAGTATCGAGTCTACCTGTTTTGTGTCAAGTAACCTGCCTATGTGAAAGGCATTTTTCCTTTTGTGTTGGGCTTATCTTAGTGTTAGATTTCATTAAGATTAGATTTGTTAGTTTAGTGGTATAAAAGTTTTGGGGAGATTTCAAAATCTGAAAATCAAAAAGAGGTAAAAAGTCAAGAATGTGAAAGTAAAGGTGGCAGCATAAGAATAGGGTTTCTAGCCATCATTTTTTTTGTTTAGTTAAAGCATGCCAAAAAGCAACTATTTTGAAGGGTAAAAAGAATGGCACATGGCTGTTTTTTTAACCCAACATTTCACTCCCTTTTGTCCCTCTATTTAATAGAGTATTTCACTCTAGAGCTGTTCATTTTTCGGTTTGAACCGATAAACCGACTCGATAAAAAGTTAATGGTTTATAAATATTGGGTTATCGGTTATTTAACGGTTTGCAAAAAAATTTTATTTGGTTATCGGTTCGATTTTCGGTTTTGTACATTTTCTTATTGGTTAAACCGATAACCCAATAAGGTTTTCAAATTTACTATGTTGCGCTTATGTACATAAAAGTAGTATACTTAATTACTATTAGTTGAAACTTGGAAACATCAAACCCTAGTCTTCTTTTACTTATATAGCTTTCAAGTCGCCCCATCCATTTCAACCACTGATTTACTATTTCACTCCTTGCCTCCTCCATTAATTTATAGAATAATGAAGTATATTTGAATATGTTGTTGGTTGCTTTTTTGAATATGGCGAATGCTATAAGAGACATTTGAATTCGCTGTGAAAATAAAGCCGATTTTGTATTGGATGTAATCGTTTAATAGGTTATTTTTTAACACTTGTTAGGCCTAAGTTTCTTAAAGGTTAAACCGAAAACCGAACCGATAAGAACCTAAAATCGATAACCCGAAAACCGATAACCGATAGCTTATTGGTTTAGTACTTTTAAAAATCGAAAACCGATAGTCCAAACTGATAAGATGCAAAACCGAACCGACCGATAAACACCCCTATTTCACTCCAACAGAGGGAGACAGAGATAACATCTGAAAAACAGAGGAGGATCTGGAAAAAAACTTCTAAAAAAAAACACACATTCTTCCAAATCTGAAAAGAAAGCTAATACATCAAAAACTAGAGTCTTACTAAAAAGAAAGTAAGAGAAAAAAGAAAAAACAGAAATAGAGAGGAAGAAAGGGAAAATTTAGAGAGTTTAGAGAGAGTTCAAATCTGAAAGTTTGAGTGTTCAAGGGAGCTTTGTTGTTGTTGTTTGCTTACTGGTTGTTGGTGTGGTTTGCTGAGGGGTCTGCTTGTTAATCTTGGTTTAAAGGAGTCAACTTTATAAGCTCATGGGCTTTTTGCTGTATTAGGTAATTTCCCTTTAATCCCCATTGTATATTTTGTATGATTTTGGCCATGCTTAGGGCCTAAGCATGCTAGAAAACTGGTTATGAATGAAATAATGCTGAGAAGTTTTATGCTATTTTCAGTCCATGTTATGCTTTTATATTTAAGTTCAAAATGGGTAAAAGGACTAGTTGAATGGGCTGGCGCGTGTCATTTGATTCTTGTTGAAACTGCGAGTGTGTTTTACATTGATCTTGGGTTAAATCAATATATATGTCCTTCGTATAAATAGATAAAACTAAAATAAAAGTCAAGGAAGGCCATTCGCTGCAAATTTTTAAAACAAGATCAGTCCTGCAAAATCCTGTTTCGGTATTCTGAATAAGCCTATTACTTGTACAAAATTAAAACGATTAGGCAAAGTAGGACTTCGCATGCAAACGTTTTTCCTTTAAAATCATAAAGAGCAGAATAATCTGCCCACAATGTATAAGCATCCTTTAGGCCCATTTAGAGAGGTGGTTGAGTTAAAGAAATAAAAGAACGGAAAGAAAGATGATGACCAAAGTTACAACATCAATGTTCAAACAAATCTGCATTAAACAATGCATATTTCAAACGTGATTAGGCCAATGTAGGCCATATCAAGCTTTAATAAAAATGTTCTCATGGAATTCATTTAAATCAACAGATTTTGAACGGGTGAAGTGCCCGCGCGATCATACCTCGATTTTGAGTTTTCATTTGAACGGAAAATTAAATAATAAATTGAAGCGTAACAAAATCAAGGCAAAAATATAACAAACAAATTCAAAGAGTCAAAATGCGTCAATAAAGCAACTGTGCTTGGCACAGGACTCGAGGGTGTCTAACACCTTCCCTAGAGTCAACCGAGATCCTTATCTGCAACTGTGACGCAGACCCCTTACGAGTCATAGGTGTTCCAAGGTACCACTTTGGTGACTTGGCACACCTTTGAACTATGTCAAGTGGCGACTCCGAAAAATCTTTAAATAATTTGTACCTTTTAAACACCTAAGTCACTGCACATTTTTTTTTTATTTTAGTTAAATTTTAGGGTGTGACATCCGATGAACAAATGTTCCTTTAGTCAATTTCTCAATTTGTAGATCAAGAACAAAATTTTTTCTTTCCAAGGTCATTCATTTCAAATTCTTTCTTTAAGCATTTCAATGCCTTTGGGAGCTCTTCAGGAGTCCTAATGAAATTCAAATCATCAAGGACAAACTAGATTATTTCTATATCCTTGTTTCAACAGGTATTTGCTAAGGCGATTATACCGCATGCGTCTCGATTGTTTCAATACATACAAGGATTTTTGAAGCTTTATTGAACAAGCTTCCCGGGAACCTTTAAATGCTTTCGACATTTTGAATCCTTCAGGAATTTTCATGAATATTTTGTTGTCCAATGAGCCGTAAAAATAGGCTGTGGTAACATCCATTAGATGCATATCAAGTCTGTCATGTACTACCAGAATTATAAGATACCTGAAGGTGATTTCATCCTCCATAGGAGAATATAACCCATATAATCAATGTCAGGTCTTTGTGAAAATCTAACGACTTCATTTTTCTCATTTCGTTTTCACACAAATAACTACTTATAGCCCACTAGCTTTACAACTTCAGGTGTTCAGACAATTGGTCCAAAAACTTCATGTTTTTCAACTGAAGTCAATTCAGCTTGAATTGCATCTTTCCATTTTGGCCAATCACTTTTCTGTCAACATTCATCTATAGATGTTGGTTCAAGATCCTCATTATGTTGCATCACCTCAAAAACAAGATTATATGCAAAAGTGTTGTCGACAACTATATCATTCAGGTTCCATATTTTTTCAGTAGAGACATAGTTCATTAAGATCTCTTCAATTTCATTATTTTCATGTACCTGAGCCTCTCCTGAAGAGGACTTATCAATTGTTATGTCTCCATGCTCTTATTGAGCAATTACCTCCTTATTATGATCTTTTTGATGAATTGCTCCTTTCTTTTTTCGAGGATTTTTATCTTTGGAACCAGGGGGTCTACCACGCTTCAAGCGTGCCTTAGACTCACTTGCACTTATAGATTGTCCTACCAGGACATCCACTCGAACATGAGCATTTGCAGTTGGAATATGGGATTTAGTAACCCTTGGTAGGTCAGTGAATACATCTGGAAGTTGATTTGCAACATTTTGCAAATGCACTATCTTTTTAACTTCTTATTCACATTGATTTGTACAAGGTTCTAAATGCGACAGTGTTAATGCATTCTAGTCGATATCTTTTTCCAGCTTCTTATTCTCTCCCCCTAATGTTGGAAAAATTGATTCATTAAAATGACAATCATCAAACCTTGTTGTAAATAAATCTCTCCTCATGGGCTCAAGATATTTAATAATAGATAGAGATTCATACCCAATATATATCCCCAACCTTCTTTGGGATCCCATCTTTGTGCGTTGTGGTGGAGCAATTGGCACATATACCGCACATCCAAAAATTCTAAGATAGGAAATATTCGGCTCCTGACCAAAAACCAATTGTAATGGGGAGGATTTATGATAACTTGTCGGCCTTATCCTAATGAATAATTCCGCATGAAAAATAGCATGTCCCCATACCCAAATGGGTTATTTTGTTTTCATAAGCATTGGTCTAGCTATTAATTGGAGACTTTTGATAAATGATTCTACTAGACTATTTGAGTATGAACATGAGCAACATGATGTTCAACTGCCCAGTTGACATACAATAATCATTAAATACTTGAGATGTAAAGTCACCAGCAAAATCAAGACGAATTGTCTTAATAGCATAATCTGGAAATTATGCTCTCAATCTTATTATTTGAGCAAAAAACCTCGCAAATGCCGTATTGCGAGTTGATTATAAGCACACATGTGACCATCTTGTAGATGCATCTATTAAAATCATAATAACATCTGAATGGTCCAGATGGAGGGTGTGGAAAAGTGGACATGATAGTGTGTCCTTTTGACGACTTTGATATGATTTTGGGAGTTGATTTCATGCGAAAGCATAAACTCGTCCCTATGCCTCATTTGGATGGAATTATATCGATGCATGACACTGCCCCGAACTTTATTGAATGTACTCATCCCTTTGGAAAGGGAAAAGAACGTGGGAAAGATGCCATAATCTCTGCAATCTCGCTGGAAAAAGGTTTGAAAAAAGGAGAGGAAACTTATTTTGCCACCTTGATTGAACTCAAACCTGATGTGAAGGTAGAGGTGCTGGATGAAGTTGCTGTGATCTTGAAAGAATTCGAGGATGTGATGCCACCAGAATTGCATAAGAATCTGCCACTGAGGAAGGTAATTGATCATAAAATTGAACTTATTCCTGGTTCTATGTCTCCTGCCCATCCGCCCTATCGTATGTCGCCTATGGAACTTACTGAGTTGAGGAAGCAATTGAATGAATTACTTGAAACAGTTCTAGTTCAATCCTCAAAAGCTCTATATGGTGTGTTTATTTTGTTCCAAAAGAAACAGGATGGTTCATTACGTATGTGTGCGGATTATCGGGCGCTGAATAAGGTGACTGTGAAGAAGAAGTACCATGTGCCTCGTGTGCAGGATCTACTTGATCTTTTAAGCCAGGCAAAGTAGTTCTCAAAACTGGATCTTCGTTCTGGATATTGGCAAGTACGGATTGAAAAAGGTGATGAAGGCAAGACAACATGTGTTACTAGATATGGTTCGTATGAGTTCCTTGTAATGCCTTTTGGATTAACAAATGCCCCTGCTACTTTTTGTAATATGATGAATGATGTTCTTTAAGAGTACTTAGATGATTTCTTTTGGTCTACTTGGATGATATTGTCATTTATAGTAATTCTCTGCATGACCACCTAATTCATCTACGATGTCCAAAACATGTCGGAAGAAGATAAATTGCACAACTTCTTATCTGGTATGTAGGCTTGGGCGTAAAATGAACTTAGGAGACGGAATATTAAAGATCTCCCGGGTGCTATTGCTGCGGTTGATTCATTGGTTGATTTCTGTGTGACTCGTGAGTATTCTGAATCTTCTTCTACTTCTAAATCTAAGAAGAAGAAAGATAAGAAGGGGGAGATCTGAAGAAGGATGGCAAAAATGATCATCATACTCATGACAAAGGAAAAGGAAAAGTTGATGAGGGAAACAAAAACAAAGGGAACGCTAAAGATAAGGGCCGATTCATTTGTAGTGGCCCTCTGCCATCAAGTCTAAGTTATGCCGACACATGCTTAGCCGACGCACGATGCCCACATTTAGGTTGAGCCAAGGGCAATCATGTAAATCCCTTGTCTCAACCATGCCACTTCCGAGCAACCAAATCAAGGGGCTAACAGACTACCCCCACCAGATGTAACTCGTCGACCTCGACGAGGCAGAATTAAGATAGGCCTGCACTTGTTTCTCAAACTGCCACAACAAAGCAACTTTCTCCCAAGTTTTTGGTTGCCTGCCCAAAACAATTTCAAACTGGCTCATTTCTGTTGCTGATGACTTGTGCAAATTGTAACAGAATTGTGCACTATCCAATAGTTCAAGCCAATTTTTCTGCGCTGCCAACACATAATGCCTTAAGTATTCTTCCAGCAAGTGGTTAAGTCTCTCTGTTTGTCCATCAGCCTGTGGATGATTTGCTGTGGAAAATTCTAGATCATTCCCCATCATGTTGAACAACGCAGTCTACAACCGACCCGTAAACTGAGCATCCCTATTACTCACTATATCATTTGGAACACCAAAATACTTCACCACATGCTTATAAAATAACTCGGCAGCAACTTCAGATGAACACACAATAGGGGCAGCAATAAAGACTCCATACTTGGAAAATCTATCTACAACAACCTTAATCAAAGACATACCATTGGCTTCTGGAAAGCCGCTTATGAAGTCCATAGAAACGGAAGCCCACGGTCTGTCCGGAATAGGTAAAGGCTGCAACAATCCAGCTTCTTTCTTCCTTTCCGTCTTGTCTAGTTAACACACTAAACAAGTTTTCACATAGGTTTCGATATCATGCTCCATCTTAGTCCAAAAGTAGGATCAAGATAACAAAGCCAGCATCCGCTCAACACCGGGATGGCCTACCCACATAGTACCATGCGTTTCTTTTAAGAGTTCACGACACAGTCCACCACCCTGAAGGACGGCGATACTCCCCCTTTAAAATAAAGCAGATCGTTGTCGATGCAATACCGCCCATAAATACCATCACGCACTTGATCCATTATCTTCACATACAAAGGATCATTCACAACACATAACTTAATCTTATCAATGAATCAGATTCAAATTTAGTGATGTGATAGATAGCAGCAAATACTTCCTTCCTACTCAAACCACCCGCTACTTGATTGTGCCTACCGGGCTTATGTTCCCAAACGAAATCATATTATGCTAAGAACTCTTGCCATCTTGCTTGCTTAGGACTTAGTTTCTGTTGTGTTTGAAAATAAGTATTAGCAACATTATCGGTTCTTACCACAAACTTTGTTCCGAGCAGGCAGACACGCCAAATTTTAAGGCAATGCACCACAACAACCATTTCCTTCTCATGGGAAGAGTATCTTTGCTCCGCAGCATTGAGTTTTCTGCTTTCAAATGCAACATGATGACCCTCTTGAACCAATACATCACCAACTGCTTTGTCCGATGTATCAATGTGTACTTCAAAAGGCAAATCAAAATCAGGCAGCCGCAATACCGGTTTTGAGGCAATAGCTTCTTTCAGCGTGTTAAATGCCTTAACACATGGATCAGACCAATCCCATTTGGTTTGCTTCTTCAACAAATCAGTCAAGGCAGCTTCTTTCTTTGAATACCCCATTATGAATTTCTGATAATAGTTAGCCAACCCAAGGAAAGAACATAGTTCTTTTACATTTTTGGGAGGCTGCCACTCAACTATAGCCAGCACCTTTTTAGGGTCCATCTACACTTGGTTCTCACTGACCAAATGGCCAAGAAATTTTATTTCTTGACTTGCAAAGTCATATTTTTCTTTCTTGACAAACAATTGATATTCCCGCAGCTTTGAAAACACCTTACGTAGATGAATTAGGTGGTCATGCAGAGAACTACTATAAATGACAATATCATCCAAGTAGACCACAACAAAATCATCTAAGTAATCATAAAGAACATCATTCCTCATATTACAAAAAGTAGCAGAGGCATTTGTTAACCCGAAAGGCATTACAAGGAACTCATACGAACTATATCTAGTAATACACGTTGTCTTGCCTTCATCACCTTTTGCAATCAGTACTTGCCAATATCCAGAACGAAGACCCAGTTTTGAGAACCACTTTGCCTTGCTTAAACGATCAAGTAGATCATGCACAAGAGGCACATGGTACTTGTTCTTCACATCCACCTTATTCATCACCCGATAATCCACACACTTACGTAATGAACCATCCTGTTTCTTTTTTAACAAAACATGCGCACCATAGGGAGATTATGAGGGTTGAACCAGACCTGCTTTAAGTAATTCATTCAATTGCTTCCTCACTTCAGCAAGTTCCATGGCGACATACAATAGGGTGGACGGGCAGGAGGCATAGAACCAGGAATAAGTTCAATTTTATGATCAATATCCCTCCTCGGTGGCAAATTCTTAAGCAATTCCGGTGGCATCATATCCTCGAATTCTTTCAAGATCAAATCTTCATCCGGCACCTTTACATTCACATCAGGTTTGAGTTCAATCAAGGCAACAAGATAAGTTTCCTCTCTTTTCTTCAAACCTTTTTCCGGCGAGATTCCAGAGATTATGGCATCTTTCCCATGTTCTTTTCCCTTTCCAAAGGGATGAGTACATTCAATAAAGCCCGGCGCAGTGTCATGCATCGACATAAGTCCATCCAAATAAGGCATAGGGACGAGTTTATGCTTTCGCATGAAATCAACTCCCAAAATTAGATCAAAGTCGTCAAGGAGACACACCATCATGTCAGTTTTTCCATTCCAAGGACTAACAGTTATCATGATATTATAAGCCATACACATAATGGCTTGTGCCTTACCATTCACAGTTTTGATCGTGCTTTGGCATTTGCTCACTGCTAAGCCGTAATCAATCACATTTTTGGCAGCGATAAATGTGTGAGTTTCTCCAGTATCGACCATTGCAACTACATTTTTTGCCCCAACCTTAACATTGATATACATCAGAAATTTATGTGACTTATCGGACTCACCCATAGTAGAGCAGATTTTCGTCGTCCCCAAAAAATGCATCGGATTGATGTATGCAGCAGCTTCATTGTTTTTCTCCTCAATTTTCTTAGCAACAAGGCCATGCAGTCTCTCTTTGTTTGGAAAATTCTTTGCAATATGAGGGCAACCACAAATGAAACAGCCCTTATCTTTAGCGTTCCCTTTGTTTTTGTTTCCCTCCTCAACTTTTCCTTTTCCTTTGTCATGAGTATGATGATCATTTCTGCCATCCTTCTTCCAGTCTATCTCCTTCTTATCTTTCTTCTTCCTAGATTTAGAAGTAGAAGAAGATTCAGAATACTCACGAGTCACACGGAAATCAACCAATGAATCAACCGCAGCAAGAGCACCCGAGAGATTTTTAACATTCTATCTCCTAAGTTCATTTTGCGCCAAGCCTGCATACCAGATATGAAGTTGTGGAATTTATCTTCTTCCGACATGTTTTGGACATTAACATTAAAGAAGAGAATTCTTTAATGTAGTCGCGAACAGTCCCGGTCTGTCTCAGCTTTTTCAAACGATCTCTAGCAATCCAAGAGGCTTATAGATATGCTTGTGAGAAGCAAACATTGCTTGATGAAGCAGCTGACAGCTTGAGGAAAGCCTCAAAGAGAATGAAAAAGTATGCTGACCAACGTCGACGTGATGTTGAGTTTGATATCGGAGACAAAGTGTTGCTGAAACTTACTCCTTAGATTTGGAAGAAAATCAGGACCTAGACGGTTAATCGTGGCTTAATTCCAAAGTATGATGGGCCATTTGAGATTTTCAAAAAGGTGGGTACTGTTGCATACCGGCTTAAGCTGCCTGATAGGCTAAAGGTACACCCGACTTTCCATGTGAGCTTCTTAAAACTTTACTTTGAAGATGCTACTGATCTGAACAGAAACAAAAGTAAACGCGCGCCTCCTGTGGTGCGCAAACAGTTTGAGGTGGGCGTTGAAAAGATTTTAGATCACCGGACTTTGGGCATAAGCAAAGAGAACAGGCGGATAGAATTCTTAGTGCAATGGAAGGGACAACCTGAAAGTGATGCAACTTGGGAGAAAGCTGCTTCGTTGTGGCAGTTTGAGAAACAACTGCAGGCCTATCTTGATTCTGCCTCGTCGAGGTTGACGAGTTCATCTGGTGGGGGTGGTCTGTTAGCCCGTTGATTTGGTTGCTCGGAAGTGGCATGGTTGAGACAAAGGGTTTGCATGATGGCCCTTGGCTCAACCTAATTGTGGGCATCGTGCATCGGCTAAGTATGTGTGGGCATAACTTAGACTTGATGGCAGCGTGCGTGGGCTATGTTGCTAACTCATGTGTGGGTATGAAGACTTGATGGCGAGGACATAAAGACCTTGACATGGCATGACATGTCAAGGAAAAGCAAGGCAAGGCAAGGTAAGACAATAGAACGAGGGAAACGGCTAAGGCATGGGCATTGGCTAAGTGTGACCGTGGTGCAGTCAGCTAGAGTTGTGCGTGCAGGAAGCTAAAGATGACGTTGGCATAAGGCAACGTCATGCAGCAATAAGACTTGGCGTGTGGCTAAGTATTGGGGCGCAGTTGAAGTAATCAGATCATGTGCAAGGCACATGGACGGCGGTTACAAACAGTTTCTTCAGTTCCTATGTTGTAAGCCTGTTATGCCTATGTGTAATTTGTCTTGTATTTTATTTATGTGGATAATTATGAATGCCTATGCAGTTTGGGATGTAAACAGCCCTAGTGTGATGGCTAAAAACGTGGATGCCAAGTGTCCTAGGCTAAGGCTGGCTATTTACATGGCCAAGTAAAGGCAAAAATAGAAGCGAGTGTCTTGTGATATTTGCCTAAGTGTTTAGACGTTTTTGAGTGTCTTTGTATACGTGAATAATACAAAGTTGGGCGTGAATTTTCCCGTAAATCTGTGTGTGCATGTGTTCTTCCCTTTTCTCGAAATTAAACTAAGCCATTGAACCAAAACCAAAGCAAACAACAAATGATTAGGCTGAAACAGTGTGAGCTGTTGCCGTGGCGCAGTTGAAGCAATCAGATCATGTGCAAGGCACATGAACGATGGTTACACACAGTTTCTTTAGTTCCTATGTTGTAGGGCTGTTATGCCTATGTGTAATTTGTCTTGTATTTTAATTATGTGGATAATTATGAATGCCTATGAAGTTTGGGATGTAAACCGCCCTAGTGTGTTGGCTAAAAATATTGCTGCCAAGTGTCCTAGGCTAAGGCTGGCTATTTACATGGCCAAGTGAAGGCAAAAACACAAGTGAGTGGCTTGTGATATTTGCGTAAGTGTTCAGACGTTTTTGAGTGTCTTTGCATACGTGAATAATACAAAGTTTGGCGTGACTTTATTTTTGACAACCAAAAACCTATCGAGGTTTGCCCCATACAGCAGCCAAGCAACCGTTGCAAGGTTCAGCCCTCCCAACACTTGGTTTATTAAATATGGTCGTTTTAAGTAGTTTAAGCACTTGGAACAAATATAGGAAGCAATATACATAAAGTAAGAACACAACAGGATACGGGAAACCAATTCCATACCTTTATATTAATCTGTAAATATAAAGGAACTCAACATACAAAATAGCCGCCAAGGCTTGGAAGTTCTTCCCTAAGAACGCCTTATTTTTGATATCTACATTTTTGCCAAAGTGTTTACAATTTCATTACAATTGACTTATATACAAAGGGGATTAGCCAAAAGGCTTTACATAAGGATAGGGGACGAAATTCCACTTGGCCAGCACACTCCCCACGTTTCCCGGCCACACTGCCCACGTTCTAGGTCATGGTTCCCACATTCTTAGGCCATGTCTCGGCCACTGCCCTCACATGCCTGGCACATGCGGCAAAGGCTATGCCTACAGTCAGCCGCTTAGCCTAAGTCTCGGTCCATCCGTCCCAACTTCGGCCAAGTGCCACGCACCACACTTAGCCAAGTCAATACTTGCCTTGGCATCACAACACCACGTCATGGCACCCTTTGTCCTACAAAGTCATTTGGCACACATATATCACCCTGTATATCTTCAAAAAATGCAGGGTTCCTGATCCCAACTTCAGATGCTATAGTAATTAGCTTTCCTTGAGAACATGTAGCACAAGAGAATTTCTTAAATTGAAGAATCTTTTGGTTCTTCAATGTATGTCCGTTTGAATTTTCTATTATACTGCACATCATATTATAACTGGGATAGCCCAGTCCTTTATTTACTATGGCATGTGATTCAACTCTACCAATATTTGTGTAGTAAAAATCGGAGAAAATAGAGTGGAGCTTTTCAAGTTGATATTTCTTACCCAACTATACTGTAGTATTATAAAGATATTTAATATTTCCATCATTTTTAGTCTCAAAATGATAGCCATTTTGGCGAATATCCTTGAAACTCAACAATTTTCTTTGAGACTTATTACAATATAAAAGATGGCCTAAGTGGACAAGTGAAGCTGTTGGATCTGGAAATTGCAAGAAGAAGCGCGGTCGCGAGGAACTCATTCGCATTCGCTTGGATGCTCAGAGCGCGATCGCATAGATGTAGTCGCACCCATGTAGGTGTCACGTCCTCTTTTCTCGAAGAAAAGATTCGCTGTTTAAAGAGGTTTCTCAATTTTAAGGTTGTGACTGGTATTTAAAGGTACAAAAGATAAAATCTCGGAATCGCCACTTAAAAAGTTCAAAGGTGTGCCAAGTCACCAGTTGGTGTACCTTTAGAAAACCTTTGACTAGTTAAATGGTCTGTATCAGAGATTTCGAGTAAGGTCCTCAGTTGACTCTCAGGAAGGTATTAGGCACCCTATCGCAATTTTGATTTATAAAATATGGTTGTTATATTTTTCCATTGTTTTGAATTTACACTTTGATTTTGAAAATTTAAAGCGTATCAATCCTTTCAACCTCACAGAAGACTGGTCGAATTAACACTTTGATTCAAAAAACTAAAAGCATATCATTCCTTCCAACCTCTCAGAGGACTGATCTATTTCAAAGAATTTAATTAACTTCAAGAAATGATTAATTTACCAAATAAGGGGATCATTTATGAAAGAAGTGGGTTGTTTGTAAAATATGGCTATTTCATAGATAAAGGGGGCTATTTATCAAAAGAAATAGGTTGTCTGCGGCGACTGATTTGTTCAAATGGGTGGGCTGGCCTTTTTTGTATTGATGAGTTAGTGTGTTGCATTGTTTATAAAAATGACTAGATTAGTTTCAGGCGCTTCAAATTTAATCAGAATCCTAATTTTGCCTAATTATATGTCTTTCTGTCTAGATTTTTGAAGTTAGCACTCTGTTACCATTTTCAAATAGACGATCCAGATTATAATATGTGGTTACTTTTGTAAAATGTCCAGATTTGAAACATATTATACCATGTGGCCATTTTTACAAGAGAAAGTATAGATTGTTGACACCCAATTTGTCCCTCATTTCACTATAATTAGCTATATTTAACATAAAAGAGCAATATTGACTTTTTGAGTGAAATTTGCATTAGAAAGCATGCATTTTACGTGTGTTATCTCATATTTATACATTTTATATTTTTATTTGTGATTATATTATATAATTTTAAAAATTTAGGCTATATGTGAAATTGTGGTTATTTGTGTAATTTACTGCATAAATAAAATTTTATAATTATTTGTGACTATTCATACGTATTTAATTCAAGTTGATCCTATTTGTTTGATGTGAGAATTTTTCTCATCTTATTCTATATATAATTTATTTTTTTTATCCTGCACCTTTACATTAGATATCAGTTTAACTAAAATGTCGGATCAAGCTCTTTTCAATATTGACATATTATTTTGAATTCAATAATTTCTTTGCACGTGGACAAAGGTTCGACCAGATACATTGAATGGTACCATAAGCTTTTTCTTTCTTCCCATATATTTTTAAATGAATTAATTTTTCAAAATGTGCTATGTCATTTATTTATTTATTTACCTTATTTCTCTTAAATTAGTTTTACTTTGAATCCGGACCCATTTCTTAACCATATACATTTCTTTTTACCTATTTCTTTCACCATTTTATATTTTTGTAAATCTCCCAAAAACCATATCCCTTAAATTTCCCCTCTGATTTTCCAACATCAGATCCCTTTTCCCTCCTTAAGTTTTGGCACAAAATCACCCCACATTTGATCTTCCTCAATCACCTCCTAAATCACCAACGGCTCACAAAATCCTCCTAACTGTATATTAACCCTCACCCATCAGTACATACGGGATGCCATTTTTTTTTCAATACAGACACACACATCCAAAGATCAAAAGTGGGTAGCAACATCACACCCGTCTTCTTCCTCATTAAACTCACCTATCTCCTTCTCCGATCATCTTTATTCCCCACACATCCCCACAAAATACCTCTTTAAATTACACACTCACAACACGCAGAACACACCCGTTTCTCCATCTCCCTCTCCGTACCCCATAATCCCATATACACACACACAAAATCGACTGAAAACAGGGAAACAGAGAGTACAGAAAACAGATCGGGGAAGGGGATAAAGGGGGTACCATCGGAAAATCCGTTTCTAATCACCCTTGTGTTATAACCCGTCGCCGGGATTGCCTTGTCCTCTGATATCCTTGATATGTCGTCAAAAAATAGAAACAAAGGGAGCAGAGACAGAGTTGCAGCGGCGCCGCGAGGCTCGCCGGCATCGCTCCTCTCTCCTGCGTAATTCTTGCCTGGATCGTTTACTTTCATTTCCGGTCACTTGTGCTCTGTTTCCTCCTCTTCTCGCCAATTTTGTTGTTGATTTTGTGTTTGTGCTCTTTACTGTTGATATAACCTCGCCTATTGATTGTGTAGACGATTCTGCTTGTCTTACTGCCTAGAATTCGATTGTTGTGTTTTAGGACTGGGTCCCACTGCTTTTGACCAGGTCTTAATTTTGGCTGTTACTGATCTTCTCTTTGAGAAGTTTTGCAAGTGCTTTTGACACTGAGGATTTTAATTCAGACAGTGACTATGATTACAGATGGCCAATGAAAAATACACATATATGTATTGAGACATAAGCACTGATTATGAACGGACACTACACTGTTAGGCCAATGACGTTTGGAGGCCAATACAAGTCTCGTCCCGTATATACCGTCCCTTTACGTGTCCCAAAAATTAAAAAAAAGGCGATGACGATGCATATCACTTTGCAAAGTAAGCGATAGCGGAGCAGTGGGATTGGAGGTGCTTGGCATGGCAACACGACCGGCTCCGTGTTTGCAGCCGTACTGACATCCCTAACCTCTTCTTGACGCAATACATATTCTGAGCCTAGACTTGAAAAAATTTCCTTTTTCCTTTGGTTTTCCTTTTATTACTATTATTATTATAATTACTATTTTTTTTATTATTACTAACATTTTGTTTTTTCATTATTATCGATACTATTATTCTATTATCATTACTATTATTAATTTTATTATTATTATTATTATTACTTTACTTATTTTTGTCGTTTGTTACTTTATAATTCACTTTTATATTTTTGCGAGGTACTTCCTGACGAGATTCATTAAAAGCGACATCATTGGAGGAGACAAATGTTTCAAAATATTTACTATTGTATTTTTGGCTTATTGTTCAATTTTCGGCACACTAACTACTTTTGTTTATTTTGCAAGGTCCATTTAATTGAAGTTTGCTAAGGAAGAAAACAAATCGAGAAGATGAATCCTTTACTTTAAATTCAATTTTGTGTACTTGTATATTCTAGTGAAAACTGTTCAATTTTATTAAGTTTAATTTATTTTAAATCCCAATTATTTAGTCCGGCCGGGAACCACACTTGGTGGAATTTGAGAGGTTCCTAACACCTTCCTCTTGGGTTAATTTGAACCCTTACTCAGAATTTTCGGTTCGTAGATCAAGTTAATATAAAATTGGCTAGAAATAAAGTAGGTGCCCTAATACGCCTAGTTAAAAAATATGTTAGGTGGCGACTCCAAGTCTTTACCCGTGAGTCCCAATAAGTCGAGCCATGTTTCGAGCTCTAACCGGGGGTTCGGAGAAAAATGAGTGTCGATAGAATGGCGACTCCGCAAGGGATATCAAGGTTCAAACCATAACGGACTTTTAATTGGGATTCTTTGCATGCATTTTCTTTTTCCCGTTATTTATCAAAACTAATATTTCTTTCTTTTCCTTTTGCAGGTTTGAAGTTTAGTTTTCTATTTCATTGGCGTTTGCTTTTAATTTATTATTTGTAATTATTATTTTTTTTTTTATATTTCCTCCTCTCCCGGAATTTTTTTTTTTTTACACTTTCACACACAATAAACGGTTACGTGGATCTCACGGCCGTTTCACTCCCAAAAAAACCCTTTAGGGGAAACAGTTGGGGTATAGTTGGTTCGTGGTACAACCAATAATTCCAAATGTTCCCACCCCTTGGTTGTCCGCCTAGGGGAACCATGTCCTTGTCTAAGTAAACCCACTCTTTGTAGGTTCTTACATCACGTCCTACACTTCAAATATTTTAAAATCTTCCATGAATTTTCTAAATCTTTTTCTTTTAAAATAATTTCACTTCTTATATTTTCTAGTTCAACATGTCCTATACTTCAGTTATTTTCGAATCTTCTAAATCTTTTTAAAAAAAAAAATGGTTTTGCTTCATAATTCTTTTGCCTTTTTTCAAAAATTTCAACCTATTTTCCAGAATTAGCTTGTTTGTTTCTACCTTTTAAAATTTATTTTTAAAAATATTTTGATATGTGCACCATTTCCACAAATTTGCTAAATCTTTTCTTTAAACAAGTTTCACTTCATAATTCTTTTTGAATTTTTGAAAATATATCGCCTAACTCTATTAGCCTGCGTTTTAAAATTAACTTGTTTGATTTGTTTTACCCTCTTTTTAAAGTTGGTAAAATATTTCAATACGTGCATCTTTTCTTTTCGTGATCTTTAATATTATCTAGTTTGTATTAATCCTATCCCTCGAAACTAACGCGTTTGTTCTTATCCTTCTAAAATCATTTTACGAAATACTTCAATATGTATGCATCATTTTACACAACATATGCATTTCTTTCAAAACTTGTGCATTTCTTTTAAATTTGTGCATATCATGCATACCTTCCGCCGCTCCTGGCAAGTTTCTAAATCGGGCGGTGGTTACGACCACCTCTTCCCTCACAAAAATTTTATTTTAGGGGGAACAACTTTGAACCCATTTGGTCCGAGACGTTCCCGCTCCTGAGTTGTCCACTTGGGAGGATAATAAAACTCGGTCTAGCCAACTTCATTCTTGAGTAGCAATGCTAGGAATCATGCATCATGACACATCATTAGTCGACTTGTTCTCAAGTCCAATAGGCCAATTTGTTCAAACAATCTGAATGAGTTTTTAACCCCCAAAGAGCATTTGACATGGTTTATTTACATTTACTTAAAGGATTAAACGTGCAAATGTGGACCGTTTTAGTCGACATTTTTCTGTACTCAATGCCATTCAAAGGCACAAAGGTTAGCTAATGGGCGTTAAAAGCCCAAATTGAATAAGAATTGATTGTTTATCCATAAACAGTCGACATTTTTCTGTATTCAATACCATTCAAAGGCACAAAGGTTATCTAAGATGCGTCAAAAGCCCAAATTGAATCAGAAATGATTGCTTAAACAGTTAGAATTATTCTGTATTCAATGCCATTCAAAGGCACAAATGGTAACTGAAGAGGCATCAAAGCCGAAATTGAATTAGAAACGACTGTTTATTCCTAAGCGGTTGGAATCATTCTGTATTCAATGTTATTCAAACATTCAAACGCGCAAAAGGTAACCGAAAAGGCATTAAAGGCCCAATTTAAAGCAGAAATAATTGCTTGATAGACGGGATGACGCATAACAAACATTTATCCTTTAAGCACTATATAATGACTTGACATCCTTGGCAATATCCTTCACAAGTCCATTAGCAATTTCCTTCTAAAGTGTCTAAAGGACATATCTCTTCATATTCTCTGCTGCATTATTTTCAAAAGCTTGTGCCACACGTTGATCATTTGCTTACAATAAAGCAAATTTTAGTCATTTTCTTCTCCCCTTTCCCATCACCCTTCACCTTCTCCAAAAGATCATGGCCACTAGAACATTTGACATGGTAATTGAAGTCCCTCAGTTGCTCAGAGATTGGTGGGCAAAACTTAAGCATAGATCAACAAGACCGAGTTAAAGTAGTGTTGGGAACCTGATTTCACTAATGGAGCAAACAGCAATGAAAGGGATAGTAGAAGCAGCAGTATACTCTTGGGATACGGACCGAGCAGTTTTCCATTTTGGAAGTGTTGAGTTGACAACACTACTGGAGGAAATAGGCGGGTTAACCCAATTACCATTTGAAAGTGAAGAAGTCTTGATGCCTGAGAACACTATAGCCGAGGAGTTCTTCGAAATGGTAGGGTTTAAGCCCGAATTATGCACAGACAGTATATGGAAATCGGGAATTTCTCTAACTTCCCTATACATCAAATTTGGGTATGGAGAAGCATTTCAAGAAGCCGAAGACTATTTCAGCATTAACCAGGCAGAGTGGCAAGAGCGGAGAGTACTTGCTTTCTGTCACCAGCTTTTTAGGGACTGTCGTGTTTCCACAACCCAAAGGATGAGTCGAAGTTTGCATAGTATCAATCGCTGATGTCCTACTCAAATATTTTGACAAGAAATACACTTTGGTACCGATGATTGTTGCAGAGATGTATCGAGCTTTAGAAAGATGCAAGAAGGGCGCTAGCTTTTTCGAAGGTTGCAATTTGCTTTTACAAATTTGGTTGATGGAGCATTTGCACAAGAAGAACAACACAGACCAAGGCTTCTACTCCTTACCAAGAGAAAACTATATTTTGACACATATCACCCGCATGGACACTGCTCTTGAAAAGTGGGAACGACCAACAACAACAAAAGGCCGGCACCACAAACTCTCTTAGTTGACATCTGAAAACATACAATGGATGTTTGATTACTTTCCCAGCACAACAGTAATCAAACGATCAGAAAAAGACTCATTTCTCATTTTAGTAGGCTTTAGAGGAGTTTACCTATACACTCCTTTAAGGGCACTTAGACAAGCAGGGAGAAAGCAGATTTTACCCCAAATTACAGAAATCAGAAGTTTCAAAGCCGATATTTTAGGAGGGATGATACCATTCAAAGACAAGATATTAGAACTTTGGAAGGCAAGGCATCGAATGGGGTTTGAGACTATTGGACGAGACAGGTTTGACGCAGGCTATGATGAAGATTACCCAGACTGGCTCAAGAAAGACATAGCAAAGGCGGTTCAACCAAAAGCAACAAGAAAAAGGAAAAGAAATGCTGAGGAATTGGAATCTGAGTGCAAAAGGCTACACAAACAACTGTCAAAGGCACGGAAGAAACTAGCGAAAAAGAAAAGTTTGGTCGAAGCAAAGAATAAAGAAAAAGACAAATGGTGCAATAAGGAAAACTCCTGACAAAACGCATAGAGTCTATTGGTGTATGGGCTAGCGAAGGGATGAACTCTGTGGCTGACAAAGGAATATAAGAGAAAGGAAGGAAGGCTTGGGAAATGTTGAAAACTTCACATTCGAGATATCCCGGCTCTTAACTGACGGAGACAATATCATCTTTCAAGGAGACTCGTCAGGGGCAAGTTCGTCTAGCGAAGATTCGTCCGAAGAGGAAGAAGATGAATCTTCTGGGGATGGATCAACATGAAAGATGCTCAACTGGCCATGATTTAATCTCCCAGCAATGTTTAGTCTTTTCCTTCTCTTACACGGTTTTAATATCAGCCGATGTAATAAAGACTAATGCCCAATAAAGCAATATTTCTCTTTTAGGCTCTCTGCATTGTTAGCAA
This sequence comes from Petunia axillaris subsp. axillaris, assembly GCA_029990575.1. Taxonomy (NCBI): domain Eukaryota; kingdom Viridiplantae; phylum Streptophyta; class Magnoliopsida; order Solanales; family Solanaceae; genus Petunia; species Petunia axillaris. The sequence continues at coordinate 120,354,122 of JARKNS010000002.1, read as the reverse complement.
ATGAAGCGATACATGTGGCACAAAGCACTTTTCAAATCATCGTACGTAAAACGGTCCTTTATATTAAAGAGTGCATTTCTTATTTGCTAGGTGTGCATTGCGTGAATTTGTTTGATTGATCTGGGTCTCTTTCTACCTAAGTCAATCCCTTCCCAAATCCAATCTCCTACCGAGGCACTTCATCGCCTTACTCTATCCAGATATCAGAAATCTTTCGCATGTCCTGATAACTCCCTATCCCTTATGAACTCAAAAACCTATTATCCAAAAGGTTGGCTTAAGTTGAATATTAAGGCAGAAGATTTGGTTAAGCAAAGTGCACTTATCAAGGATTTTTCAAAATAAGAAGAGTCACTATATAAACAAAGCAAAAAATTGACATAGCAAGAGATTTGTTGGTCAAACTCAAAGGCACACATGACTTACTGAAATAATTCGTTTTGACACAATGTCTGAGGATCATTTTGTCGGTCTAGTCCATATTCTAGTACATTTAAGGCAATCCAAAATATTTCCAAACTTACGCCTATTCATGGCCAAACAGACGTTCAAGGGGTTATCACAAGGCGATAAGGAAGTAAGATATGACCGGAACCCGTTTGATGATACAAAAATGTATGCATAACAACCAAAATTAGCAGGCTGGTTTAATTTGGAAAAGAATACAAAGGCGCCGTGACAAGATTTCCATTATATGACGGAGCTAGAAGCTCTTGCCGAGTATTAGAAGCATATCCCTACCAACTAGCAAGTGTGGCACGAGACGATGATCTCAAGATTAAGCTATTTGAGATACTTACAAAACCACGAATTAATCTTATAACGGTCTTGACTAAAGCAGCAATCTAAGAATACACATGATACACTGGGATCGGTCTCTCGACCACAAAATCTACATGACAAGCAAAAGTTGAGGCAGATATTGAATTGCGGCAGTTGGTTGACAAGTATGAGACACATTGAATATCTCTCTCAAAGACACCCGGGCATCATGACACACAAATTTGCAAGAAAGGACGACAAATGCACTGAGATCTTGGTGTTCGACAAAAGCCAACTTCCTTTTCAGTCATATATATACCCCTTACCCGAAATCCTTGTCAACTTTTGATTGTGATCTAACTAGACCCATCTTCTGCTCAAACAAGCATCAGTCATTTAACAAAAGAATCCTTGTCTTGACTGCTCAATAAAGCACCCAAGCAATCTTTCAACCTTTATACAATTTGTCGGTCTCTAAAATTCAAGTGCTAATATATCATCTACGGTCTAGGCATCCTCTTAAGCTTATGTGATATTTTTATTTAAAAACATGCTAATGTGCTAACTCTGTTTTGTGCATGTTGTCACTTTATTACGGTTACTTTGCTCTTGAACACCGAAATTGGTCAAGAATCTACATTGAGAAAAAACCGAAATGTCAAGCCGAGCTGAAAATATTTACCTTCTGGAACAAAGCCTTTCAAACCGCAAGCTTGGGACACCGAGAGAATCCAGACAATCCCAATTCCGCTTCCGTACAACTTGTAGTATGAACGAATCAAAATCAGTTGACAATATACTCACACAAGAGTCGCAAGAGAGAAATCTAATAACTATACCGTCGAAACTGGTAAAACTCACAACCTCATACTACACCCGACTTACACAATAAACAACCTCCCTCTGTCAAGGCTTTAAACAACAACCTTATCAGACCCGACACAATTGAGAACAGACGAAAAGACGAAACCTCACACCCTCACTCCTTTAGCTCAAACAAAAGATATTGCGACCAACAAAGAAACTACTCCCCAGAGACCTATCCGGGATTTTGATCCAACAAAGATCTTCCCCTAAATACCCAGCACAACCCAAGACAATTACAATTTTGGGGACAGCCTCCAAATCTGACAAATCTAACCTCAATCTGAGAATGCAAGTACCCACATAATCAGAGTCATCGAGATACTCAATCATCACACTTAAAGACGAATGCATATTCAAGCCAATACATTGGTGTTCCATGCAACGCAACCACTTTGTTTCGACTAATGAATCTTTCTTTAACAGTAGATACTTTTTATGAACACAAGAGCAGCAGGCAAAACAATTGATAGCTCTACCACAAATCTTTTATTTGATAGACACTTGAGGAATGCACTTACAAGTTTTGGGACATGGCACATCCCATACGACGACTAGCGTCGTCAGGCTTAAAATATGACGACTAGCCTCGTCAGGCTTAGAATATGACGACTAGCCCCGTCAGGCTTATAATATGACGATCAGCCCCGTTAGGCTTATAATATGACGACTAGCCATGTCAGGCTTAAAATATCACGACCAGCCACGACAGGCTTAAAATATGACAATCAGCCATGTCAGGCTTATAATACGATGGCTAGCCCAGTCGGGCTTAGAATATGACAATTAGGCTCGTCCGCCTTAGAATTGGACATACTCATTCTTTCTGTTTTGCAGGCACTACTATAATCAGCCCTGTCCGGCTTTAAAATAGGACAAACTCACATATCTTGTTTTGCAGGCACCACTACAATAGGCTCGTCCGCCTTAAAATTGGACATACTCATTCTTTCTGTTTTGCAGGCACTACTATAATCAGCTCTTTCCGGCTTAAAATAGGACGAACTCACATATTTTATTTTGCAGGCACTACTATAATATGATGATCTATCAAAGGCAATAAACTGGGGCAGAATTTTTGAGGATCCCCTCAAAAATTCCAAAAGACGCAAGCCGACACTGGGTCGGATATTTTTGAGGTCTCCTCAAAAATTTCAAGAGAGGCGAACTACAGAAACTGGGAGTTCACCGAAGTAAACTTGACCAAGGCCCAACATTCATGAAAGCATTATAAAATATAAAAAAACGACGACTTTCCTAGCGGCGCTGCAGACATGATAATGACATTTTATTTTTTTGTACGTCACTTTACTTTTGTTTGCAGGGTACACAGCCCGGCGTCAGGCACTTTACTTTTGTTCGTAGGGTACACAGCCCGGCGCGATAGACAAATAGCTCTTGACAAGGAGGCAAAATAGCTCTTGACGAGCAGGCAGATAGCTCCTGACAAGAAGGCAAAATAGCTCTTGACGAGCAGGAAAAATAGCTCTTGACAAGGAGGAAAAATAGCTCTTGACGAGCAGGCAAAAGCTCCTAACAAGAAGGCAAAAATAGCTCTTGACGAGGAGGCAAAATAACTCTTGACGAGCAGGCAAAAGCTCCAAACAAGAAGGCAAAATAGCTCTTGACGAGCAGGCAAAATAGCTCTTGACGAGGAGGCAAAATAGTTCTTGACGAGCAGGCAAAAGCTCCTGACAAGAAGGCAAAATATCTCTTGACGAGCAGGAAAAATAGCTCTTGACGAGGAGGCAAAATAGCTCTTGACGAGCAGGCAAAAGCTCCTGAAAAGAACGGCAAAATAGCTCTTGACGAGCAGGCAAACAGCTCCTGACAAGAAGGCAAAATAGCTCTTGACAAGCAGGCAAAATAAGCTCATGACGAGCAGGCAAAATTGCTCTTGACGAGCAGGCACTTATGATACACAAATATCTCATAACAAGAGACCACGACATATTGACAGTTGACAATCCAATGACAGGAAAGTCCATTTTACATTTACAAATATTATCTGCAAAAACTCACACTTTATTGCAGGAAACAGCGGGACAGTGTTCCAAGATATACAACCCGACACGACAAACAATTATCTCCTGACAAGATGCACATAAATGAATATCCCCAGAGGAGAAGCATATATTACCTAACACTCAAAGCACCTGGAAACAAACTGGACAACTACACGACAAAGGAGAGCTCAACTTTATAGGGAGTTTACTTTATCATTATCTTTGGTTGCAATTATCCTACTTTTGTTGCAGGACACTTTCTAGACCCCTTGACAAATCCTTGCTCCATTTTACATACCCTTACACTTGCTCCCCAAAAAATCACTACCCCACACGAAATTGTGCCACAACAAAACCTCAAATACATACAAGGCATCATAAAAAAACCAAATTCAAGAAGCTTAGTCCTACAGACAATGCTTTTGCTATACCCACAAACTATCTATTCCTGTCGAGTTCCGAAGTACTCAAATCTATATTTTCCATACTCGCACAAGTGATCCATCTAATCTTTCATTCCTGATTGGATGCCACTTTGTGTTTCTTCCTACTCAAGCGTATCTGTGTCAATCGTGCGTACTTTCGTGCTTAATCGTGACCATCTATTTGAATCGTGCGCATTTATCGTGCTTTACTTCCCGATACCCTCAAGTTTAGTCGAGACAATATTGAAGGCAAGATGACCTATTTATCGAGATGAAGTGGAAACTATGTCCGTGTAAACTCCTCTTTATGGGTGTGTCGTGCACCACATCTTCATAACTAAGACGATTACAAGCTCTTTTCCCACGCTTGATCTATTGATGATATTTCGTCTTCGATAGTGCCTCCGCTTTATTCTTCAATCATTTATCTCGCCAAGAGGAAAAGCATACACAAATGTAAACTTTACTTACTCCGACAAGTTTACTCCTGACATCTAAAATCGTGCGTCATAAATATCTCCATGGGCAACATGCCATTCTAGAACTACACACGGCCTGATTCTCATGAAACCCGAGATATGTAGGCAACTCAGAGACCGGGGTTCGGCCGAAACACATCAAAACTCTCATTCTCTATTCCTATCTTTTTGCTTGCCAGTCGTGACAAAATTGGCTACTCCGTCAACTATCTTTGCCCGAAGATTCTTTCATCATCCCCGGGCAAAGAGGAGCAGCTGTTGACATCCAATTTTGTCCCTCATTTCACTATAATTAGCTATATTTAACTTAAAGGTGCAATATTGACTTTTTGAGTGAAATTTGCATTAGAAAGCATGCATTTACGTGTGTTATCTCATATTTATACATTTCATATTTTTATTTGTGATTATATTATATAATTTGCAAAATTTAGGGTATATGTGAAATTGTGGTTATTTGTGTAATTTACTGCATAAATAAAATTTTATAGTTATTTGTGACTATTCATACGTATTTAATTTAAGTTGACCCCATTTGTTTGATGTGAGAATTTTTCTCATCTTCTTCTATATATAATTTTTTTTCTCCTGCACCTTTACATTAAATATCGGTTTAATTAAAATGTCGGGTCAAGCTCTTTTCAATATTGACATATTATTTTGAATTCAATATTTTCTTTACACGTGGACAAAGGTTCGACCAGATACATTCAATTGGTACCATAAGCTTTTTCTTTCTTCCCATATATTTTTAAATGAATTGATTTTTCAAAATGTGCTATATCATTTATTTATTTATTTATTTATTTATTTATTTATTTACCTTATTTCTCTTAAATTAGTTTTACTTTGAATCCGGACCCATTTCTTAACCATATACATTTCTTTTTACCTATTTCTTTCACCATTTTATATTTTTATAAATCTCCCAAAAAACCATATCCCTTAAATTTCTGCTATGATTTTCCAACATCAGATCCCTTTTCCCTCCTTAATTTTTGGCACAAAATCACCCCACATTTGATCTTCCTCAATCACCTCCTAAATCACCAACGGCTCACAAAATCCACCTAACTGTATATTAACCCTCACCCATCAGTACATACGGGAGGACATTTTGTTTTTCAATACAGACATACACATCCAAAGATCAAAAGTGGGTAGCAACATCACACCCGTCTTCTTCCTCATTAAACTCACCTATCTCCTTCTCCGATCATCTTTCTTCCCCACACATCCCCACAAAATACCTCTTTAAATTGCACACTCACAATACGCAGAACACACCCGTTTCTCCATCTCCCTCTCCGTACCCTATAATCCCATATACACACACACAAAATCGACTGAAAACAGGGAAACAGAGAGTACAGAAAACAGATCGGGGAAGGGGATAAAGGGGTACCATCGGAAAATCCGTTTCTAATCACCCTTGTGTTATAACCCGTCGCCGGGATTGCCTTGTCCTCTGATATCCTTGATATGTCGTCAAAAAATAGAAACAAAGGGAGGAGAGACAGAGTTGCAGCGGCGCCGCGAGGCTCGCCGGCATCGCTCCTCTCTCCTGCGTAATTCTTGCCTGGATCGTTTACTTTCATTTCCGGTCACTTGTTCTCTGTTTCCGCCTCTTCTCGCCAATTTTATTGTTGATTTTGTGTTTGTGCTCTTTACTGTTGATATAACCTCGCCTATTGATTGTGTAGACGATTCTGCTTGTCTTACTGCCTAGAATTCGATTGTTGTGTTTTACGACTGGGTCCCACTACTTTTGACCAGGTCTTAATTTTGGCTGTTACTGATCTTCTCTTTGAGAAGTTTTGCAGATGCTTTTGACACTGAGGATTTTAATTCGGACAGTGACTATGATTACAAATGGCCAATGAAAAATACACATATATGTATGGAGACATAAGCACTGTTATGAACGGACACTACACTGTTAGGCCAATGACGTTTGGAGGCCAATACAAGTCTCGTCCCGTATATACCGTCCCTTTACGTGTCCTGAAAATTAAGAAAAAGGCGATGACGATGCATATCACTTTGCAAAGTAAGCGATAGCGGAGCAGTGGGATTGGAAGTGTTTGGCATGGCAACACGACCGGCTCCGTTTTGCAGCCGTACTGACATCCTTAACCTCTTCTTGACGAAATACATATTCTAAGCATAGACTTTAAAAAATTCTCTTTTTCCTTTTGTTTTCCTTTTATTACTATTATTATTATAATTACTATTATTTTTTATTATTACTAACATTTTGTTTTTTCATTATTATCGATACTATTATTCTATTATCATTACTATTATTAATTTTATTATTATTATTATTATTACTTTACTTATTTTTGTCGTTTGTTACTTTATTAATTCACTTTTATATTTTTGCGAGGTACTTCCTGACGAGATTCATTAAAAGCGACATCAGTGGAGGAGACAAATGTTTAAAAATATTTACTATTGTATTTTTGGCTTATTGTTCAATTTTCGGCACACTAACTACTTTTGTTTATTTTGCAAGGTCCATTTAATTGAAGTTTGCTAAGGAAGAAAACAAATCGAGAAGATGAATCCTTTACTTTAAATTCAATTTTGTGTACTTGTATATTCTAGTGAAAACTGTTCAATTTTATTAAGTTTAATTTATTTTAAATCCCAATTATTTAGTCCGGCCGGGAACCACACTTGATGGAATCTGAGAGCTTAAACTCTTGGCCATAGCCAAGATTTGCAGAGACTTTCTTTTGCAAGTTGGCTACTACAATAAAGCTTGATGTCTTGGCAACTGCCAGGGAAGTCTGTGTAAGGTGCCATTGCACCAGAGCTTAAACTCTTTGCATAGCCAAGACTTGTAGAGACAAGTTGCCCATTGCAATAAGACTTAAAGTTTTCGCAATTGCCAAGAAGTCTGTGCAAGGTGCCCATTGCCAAGAAGTCTGTGTAAGATACCTATTTTCATAGATTTTCTACAAGCTTATCCAAATGAATGTAAGAGAGTAGGAATTCGAAGGAATCTAACCTTGAATCTTCGTTTCAATGAAGGAATCTGTAAAAGTTATAGGTTTTTAGGGTTTAGATATTGTTTAAATGGAGAAAAGGAAGGGGAGGATAGTGTGGGTCTTTTTATTAGTTGTGAGGGGTATTTTCGCTCGGAATAAATTTTATTATACTAGTGGAGGGTAGTTTTGCTAAACCACTGTTATTGAGGGCATTTTGGCAAACCACTGTAGCGTACATGCTCAATTTATTGTCATTTTCCTATACATATATTACTTTAAAATAATAGACATGGAAACCACCAAGTAGTTAACAGATTTATTTTGTCTTTCCAATTTCTTAGCATAGCCACAAATTTAAACAGAAAAACTAGTTAACATTTTTACATAAAGCAGTAAAAGATATCATTAAGCGTTGAAACAAGCTCATTCTTGAATCACTTTCATTGCAAATTAATTAATACACAAAGTTAATGTATACCTAGTTACGAGTCCTTAGAACACGGCTAAGTAGATCCACTAACTAAACCAAAGACACATATACAACAATGCACCAAATCAGCAATTAATAGCCCCTTGAACAACCTTAAACTTGACTCGAAACTTAAGGATTTATGACCCAAAAGACTCTTGGTATTGAGGTCTTTAGGTTATAAATCTCTTTCTTGAAACTCACAAAGTATTTTCACTTTTTCTTATTTTTTCGTTCACTCTTTTTCTCACTATCTTTTTCAGCAGATGTTCTTGTTTTTTCAGCTTATTGTTGGTGTCTTAAATGAGAGCAAAAGCCCCCTATTTATGGCCAAAAAGTGAAGGCAAAAGTGTGGAGTGTGGACTTGTTCAAAGTACAAGCCCACACTCTAACTACTTGAGTATTGTAGCCTTACTTTCAGCCATATTTTTCAGCTTTTTAACACTATTTCGGCAACTCTATATGTACTAAACAGCTGAAAAAATAACTTTCATATTGAACCAAGACAACACTTAAAAGCCCAAACAAAAAGAAAAGGACCAACAGATTTTATTCTAGCTAAATAAGTCCCAAAGCTAGCACTTAAAGAACTACTCCATCCGTCCCAATTTATGTGGCAGTTTTTGCTTTTCGAGAGTCAATTTGACTAAACTTTGAAGATAAATTGGATTAGATTAACTCAATATTTTAACATTAATTGAAAACTACTTGAAACGTACTTTAAGTTGCAACTTTTCTCATATAATTTTGGTAAAAAAATATGTCTTCAAATGTTGGTCAAAATTCATGCAGTTTGAATCTCGAAAAGTAAACAGCGACACATAAATTAGGACAGAGGGAGTAATACTTTTCTAGATTTGATTAAGCAACATTTAGAATACTTGGAGTCAAATCCAACGCTCCACATAAACATGTTGCCAACTTAATACTCAACATAGCTAATTAGCAAAACAAAAATGCGACTGGCACAAGATTTTACCCTCAATCACAGAAATTCAGGCTTACACTGAATAGACATGCATAGTTGAACTTTACATACTAAACGACAACTATGGACAGAAACACATGTAAACTAAAGCGAGCAAGAGGGACGAAAAAAATCAGTCTTAATTTTAGGTAACAACTCTAACCATAGAACAAGAGACAACTTTTTCAAGTGAAACGAAACAACCACATATCATTTGTGAACTGAACAGAACAAATACAACTTCACTGACTAAACTGCCTTTAGACAAGAATATGGTTATTTCAAAAAATTCGTACGCATAAACATCCAGTATTCAAGCCTACATTATGCTAACATCCTACTCTACTGGCATTTTAGACAAACTAAAGCTAGCTAATGAAACGAGGAAGCCGACATTCACAATATAATTTCATTCCTCTAACCAACACTAATAATTTAACATATTTACAATAACTAATATCCTAACAACACCTCTCAATTTTTTACTACAAGCATGATCAAACAAACAAGAAAAGAGAGAATGGGATTAGTCTAACCCTCAAACCGAACAAGCGACTTGCATCACTAAAACTGCCCAAACGCCGCAGCATTATCACCTTGCCACCAACGCGCACAGCCTCAGATCACCGATGCCTCGTCGTCTTAGCTGTCACTCTGACGAACCAAACACCAATCGAATCACCCATCAAACAACACCTCCTTGCCAACATCATTATCACCATAGCTTCTCCATTTCATCACCATCACTCCAAAAATAACATCTCCACTACTTCAAATAAATACTAAACGAGCCGTAGCCTCCATTGCCTCACAACATCATCACCATCACGGCCACGGCCCCTTTATCAAGGCAAAAAAAAATCGAAGAGCCCCCACCATACACATACACCAATGCAGCAATACACCAAAGCAAAATAGCATCACTACCACAGCGAGGCAAAAGAAAAATGGGTAGAGGGGAAAAGAAACAAGGAAAAATAAAGGGAAATAGAATGGGGTAAGAGAAAGAGAAAGACTAAGAAACTTACGGAAAAATCAAAGTTCGCCGAAGATAGACTTGGCCAAATCTTCAATGCTCGATTTATGGAAAATGACCATGTTTTTGGAGAAACCAATGGTAGAATCGGATAGAGGATAAAAAAGGAGTCAAAATATGTATTTTTGTACTTATCTGACCACCGACGGTGGTGGTCCGGTAGTGGCCAAATGCTGGTTCTGCGTCGGGATCGATGGTGGCTGGTTTTTTCTGCTAGGGAGGAAATATTTTGACAGAGTTACCTAAAGTAAGTGTGAGGAAAATGAGAGGAGTTTAGGGTTTATATAGATAGGCCTTTTAGGCTGGGTTAGGGGGCCAAAGGTTGGGCTTGAGGGTATGGCTTGTTGGGCTGTAGCTTACCATTTTAAAGTTCAACTCATGTATCAGTTTTGTGCTAATACAAAGTCAATAATCAGCAAACTAATTGAACTAACATTTATGCTAACTAAATGATTAAAATCACACAAAGATTGATGATAATTAACTTAAAATAGACCAAAATTAGGTGGTTACAGTAGGAGGCACCCAGAAAAAAAGTGCGGATGCGGGACACACAGTCGCGGTAGCAATAAGTCTCAAAATCTTGACACCGCAATCGCGAGGCTTTTGGCGCATACGTGAAGAAGGAGTTTCATGCAGTTTTACTACTTTAGTGATAGTAGACTTTTTAGTCTTTTATAATAACTAGCCTGAGGTTTATTTAGGTAATTGTTAGTTTTAATTAAGCCCCGGTATAAATAGCTTAAATTGTCTTTTTTCTTAGGTTAGACTATGTTGAATTGTGAGAACTCTTTGTGAGAGATTATAGCTAGGTCATTATTGCTTCCAAACTTCCATGAACTTGCAAGAAGAATTAAGAGGGTTTGTCTATTAGGTGTCTATTTTAATTGAATCTAAGAAGAGGTGTTGGTTTGAGTCCAACATTGCTTCTAATTTCTTAAATTTGGTGTATATCTTCTATCTATTTTAATTCCTTGTTTGTTTTTTTAATTCTTAGATTTTAGAAGCATATCACCATTTCACTAGTATTAAATCCGAATCGAGTATTTTAAGCTTGATGATAAGATTATCATGAAGCAATTCTCCACTCAGAAAGATTGGAAGCATTGGGATGCACCATAAAATGATTCGGTGAATATTCTAGCACTATTTAATTTTTCAAACATTGCTAGTTCATTAATCCTAAAGTTCCCCCAAATCAGCTGTATAAATTCATTAAGCACAATCAATGGGGGATGTGCTCCTAAGACATAACAAATCACTGCACTGCACCAATACTCAATCTCCGAGTTTAATATGTTCAAGTTTAATTTCACATGTCCTTGTTGTTCCCTTTGATTCAGGTTTCACATATTCAAGTTTGAAATCTCTATGTGATAGTTTCGATATGTCGAATTTATCCCAAATTGATGGTTTTGTTGTTTCCCCAATTCCATTCAATTTTTCATGTTCCTATAGTTCATGAACCCATGACTGTTTTCTACTTGTATTCACTGGTTTTACCATTTCTAGCCATTCCCTCAAATTATGTTTCTTTGGTGAAGTTTTTGTTTGAACAGTAGTTGTTCCACATTGAGTTGTATATGTAATTGTGAATCTAATTTGAGATCCATAGATAGAGAATCGCCCGCACATACCTGCTTGTTGTTTCCACCTCCCTATTTTGCTAATTTCCCCACTAGTTGCTAGATCGCTTTGGCATTCAGAGCTGAAGATTTTGCTCTCCTTCTCATGGCGTACGCGCGCCATGCTAACATGCACCATTGAATTATCGCTATTTACTAAAGCTATTCTTATACATTCACATTTCAGGAAAATTGCTAGAATATAAGTTGAGAATTTTCATATTTATAAGCTTCAGCCTTGAGACATTACACTTTAGGTTTTAATTTAACCCACATCGTGATTTTAAGGTGTTTAAACGACTTCTAAAAAAATTGACCCCCACCCATCTCGCAACCAGCAAGGAATGGATTTTGAGAAAACCAACCCACCCCGTGCCCCTTCGCCTTGCACGGACCTGCATAAGTTCAATATCGCCCACCTTGTATCCATACCCCCTGCCTGCCATCCCTACTTGTAGAAGAACATTATTATATAGTAATGCATTATGACATCAACGCCATTAGTATTGCTGAAGTCTTACACCACCCTGTTGAATTATTATGTCAGAACTTATTTAATCTTTTGCCTCTATATAGAACCGATACATTAATCTAATACTTTTTCAAGATCCAAAAGTAACATCAGAATAAAAAATAGATAATTTAAAGATCTTAGTATAGAAAGAAGTAGATTCAAAATATAAACTGTCAGTACACGCGTACATTACATCTATTCTCTTATGCTAAGAAAACACATATTTGTATCTATAAGAAATCTTACAAGTTTTCAAAAATAAACATGTTATATGAAGATTGAAGTCATTACCTTGATTGTATCTATGTTTTGTGCAAGCTAATTGGATTCTCTTCATTGACATCTTTTCTTGGTAAATAAATCTTGAAATTTAGTAGCATGTACATTCCTCTATGTAGATGAAGGAGATATACCCTTCCACCTCAACTTCCACTTAGATGCATCCATAATTGATTTAGACAAAATGCATATAAAAAAATGATAAGCTGATAAAGTGTAAATTAAAAAATGGACCACACATCGTCGATTCAGAAGAAATTGCACGTAATCGTTTTACATGAACAATTTCACATCTGAAATTAAATTCCAAGCGAAAAAAAAACCAAGGGCTATTAACATAAATTACACTATTAGGGATCCAGGTGGATTCGAACCACCGACCTCTCGAATGCATGCATTGAGTGCTCCTCAAAAACCGAGCTCTTGGATCCATCATTAGCAAGCAGTAAGTTTCATGATTAACAAAAAAATGCTAATTAATTGCAACATCTTTTTAAATAACTTGGAAGCAAGATCAACTTGATAAAGATCATGTCCATCATTCATAATTTTCTAAAACTTCCATACCTTCGTCCCATTTTATGTATCGACGTTTGACCTGACACGAATTTAAGAAAGAAATAAGACTTCTAAAATTTGTGTTCAAAACAAACCATAAAATTTGTACGGTTTCTACCTATAAAAATATGACCCTTTTTTTTTGGAACAGACTAAATAGAAAATAATGTCACATAAATTGGCACAGATAGATTATTAAGTCATCCTGCCAGAGATAATAAAATCAGCTCAATGACTTATCATCAGAATTAATGCTCCTGATCATTAGACAAGGTTTAACTTTTAACTTAAACTATTCAAGACAACTTGTTTGACCTTAGCAGGGCGTAATACTTTAATTAATTCAACCCTTAACGTTATTCCCACTCATGTCATGCAATTCACTATTCTCCCAACTTATGTCATTCGTGCTCTTGAAACATATCAACGAAATTTTCTATGGGACATAACAACTACTCGTCAGCGCTTACACTTAGTTAAATGGGCCACTGTCACCAGCGCAAGAGAGGACGGTGGGCTTGGGATCCTACAACTTAGAACCAAAAATCTAGCCCTTATTACAAGCACGACTTGGCGCATATTCCACCAACAAAATTCTCTTTGGGCTCGTACCTTAATCCACAAGTATATTCACAAACATAACACTAATAGCCACTCTACTACATGGAAACATTTGCTTAAAGGATGGGCATCCTGCCACTAGGCCTACTTTGGCAAGTTGGTAGTGGAGATAACATCTCCTTCTGGAACGACATTTGGATTACATCCACTACAACTATTCGATCCCTTATTCAGGGCCTTTTATCGCAGCAAGACCACATACTTAAAGTGTCTGATCTTCTTAAAAATCGAATACGGGACTTCTCCAAATTGTCCTTTGTTTTGCCTGATGCTCTTCAATCTCAAATTAAAAACTACTACTTACCCCAGTTTTCTCATCCTCCTGATCGTTTAATATGGGGTCTCACATCCCATAGTACATACTCTTTTCAATCATGCTATCAACTCATCCGTAAACATCTAACCTCCTCGACTCCCCCCTCTCCTTTTTTCACTACACTATGGAAGCTTCAGTTACCACAGAAACTTAAGACTTTTCTTTGGCTATTTACCCATGATCGCCTTCTCACATCTTCCTATCTTACTTATGCTAACATAATCCCACAGTCACAATGTTTCTTCTACCACCATTCGGACGAGACAACACTTTATTTATTTTTTCAATGTCCAAATGCAGTCCAATGCTGGTCAAATCTAGGTATTGCTACCACAATTCACCACCTGTTGGGAACGCCCACAACCTCTTTACAGCTTCTACTACATCTTCTTAAATCTAAGTGCTCTTTATCCCATCATCCAATACCAAATACATTACTTATCCCATTTGCGTTATGGCATATTTGGCTCACTCGTAATCGAAATATTTTCGATCACACCTTCCTCCCTGTAAAACACAAATCTATTCTTGCTCATACTTCAAAATATTACTACTTAGCCTATCATCATCCTCATAAGTCTTCACGTGTACCAATCTACCTACGGTGGCATCCACCTCGACCAAACTTCTTAAAGCTTAACACAGACGGAGCCATACACACTACCTCTTCTAGCAGTGGGTTTGGTGGGGTCTCTAGAGACTCTAACGGTCATTGGATCATGGGTTACGCAGGAAATATTAATCAATCATACTCTAGTTATGAAATTGAATTATATGCTCTTTATCAGGGTCTTCTCTATGCTAAAATGAATGCTTACACCCAACTGGAAATTAATGTTGACTCTAAGGAAATATTACACTCTTTAAGCTCTACTGCACTTACTTACTCTCCCCTTGTAAATGACTGCAGGTACTTGCTGCACCAGCTCAGTAATCCACCACTTCTACATGCATACCGGAAGAAAAATATTGTTGCTGATTGTCTGGCTAAATATGCACTTACCATGCCACGAAACAGCATCACCACTTTTTTTGATACACCTCCACCTTTTGTACAAAAGTTGTTTCAACATGATCAAGATGGACAAACTCGTACTAGATTTGTAAATCCATCTGATGTAGACTTTTCTACTTTTTGTAATGCTCCTACACCAGTTGGTCCACTAGTTATGGACACAGCTAGCACCTTAGTTGGGAATGTATTGTCATCTGCGAACAACTCTGCTAGGCTGCTTACTATGCAGCCTCTTCTCTATATGTGTTTTGTTTAAATTTAATATATAAGTATCTTCATTACCCAAAAAAAAAACCATTCAAGACAACGACCGAATTGAAACACAACTCAATGACTGTATATACACAAACAACCTAAAAAATCTAAGTTTCCCAACTATGTTTGAATAAACACATCGAGAATCCGGAGGTAATTACAAGTGAAATAAAAATGTACCTCAGCCACTAGCAATTTCCAGCAATGACTACAGATAATTTACTTTTTTAAATTTAAAAGTAGGCCATTTGGAAGACATTACCACAAGTCCAAAACAAATAAGAATACATCACTACCTACCAGCAAGGACATTTTGTTATCAAGTAGTTCGGTGCCTTAAAGAAAGCTTTGCTTAAATATCCACCACTTTAACAGCAAAAAGGCTGAAAGTTAAAAAAGACGCATCTCATATAGCTGCAAGAATAGAGGCACCCCAGTTACTCCTGCAACCATAGAACTTGCATCATCTAAGTATGCCACGGAAATTAACAAAACAAGACAGATGAAATAAGAAAATGAAGATCAAGGAAACAACATGTGTGCATTTAACTTTTAACCAAAATGCAAGAGAAACAAGAACGTAGCAAGAGTTTACCTAAACCAGTGAATTACCTCAAGGTATCAGAAAATAATGAGACGACACACTTCCCTTGCAACAAACCACACCAACAGTTCCACAGAGACATCTCAATAATAAGAGACTACTGTCCCAGAATAGGATGTCAACTTCATATTGATATGACTGATGTTTCATAACATAGGAATAACTACCACTAAGCAATACAGATATGAATTCTGAAGTACTTGGCAGCTAGACTTGGTCGTGGTGCAGTACTGTGAAAATTAGTAGGAGAAACCTCAGGGTTCTGGATATCACCACAAATCAACATATGAGCCAGTGCTTCAACCCAGAAAACAGAACGCCACAAAAAGTTGACTATCCCCGAAACCTCATTTAAGGGTAGTCTCACTAGGTGAATTAGGTATTGTCTGTCTTCTCCTACACAGGGGCGGATGTAGAGTAGGGGTACCGGGTTCGGCACCTAGTGGTTTTGCGCGAACAGTGTATTTGTGTTAAAAAATTATTAAATATGTACAAAAATCAAGTCGAGAACCCAGTAACTTTCACTTAAAATCGTTATACTAAAATTTAGAACCCATAAAGTTCAAATTCTAGATCCGCCTCTACTCCTACAAACTTGAGCATCCAGTCTGCATGGAAACAGAGCAGCACCAGCAACTTAAACATCTCTTCATACACTCGGGCAAACAATTTGAAAGCAACAAACTTAGCAATACATCAGCAGCAGCACTCCTCGAACACCCTTCATAAACTAAGCAAACATTCAGCAAGCAGTAGGATCGGCAGTTCATCGAGTCAGCAACACACATGATCATGGCCCTTGACATAAGAAGGGATTTCAGGTGGAGCATTATCATGTCCATTAAGAAGCACCCATCCATCCTCACTTATAAAGCTTCACAGCTTAACCTTGAAATATGCTGAACTGTTGGAGGAAAAATTTGAAACCTTTCTACAACTAGCAATGTCCCAAAAGACTTCTCCATTGAAATAATATAATACAATGATAATAAATGAATCACATCACACCATGGGAAACCAAACAGCGTCCCATTATTGCTTTTACTGAGATACATAACTGATCGATCAAACAGTAACTCTTTTAATAGTGGATAATCAAAATTCACAAAATAACTAGGTAATTCGTAATAAATTAGGCCTTCAAGCCCATTGAGTAGCCAACAGAAAATCAAAACGTGCGACGAAGCAGTGTAATAATAAATTAATGCATTCTCCTTTCTCAGTTCTTGTTAGGTTAAGTTAATAAATTTTGGCCCCTTTATATTAATAAAATGGAATGGCATGCGATAATCTTCTAATGGCATGCGAGTCTGCTAATTATCTAGAAGATAGTTATACATTCATGCTGATTATCTAGTTGAAGTAATTGGCGGAGATTAGCTCTATTAGAAGTTGCATAACATTAAGACAACAACTTTTCTGCAACTCGACTGTTTTCATTACCAAGTTTCATAGGACACAATACATTATCAATTTTATTTAAGTGCAATAAAATTGCTAGAAACATCATATATTACTGATAAGACCCAAACCCCCACAAGACCCTTCACTCGGAGCCAAGCTAAGGACATCCAAGGAGTACACCTCTACTTGATGAGGAAGGGCCTAGAAGAAGGAAGCGATTGGAAGCCGTTCCGAGTGCTTAAAGTGCAAGGGGAGCAGCCCAGTCATCCAGGCGCTCCGCCTGAAGATCCAGGCGCTCCGCCTGAGGAAGCCTAGGCCTGGGCGCTCCGCCCAAACTCTGGGCGCCCCGCCTAGGCCACCCCACTGTTCCATAACTTGGGCGCTCCGCCCCAATTTCGGGCGCTCCGCCCAAATCACTGAAGCACGTGATTCCTAGCTATGTTAAGACTATTTTGACCCTACGTGGTCCTTTATTCCTAAGCCTATGTGTGGGCATTTTAGACCTTTCATATGGTGTCTAAAATCACATATAAATAGCTAGATGTGTTGTTATTTTCATTAGCTTACCTTTGATGATTAAAATACACTTTGTGTTGAGAGTTCTTATTGAATGAAACCTTGAATGGGACTTGTTCTTCCTCTAGCAGATCTAGATGAATTCCAATCCCCCCGACCATTCTACTTGCGTGCTCACGTTAGCTCGAGGGTAGTTGCCTAGCGTAGGTGTTCTTGACCTTCTCTCGGGGTGTAACGGAACGGGTTCTCCGTTGCTACTTGAGATTTGTGATCGAGATACGTCTCGTTCCTATCTTTTTATTTTTTCGCGTTTGATTCTTATCAGTTTGGTATCAGAGCAAGGTTCGGGTATCGTTCCTACGAACCCCGACCCTTGATTCTTCGTGCTTAGGTTAGTTTGTTTAGATTTCTTATTGTTGAAGTTATTGCAAAAAGAAAATTACAAAAAAAATTGAAAAATTGAAAAATTCAAAAATTGGTGTAAATTTTTGGTGTTTGTGATTCTTGAATTGAGTGTTATAGATTCTTAATCCTTGTTGAAAACTTGACGATTGGGTACCAAATTTGTTGGGATTAGACTGAATTAAAAATTGAAAACCCCAATTGTTGATAAACCCTACCAAACCCTTGTTCTTGATGAATTTGAATGATTTTGGATTGTGTGTTTGTAGGGTTTTGGAATTGATTATTGGGGATTGATCTCTATTGAAAACCGAATAAATTTCAACAAGAATCGTGTGATTCGGAGTTCGGTAACATAGTTTTTGAAGGATCAAAACCCACCCTTGAACCTTGAAACCCATGTTGAAACCCCAAACTTGAAAACTTTGAATCTTGATTGAACATTAGTTGTTGGTTTTTTGGGTGTGAAATTGATTGGGGATTGTAGGTTGTATCAAGGAACAACTTTGGGTACCTTGGATTTGGCCAAAACACCTTGGAATCGGCCTAGAAATTGGATTGAAAACGAAGAACACGGAGTAGAAACCCAGGTGTTCTTCGTCCAGGCGCTCCGCCTAGACCTTTGGGCGCTCCGCCTGAACTGCTCTTGCCCCAGGCGCTCCGCCTAACCTCTGGGCGCTCCGCCTGGCCAACCCCACTGCACCAATTTGTCAGGCGCTCCGCCTGAATCTCTGAAGGATTGATTTGGGTAGTTTCTTCTAGGTTTGCTTGTTCTTTGTTGCCTAATCTCTTATTAGTGCCTATCTAAGTAATCTTTCTACTTAATTGGCACTAATCTTTCATTGCTTTTAGGTTAATTCGTGCATTAGTTGGAGAGTAGAATTCCAAGAAGATTCCTAGATTCTTTTGATTCAAGTCCTCACTTCAAAGTGCCTAGCTTTCATTGAGTCTTAATAACTCCACTCACCCCGGAGTGTTCTTGACTCGTGAATAGTTTGGTTGAGTTGAGGAATTGCTACTCATCTACGTGAAGCTTTGGAACTACAAGTCGAATGAAATATCCACCGTCACTAAACGAGAGAGCCGAGTGATCTCAAGTGAGGGAGTATGTGAGGTTGTTTGACTAACGTTTGTTACTTGTGTAGGTACAATGTCTTCCGAAGGAGAGGATTTTGCTAAGAGTTCCCTTGCTACTATCCTTGCCAAATTGGATAGTATGAACTTGAGGATTGAAAGCCTTGAGAGGGTGAACTCTAGTGCTCTAGTTGAGCAAGGGACTTCAAATGTCCAATCAGAGAAAGGGACCCCGAGCGTCCAAGTTGAGAAAGGGACCCCGAGTGTCCAAGTTGAAGTCTCAAGTACTCCTAACTTTACCCCGGAGCAAGTTAGCCATGTTATTGAATTGCTCAATCAACAACGGGTAAAGGATGATCGAGAGAGACTTGACCAAGTGTTGGGAAATCCCCAACGAGCGGGCATTCCCCCTATCTTAGATAACCCCCCAAGAAACATTCCACTACCAAGACCCATCCGAAATGTGCAACCTCTTGAGCAAGCTGATGAAGCTCAAGAAGGGGAGGAAGCCGATTATGGAGATGATATGTATGGGTTTGATGATCACTTTCAACCAAGGCGAGGTATGAATTGGGGTCGAAATGTAGATAGAGGTAGGGGCCGAGGTCGAGGGCCACCTATGGGGTATGTTGGAGGGAATGCTAGAAGGGAGTACGGTGTGAATGAAGATCACTATGGGGGCCAACTGGAGCCTTTCCGTGGGGGTCGTGACAACACCAACCTCAATAGTGTGAAGCTTAATCTCCCAATCTTTAAAGGGAATTGTGATCCGGCGGCTTACATTGAATGGGTGCTACACATAGAGAGATTGTTTGACACAAATGAGATGACCGATGAGAAGAAAGGCAGTTATGCTATTTCATCTTTTGAATCCTATGCATCTACTTGGTGGGAATCCGTCAAGAGATCAAGGAGAAGAGCGGGAATCCCCGTGAATGTGGGTTGGAATGACTTGAAGGGTATCATGAGTATCAAGTACATCACTCCAAGATATCGTCAAGAGCAACTCAAGAAACTTTATGAGTTGAAGCAAGGTGTCAAAACGGTGCATGAATATTATGATGAGTTTGAAAGAACTCGAATGGCCTTAGATATGGACACCGAAGAGGAGGAGCAAGTCGTGATCCATTTCATGAATGGTTTGAGCTATGGTATAGCTTCACAATTGAGATTGCATGCTTATCTTTCGCTTCAAGAAGTCCTTGATGCCGCTATTCAAGCCGAGCAATGGCTTGAGAAAGAGAAGTCCAACCGTTACAAGAGCAACACTTCTACTTCCATGAACAAGTCAAAGGATTGGAAAAATCCTACTCCCAATGCAAGATTCACAAATGCAAGTGGCCCTAGTGGAGCAAGTGCTAGAAAAGATGTGAAGAAGCCGTTTGAGAAGTACACACCCAATGCGGGAGGTAATTCTAAAACCCAATTGAATAATCCTACTTCTTCTTCCATTCAATGTCACAAATGCAAGGGATATGCACACTTTGCTAAGCAGTGTCCTACGAAGAGGACCATGGTTTTTGTTGGTGAAAATGCTTATGAACAAGAGAGTGAACCGGAGGATGATGAGGGAGTAGAGGGAGATGAGGGAGTAGAGGAGGATGATCAAGATGACACGGTGGAGGATGAGGAACCTCATACTTTTCTAGTTGTGAGGAGGAGCTTAGGAGCTATGATTGTGGAGGATGGTGAAACCTTGCAAAGAGAAAACCTTTTCCATGCTAGGAGTCGTGTTAAGAGTGTTGTGTGCTCTATGATCATTGACTCCAGGAGTTGTGCTAATGTTGTGAGTCAATCTCTTATAACCCAATTGAAGTTGCCTACCGTGAAGCACCCCAAGCCATATCGATTGCAATGGCTTAGTGAATGTGGGGAGCTAAAGGTAGTGAAGCAAGCAATGATCAAGTTCAAACTATGTTGATGAACACTTGTTCGATGTGGTGCCCATGCAAGCTTGCCACCTTCTCTTTGGAAGGTCTTGGCAATTTGATCGACAAGCAGTTCATGACGGGCGTGTCAACACTTACACGCTCCAACATGAAGGAAGGAACTTTGTGTTGAAGCCCCTAACTCCCAAACAAGTGAGTCATGACTACAATCGGATGAGGGAATTGAGGGAGGTGGCAAAGGCCAATTCAATCATTGAGACTAGCCCTTTGTCCAAAAGCATGGTGGCAATCCCACCTTCTTCTTCTACCGGTGGCATATGTGCCATGATGCAACCGGGCGAGATCCTAAAAGGAAATGATGGCACCAAGTTTCTCCTATGCCTAGTGTACAAAGGTATGATCCTTAACTCTAATTGTGATTTTTGTTCTAACCCTTTGCCTAGTGTGTTTGAGAATGTCTTGAAGGATTTTGGAGACATGTTCCCGGATGAGATGCCGGATGGATTGCCTCCTCTGAGAGGTATTGAACACCAAATCGACTTTGTCCCGGGATCCCAAATCCCAAACAAGCCGGCTTATAGGAGCAATCCGGAGGATACAAAAGAATTGCAAAAGCAAGTTGATGAATTGCTCACTAAAGGCTTGGTGAGGGAGACCTTGAGTCCTTGTGCCGTACCCGTGATCCTTGTTCCCAAAAAGGACGGCACTTGGAGGATGTGCGTTGATTGTCGAGCCGTGAACAAAATAACGATAAAGTACCGTCATCCCATTCCCCGACTTGATGATATGTTAGATGAATTAAGTGGTTCATGTGTGTTTAGAAAAATTGACCTTAGGTCCGACTACCATCAAATCCGGATGAAACCCGGGGATGAATGGAAAACCGCATTCAAGACCAAGTTTGGTCTCTATGAATGGTTGGTGATGCCCTTTGGGCTCTCCAATGCACCTAGCACTTTCATGAGGCTAATGAACCATGTTCTAAAGCCATTCATCAACAAGTTTGTGGTCGTCTACTTTGATGATATATTGATCTATAGCAAATCAATAGACGACCATGTTGATCACCTTAGGCAAGTGCTTGAAAAGTTGAGAGCCGAAAAGCTCTATGCTAATTTTAAAAAGTGTGCCTTTGGTGTTGAGAAGGTAGTCTTCCTTGGGTTTGTTGTGAGTGCCCAAGGAGTGGAGGTGGATGAGTCTAAGGTAGAGGCCATACGTGATTGGCCTACTCCTAATACCGTGACTCAAGTGAGGAGCTTTCATGGTCTTGCTAGCTTTTATAGACGATTTGTGAAAGACTTTAGCTCCATTGCCGCTCCACTCACCGAATTGGTGAAGAAGGACCAACCTTTTGTTTGGGGAGAGCCTCAAGAGAAGGCCTTCCATGAGTTGAAAAGTAGGTTGAGTACCGCCCCTCTATTGCACTTGCCCGACTTCGGAAAGGCATTTGAGGTTGAATGTGATGCCTCGGGGTGGGAATTGGTGGTGTTTTAATGAAAGATAGCAAACTCATCGCCTACTTTAGTGAAAAATGGAAAGGGGCCTCCTTGAACTATTCTACATATGACAAGGCTTTGATGGAGCTACATGCTAAGGCGAAGAAGAAATTGGAGGAAGCTTATGCAAAGGTAGCCTCCAAGAAAAACAAGGGACGCAAGAAGGTGGAACTCAAGAAGGGTGACTATGTGTGGGTGCACTTCCGGAAAGAAAGGTTTCCAAACCTTAGAAAAGGGAAGTTGGCACCCCGTGGAGATGGCCCATTCCAAGTGCTTTCCAAGATAAACAACAATGCCTATGTGGTCGACTTGCCAAGTGAGTATCAAGTTTCTAATACTTTCAATATTTGTGACTTGGTTCCTTTGGATGTAGGTAATGAAGAGGTCGTGAATGATGATGAAGAGGTCGTGAATGATGCTCCAATTTCGAGGACGAAATCCACTCAAGAAGGGGAGGATGATATGACCCAAACCCCCACAAGACCCTTCACTCGGAGCCAAGCTAAGGACATCCATGGAGTACACCTACACTTGATGAGGAAGGGCCTAGAAGAAGGAAGCGATTGGAAGCCGTTCCGAGTGCTTAAAGTGCAAGGGGAGCAGCCCAGTCATCCAGGCGCTCCGCTTGAAGATCCAGGCGCTCCGCTCTAGGAAGCCTAGGCCTGGGCGCTCCGCCCAAACTCTGGGCGCCCCGCCTAGGCCACCCCACTGTTCCAAAACTTGGGCGCTCCGCCCAAATCGCTGAAGCACGTGATTCCTAGCTATGTTAAGGCTATTTTGACCCTACGTGGTCCTTTATTCCTAAGCCTAAGTGTGGGCATTTTAGACCTTTCATATGGTGTCTAAAATCACCTATAAGTAGCTAGATGTCTTGTTATTTTCATTAGCTTACCTTTGATGATTAAAATACACTTTGTGTTGAGAGTTCTTATTGAATGAAACCTTGAATGGGACTTGTTCTTCCTCTAGCAGATCTAGATGAATTCCAATCCCCCCGACCATTCTACTTGCGTGCTCACATTAGCTCGAGGGTAGTTTCCTAGCGTAGGTGTTCTTGACCTTTTCTTGGGGTGTAACGGAACGGGTTCTCCATTGCTACTTGAGATTTGTGATCGAGATACGTCTCGTTCCTATCTTTTTATTTTTCCGCGTTTGATTCTTATCAATTAGCTACTCTATGTAAACATTATGATAGCTCAATAATACGAGATTGATAGCTCTAATCAAAGAATCTTTAAAATAGTTTCTTCGAAAGGAGACAATGTCTTCCACGTTTTAAGATGCAATTTACCATAAAATAAAGATGTATATAAAGACAACTAATTACTTATTCATCCTTTTAAGAACAAAATGATCTTCCTAATACCTTCGAGAAGTTATTAATAATAACAAATTAAAGTGAAACTAAACTAAGCTAGCTAGCTAATTTGGTATTAACAACACTATCGAAAATATTGATGTAATTTTAGCAAGAGAATTGGTGATTGTACCTTTAGAGGAGCGCTGGATAGAATCGTTGCTTGTCCATCACAATCAGCATGAGTTACTTGTCCTTGAATAGGTGTCTCTCTTCTTAAGATACACCTCAGAGATGGGAAGACAGACAAGTAACCAGAGATGGGGAAATGGATAGAATCGTTGTTTATTGTAGTTATTGTTGATGTCGAAGAACTTGTTTGGTGTTGTTAGAAAACATACAACTCTAGTGTAAGAAAACATACAACTCTGGTGTGTCCGTGAAAGTAGGAACTGGTGACCAGGGGGCCGACTTTGAGTGCTACGGTGTGATTGAAGAGATGTTAGAGGTACAGTATAGTGTCGGTTGGCCTCATAAAAGATTGGTTCTTTTCCGGTGCAAGTGGTTTGATCCCAGTAACAGATGTACGAGGGTAGACCCGTCTTCAAAGTTAGTTGAGGTTAATCACAGAAATTCATATGGACAATATGATCCTTTCATCATTGCACAGAAAGTAAAGCAAGTGTGGTTTGTTCCTTACACTCAGATAAAGAACACATCAAAATCAAGGGCCAAAGCCCATTGGTGGGCAGTTCTAAAAGGAAAACTGGTGGGATTAGTTGAAGTACCTGATCTGTTAGATGTTGCATACCAGAACGAGGTCTCAACCGTTCCATTGATAGCGGACAATGAACTAGCCGACCAGTTGCAACATATTGATGACATATATGAGTAGTTAGATGCATATGTAGGTAGTCGAGGAAAAAACCCGGCTAATTTTGGAGAAGGAACTTCAAGGACAAATGAGGATGATGAATATACAGATGGTGACGAGCTAGCCGAGGAAGAATTTAACGATGAGGATGAGGAAGAAGAATTGGCTGATGATGATGATTGACCTTATTTGTATTTTGATGTTTAGTTTTTTTAATTTTCTAGTTTAATGTACTTATCAAAATAAGAAGATATATGTATTCTTATTTTGTGCAAGGAATGTGTTTATTTAATTGATGTCTCATCGTGGTAAAATTGCTCAAATTATATAACATTACTATCATTAAAATACAAAAACACTAAGTAATTAATTACTCCAAATGACAACGACAAGCTAGTATGTTACATATTTACTTTTTTTTTTCCTAAAGTAATGTGTTTACTTCAACAGGTATGAAGCATTTTTTTAGAAGAAAGAAGGGAAATAAAAAGGTAGGCGAGACATCAGCTGATCCAGCCGATGACACTCCTACTTCTCAGGTGCCACATTTGCTTCCTACAGGAGCCCCTGCAGGATATGATCTAGATTTTTTAGGCCCCCTGGCCCGTCTCAGTTGCATCCTGGTTGGCGGCATGACTTCAGTAGTTATGACATGACTGAGACCCAGGCCGTTCCCACACAGGGCGATCCCACACAGTCCCCTGCTAGAACTACTCCGTCTGGGTCTACTCAGCCACCTTCAGACCCATCTAGCTCTACCGGCCCATCAGTCCAGCAGGAGATTATGTACTATGATCCGAGATCGCCCCATTACATCGGTGAGCCTGGCACATGGGAAGGAGGGCGGTTGATTATTTATCCCGAGGGGGATAACAGGTAAGTATCTTATTTTTGAAGTTCTTATCTATTTAGTAATTAGTTAATGTTTAATTGTTAGTATTTCTATTAACGCTTCTGATTTTTATGTAGCTTTTTCCCTAACACTGAAAGAAAATCTGACAATTCCAATCTCTGAAATGCACAAGATCCGACATATCAAGAGTGATAAAAAGGGCAGAGAAGTCTGGGTCGAGCCCGCGCAAAAGAGGCCTGAGTATGTTATTAAATTCAAACTTTTTTCGTGCCAATCCTTCAACGTTTATACTTCATATTTTTACCGTTGATATATTTCTATTTTTCAGGAAAGAGCTACAAAGGCCGTTGAAAAGTGGACCTCGACTCAACAATCTGAATGCGGAAGCAGTACCCCAGCACCCCTAACGCTCGAGCAAGAAACCAATTTATGGTTGGAGGTTAATGGAGGGGTGAAGAAGGGGTCCGTATATGGCCTTGCAATACTCTATTCATCTGGCAAGCATAAATCAAACTATTTGGGCTCGTGCGCTACTGCTCCTTCAAGCTTTGCTGATCCTGGGGTAATGGCTCGGGTGAAAGAGGAGATCGCAGAGCTGAAGAGACAAAATGAAGCTATGCGCTTAGCAAATGAGGCTCATCAAAGAGAAATGCATGAAATGATGCAAAAGCTCCTTAAGCGCCAAAAAAAATCCAAAGGAAAGCGAAAGAGCAGACGTCGACACAGTTCGTTGTCTGAGTCTGATGCCGAGTCTAGTTCGGGTTCTAGCCAGTAGTAGTGATAGTTGAACCATAAACTGTTTGTTAAGTTTATTTGATAATCGTAAAACTATTACTGATGTTGAAAGACTTGTTTCTATTGTTTGGCTTTGTTAGCCTTGATGAATATCGTTTATGAATGTGTTTTGGCTAGTTTTGCTGCGTGTTGCTGAATTTACAGGTGGTGTAGGGCTAATTGCAGATTTTATGTTGCAGGTTTTTACAGATTTTCGACCGATTTTCGGTCGAAAAGTTGGTTAAAACATTTTACCAATGAAAGTCGGTCGAAAGGTCCTTCGACCGGCTTTCGACCTACTTTCGGTCGAAGAACTCGTCACTTTAGAAAAAATTTCCCTATTCTTCGACCGAAAGTCGGTCGAAAGCCGGTCGACCTTTCGATCGACTTTCGGTCGAAGGCCTATTTCGACCTAAATTTATTCGACCACCTCAATCGGTCGAAGATCGATCGACATTTCGACCGATCTTCGATCGATTTGGCGGCCGGAAAAACCGGTTTTTCTAGTAGTGAAAGTTGTTGGATGCAGGAGCAGGGAAAAGAGCAGGAAAAATAAAACAAGACAGGAGACACACGAGAGGAGACCCGGGCAAATCCCTGTGCCATCTTCCCTCCAAACACCAAATATAGGTATTTTTTGACCTGCCATGCGAGCGCACCCAACAACATGAATAATAAAATTCACTTTTTTCCTCTCATTTCTCTCAACTTTTCATCTTCTCTCGTACAAATGCATGAACATATGAGCTATTGCAAATAATTAGTATTGACATAATATGTTATAACCTTAGGAGCAGCATCAGGTTGATTATTTAACTCGTCATCATTCGATTCAGCACATCTGCAACAGTTAGAAAAAATTAGCGAGCTATCAAACTAATATAACTTGTTTAATATTTAATAAATTTAATGAATTTAGTAAGTTTCATGAAAAACAAAATCTTCACTTATAGATCATTTATATACTTGTAACCTCAAAGTCATTAACTAATTTCTTGCAATATCAAACTCATTTTTTATTTTATTGAATTGTATTTCTTTTTTTGATTATACAATTTTTTATGTAAACTTCCAATTTTACTAACGGCCTTGGAGATATAGGTAGGTATACAGTCTACTAGTATGCACGTTAATAGTTCTTTAATTGTGTATGATTGATAATTCACGCATTAATTTTATGTCATTCCATTTTTATTCTAATTGTAACTGATAATTACCATTTATTTAATATAAATAATAATATGATTGATTTTTTATTAAATAGGTGACAACCTTTTAAATTTTTAATAATTCTTAAGAAATAATTTTATTTCAAAGTTTTATCATTTATGAAAATAAAATTCACTACCAAAATTAGCATCAATACTTACTTAATTATTTTAATTTTTTTTATTGTCCAACATACATACACATTAAATTGAGAAGATAATATAGTTTGTACACATAAAAAAGGTCTTGTCTCTATTTTTCTGAAAATTATTATTACTATTACAGTCAAACCTCTCTATAACAGCTCTTGTTATAATAACATTTCAGTATAACGACCTAATTTTCTCTATAATCGATTTTTCATGTTATATTTTACCTCTCTATAACAGCATTCTACCTATAACAACAATGTCATTCACTATAGCGGTACACTCTTTATAAAATTAGCTCTCTATAACGGCAATAGTCAAAGATTGTATAATATTTTTTTGTAAGAAATATATTATGTATAAAATAAAATACAATATATTTATGAATCATTCGTAAAATAAATATATTACCTTTTTTACCTTCGTACCATAAAAAAATAGTCATGAAAAAGGTTGCACGAAGTATAATAGTTTAATAATGTATTAACTTTTTTAATTTTTAATTAATAAAATATAAAATTCTATTGAGATTTTAAATTTAACATGTATGTTTTGCGAGCTTTTTGACAATAACAGCTAAATGAGATTTTTGGGGGCTCACACTGCTTTGTAGGAACATTTGTTGTTTTTTTGCTGGAACGGACATGCCTTCAGTCTAGAAGAGAAAAGAGTTCGTTTGAATGGAAGGAAGACTAAAGGAAGTAGTGCTGCAAAATCTTCCCCATCCCAAGGCAGTTCATACAGGTAGTAGCACCAGCTCCATCCAGTGTACCTGGAGAAACCAAAATCCAAATAAAAATCGCCATCGCTAGAGAATTTGGATGCCCAGGCCATTGCTCGAGAATGTTGCTAGAAAAGTACATGACTTCTTTACTAGGACATTGTCTTATATATATTGATGACAATAGTACAGGTCCTGGGATGATATATAGAATGATATATAGTACAAGTCCAGAGTTTTAACATGATATATAGAGCCTGTTTGGATAAGCTTAAAAGTAACTTATAAGAAAATATATGTTTTTTTGAGTGTTTGCTAACTCAAAAAGCAGTGTGCTTATAAATACTTTTATGCTTAAAATAAGCCAAAAGTGAGAAGTTGAAGTTAGGAAATCCTAACTTCTCAAAAGTAGTTTATAAGCAACTTTTGGCTTATAAGCTACTTATAATAAGCCCACCCAAACAGGCTCATAGAATGTCATGAGATCTCCCTAGTAGTTGCAAACAAGGTTTTTTGCCAAGCTTACTGCCTCGCTCACCTAGATAATGTGAAATAACGCAAAAAAGATGAAATGTAAAAGATAATGTGAAATAACGCAAAAAAGATGAAAAAAATATAAAAGATAATGTGAAATAAGGCAAAAAAGATGAAATAGTTTAGAAATAGTGAGAAACAACACACAAACGTGACTAAAGAAATGCTAAAACAGGCTATAAACAGCTAGATACAGTCTAAAAATAGTTAGATACGGTGCAAAATAACCTGAAATGGTATAGAAACAGTTAGATACGATGTTGTAATAACCTGAAACAGTGTAGATACAGTTTGATACGGAGCAAAAATAGTGCAGATACAGTGAGATACATCGCTGAAACAGCTAGTGAAAAAGTCCGAAACAAAATGTAAAATAATGTGAAACAACGGAAAAAAAAAAGGTGAAATAGTTTAGAAACAGTGAGAAAAAACACACAAACGTGATGAAACAAATCCTGAAACAATCTAGAAACAGCTCGATACAGTTTAGAAATAATTAGATACGGTGCAAAATAATGCAGATACAACGAGATACGAGGTGGTTGATACTTGAGAAATATCGAGATACAGTGAGATACATCGAGATACATTGACGATGGGAGGAGGAAAAGTAAAATTGGGGAAAATGGGAGGAGTAAAAGTGAAATTGGGAGAAATGGTGGGAGGAAAAGTGAAATTTGGGGAAATAGGAGGAGGGAAAGTGAAATCGGGGGAAATAGAAGAAAGAATGTAAGGGTTTGTTATGTTAGGGAAAATTTTGCTATAATTTTGCTATGTTTTATAATTAACTTTTCCTTTCCTCTATATTGAATAATTTTGCTAAAATATTACTATATTTTATAAATAACTTCTAAAACTTGTATTTTTATGTAAAACTTCCTTTTAAAAATATGTTCATTTCTTTATATCTCATATTTCTCCAAAAGATCAGTTAAAGTAAATCGAAAGGCGTCAAAGTTGCAACTCTTCGGCATGTGTTTAACACAGTCATATCGCCACTAGCTAGTATATACATGCATGTAATTCTACAAATATATACTCTCAGTTTACGTTAACCTATTTCATTTTTATTTTGTTTAAAAAAATGACACATATTAAAAGTTGGAAACAATTTGACTACAAATTTACCACTGTACTCGTAATAAAATGATTATAGTCACACAAATATTATTGATTTATTTTACTTTCAAAAGTCTTACTTATTTTATTAAACTTTGTGCCAAATCAAATAAGTTGACCGTATAATATAATAAAGTTTTGCTTGAGTTTTCTATTACTATTTCATATTCATATGAAGATTTTTAAGAGCAAGTTATATTGATTTAATCACTGACCACTGTCAAAAGATAATTGATTCCTCTTTGATTTGGATAAAGGCGAACTAATGGAATTAGGAACATCTCAAGGTGCGGCCGTAAATGTCTAACCCACCTGGGTGGATCACCTTATTCATTACGTAAATTGATTTGAGAAAAAGATAAAAATGTATACGAGTTATACATATTAGACGTAAGAAGCATGCTATAAGACGTTGCAAAAGTTAAAACATACTACTACATATGGAACCTTCCCCCTAAATACAAATATAATTTATGCATTTTTGTAGTACTCAGTCAACTTGTTTGCTTCCTTTTACGGTTATAATTCATCTGCCGTTAAATATCTTATCCGAAACTAATCTCAACCGTCCAATGCTTCCAATTTGTCAATAAATTACAATTGCTTTGTTTCATTTCAAAATTGATACATGCATCTTCCTTCTCCAACTAAACCTCTGTTTTTTACAAAATCTATTATATATAGTTTTTCTTGTTCAAATTTCATATAACACAATCAAATCTGCTTTTTGATTATATCTCAGTTGCAAAATGTTATAATTGTTCCATCTCTGCCGGCGGTGGGCAACAAAGAGCATAATCGTTGAGCTACTCTGTTTCATTGTTGTATTACGTAAATTATGTTTTAAAATTACAGTTATAACTAATCAGGAAATAATTTTATGTTGGAGCTATATTTATGGATGTTGAAGATAGATCTAAGTTTTGTATTTATAAGTTCATATTTTACATAAATTTGTCTAATTTTTGCAGACTACTATTTTCACGTTTTTTGACAAAATCTGTTCATTTTACTATTACAATATTTGGTAACATCTAATAAATTATGGTTAAATAATATTAATGTTATGGTTGATGTGCATGGTAAAAAATTATTTTTTTATATAAATTTTTTGTCAATCCAAATTCATAGTTGCAGTCATGAATAATCATAGTTATGAATGAAGTAAACTATTAGCGGTGATTTTTTTAATTAATAATAAGAATAGTTATGGCATTTTGTTACAAATAATTGAGAATTGCTTCTATAATGACTAAAATTTATGGCCAATGATTATAATTAGGCACTAAAGTTCTTATAACACTAAATAACCTCGTGGTCACAGTAGCCATTACGCCAGCTATTGCCACAAGTACCATATATGTTGAAGCAAAGAATCTTATTAGCTACAATATTTTATTTTAATTTATTTATTCTAGCTAAAATACTAATATCGCTACAGCTACAGCAACAACAAGTTCAAGGACGTGGTAAAATTTTATGGCTATAGCTATGAAATTTATTGAACACATAGCAAAAACTAATTATTATCTATGCTTTTTTTTCTAGCAATAATTTTGTAAATATTTAGGTACTTATTGCTACGATAGTTACTAAATATAGCAAATGTGAGAAATTAACTTTGCCAATTTTAATTTTGTGATTAAAAAAATTAACAAAATTGTCAATAGCCACAAAATACTTTTTATTGTAGCTATCTCTAGGTACAATTGCTACGGTAACTGTAACGCGTATCAAAAACTTATTATTAGCTATGAAATTTTTTTATAGCAATAATTTTGTGGCTATTTATGTACTTGTTGCTACAATAGTTAGCAAGTATAGCAAAAGTGAGTAATTAGCTTTCCCAATTTTAATTTTGTAGCTAAGAAATTTAACGAAAGTATAGTTAGCCACAAAATTTTATTTTTTTATAGCTATTGTTAGATATTAGCTACAACATTTGTTTTTGTAGCTGAGAATTCATAGTTATAGATATATAATGTTGTAGTGAGATGGGCTAAAGCAACAGCGGATGTGATGCGGGGCAAATCGAGCCAAGACACTTTCCGACGTATGTCAAGTTTGAAGGATGCAAAGGACTAGAAGTCAATAGCTTTGGAAGTGAATTGAAGAAGCATCGAGAGGATCCAGGGCCCGGCGCTCCGCCCAAAGCCCTAGGCGCTCCACCCTGGAAGCTAGGCAGTTGGGCGCTCCGCCCAAGGCCAGGCGGACCGCCCACTAAACAATCTGATCAAAATGCAGGCGCTCCGCCCAAGACTGAGTGCTCCGCCCAATGCGCTGAAGACCCGAGATTTTGAGTTTTATTTTACTGTTTTGACCCTGCGTGGTCTATTTAATTAAACCCAACTTGTGGGGCATTTTTGACTTATTCCAGACTTGGAAAAACACTATAAATACCCAAGTCCTCTTCTATTTTCATTAGTCTACCCTGAATATTGAACTTGTTGAATTGAGATGAATTCTCTAATGGAAGAAATCTTTACCTTTTTGGCTTGAAACTACTGGTGGTACCAATTGACCTTCATTCCAAACCCGACCGGGCCCTTTGCAAGACCCAGGTGTATCTTGAGGACCGTCCGTATAGCGTAAGTAGATTTTGACCCGAATCGAAGGCGTCACGAAACCCGTTCTTCGTGACTACTTCGTAGAGAATTCAAGATCCGTCTTGCTCCTTATCTTGTTATTTTCGTTTCCGCTTTTTTATCCTTATTAGTTTGGTATCAGAGCAAGGCTCGGGAGTTGTTTCTACAAATCATCGACCCTTGTTTATCGTGCCTACGTTAGTTTCTATTTTAGATTCTTGTTCTTGTTATTGGAAAAGAAGAAAAACACAAAAAAATTGAAAAAATTGAAAAAAATGCCAAAAATTGGCTTGTGATTCTTGGATTGATTGATATCGGAGTTTTTTCTCGATTGAAAACCCGTCGATTTGGTACCAATATCTTGAGATTTGGAGTTGTATAACAAAGATTTGAAGAAATCAAACCACCTTTTAAAACCCTAGCTTTGAAACTTTGAATGATGATTGTGCATTGATTATTGGGTGTTTGTTGATGAAAATCATTGGGGTTTGTTGAGAATAACATTATACAACTTTTGGTACCTTAGATTTTGACAAAACACGGTGAAATCGATCCAAAATTTTTATTGAAATTGAAGA
Source organism: Petunia axillaris subsp. axillaris (assembly GCA_029990575.1). Classification (NCBI taxonomy): domain Eukaryota; kingdom Viridiplantae; phylum Streptophyta; class Magnoliopsida; order Solanales; family Solanaceae; genus Petunia; species Petunia axillaris. Next base: position 120,320,857 of record JARKNS010000002.1, on the reverse strand, counting down.
AAATACGTTGTTGGAAAAGCTGAAGCTCCGTTAGGCGCTCCGCCCAAAATACGGGCACTCCGCCTGAGCTGGCTACTGGTGGTTTTGTGAGGCGCTCCGCCCTAAGCGCTCCGCCTAATCCTGTAGCGTGGTTTTGGGTAGTTTTCTTCTTGGTTTTCATGTTTTATTTGATTGCATTGCATCCGTTTAGTACTATTAGAGTAACATTCCTACTCGATTAGTACTAATCATTTGGGCCTTTAGGATTATCGTTCTTAGTGGAGAGTAGAGCTCAAAGAATAATTCGTAGAACCATTTGTTTCAAGTCCACACTTAAAGAGCTTAGCATCCATCGAGTCCCATCAATTCCACTCGTCCCGAAGAGTGCTTGATCTTGTGGATTGCTTGGTTGTTGATTAGGAACGTGGTTCAATTGCATCTGCACCTTTGGTTCAAGCTTGAGTGATATATCCCCCACCATTAAACGAGTGTACCCGAGTGACGTTCAAGTGAGGTTGTTTCACTAACCGTTTGCTTATTTTGTAGGTACCATGGCTAGTGAAGGTGATGATCCTATAAAGAGTGCCTTAGCTACTATCATGGCCAAGTTGGATCGTATGAGCCTAAGGAATGAAAGTCTTGAAAGAGGGACCCCGAGTGTCCAACTTGAACTCGGTGAAGGTACAAGTGGCTCAACAATTACCCCGGAACAAATTGCCGAATTGGTTAAACAACAAAATCTTAAAGATGATCATGCTAAAAATGAGAATGTTTTGGGCAATCCCCAACGAGTGGGCATTCCCCACTTTTTGGGCAATCTCCAAAGAAATGTGCCACTCCCTACGGCCCGTAGAAACATTGTACCTCTTGAGCATATTGATGAAGCTCAAGAAAGGGAGGAGGATGAGTGTGGTGATGGTGATTATGGAGCTCCTTATCCGTTTAGGGGAGCTATGAATGGAGGCCGGGATGTGAATAGGGGTAGAGACCGAGATCGAGGTCCACCCATAGGGAATGTTGGACGAAATGGTAGGAGGGATTTGATGCTTATCACAACTTTGGAGGCCAACCGGAGCCTTACCGAGGGGGTCGTGACAACAATAATCTCAATAGTGTGAAGCTTTCTATTCCTACATTCAAGAAGGGTAGTGACCCGTTTGAGTATATTGAGTGGAAGTTAACCATGGAAAGAGTATTTGACACCAATGACATGGCCGAGGAGAAGAAAGCCAAATATGTTATATCTTCCTTTTGAATCATTTGCTTCTACTTGGTGGGAGTCGGCCAAGAGGTATAGAAGAAGGAATGCTTTGCCCGTGAACCTTACTTGGAATTAATTGAAACGTGCAATGGATGAAAAGTATGTGACCTAAAAGTATCGTCATGATCAACTCACACGGCTTTATGAGTTGAAGCAAGGTTCCAACACGGTTGAAGAGTACTACAACGAGTTTGAGCAAATCCAAATGGCCTTAGACATGGATATGGAGGAAGATGAACAAGCCGTGATTCGATTCAAGAATGGTTTGAACCGAGAGATAGTCTCTCAATTGTGGTTTCAAAAGTATCGATCTTATCATGATCTATATGATGACGCGGTTGAAGCCGAGAAATGGATTAAGGAAGAGAAGTCAACCTGTTACAAGAGTAACACTTCTACTCCCATGAGCAAACCAAAAGAATGGAAGTCTCCAAACGCAAATGGTGCACGTGCAAGCCAAGATGTGAAGAAGACCTATGAGAAGCCAACACCGAATGTGGTAGGTAACTCAAAAACTTCTTTAAATACCCATACTTCTACTTCTACTCAATGCTATAAATGCAAAGGATATGGCCACTTTGCAAGAGATTGTCCTACCCGAAAGACCATTATTATTATGGGTGATGGTTGGCTTATGAACAAGATAGTGAGCCCGAGAATGCGGAATTTGCTTGTGAAGAGGCTATAGAGGAAGGAGATAGTAGTTAGGAGGAGTTTGAGTACTATATTCTTGGAGAACGATAAGAAAATGTGCAAAGAGAGAATATCTTTCATGCTAGATGTCGTGTGATGGAGCAAGTGTGATCAATTATTAATTACTCGGGAAGTTGTGCTAACATAGTGAGTAAAACATTGATTTCCCAATTGAAATTTCCCACTCTAAAGCACCCAAACCCATACAGTTTACAATGGTTGAGCGAGCGTGGAGAGTTGAAAGTGGTGAAGCAAGTGTTGATCGAGTTTAGTATTGGGAACTATAAAGACAAAATCATGTTTGATGTGGCCCCAATGCAAGCTTGTCATCTTCTATTTGGGAGACCATGGAAATACGATAGGTGTGTGGTACATGATGGTCGAACCAATTCCTATGCGGTTAAGCAAGGTGTAAGGAACTATGTGCTCAAGCCTTTGACACCTAGGCAAGTAAGAAAAGACTACAAGCGTATGAGGGAGTTGAGGGAAGTGGCTAAAGCTAAGTTACCTATGGTACTTGAGCCCGAAGCCAACAATCTTATTGTCTTGCCATTGCGTGGTTGAAAATCAGAGTCACTCTACTCCAAATGAAGACAATCTTCAGTCTCATTCCATTGTACTTGAACTTGAGAGACAAAAGAAAGAGAGAAGTGAGAGAGTGACCGGTGACAATCTAAGAGAGGAAAAATGAGAAGATTTGAAGAGTGATGTGAGTGGATTGTCACCATAAACTACACTTGACATTGAGGGAAAATTGAGAGAAAAGAGAGGTGAGGAAAGAAAAATCGGGAGTGAAAGCACCCATTATTCTAACCATCCTTCATCTTCTACTTTTTCTTGTGTTAGCTCTTGTGTAGGTACATTTGAAGACAAGCCATTAGAGTCTCAACCATGTGCTTGGAAGGAAAGACAAGAGGAGGAAAATCTTCAATGTGAGCTTCATGAAGGAGGAGTTGAACATGACACATCAAGCAATGTGAGTGCTCAAGGAAGTAACTCAAGTGTAAGTAGTAAAATAGAACCTCCATGGTGTGAAGGGTTTAGGCATCCCATTGTGTGAGAACGTGAGTGAGGTAAATGACTCTTTGAGTGACCCTACTATTGCTTGTTGGGGTTATGATGAAGAAGAAGCCATTATCAATACCTTCCTTGAGAGCTTGTCTTTTGAGAAGGGTTGCGTAGGTGATGAACTTGGAGGTGAAAAGGAAACCCTTGGTGTGAGTAAGTATGCTCTAAAGAAGGGGAGTGGAGTAATTGATTGTAGTTGTAGTGTGGGCTATTTGACTTATTCCACTCCACGTGTTGATCACACTATGAGGATGGATTTGTGTGTTGATTGTGTGCTTAAGGTTCAAGGGGATTTTGATAGCTTGATCTTATATTTCCATGTCCCCATGACCTACTTGCTCATTCGTTTGTTGAGTGCATGTTTCCATTAAACCAAATACGTGTTGTTCTCTTTGGAGACTTGATCTTTGTGATTATTATTGATACTTGGTTATACCATAAGAGTGTGTTTTCCACATTCCTTGCACTAACCTACTTTTGAAGTAGGAAGTTTTGTGTTTGCTTGTCGTTGCTTGTAGGTCCTAAGCTCCATGTTAAGGCAAGGGAGATCTTGGAAGAAGCCTATGCCAAAGTGACGTGCAAGAAGTACAAGGGAGGAGAGCATTGGGAACCCCGAGGAGATGATGATGCCATGGACGAGAACGCCTTGATTTCGAGGATGAAATCTCTTCAAGAAGGGGAGGATGATGCTGGACAAATCGAGCCAAGACACTTTCCGACGTATGCCAAGCTTGAAGGATGCAAAGGACTAGAAGTCAAGAGCTTTGGAAGTGAATTGAAGAAGCATCGAGAGGACCCAGGGCTAGGTGCTCCGCCCAAAGCCCTAGGCACTCCACCCTGGAAGCTAGGAAGTTGGGCGCTCCGCCCAAGGCCAGGCGGACCGCCCACCAAACAATCTGATCAAAATGCAGGCGCTCCGCCCAATGCGCTGAAGACCCGAGATTTTGAGTAGTATTTTACTGTTTTGACCCTGCGTGGTCTATTTAATTAAATCCAACTTGTGGGGAATTATAGACTTATTCTAGACTTGAGAAAACACTATAAATACCCAAGTCCCCTTCTGTTTTCATTAGTCTACCTTGAATATTGAACTTGTTCAATTGAGATGAATTCTCTAATGGAAGAAACCTTTACCTTTTTGGCTTGAAACTATTGGTGGTACCAATTGACCTTCATTCCAAACCCGACCGGGCCCTTTGCAAGACCCAGGTGTGTCTTGAGGACCGTCCTATAGTATAGGTAGATTTTGACCCGAATCAAAGGTGTCATGAAATCTGTTCTTCGTGGCTACTTCGTAGGAAGTTCAAGATCCGTCTTGATCCTTATCTTGTTATTTTCGTTTCCGCTTTTTGATCCTTATCAAGATGTCCCGGTTTTCAATTGGAATAGAGAGTAGATATGCAATACGTTATTAACTTTTGCTTTATTAACCCACTTTTTTAACCTTCTACCCACTCAAAAGCACTACTTTCTTACCAAATGTTTGGCTAAACATAATAAAATAAGAACTTTTGATCTTTCAGAAACTTTACTAAAGTGGCTCCTAATACCATAGTGAAGAAAAAGTCAATCAATATTGAGTAGGATTTTATACATATTTGCGAAGAACATATTATTATAATGATAAATATTACTGTTATAGGTTAAAAAATAGCTATAAAAAAGTAAAATTATTACTCCATGAACAATGGCTCCTAAACTTAGATGTGATAGTAAAATTATTATAGAATATGATTGTTAGAAAAGTTTGACTTTTCAATGAAAATGCAATTCGCTTTTGAATTTTGGTGCAATGTAAACTGATGGATACAACTTGACCCTCTAATTTTGTTTTTAAAAATCGAACGCTCTCTCCGTTTATATTTTCCCTTTTATATTTTCATTTTCCATCTATGTAATAATCTTTTATTATACATGATATATACCTTTACCTGAGCATTTTATTTATAATTTAAATAGATAGATTGTTAATCATAACTTTCTTGTGCAAGAACATTATCAAGGTGATGCATTCTGACATAAACTTAGGGATCGTTTGGCTACCGATACTAAAGAGAAGACATCCCATAAATTTGGGTTGTAATTATCTCAGGATTGTTTGTGGGGAACATTATCATATGATCATTCGGACATCAACTTGATGTTGGGCGTACATTCCTATATTTTGATATCAATTTATTGGAGATTTTAATGTATTTAAGCGATTAACTATAATATTATCTATTTCTTGGTATTTCACTACTTGATGAAGCAGGGAACCTTGTAGCATTTTTTTGGAGTGAAAAGGAACTTGCGGCGCAACAATTGAAGAAGCCAAGATTGATTCCTAGCATCTAAGTTGGCATCCGAATGCAAGGCCCTGAGGATACAAAACTGAATTTCAGCGCGCACAAGTTTGAAGTATAGCAAAGTCAACAACGTGAATACTCCTTGAGCTGCAGACTTCCATATGACTCGAAAAAATCCAACTGAGACTAGAAATTCAAAGTAGGAAAATACAAGTCTACAAGAACTGGGAAAAGAAGATCCTACGATAAGATGAAGCTTGAACTACAATTTAGATTAGGATTTTCTAATTCCAAGTAAAGTAGAAAATTGTAATGTCTATATAAGCTCATAGTTTATCAAATTTCTAGATCATCAATTCATACAATTCAAGGCTAGGAGCTAGGAGCAATTTTCAGGATTCTACACATGGTTCTTATTCTTCTTCTCTCTTACAACTTATGTTATTTCAAATTAATTGTTGGATTTCTACCATGACTATGTGTAGCTAAATTCCTTGTTCTGAGGTTATGGGTTTGCCATGAATGTTGATATTTAAAAGTTACTTTGATTTAATTAATTTATCGCTTT